>CM038673.1:63031605-64231605 GCA_021605145.1 Aegilops bicornis | reverse complement strand
TGCCGTCTCCACTTCCCTCCTTTCCCCTTCTCCTAGTTGGACTAGGAAAGAAGGAGTCCTACTCCCGGTGGGAGTAGGACTCCCCTTGGCGCGCCCTCCTCCTAGGGCCGGCCTCCTCCTCCCTTGCTCCTTTATATACGGGGGCAGGGGGGCACCCCATAGACACACAAGTTGATCTACGGATCGTTCCTTAGCCGTGTGCGGTGCCCCCCTCCACCATATTCCACCTCGGTCATATCGTCGCGGAGTTTAGGCGAAGCCCTGCGCGGTAGAGCATCATCATCGTCACCACGCCGTCGTCTTGTGAACTCATCCCCGACGCTTAGCTGGATTGGAGCCCGGGGAACGTCATCGAGCTGAACGTGTGCTGAACACGGAGGTGCCGTACGTTCGGTGCTTGGATCGGTCGATTCGTGAAGATGTACGACTACATCAACCGCGTTGTCATAACGCTTCCGCTTAACGGTCTCACGAGTGCGTGAGACAACACTCTCCCCTCTCGTTGCTATGCCATCACCATGATCTTGCATGTGCGTAGGAATTTTTTTTAAATTACTACGTTCCCCAACAGGTTTAACCTGTTTCGGCAAGTTGCACTCCCCTGTAACATGATTCTCTCTGCCACAGATCAAGCAGTGTCCCACCCTGCATTCCTTAGTGGTGTGTCTAGGATCTTTACATTTACCACACACCTGCTTGCTAAACCTATCAGAATTTTTCCTGTTATCCTCATAACCTTGCTGCCAGTTGCTTCTCCCTCCCTGCTTTTTCATTTCCAACCCAGCCCCCTGATCAGCCACCTTATCAGCTTTTTGTTGTCCATCAGGACATCCTTCCTCTTTCCTTTGACTCTCTTTCCCAAGCAGGTTACCAATTTGATTTCCAGATGACCCATCCATCTGGCTCTTCTCAACTTACGCATCCCTGCACCGGTGAGAAAGCAGCGAAGTCAAAAAGCAAGCTGCTGCTTATCTGGCTGGGATATCTGATTTTTCCTCCTCTCCTTTTCCAGCAAAGAGTCATCTGCATCACCACTAGTCATCCTTGCGAGCTCTCCCCCTTCATCCTTCTTCCCAGTTTTTGCTTGCCACATCAGATTCTCTCAGTTCCTCTCAGATCTAGGCTTTTCATCCTCTGCATCTCTGTCCATTCCATCCGCAGGACCAAAACGGGTGCCTCCCCTCCCAAAGCCCCCAGATCTCCCTGGAAAGGCATGTCTCCCTCCATTCCATCCTCTCCCCCTCTCAGTATTGTTGAATCTCCCTCCTATATGTCCATTTCCACCCCCTCTGTTGAATCTCTGAGCTCCAAACCCTCTACCATAATTTCCTGACATACTTTCTTCTTGTGGCGGCGAGGGGAGGAGAGGAGGAAACCCTAAAGAGTGGGGTTGCTTCCCAGCCTTCTCCACACCCTCCTTTATATCCCCCACATCTCTATCCCCTTGTTGGGTTGGGCCGGGCTCCAATTCGCCAGGCCTCCACCACCGCAGGCCCACCTCCATATCTATGTTTAAATCCCTCCCAATTGAGCCCCCAAAAATCATCAGGGGTCTCACATTTCTTTCCAAATCGGGTTCCTCAAACATCCCCCTTTTTGCGCCAAAATAATTTGCAATTGGGGTACTTTGCATCTCAATTTCCCCAAAATCCACATCCTCTTCCCCAAAAATAGGGATTATGGGATGAACCTTGTCTTTTTCATATGATTTTGCACAATTTCAGCTTCTACACCAGTCCACAGAGTCATATTGCTCAATCTACCATCCTTATTTTTATCCCCAACCCCTCTATGCTCTGAATTAACAATTGCATCAATCAATCCAAAACCCTTATTCCCTTGAGATTTCGGCTTATTCCTAATTCTGTTTCTGCTACCATGCCTAAA
Organism: Aegilops bicornis; assembly: GCA_021605145.1. Taxonomy (NCBI): domain Eukaryota; kingdom Viridiplantae; phylum Streptophyta; class Magnoliopsida; order Poales; family Poaceae; genus Aegilops; species Aegilops bicornis. The sequence goes on along the minus strand of CM038673.1, from coordinate 64,229,718 downwards.
TCTCCTAGTTAACCCACCACTATCAGCACCATCTACTTCAATTGGAGTAGTAGATGCCAAGTATTTCGAAAAGGCCGTGCATCAGAATCGGAGATGAGGGCCTCCCCTCCCCTCCTCCTCGGAGTCCTCGGCCAGCAACTAAAAGCAGTTGCCGCCCGGGCGAGCACCCTCTTGGCGGGCGGAGAGAGGCGAGGAGGAGGCGGCGCCTCTGGAACCCGCTGAGGAACAGCGAGTGAGGTTGGGGTCGACACCACAGCTCGCCCTTGGCCCAGCGCCGCCGCTTCCTCCTCCATCTCCCACGATCTCCGCGTCCTCCTCGATCTGGATCGGCAGCCACTGGATCACTGGGGCAGGAATCCCCATCACCACCTCCTGAGGCTGCTCACCTGCTGTGAGGCCAGCGCCCTCGGTTGGATCAGGCGGTAGCGGAGGAGGCGGAACAACTTCCACTTCCCCTCGCTCGAGGACCAGCGATTCCGCCTCGAGCATCGCCCTGAGATCACCCCCATCGCCCGGTGGCGGTCGTAGTTAGGAAACACGAGATCTCCTCCCGCGCAGCTTGTCTCTCACCAACTCCGGCCAGCGTCGTTGAGCGACCTCGCCGTCCGGAAACCACCGGTCGATCTCATTCAACCGCCCCATCAGGATCTCGTCGCCGTCGGACAGCGCCCACATCTGCTTTGCTCCAGCGTCGTCATCAAACCCTAAGCAGCCATGGCGGCGCCGGCGGTGGTTCCGAGTGATTCGGGTATTTTTGAAGTACCGGTGAGATTCACGGGAATACGGGAAAGAGTATTGGGCCTTAATGGGCCTTAGTGGGAAGGAGCCGGGGAGGTGGCGCGCGCCTCCCAAGCCCAGTCCGAATTGGACAAGGGGTTTGGGGCACGGCGGCCCGCTCCCTTGCGTCTCCGCTTCCCTCCTTTCCCCCTTCTCCTAGTTAGACTAGGAAAGAAGGAGTCCTACTCCCGGTGGGAGTAGGACTCCCCTGGCGCGCCCTCCTCCTAGGGCCGGCCTCCTCCTCCTTGCTCCTTTATATCACGGGGCGGGGGCATCCCATAGACACACAAGTTGATCTACGGATCGTTCCTTAGCCGTGTGCGGTGCCCCTCCACCATATTCCACCTCGGTCATATCGTCCACGGAGTTTAAGCGAAGCCTGCGCGATAGAACATCATCATCGTCACTGCGCCGTCGTCTTGTGGAACTCATCCCGGCAACTTAGCTGGATTGGAGCCGGGAACGTCATCGAGCTGAGCGTGTGCTGAACACGGAGGTGCCGTCGTTCGGTGCTTGGATCGGTCGATTCGTGAAGATGTCTGACTACATCAACAGCGTTGTCATAACGCTTCCGCTTAACGGTCTCACGAGTGCGTAGACAACACTCTCCCCTCTCGTTGCTATGCCATCACCATGATCTTGCATGTGCGTAGGAATTTTTTTTAAATTACTACGTTCCCCAACAGGTTTAACCTGTTTCGGCAAGTTGCACTCCCCTGTAACATGATTCTCTACTGCCACAGATCAAGCGGTGTCCCACCTGCATTCCTTAGTGGTGTGTCTAGGATCTTTACATTTACCACACACACCTTGCTAAACCTATCAGAATTTTCCTGTTATCCTCATAACCTTGCCGCCGATTGCTTCTCCCTCCTCGCTTTTCATTTCCAACCCAGCCCCCTGATCAGCCACCTTATCAGCTTTTTGTTGTCCATCAGGACATCCTTCCTCTTTCCCTTGACTCTCTTTCCCAAGCAGGTTACCAATTTGATTTCCAGATGACCCATCCATCTGGCTCTTCTCACTGTTCTGCATCCCCTGCACCAGCTGAGAAAGCAGCGAAGTCAAAAGCAACTGCTGCTGCTTATCTGGCTGGGATATCTGATTTTTCCTCCTCTCCTTTTCCGGCCAAAGAGTCATCTGCATCACCACTAGTCATCCTTGCGAGCTCTCCCCCTTCATCCTTCTTCCCAGTTTTTGCTTGCCACATCAGATTCTCTCAGTTCCTCTCAGATCTAGGCTTTTCATCCTCTGCATCTCTGTCCATTCCATCCGCAGGACCAAAACGGGTGCCTCCCCTCCCAAAGCCCCCAGATCTCCCTGGAAAGGCATGTCTCCCTCCATTCCATCCTCTCCCCCGCATCGCCCCACCGGTCAGCCGCCGCAATTTCCGCGACGTGGCACGGAAACACCACCTCCTGGACCACCCGCCACACCGCATCACTCTCCCCTCTGCATGAATCCACCACCACCCCCTCGTCGTCGAGAAGCTCCACCCGATGCCCACGCCGGCGAACGTAGCCGTGGTGAGGCACCGGCACCGCCGCGCAGAAATCCGGCACGAACACACATGGGAGACGTGGCGGAGACGTATCCATCCCCCTCGTGTTCCCTCAGCAGGAGGTTCTCATGAACTATAATGCTGAATGCAAAAATGAAGTCCCTTCACTTTTCGCGGCATCCGGCATGCATGTGCAAATGCGTGATCTTAAAGATCATGCATATGCATTTTCAATCTATTAAGTACTCTAGAATATTGAAGGAAAACAAAAGATCATGGTAAGCGTTTACTATACTACCTGCAACAAGATGCTCATAAAATTTAGAAGAGCCATTTCTCCATGGAACTTCACTGTTCAATTGGGCAATTATTTTGCACAATTATTGTTCTTGGGAGGCTCACGGGAACTCCTCTCTCCAATTAGATTGGACCCATTACACCACGGTACTCGATTTGGATGGTTGGTGAACCAGGAGATTGAGGAAGATGATTGGTCGAGCACCAGTGGACATTTGTGGATATGGCTACCAATCCAAGGCGCCTAGTCTCGTCATACTATTTAATGTTGTAGACAATGAGATTATGTGATATGATGTTACATAAAACATACGAATTACTGATTACCAAATGTCATCTGTTTTGTCTTTTCATATGGATGGGCATGAGGCTGAAATGTTTGTGAAGATCTAACGTCCCGAATTAGGTACCAATCAAAGCCGAACACTATTACAAAGCCAGTCATCAATCAATGATCGGCCAAAACTATCATCACTCACTAGCCGGTGACCCGTCAATGGTTTTTCATCACTAATGACTACCTCATCACTAACTAGCCAAATGACTTGTGAGTAATGGCTAGTCATCACTAATCGGCGGGCCGGTCACTGATGAATATCGAAGGGGCGGCAAAGAAAGGTCACCATCGGCCATCCATGTCACTATGGTCGGTCAATGATGAATATTCACATAACACATACACATTGGTGTTCACAAAACACATAAATTTGTTGCCCATACACAATATTGCATACATCAAAGTCGAAACGTCTCCATTTGCGATGTTGTTACACCCAACAATGCCTTTTGTAATGTCAACCCTTGGGCGCAAACTCTTCCCTTGAACAAAGTCATCATCCACACACCTCGTGGCACTACATCTCGGCTTAGAAAGAAGAGTGGTCCGGCCAGCTCCGCCATCGGACCGAGGAGCATTACAACACTTGAGTCCCTCATCCGCTCTATCCTTTGAATTATCCAATTCATACCAAAGTGATGTGTTCACCGAGGAAGTTGTCTATACTTACTTGCAGGTTGAACTTTTTGTGCGGTCTGTTGAAAATATAACATTGACTATTGTGATATTTGGTAACACTATACACAACACTTTTTCAAAAAAGTGTCTAGTAATCTGTATTTGTCGGCTGCGTGCTCTTTGGTGTAGCTTTGTGAGAAGGAAAGGAGGATCATTGTGGTTGGGTTCGGGCATTTGGTGCGCAAGCTGCAATCAGCCTATATGGCATTTGTTTTTATGCATCTTGATTCTTGAGATAATTGTGGGGGAAGGAACTTGAAGCACAGAATGAACATAAGTAACTTTCTTCCCATCAACAACCCTATATAGCAAGTGGCTATGCGCATGGTTAGGAATATGTATATGCACTGTACATACTTTTTCTTGGCCATCAACCAATCATCTTATCATGTACATCACGTTGATCTCCGAGACTCTTGACTTCTCTTCGCTATGTCATGTCTATGTAAGATGATTGATGAGGTAAGAGATAATCGTAATTAACAAGATGTCAGCTCTTACTCGTATACTTTTTTTCCTACTTAATTTTAAGCATTACATAATACTAGAGACATGTCAACAATTTTGCCGCCACCGAGGCCATAGGAGATAAGGTTATTGATGGTTAGGGGATTTTAAAAAAACGGTAGGGGTGCATATGACGACCTCGTGCTTAGATTCCCCTTCACTCGGCAAAGTTAGACATGACGGTATTTTTCTTTAAATAGGTCCGGTCGTCGCATTGTGGGTGTGACCCACTTCTATATTGGGATCAACGCACAGGGCGAGCTTGTCAAGGCTAGGTCCACTCTTGACTCCGGGTCACTTGGAACTCCTCCGATGTCGATAGTAGGGCTCCCTTGGTCCTTGGAGCTATAATGCTAGTCATAGTGGGAGTAACTTAGCTGGTAACATAATATATCCCAAGACAAGTTTCCTTATGTGACAGCTAGTTAATAAGAAGACATAGCGCTTCTCAAGAAAAATTGAGTTTACAAGCTAATAAATGCATGACATATATGATACTAATTCTATGTTACATGCACTATGAAAGTAGTACATAGACTAGTGTCATATGCATGACATTAGTCTAAGTTACTCCCCACTATGACTACCCTAAGTCTCTTCTGCAAAATGGAATGGAAATCTTGTCGGTGTGAGGTATTCAACCCCGGGGCAGCCTACACCATCAAACCATCACAGTACCTGAGTTGTGATAAGAAAATAGGCAGTTTTTCGACTAAATTAATCCATGAATAAATCATGAGCATGACATGAGCAGCATTGATAACACACTGACTACGATCTAACAGAGCATGTACTACGCATATAGTAGAAACATCTATGCATATCGCTAGTACTGCTACAACAGAAAGAAACATGAGAGGGATAAACGATGTATACCCTCCAATCGGCCACTTGATAGTGGTGGCGGTGGCAGCAGCAGCGGCATCCTCGGCTGACCTTCTTGTCGGCCACGGCCTTCTCAGCGGCGGCACGGTCGGCGTCGGTCGACATGGTGATGACGAAGGTGATGCGGACATAGATGAATAGAAGCGAGCAGTCGCGTAGTCGCTACCCAAAAACCTAATTGCCCCTCTCCCGTACAGGATCCGGAGAGGCGGGGTTTAGGAGGCCTGCTCTCCCGTCAACCGTGTACGCGGTGAACGGGACGGAGTCACCGGCGGCAGCAGCAGCAGAGGAACAATGCGGTCGTGGAGGCGGAGATGCGTTCTGTTTTGTGGCGGCTAGGGTTGGCAGCGCCCCACATATATATGTGCGGCCGCGCGTGGAGAGACGTGGGTTGAACCCACGTCCAAGTCGGTAGCCCATGATCCGATGTCTCAGATCGTGGCCCTACATCAAAGACTCTCCGTTCTGATCGGCAAAAAGCGCATAGGAGTGAGCTCGGCTCGGTTCAATCCGCAACCCAGCGTAGCGCAGCGTCGTGGCGAAGTGGCGTGGCGAGGCGGCGAGAGGAGGAGGAGTCGCGAGGGCTTCTTTCCTTCTCAAGCTCCAATAGCATGAGGAGAGAATCCCTTATAAACCACTCCAACTCTCCTTCCACTTCCGGGGTGGGACTAAACTTCCCACCACCTTGTCATGCCACCTACATGGGCCCTTGGAGATCAAATCTGAAATTGTCATATGGGCTCTAGGCCCATCTCATATTTCAACAATCCCCCACCAGATCTCAGGGGCCCGGTTTGTCCTTTGTTCCAAATGCTGTTTTGATATACCAGCATCTCGGTGGAGACCGATTAAGGTTGAGCTCCACCTAGACCAAGTAGTTACACTCCTTCTGGCCCGAACAATGGACTATGCCTTGAATTGTCGGTTTGGCGTCAAGAAGTTTCACCACAAGTCTCAACGTCTGAGGCTGCGAAGGCCGACCCCTCGGTTGGAGCATATTAGTCACACTCTGGCCTGTTCATGAGCTTGGTAGAGATCACCCCAATCTCATAGACTGTGACCAGCGATCGGGCTCATATAGGTGTGTTCCTCCAAAGATCGCTCTGTAGGATAGCATCTTGCTTATGCATATAAGCCTTGGAACACATTAAGACAGTAGTCATCCTTCCATACAGTTCTAAGTATTGCATCTCCGGCCGGAGTGGGTTAGTAAAGTTACTCTCCTCGGTTCACCACCGGCTTGTTTTCCAGGTCCTACTTCACGGGATCTCACGATCACATAGGTTGGAGTTACTACCATGGCAACTCATGTGGGTCTCATACCCATCTCCCTTGATCGCTATCTATCACAACACGTGATAGCCCTTTAGTAAAGGGATCTGCCAGATTCTTAGCCGTTTGAATATAATCCAACGCTATCACTCTGGAGTTCCTCAATTTTCTGAAAGCTTTCAATCTCATTCTTATGTGTTTGTTGGACTTCATGTTGTCCTTTGAACTCTTCACCTTGACAATCACTGTTTGATTGTCACGGTTCATAAGGACGGCGGAACGAACTTCTCAACCACTGGCAAGTCCATCAACAGATCTCGAAGCCATTCTGCTTTGCCACCCGATGTGTCTAATGCTGTTAATTCTGCTTCCATTGTCGATCTTGTTAAGATCGTTTGCTTGCAAGACTTCCAGGAAACAGCACCACCTTCAAGAGTAAACATATACCCAGTTGTGGCCTTCATCTCATCAGCATCAGAGATCCAATTCGCATCACTATACCCTTCAAGTACCGTCGGGTATCCAGTATAGTGAAGTCCATAGTTCATAGTACCTTTCAGATAGCGCATAACTCTCTCAAGGGCACGCCAATGTACATCACCCGGTTTGGAAAAAAATCGGCTCAGTTTGCTAACAGCAAATGCGATGTCGAACCTCGTTCTTGTTGGCTGAATCTTTGGAGTGAACCAACAATCTAAGAGTATCTCAATTGATCTATAGCTGTGCCTTTAGACTTTTGAATCAGCACACTAGAATCATATGGTGTTTGAGATGGTTTGCAGTCCGAATATCCAAAGCGACTCAACACCTTCTCAACATAATGGGATTGCAGAAGTGTAATCCCACCCTCATCATCTCTCAATAGCTTGATGTTCAAGATAACATCAGCCACTCCAAGGTCCTTCATCTCAAAGTTCTGAGATAGGAAAGACTTAACCTCCTCGATCAACTTGAGATTAGTCCCAAATATCAGCATGTCATCAACATACAAACACAATATAACTCCTTCGCCCCCACCATAGCGATAGTATACACATTTGTCGGCCTCATTAACAACAAAACCAACAGATGTCAACGTTTCATTAAACTTGTCATGCCATTGCTTAGGCGCTTGTCTCAGGCCATACAAAGATTTCACCAACTTACACACCTTTCCTTCACGACCATCCATCACAAAGCCATCAGGCTGTTGCATATAGATTTCCTCCTTTAGCTCTCCGGTCAGAAAGCTGTCTTAACATCCATCGATGAATGAGAAGACCATGCGAGGCCATAGCGAGAGTAATACTCGAATGGTGGTCGGTCATCCACAGTGAATAAGTGTCGAAGAAATCTTCTTCTTCTTCTGAGGCGTAGCCCTTGGCCTAAGCCTAGCCTTGTACTTTTCTATTGTACCGTCGGGGCCCTAAGCTTCTTCTTGAACACCCACTTGCATCCCAATGGTTTGCAACCATAAGGGCGTTCGATGGCTCCCAAGTCCCGTTAGCCATGATGGAGTCCATCTCGCTACGGACCGCATCCTTCCGATGAGTCAGCTTACGGAGATGCATACGCTTACGAAATAGAAGTGGGATTATCCTCCACGAGGTATATGAAGAAATCATCACCAAAGGTGTTTACAGTCCTTTGTCTCTTGCCCCTACCAAGGGATTCCTCATTTTCCTCCTCAGAGTTTTCATCATGTGTTTGATTATAATATTCCATCGGAATGGCAGGTTCAGAGTCTCCTCGATTCCTGTCGAAGTGCTTTGTACATCTCTCATGGGGAAAATGTCCTCAAAGAATGTAGCATCTTTAGACTCCATAATTGTACCGACCTTCATGTCGGTACCTCAGATTTCACTACTAGAAATCTATAGCCAACACTATTCATAGCGTAGCCCAAATTAACACAAATTCCACAGTCTTTGGTCCAAGCTTACGCTTTTTGGGGATCGGCACATTAACTTTGCCAAGCAGCCCCAAATGCGTAAGTATGAGAGTGTTGTCCTTCTCTTGGTCCACTTCTCATAAGGAGTGATCTCGTTATCCTTTAGCCGGAACTTTATTCAGGACATGACATGATGTCATTATAGCCTCCCCCACCATGCCTTGGATAAACCCGGCGTATCTAACATGGCGTTAACCAAATCAGTTAGAGTACGGTTTTTCACTCGGCAACCCCATTTGGTAGGGTGAGTAGGAAGCGTCCTCTCGTGAATAATACCGTGTTCGCACAAAAGGCATCAAACTCTTTCGAGAAGTACTCTCCACCACGATCTGACCGGACTCGTTTAATTTTCTTTTCAACTTGATTCTCAACTTCTGCCTTATAGATTTTGAAGTAGTGTAGAGCCTCATCTTTAGTATTTAACAGATACACATAGCAATATCTAGTGGAATCATCTATCGAAGTCATGAAATATTTCTTTCCACCTTTAGTCAACACACCATTCATCTCACAAAGATCAGAATGTATGAGTTCCAGTGGTGCCAAGTGTCTCTCCTCTGCTGCCTTATGAGGCTTGCGAGGTTGCTTAGATTGCACACACGAATGGCACTTAGAACCTTTGGCTAAAGTGAAACTCGGGATTAAATTCGATTTTGCTAGCCGCGTCATAACACGAAACTAACGTGGCAAAGACGTGAATGCCAAACTTCAGATTCATTAACACTCAAATGAATATTGTTCACGACTTTATTACATAGATCTGCAAGAGAAAAGCGGAAAATGCCTCCGCATTCATAACCCTTTCCAACAAATAGTCCATATTTCGTAACAACTAATTTATTAGACTCGAATACCAACTTAAACCCTTCTCTACATAGAAGGGAGCCACTAACTAGGTTCTTCTTGATGGCGGGGACATGCTGCGTTCTTGGTACTGCGATCCTTCCGAAGTAAACTTGAGATCAACCGTGCCAACACCAAGAACGAAGCACTCGCGCCATTCCCCATCGATGCGGACCCGTGACACTGTGGCCTGGTAAGAAGAAAACAATGAAATGTCAACACACACATGAACACACACTGTGTCGACCCACCAATCGGTGGACGACCAAACTGAAAATACAGCAAATAAATTACCGTACCCAGATGCACCACTCTCATTGTTGCTCACAATCATATTGATAGACTTGGAGTCCCGCCCTTGCTTCTTATACTTGTTTGGGCACTTGTTGGCCCAATGTTCAAGTGAACCACAAGTAAAGCAGCCCTCATCCTTCTTGTTCTTCTTGAAGGTCTTCTTACCCTTCTTCTTAAAGTCGGCACTCTGTTGGACACCGTTCTTTCCCTTGGGCTTGTGGGAATTGGAGTTCTTCTGATGCACCATATTGGCCACAGAAGTTCCTTCGACCCCTTTTCCGTGCGAGTCCTTTGCCCTTGAATTCTGCTCAACACTCAGATGGCCAATGACATGAAGGAAATATGCCCTAGAGGCAATAATAAAGTTATTATTTATTTCCTCATATCATGATAAATGTTTATTATTCATGCTAGAATTGTATTAACCGGAAACATGATACATGTGTGAATACATAGACAAACATATAGTCACTAGTATGCCTCTACTTGACTAGCTCATTAATCAAAGATGGTTATGTTTCCTAACCATAGACATGTGTTGTTATTTGATTAATGGGATCACATCATTAGGAGAATGATGTGATTGACATGACCCATTCCGTTAGCCTAGCACTTGATCGTTTAGTATATTGCTATTGCTTTCTTCATGACCTACACATGTTCCTGTAACTATGAGATTATGCAACTCCCGTTCTTTGGAGGAACACTTTGGGTGCTACCAAAGCGTCACAACATAACTGGTTGATTATAAAGGAGTACTACAGGTGTCTCCAAAGGTACATGTTGGGTTGGCGTATTTCGAGATTAGGTTTTGTCACTCCGATTGTCGGAGAGGTATCTCTGGGCCCTCTCGGTAATACACATCACATAAGCCTTGCAAGCATTGCAACTAATAAGTTAGTTGCGAGATGATGTATTACGGAACGAGTAAAAAGACTTACCGGTAACGAGATTGAACTAGGTATTGGATACCGACGATCGAATCTCGGGCAAGTAACATACCGATGACAAAGGGAACAACGTATGTCGTTATGCGGTTTGACCGATAAAGATCTTCGTAGAATATGTAGGAGCCAATATGAGCATCCAGGTTCCGCTATTGGTTATTGACCGAGAATAGTTCTAGGTCATGTCTACATAGTTCTCGAACCCGTAGGGTCCGCTGCGCTTAACGTTACAATGACAGTTTTATTATGAGTTTATAAGTTTTGATGTACCGAAGATTGTTGGTCTCGGATGTGATCACGGACATGACGAGGAGTCTCGAAATGGTCGAGACATAAAGATTGATATATTGGAAGCCTATATTTGGATATCGGAATGGTTCGGGTGAAATCGGGATTTTCTTAGGAACAGAAATTACGGAACCCTCGAGGATGGGCCTTAGTGGGCCATGAGGGAGAAGAGGAGGGCCGTCCAGGGCAGGCATGACCCCTCCCCTAGTCCGAATAGGACAAGGAAGGGGCGGCGCCCTTCCTCTTTCCCTCCCCTTTCCTTCTCCAACAAGGCAAGAGGGAGTCCTACTCTCGGTGAGAGTAGGACTCCTCCAGGCGCACCCCTTGGGGGCCGGCCGCACCTCCTCCTCCCTCCTTTATATACGGGGGCAAGGGGGGCACCCCACAACACACAAGTTGATCTACGGATCGTTCCTTAGCCGTGTGCGGTGCCCCCTCCACCATATTCCACCTCGATCATATCGTCGCGGAGTTTAGGCGAAGCCCTGCGCCGGTAGAGCATCATCATCGTCCTGCGCTGTTGTCTTGTGACAGAACTCATCCGGCGCTTTGCTGGATCTGAGCCGGGGATGCGTCATCGAGCTGAGCGTGTGCTGAACTTCGGAGGTGCCGTACGTTCGGTACTTGGATCGGTCGGATCGTGAAGACGTACGACTACATCAACCGCGTTTTCATAACGCTTCCGCTTACGGTCTACGAGGGTACGTGGACAATACTCTCCCCTCTCGTTGCTACGAGGGTATAATAATCACTTGATTCAACTGGGAGTTAATCTTCCTCATGATAGTGTCATTGACAGAATTATTCAATCACTGCCACCAAGCTACAAGAGCTTCGTGATGAACTATAATATGCAAGGGATGGAAAAGTCTATTCGAGCTCTTCGCAATGATAAAAAGCAGCGAGGTAGAAATCAAAAAGGAGCATCAAGTGTTGATGGTTAACAAGACCACCAGTTTCAAGAAAAGGGCAAAGGGAAGAAGAAGGAACTTCAAGAAGAACAGCAAACAAGTTGCTGCTCAAGAAAAGAAACCCAAGTCTGGACCTAAGCACGAAGCGGAAGTGCTTCTACTTTAAGCGGTGGACCTTTGGAGCGGAACTGCCCCAAGTATTTGGAGGATAAGAAGGATGGCAAAGTAAACAAAGGTATATGTGATATACATGTTATTGATGTGTACCTTACTAATACTCATGATAGTACACAGGTATTTGATACCGTTACATTGCTAATATTTGCAACTCGAAGCAGGAACTACGAATTAGCGAAGATTGGCTAAGGGCGAGGTGACGATGCGCGTGGGAAATGGATACAAAGTCGATGTGATCGCGGTCGGCACGCTACCTCTACATCTACCATCGGGATTAGTTTTAGACCTAAATAATTGTTATTTGGTGCCGGCGTTAAGCATTAACATTATATCTGTATCTTGTTTGATGTGAGACGGTTATTCATTTAAGTCAGAGAATAATGGTTGTTCTATTTATATGAATAATATCTATTATGGTCATGCACCCTTGAAGAGTGGTCTATTTTTATTGAATCTCGATAGTAGTAATACACATATTCATAGTGTTGAAACCAAAAGATGCAGAGTTGATAATGATAGTGCAACTTATTTGTGGCACTGCCGTTTAGGTCATATCGGTATAAAGCGCATGAAGAAACTCCATATTGATGGACTTTTGGAATCACTTGATTATGAATCACTTGGTACTTGCGAACCGTGTCTCATGGGCAAGATGACAAAAACTCCGTACTCGGAACTATGGAGCGAGCAACTGATTTGTTGGAAATCATACATACTGATGTTTGTGGTCCAATGAATGTTGAGGCTCGCGGCGGGTATTGTTATTTTCTCACCTTCACAGATGATTTGAGCAGATATGGGTATATCTACTTAACGAAACACAAATCTGAAACATTTGAAAAGTTCAAAGAATTTCAGAGTGAAGTGGAAAATCATCGTGACAAGAAAATAAAATTTCTACGATCTAATCGTGGAGGAGAATATTTGAGTTCTGAGTTTGGTTTACATTTGAAACAATGCGGAATAGTTTAGCAACTCACGCCACCGGAACACCACAGCGAAATGGTGTGTCCGAGCGTCAGTGTCGTGCTTTACTAGATATGGTGCGATCTATGATGTCTCTTACTGATTTACCGCTATCGTTTTGAGGTTATGCTTTAGAGGCGGCCGCATTCACGTTAAATAGGGCACCGTCAAAATCCGTTGAAACGACGCCTTATGAACTATGGTTTGGCAAGAAACCAAAGTTGTCGTATCTTAAAGTTTGGGGCTGCGATGCTTATGTGAAGAAACTTCAACCAGATAAGCTCGAACCTAAATCAGAGAAATGTGTCTTCATAGGATACCCAAAATACACTATTGGGTACACCTTCTATCACAGATCTGAAGGCAAGATTTTCGTTGCTAAATTCGGATCCTTTCTAGAAAAAGAGTTTCTCTCGAAAGAAGTGAGCGGGAGAAAAGTAGAACTTGATGAGATAACTGTATCTGCTCCCTTATTGGAAAGTAGTTCATCACAAGAACCGGTTCCTGTGACAACTACACCAATTAGTGAGGAAGCTAATGATATTGATCATGAAACTTTAGATCAAGTTTCTCTTGAACTCGTGGAGTCAACCAGAGTAAGATCCGCACTGTGAGTGGTACGGTAATCCTATTCTGGAAGTCATGTTACTTGACCATGGCGAACCTACAAACTATGAAGAAGCAATGGTGAGCCCAGATTCTGCAAATGTGTGTGTTAACATGCATGGGTATTGTGTTTGATCAATAATTGTGTGTGCTAACAATAATTGCATCAACATAAATGTGTGTGTTAACAACAGCCACACAACAGTAAGCGGAAATATTGGTAAGAATCGACAAAATATCTGCAAGAGGAAAACGATCCTTGAATTCTGGTCTTTCTTGATTCTGGGTATTGTGTTTTATCATGCCTGTCAATGGTTGGCCTTTCAGGTATTTTTCCTTTGCAAGGTCATGATGTAACTTTCAAAACAGTTTTCCTGGAAACAGCAAAAATGCAATCGGCCTCTCCAACCCTCGTTTCTCTTAATATTCGTTTTTTTATCAAAGAAGGGCTTGCCCCTTCCGATTTTCATTACTGAAAACCAAAGAGTTCTACAGACGAGTTCAAACGAGAAAGAAAAGAAAGAAAAAGAAACAAAGCTCACACGACCATAAAGCATCCCTAGCAGCCAACAAAGGGCCAGCCATTCCTCACAACTCAAGTTCAAAAGACAGCCACCAAGTTCAAAATGCTAAGTCACCATTACAACCAGAGCAAAAGCAGCAAAAAGGAGCCCAAGGGTTACATCATCAGGAACCACAAACATCAGGTTCACCATCGCAAGAGAATCTTCATTCCAATCTTGCCACATTGATATTCCATCCTTGCTTGGCAGTGAACACCTCATTTGCCGCCTGTTCTAGTACCCTTGCTCCCAGCTCCAGCGTTTTTCTTGACGACTCCTTTATCTGCGGGGCCAGACGATTGGTCAACCACCTGCATAATAGCTTGACAATATATAAAGGATCATTTATCCTTTTATTTTCAAAGACAATTGCATTCTTGCTTTTCCAAATCGCCCAAAGCGGGGCTGAAATCCCCACCAGAACCAGTTTTTTATCTTCTTTATTAAATTTCCTAATCCAATCCCCCAAACACTCTTACATTTGATGGGACAGTTTTAAATCCACACACACATCTGACCAAACTCCATAGCAGTGAAGCAGTGGAGCAGGAAAAAAACAGATGATCAATTGATTCATCTTTCCCACACAGCACACACCCTTTCCCACCCTTCCAGCCTTTTCTAAGCAAAGACATCCCTAGTTAGGATACTTTTTTATTAACTAACCATAGAAACACTTTCAGTTTTGCAGGCAACTTGGTCTTCCATAAGTATTTCTGTGGGAAATTCATCCCAACAGCCATCAATTTCCTATACAATGACCCCACAGAAAACTTATGATCTGCAGTGAGAGTCCAGAGAACCTGGTCTGCCCCTCCCTGCATTTGAATTTCCTCACATCTTTTTTTCAAACAGTTCCAAAGCCCTAACGTTTCCCCATGCAAGGTCCTTCTGAATTTGAACCCACACCACCCTTTCTGTATAGCCTCTTCCACAGTGATGTTGTGGTCAAAGCATATATCATACAGTCTAGGGTAAGCCTCCCTCAAAGATTTATCATCAACCCATGTATCTTCCCAGAACCTAGTATTTCTCCCATCTCCCACCTTCTTCTTAACAAATTTGTAGAATATTTCCTTAATTTTCACCAAGCTAGCCCAAAATTGGGAATCCCCAGGCTTCTTGCTTACTAAAGCTAAACAACCCCTTTTCTATATTTTCTATCCAAAATATCCTGCCACAGACCTTTTTCATTTTCCATTTTCCAAAACCATTTTGCCAGAAGCGAAATATTCATGATTTCTAAATCCAGTATCCCTAAACCCCCCATGTCTTTAGGTAGACAACACTCTTTCCAGTGCACTAAATGGTATTTTTTTACATTCTCATCTTCTTGCCATACCAATCTGGATCTAAAGAAATCAGCTTTCTGTTGGGGAACGTAGCAGAAATTCAATATTTTCCTTCGTGTCACCAAGATCTATCTATGGAGAACCAACAACGAGGGGAAGGAGAGTGCATCTACATACCCTTGTAGATCGCTAAGCGGAAGCGTTCAAGAGAACGGGGTTGAAGGAGTCGTACTCGTCGTGATCCAAATCACCGGAGATACTAGTGCCGAACGGACGGCACCTCCGCGTTCAACACACGTACAACCCGGTGACGTCTCCCATGCCTTGATCCAGCAAGGTGAGAGGGAGAGGTTGAGTAAGACTCCATCCAGCAGCAGCAAAACGGCGTGGTGATGATGGAGGAGCGTGGAAATCCAGCAGGGCTTCGCCAAGCACCGCGAGAGAGGAGAAGGGAGAGAGGTAGGGCTGCGCCAAGAGGGAGATCAACTCGTGTGTTGGGCAGCCCCTAGACCTCAACTATATATAGGGGGAAGGGGAGGGGCTGCGCCCCCTCTAGGGTTCCCTCCCCAGGGGTGGCGGCAGCCCCCAGATCCCATCTGGGTGGCGGCCAGAGGGGAAGAGAGGGGAGGCGCGCCTGGGGTGGGCCTTAGGGCCCATCTGCCCTAGGGTTTGCCCCCTCCCACTCTTCCTGCGCCTTGGGCCCCTTGTGGGCACCAGCCTACCTGGGCTGGTCCCCTCCACACTTGGCCCGCATGACCCTCCGGGGTTGGTGGCCCCACTTGGTGGACCCGGGACCCTCCGGTGGTCCCAGATGCGTTCTGAAAAAACCGAAACTTTTCCGGTGACCAAAACAGGACTTCCCATATATAAATCTTTACCTCCGGACCATTCCGGAACTCCTCGTGACGTCCGGGATCTCATCCGGGACTCGAACAACATTCGGTAACCACATACAAACTTCCTTTATAACCCTAAGCGTCGCCAGACCTTAAGTGTGTAGACCCTACGGGTTCGGGAACCATCTTGAGACATGACCGAGGCGTTCTCCGGTCAATAACCAACAGCGGGATCTGGATACCCATGTTGGCTCCCACATGTTCCACGATGATCTCATCGGATGAACCACGATGTCAAGGACTCAATCGATCCCGTATACAATTCCCTTTGTCCAGCGGTATTGCACTTGCCCGAGATTCGATCGTCGGTATCCCGATACCTTGTTCAATCTCGTTACCGGCAAGTCTCTTTACTCGTTCCGTAACACATCATCCCGTGATCAACCCCTTGGTAACATTGTGCACATTATGATGATGTCCTACCGAGTGGGCCCAGAGATACTTCTCCGTCTGCGGAGTGACAAATCGATCTCGATTCGTGCCAACCCAATGCAGACACTTTCGAATATACCTGTAATGCACCTTTATAGCCACCCGATTCGTTGTGACGTTTGGTACACCCAAAGCATTCCTCTCGGTATCCGGGAGTTGCACAATCTCATGGTCTAAGGAAAAGATACTTGACATTAGAAAAGCTTTAGCATACGAACTACGATCTTTGTGCTAGGGTTAGGATTGGGTCTTGTCCATCACATCATTCTCCAAATGATGTGATCCCGTTATGAACGACATCCAATATCCATGGTCAGGAAACCGTAACCATCTGTTGATCAACAAGCTAGTCAACTAGAGGCTTACTAGGGACATGGTGTTGTTTATGTACCCACACATGTATCTGAGTTTCCTATCAATACGATTATAGCATGGGTAATAAATGATTATCATGAACAAGGAAATATAATAATAACTAATTTATTATTGCCTCTAGGGCATATTTCCAACAGTCTCCCACTTGCACTAGTGTCAATAATCTAGTTCACATCGTCATGTGATTAACAGCGATAGGTCACATCGCCATGTGACCAACATCCAAAGAGTTTACTAGTGTCGTAAACTAGTTCACATCATCATGTGATTAAGACTCAATGAGTTCCGAGGTTTGATCATGTTTTGCTTGTGAGAGAGGTTTTAGTCAACGGGTCCGAACCTTTCGGATCCGTGTGTGCTTTGCAAATTTCTAGGTCATATTGTAAACGCTGCTTCCACGCTCCACTTGGAGCTATTCCAAATGGTTGCTCCACTATACATATCCGGTTTGCTACTCGAGTCACTCGGATAGGTGTTAAAGCTTGCACCGGCGTAACCCTTTACGCGAACTCTTTATCACCTCCATAATCGAGAAACATGTCCTTATTTACTCCAAGGACAATTTTGACCTCTATCCAATGATCCATTCTGGATCATTCTTGTACCTATAGTGACTCATGGCAAGGCACACTTCGATGCGGTACACGGCATAGCATCTTTGTAGAGCCTACGTCTAAGGCATAGGGGCGACCTTCGTCCTTTCTCTCTGTTACTGCCGTGGTCGAACTTTAAGTCTTAACTTCACACCTTACATCTCAGGCAAGAACTCCTTCTTTGACTGATCCATCTTGAACACCTTCAAGATCATGTCAAGGTATATGCTCATTTGAAAATACCATTAAGCGTTTTGATCTATCCTCATAGATCTTGATGCTCAATTTTCAAGTAGCTTAATCTAGGTTTTCTATTGAAAAACACTTTTCAAATAACCCCATATGCTTTCAGAAATTCTACATCATTTCTGATCAACAATATGTCAACAACATATACTCATCAGAAATTCTATAGTGCTCCCACTCACTTCTTTGGAAATAGAAGTTTCTCATAAACTTTGTATAAACCCAAAATCTTTGATCATCTCATCAAAGCGCACATTCCAACTCCGAGATGCTTACTCCAGTCCTTAGAAGGATCGCCGGAGCCAGCATACCTTTTAGCATCCTTAGGATCGACAAAAACTTTCTGATTGTATCACATACAACCTTTCCTTACGAAAATTGGTAAGGAAACTCATTTTGACATACATCTGTGAGATTTCATAAATGCAGCTCATGCTAACATGATTCCGACGGACTTAAGCATCGCTACGGATGAGAACATCTCATCGTAGTCAACTCCTTGAACTTGTGAAAAACTCTTCGCAACAAGTCGAGCTTCATAGACGGTGATATTACCGTCCACATCCGTCTTCTTCTTAAAGATCCATTCATCTCAATGGCTTGCCGATCATCGGGCAAGTCCACCAAAGTCCATGCTTTGCTCTGATACATGGATCCTATCTCGGATTTCATGGCCTCTAACCATTTGTCGGAATATGGGCCCACCATCGCTTCTCCATAGCTTGTAGGTTCATTGTTGTCTAGCAACATGACCTTCAAGACAGGATTACTGTACCACTCTGAAGCAGTACGCATCCTTGTCACCCTACGAGGCACGATAGTGACTTGATCCGAAGTTTCATGATCACTATCATAAGCTTCTACTTCAATTGGTGTAGGTGCCACATGAACAACTTTACGTACCTGCTACACTCTGGTTGAAGTGATGGTTCAATAACCTCATCAAGTCTCCACCATCCTCCCACTCAACTTTTCGAGACAAACTTTTCCTCGAGAAAGGACCCGATTCAAGAAACAATCCCTATTGCTTTCGGATCTGAATTAGGAGGTATACCCAACTGTTTTGGGTGTCCTATGAAGATGCATTTTATCCACTTTGGGTTCGAGCTTATCAACCTGAAACTTTTTCACATAAGCGTCGCAGCCCCAAACTTTTAAAGCGACAACTTAGGTTTCTCCAAACCATAGTTCAAACAGTGCCGTCTCAACGGAATTACGTGGTGCCCTATTAAAGTGAGTGCGGTTGTCTCCAATTCCTAACCCATGAACGATAGTGGTAATTCGATAAGAGACATCATGGTACGCACCATATTTGATAGGGTGCAACTATGATGTTCGGACATACCATCACACTATGGTGTTCCAGGCGGTATTAATTGTGAAACAATTTCCACAATGTCTTAATTGCATGCCAAAGCTCGTAACTCAAATACTCATCTCTATGATCATATCATAGACATTTTATCCTCTTGTCACGATGATCTTCAACTTCACTCTGAAATTACTTGAACCATTCAATAATTCAGACTTGTGTTTCATCAAGTAAATACACTCGGTATCTACTTAAATCATCCGTGAAGTAAGAACATAATGATATTCATCGCATGCCTCGCACTCATTGCACTTTGCACACATCAAAATGTGTTACTTCCAACAAGTTGCTATCTTGTTCCATCTTACTGAAACCGAGGCCTTTCAGTCATCTTGCCCATGTGGTATGATTTGCATATCTCAAGTGATTCAAAATCAAGTGAGTCCAAACGATCCATCCCCATGGAGTTTCTTCATGCGTATACATCAATAGACGTGGTTCGCATGTATCAAACTTTTCAAAAACGAGTGAGTCCAAAGATCCATCAACATGGAGCTTCTTCATGCGTTTTACATCAATATGACTTACATGGCAGTGCCACAAGTAAGTGGTACTATCATTACTATCTTATATCTTTTGGCATGAAAATGTGTATCACTACAATCGAGATTCAATAAACCATTCTTTTAGGTGCAAGACCATTGAAGGTATTTATTCAAATAAATAGAGTAACCATTATTCTCCTTAAATGAATAACCGTATTGCGATAGACATAATCCAATCATGTCTATGCTCAACGCAAACACCAAATAACAATTTTAGGTTTAACTCCAATCTCGATGGTAGAGGGCGCGTGCGATGCTTGATCACATCAACCTTGGAAACACTTCCAACAAATATCGTCGGCTCACCTTTAGCTAGTCTCCGTTTATTCCGTAGCTTTTATTTCGAGTTACTAACACTTAGCAACCGAACGGTATCTAATACCACTGGTGCTACTAGGAGTACTAGTAAAGTACACATTAACATAATGTATATCCAATATAATTCTATCGACCTTGCCAGCCTTCTCATCTACCAAGTATGTAGGGTGGTTCCGCTTGATGTCCGTTCCTCTCATTCTGAAGCACTTAATCTCGGGTTTGGGTTCAACCTTGGGTTTCTTCACTAGAGCAGCAACTGTTTTGTCGTTTCATGAAGTATCCCTTGTTGCCCTTGCCCTTCTTGAAACTAGTGGTTTTACCAACCATCAACAATTGATGCTCCTACTTGACTTCTACTTTCGCGGTGTCAAACATCGCGAACACTTCAAGGATCATCATATCTATCCACGATATGTTATAGTTCATCACGAAGCTCTAGTAGCTTGGTGGCAATGTCTTTGGAGAAACATCACTATCTCATCTGGAAGATTAACTCCCACTCGATTCAAGTGATTGTTGTACCCAGACAATCTGAGTACGAGCTCAACGATTGAGATCTTCTCCCTTAGTTTGTAGGCTAGAAAACTCGTCGGAGGTCTCATACCTCTTGACGTGGGCACGAGCCTGAAATCCCAATTTCAACTCTCAGAACATCTCATATGTTCCGCGAAGTGCCTCAATTCTAAGCCGTTTAACATTACTGAACTATCACGTAGTCATCAAAACATGTGTGTCAGATGTTCGCAACATTCACAGACGACGTTCGAGGTTCAGCACACTGAGCGGTGCATTAAGGACATGAGCCTTCTTCTTTCTGCATAATCGCTACTGTCAACTTTCAACTATATTTTCTCTAGGAACATATCTAAACAGTGGAACTAAAGCGCGAGCTTACGACATAATTTGCAAAGATATTTTGACTATGTTTAGGATAATTAAGTTCATCTTATGAACGCCCACTCAGATAGACATCCCTCTAGTCATCTAAGTGATTACATGATCCGAGTCAACTAGGCCGTGTCCGATCATCACGTGAGACGGACTAGTCATCATCGGTGAACATCTTCATGTTGATCGTATCTACTATCGACTCATGCTCGACATTTCAGTCTCTTGTGTTCCGAGGCCATGTCTGTACATGCTAGGCTCGTCAAGTTATCCTAAGTGTTTCGCGTGTGTAAATCTGGCTTACACCCGTTGTATGTGAACGTAAGAATCCATCACACCCGATCATCACGTGGTGCTTAGAAACGACGAACTTTACATAGCGGTGCACAGTTAGGGGGAACGCTTTCTTGAAATTTTAATGAGGGATCATCTTATTTACTACCGTCGTTCTGAGCAAATGCATAAACATGATAAACATCACTTGCAATCAAATAATGACATGATATGGTCAATATCATATTGCTCCTTTTGATCTCCATCTTCGGGGCTCCATGATCATCATCGTCACCGGCATGACACCATGATCTCCATCATCATGATCTCCATCATCGTGTCTCCATGACGTTGTCTCGCCAACTTATTACTTCTACTACTATAGCTACCGGTTAGCAATAAAGTAAAGTAATTACATGGCGTTGTTCAATGACACGCATGTCATACAATAAATAAAGACAACTCCTATGGCTCCTGCGGTTGTCATACTCATCGACATGCAAGTCGTGATTCCTATTACAAGAACATGATCAATCTCATACATCACATATATTCATCACATTCTTCTTGGCCATATCACATCACATAGCATACCCTGCAAAAACAAGTTAGAAGTCCTCTAATTGTTGTTTGCATGTTTTACGTGGCTGCTATGGGTTTCTAGCAAGAACGTTTCTTACCTACGCAAAACCACAACGTGATATGTCAATTGCTATTTACCCTTCATAAGGACCCTTTTCATCGAATCCGATCGACTAAAGTGGGAGGCGGCACCCGCTAGACACCTTATGCAACAAGTGCATGTCAATCGGTGGAACCTGTCTCACGTGGAAATGCGTGTAAGGTCGGTCCGGGCCGCTTCATCCCACAATACCGTCGAAACAAGATTGGACTAGTAACGGTAAGCATATTGAACAAAATCAACGCCCACAACTACTTTGTGTTCTACTCGTGCAAAGAATCTACGTAATAGACCTAGCTCATGATGCCACTTTGTTGGGGAGCGTGGCAGAAATTCAAAATTTTCCTCGTGTCACCAAGATCTATCTATGGTGAAACTAGCAACGAGGGGAAGGAGAGTGCATCTACATACCCTTGTAGATCGCTAAGCGGAAGCGTTCAAGAGAACGGGGTTGAAGGAGTCGTACTCGTCATGATCCAAATCACGGAGATCCTAGTGCGAGCAGACGGCACCTCCGCGTTCAACACACGTACAGCCGGTGGCGTCTCCCATGCCTTGATCCAGCAAGGTGAGAGGGAGAGGTTGAGGAAGACTCCATCCAGCAGCAACTGGCAGGCGTGGTGATGATGGAGGCGTGGCAATCAGCGGGGCTTCGCCAAGCACCGCGAGAGAGGAGAAGGGAGAGAGGTAGGGCTGCGCCAAGAGGAGATCAACTCGTGTGTTGGGCAGCCCCTCTAGGGTTCCCTCCCGGGGTGGCGGCAGCACCCAGATCCCATCTGTGTGGCGGCCAGAGGGGAAGAGAGGGGAGGCGCGCCTGGGGTGGGCCTTAGGGCCCATCTGCCCTAGGGTTTGCCCCCTCCCACTCTTCCTGCGCCTTGGGCCCCTTGTGGGCACCAGCCTACCTGGGGCTGGTCCCCTCCCACACTTGGCCCATGCAGCCCTCCGGGGTTTGTGGCCCCACTTGGTGGACCCCCGGGACCCTCCCGGTGGTCCCGGTACGTTACCGAAAAAACCCGAAATTTTTCCGGTGACCAAAACAGGACTTCCCAGATATAAATCTTTACCTCAAGACCATTCCGGAACTCCTCGTGACGTCCGGGATCTCATCCGGGACTCCGAACAACATTCGGTAAACACATACAAACTTCCTTTATAACCCTAGCGTCATCGAACCTTAAGTGTGTAGACCCTACGGGTTCGGGAACCATCTGAGACATGGCCAGGGGCGTTCTCCGGTCAATAACCAACAGTGGGATCTGGATACCCATGTTGGCTCCCACATGTTCCACGATGATCTCATCGGATGAACCACGATGTCAAGGACTCAATCGATCCCGTATACAATTCCCTTTGTCCAGCGGTATTGAACTTGCGCGAGATTCGATCGTCGGTATCCCGATACCTTGTTCAATCTCGTTACCGGCAAGTCTCTTTACTCGTTCCATGGTCAACCCCTTGGTCACATTGTGCACATTATGATGATGTCCTACCGAGTGGGCCCAGATATACCTCTCCGTCACACGGAGTGACAAATCCCAGTCTCGATTCGTGCCAACCCAACAGACACTTTCGGAGATACCTGTAATGCACCTTTATAGCCACCCAGATACGTTGTGACGTTTGGTACACCCAAAGCATTCCTACGGTATCCGGGAGTTGCACAATCTCATGGTCTAAGGAAAAGATACTTGACATTAGAAAAGCTTTAGCATACGAACTACGATCTTTGTGCTAGGCTTAAGATTGGGTCTTGTCCATCACATCATTCTCCAAATGATGTGATCCCGTTATCAACGACATCCAATATCCATGGTCAGGAAACCGTAACCATCTGTTGATCAACGAGCTAGTCAACTAGAGGCTTACTAGGGACATGGTGTTGTTTATGTACCCACACATGTATCTGAGTTTCCTATCAATACAATTATAGCATGGGTAATAAACGATTATCATGAACAATGAAATATAATAATAACTAATTTATTATTGCCTCTAGGGCATATTTCCAACCCTTTCTTTATGATTCCTTTAGGCACAGCATAAAAGGACATCATGAATAGGGGTATGTTAGTCAAGCAGGCTTGTACCAAGGTAATTCTTCCTGCAATAGAGCCCAGTAGCTTCCCCTGCCAACATCCACACCTTTTATCAATTTTATCAGTCACACAATCCCAGTGTGTGTTCCCAATTCTGTTCTCAGAAACAGGCATCCCCAGGTATTTAATGGGCAAGTCTCCCATCTTACATGTTAGGATATCTTGATAAGTTGATTGCTTCTCTCTAGCCTTGCCAAATAATAGCAATTCAATTTTATGAAAGTTTATTTTGAGCCCCGACATTTGCTCAAAAGCCCCAAGTATAAGTTTAAGATTTTTACACTTTCCACCTCATCTTTGATCAAGAAAATAGTATCATCAGCATATTGTAACATATTAACCCCTTTTCTCCATTGCCATTCAACACACCCTTAACCAAATCATGCTTCAGGGCATTACTCATTATAAAAGCTAGGGCATCGGCAGCTATGTCAAACAGTAGGGGTGACATAGCATCTCCCTGCCTTAATCCTTTAAAGGTTTTAAAATATGGGCCAATTTTATCATTTACTTTAATTCCAACATGTCCTCCTCTCATAGTTTCCATCATCCAGTCACACCATTTATCAGGAAATCCTTTCATTTTCAGCATTTGCATCACAAAAGGCCATTTGATTTTGTCATAAGCTTTCTCAAAATCCACTTTAAAAACCAGGGCATCTTCTTTATTTTTGTGGAAGGAGTTCAGGGCCTCATGCAGGATCACAATCCCCTCCATAAAGTACCTGCCCTTAATGAAGGCAGTTTGGGTTCTGGAAATCACAGGGGCCACACATTTGGCCAATCTATTCATCAGAATTTTAGTAATGATTTTAAAAGCTGACATTCAACAGCAAATGGGTGCGAACTTCTGAATTTGTTTAGCATCATTAGTCTTGGGAACTAGAGTAATTATGCCATAATTAAGTCTGGCAATATTAATTTCTCCTTTTGCAAAACCCTCTACTAAGGATTTCAGATCCCATTTAACCACTTCCCAAAAATCTTGGTAAAAATCAGCAGGGAACCCATCAGGGCCAGGGCTTTTGTTCCTTTTCATCCCAAAAACCACGATGGATTTCACTTAGGGAGAAAAGAGCCAAAAGCTCCTCTTTCTCTTGCACATTAATTTTATTCATCTCCATCTCTTTCAACGAAATACTAGATTCTTCAGGATGTCCAAATAATTCTTTATAGAATTTGGTAATATACTCCATTAATTTCTCATCTCCCTCTATAATCCCTTCTTCCTGTTCCAGGGAAACAATCTTGTTTTTTCTTCTCCTCCCATTCACCTTGGCATGATAATATCCAGTATTTCTGTCTCCATCTTTAATCTCTGAATCTTTATATCTTTGCAACCACTTCATCTCTTCTTGCAGCATTACTTTTTTCAATTGTGTTCTCAACTCTTTCTGATCATCCCTATCCTTCGCACTTAAACCCATAATCTCAGCTCTCTTATCTAAATCATCAAGTTCTTTTAATATGTCCATTTTTATCTTTCTGTACCAAGCATCCATATTTCTATTCCAGCCTTTAGCTTTTTTCCTAACATTTCTCAACCTTGATTGCCATCTATCCAAAATGTCCCCAAAGTATCTCTCGTTCCAGGTGTTATACACCAGCTCTCTAAAACCCTCTCTTAGCAGCCAAGCATTTTCATACCTAAAAATGTATTTGTGATCATGAGTCTCCCCTGTATCCAGGAACAAGGGGGTATGATCGGATATCTCTCTAGCAAAGGCTTGCAAAATGGTTAATGGGTATTTTTCCTCCCAAGCTGGGCACATCAAAACTCTATCCAGTTTCTCAATAGTAGGGTCCTCCTGATTATTAGCCCAGGTGTGCTTCCTACCATTCAAAGGGAATTCCCTTAGCCCTGCTTGCTCAATAATAGCATTAAACATAAAGGGCAATTGTTCATTAAGCACAGGTTTGTTTTTCTCCTTCCCATTTCTAATAATGTTAAAATCTCCCCCAACCAAGCAAGGCAGAGGATTGTCAAGATATAATCTTGCCAATTCAGCAAGAAAACTAGTTTTTCCTTCCTTCTGAGCATCCCCATATACATTGACCAAATTCCAATGCATTTTGATATTCTTATCAAATACTAGCATTCTCAAGAAATATTGTCCTTTTTCAATAGTTTCAACATTAAACACCTCTTTGTTAACCCCCATCAGGATCCCTCCCGACATGCCTCTGGGTGGGTTCCAACTCCATTGAAAGTTTCTCCCACCACATAAATTGTGCAACTCATTTTTTGTGAAGTCTTGCTTTATGGTCTCAGAGAGTCCAATAAAGTCTAGCTT
The DNA here is from genome assembly GCA_021605145.1 of Aegilops bicornis. Taxonomy (NCBI): domain Eukaryota; kingdom Viridiplantae; phylum Streptophyta; class Magnoliopsida; order Poales; family Poaceae; genus Aegilops; species Aegilops bicornis. The sequence continues at coordinate 64,203,637 of CM038673.1, read as the reverse complement.
CTGATCTATAATCACCTCTCTAACGTATCTTTTTTTGTGATCTTGACCTATGCCCCTTACATTCCAGAAAACACCCCTCATTTTTACTTTATTATTCCAGCAGCCAAGTCTATACCTGATGTAAATACAAAAGAACTCCCAGCTAAAAACTCTTATTTTTTCCTCCTTCTAAGAACCCCAATCCCAACTGATTGGTTCACATGATCAAGTCTTTGGTGAGCTTTTCTTACTATTTTTCTCCACGAGAACATTCCTCTCAGCTTTTTGATTTGTTGTTCCTCAATGTCCACATCAGAATGTTCATAGTCTGAACAAAGTTCCTCAAGAGTAATATCTCCGGTATTAATATATCTTTGGGACATCTTTTACAAATCTCTTCCCCCCCCCCATCTTTTTCTCCTGCTTTATCCCTTTCCTCTCTTTTAATATTCTGGAAATATAACTCTCTTCTAGCTTTTTCCATCTTGTTAATAATGTCTATGTTTTTATCAATCATATCTATTGAGCAGCCCAAATCAATCCCCACCAAAGAACTAATATGCAGTAAAGAAGCATCAACAATAACCAGCTCAGGGTTCTTACCATAATTGTCTCTCTCCTCATCTCTGCTCTTAGCCATATCTTCAATTTTCTTGTCTTCCTTCCCTTTGTTTCTAAGACTTCTCTTGATCTCAACATCCTTTTCTTCCCTTCTTTGTCCAGGACCTCACTTCCATGTATTTCAGCCATCTTCTCCCCAAAGTCCCAACAGATTCTTGGCTAGCATTATAATCAATTGGGCTCATTATATTTCCCAGAATCTGTATCGTCTTTTTTCTGTTGAGCCTCTTTCTCATAGTCTTCAAGGTCCATATTAGCTAATTCCATTTCATATTCCTCTCTATTGGCAGCCTCTTGTGCCAGTTTCTGGATTTCTTCTCATTGTTTTTTACTTGTCTCCTGCAACTCTGTCTGAATCCTCTCTAGCTCTCTGATTCTATTTTCATTTTTTGCCCATAGTGCATTTCTTCTGACCTTGTCCTCCTCCAAAGTTTTTATTTTACTGAGCATGATTTCACTTTCTTTTTGCCATCTTCCTCTCTCCAAAGTCATCTAATTTTACCATTGCATCATGTTTTCCTCCATCTGAGATTTCAACTTTTCAATCTTTCCATCAACCTCCTCACTCTGTTTCAGGGATAAGCATCCCAGAGAAACTCCTCTGCGATCATTATCCTCCATTTTGGTTCTCTTCCTGTTGTCAATCTCCTCCTCTCCCACTTCTGAGATATTATTGCTGTCATTTTTTCTCTTCTCTTCCCTGTACCAGCCAATTTCCACCACCATCTCAGCCTCCACCTCAATTCTGAACATGAGAAGGTCAGGTGAAGTGATTTCCACTTGAGTAGGAATTTTCTCCACATCCCTGACTCCACATTTTGCTCTAATTTTATCCTCATTAATAGTGTCCATATCAATCTCCAAGACAGGTGCCACTGCAGCAGCCACCTCACAAACCCCTAGGAAATGTCTGAAGCAATCTGGTACTTTGGCCAGCCTGACCCAAACAGTATGCATCTTACCAATAGCCTGGTGGTCAAGGGACCAGGGTTGAACTTTGATCACCACCCCTATCCCCAGCAAATTAAAGTCATTAAACTTGGCCAACTCCACCAACTTTGCTTTATTGGGAAATCTCATCATATACCCATTTTTTCCAAATTCCCTCACTCTCCATTGCCATCCCCAGTCAAACATCTCTCCCAAAGCTTTCACCAGTTCAGTCTCATTGATTCTCCCTTCTCTTATGATCACCACACCCAAAGGATTGGTGTGTTCTGCCACCAGAACATCCTTATAACTCTGCACAAGAAGAAGTCCCAATCCTTTAGCTGCATATCCAACATATTTTGGGACTGGTTTTGAATGAGTTAGTTACGGAATGATGCATTACGTAACGAGTAAAGAGACTTATCGGTAACGAGATTGAACTAGGTATTGGATACCGACGATCGAATCTCGGGCAAATAACATACCGACGACAAAGGGAACAACGTGTGTTGTTATGCGGTTTGACCGATAAAGATCTTCGTAGAATATGTAGGAGCCAATATGAGCATCCAGGTTCCGCTATTATTTATTGACCAAGAATAGTTATAGGTCATGTCTACATAGTTCTCGAACCCGTAGGGTCCGCTTGCAACAAGGTTTCGATGACGGTTATATTATGAGTTTATGAGTTTTGATGTACCGAAGGAGTTCGAGTCCGGATGAGATCGGGGACATGACGAGAGTCTTGAAATGGTCGATACGTAAAGATCGATATATTGAGCGACTATATTCGGAGTTCGGAAAGGTTCCGAGTGATTCGGGTATTTTTGAGTACCGGGAGTTACGGGAATACGGGAAGAGTATTGGGCCTTAATGGGCCTTAGTGGGAAGGAGCCGGGGAGGTGGCGCGCGCCTCCCAAGCCCAGTCCGGGTGGACAAGGGGTTTGGGCGCGGCCCCTCTCCCTTCCTTCTCCACTTCCTGCTTTCTCCCCTTCTCCTAGTTGGACTAGGAAAGAAGGAGTCCTACTCTCGGTGGGAGTAGGACTCCCCTTAGCCGCCCTCCTCCTAGGGCGGCCTCCTCCTCCCTTCCTCCTTTATATACGGGGCAGGCGCACCCCATAGACACACAAGTTGATCTCTGGATCGTTCCTTGGCCGTGTGCGGTGCCCCTCCACCATATTCCACCTCGGTCATATCGTCGCGGAGGTTAGGCGAAGCCTTTGCGCCCGGTAGAACATCATCATCATCTGACGTCGTCTTGTGGAACTCATCCCCGACGCTTAGCTGGATTGGAGCCCGGGGAACGTCATCGAGCTGAACGTGTGCTGAACACGGAGGTGCCGTACGTTCGGTGCTTGGATCGGTCGATTCGTGAAGACGTACGACTGCATCAACCGCGTTGTCATAACGCTTCCTCTTAACGGTCTACGAGGGTACGTAGACAATACTCTCCCCTCTCGTTGCTATGCCATCACCATGATCTTGCATGTGCGTAGGAATTTTTTTGAAATTACTACGTTCCCCAACAGTGGCATCAGAGCCAGGTTTTATGCGTAGATGTCATGTGCACGAGTATAACACAAGTGAGTTGTGGGCGATATAAGTCATACTGCTTACCAGCATGTCACACTTTGGTTCGGCGGTATTGTTGGATGAAGCGGCCTGGACCGACATTACGCGTACGCTTACGCGAGACTGGTTCTACCGACGTGCTTTGCACACAGGTGGCTGGCGGGTGTCTGTTTCTCCAACTTTAGTTGAACCGAGTGTGGCTACGCCCGGTCCTTGCGAAGGTTAAAACAGCACCAACTTGACAAACTATCGTTGTGGTTTTGATGCGTTGGTAAGAACGGTTCTTGCTAAGCCCATAGCAGCCACGTAAAACTTGCAACAACAAAGTAGAGGACGTCTAACTTGTTTTTGCAGGGCATGTTGTGATGTGATATGGTCAAGGCGTGATGCTATATTTTATTGTATGAGATGATCATGTTTTGTAACGAAGTTATCGGCAACTAGCAGGAGCCATATGGTTGTCGCTTTATTGTATGAAATGCAATCGCCCTGTAATGCTTTACTTTATCACTAAGCGGTAGCGATAGTCGTAGAAGAATAAGATTGGCGAGACGACAACGATGCTACGATGGAGATCAAGGTGTCGTGCGGTGGCGATGGTGATCACGACGGCGCTTCGGAGATGGAGATCACAAGCACAAGATGATGATGGCCATATCATATCACTTATATTGATTGCATGTGATGTTTATCCTTTATGCATCTTATCTTGCTTTGATTGGCGGTAGAATTTTAAGATGATCTCTCACTAAAATTATCAAGAAGTGTTCTCCCGAGTATGCACCGTTGCGAAAGTTCTTCGTCTTTGAGACACCACGTGATGAGCGGGTGTGATAGGCTCTCGTTCAAATACAACGGGTGCAAAACAGTTGCACACGCGGAATACTCGAGTTAAACTTGACGAGCCTAGCATATACAGATATGGCCTCGGAACACGGAGACCGAAAGGTCGAGCGTGAATCATATAGTAGATATGATCAACATAGTGATGTTCACCATTGAAAACTACTCCATCTCACGTGATGATCGGACATGCTTTAGTTGATTTGGATCACGTGATCACTTAGATGACTAGAGAGATGTCTATCTAAGTGGGAGTTCTTAAGTAATATGATTAATTGAACTTTAATTTTTCATGAACTTAGTCCTGGTAGTATTTTGCAAATTATGTTGTAGATCGATAGCTCGCGTTGTTGCTTCCCTATGTTTTTGCTTCCCTATGTTTTATATGTGTTCCTAGAGAAAATTGTATTGAAAAATGTTAGTAGCAATGATGCGGATTGGATCCGTGATCTGAGGTTTATCCTCATTGCTGCACAGAAGAATTATGTCCTTAATGCACTTTGCTAGGTGACGGACCTATTGCAGGAGCAAATGCAGACGTTATGAGCGTTTGGCTAGCTCAATATGATGACTACTTGATAGCTTAGTGCACCATACTTAACGGCTTAGAATCTGGACTTCAAAGGCGTTTTGAGCGTCATGGACCATATGAGATGTTCCATGAATTGAAGTTAAATATTTCAAGCAAATACCGAGTTGAGAGATATGAAGTCTCCAACAAGTTCTATAGCTAAAATATGGAGGAGAATCACTCAACTAGTGAGCATGTGCTCAGATTGTGCAGGTACTTCAATCGCTTGAATCATGTGGGAGTTAATCTTCCAGATAAGATTGTGATTGACAGAATTCTCTAGTCACCATCACTAAGTTACTAGAACTTCGTGATGAACTATAGTATGCAAGGGATGACGAAAACGACTCCCGAGATTTTCATGATGATGAAATCGATGAAGGTATAAATCAAAAAGGAGCATCAAGTGTTGATGCTTGACAAGATCACTAGTTTCAAGAAAAGGGCAAAAAAAAGAAAAAAAAGGGGAACTTCAAGAAGAATAGCAAGCAAGTTGCTGCTCAAGTGAAGAAGCCCAAGTCTGGTCCTAAGCCTGAGACTAAATGCTTCTACTACAAAGAGACTGGTCACTGGAAGCGAAACTACCCCAAGTGATTGGCGGATAAGAAGGATGGCAAAGTGAACATAAGTATATTTGATATACATGTTATTGATGTGTACTTTACTAGTGTTTATAGCAACCCCTCAGTATTTGATACTAGTACAGTTACTAAGATTAGTAACTCGAAACTGGAGTTGCAGAATAAACAGAGACTAGTTAAGGGTGAAGTGACGATGTGTGTTGGAAGTAGTTCTAAGATTGATATGATCATCATCGCACACTCCCTATACTTTCGGGATTAGTGTTGAAACTAAATAAGTGTTATTTGGTGTTTGCGTTGAGCATGAATATGATTTGATCATGTTTATTGCAATACGGTTATTCATTTAAGTAAGAGAATAAATTGTTGTTCTGTTTACATGAATAAAACCTTATATGGTTACACACCCAATGAAAATGGTTCATTGGATCTCGATCGTAGTGATACACATATTCATAATATTGAAACCAAAAGATGCAAAGTTAATAATGATAGTGCAACTCATTTGTGGCACTGCGGTTTAGGTCATATTGGTGTAAAGCACATGAAGAAACTCCATGCTGGTGGGATTTTGGAATCACTTGATTATGAATCACTTGATGCTTCGAACCATGCCTTATGGGCAAGATGAAAAAAGACTCCGTTCTCCGGAACAATGGAGCGAGCAACTGATTTATTTGAAATAATACATATTGATGTATGCGATCTGATGATTGTTGAGGCTCATGGCAAGTATCATTATTTTCTGACCTTCACAGATGATTTGAGCAGATATGGGTATATCTACTTAATGAAACATAAGTCTGAAACGTTTGAAAAGTTCAAAGAATTTTAGAGTGAAGTTGAAAATCATCGTAACAAGAAAATAAAATTTCTACGATATGATCATGGAGGAGAATATTTGAGTTACGAGTTTGGTCTACATTTAAAACAATGCGGAATAGTTTCGCAACTCACGCCACCGTAACACCTGGCGTAATGGTGTGTCCGAGCGTCATAACCGTACTTTATTGGATATTGTACAATCTATGATGTTTCTTACCGATTTACCACTATCGCTTTGGGGTCATGCATTAAAGACAGTTGCATTCACGTTAAAGGGGCACCACCTAAGTCCGTTGAGACGACACAATATGAACTGTGGTTTGGCAAGAAACCAAAGTTGTCGTTTCTTAAAGTTTGGGGTTGCGATGCTTATGTGAAAAAGTTTCATCCTGATAAGCTCAAACCCAAATCGTAGAAATGTGTCTTCATAGGATACCCAAAGGAGAAAGTTGGGTACACCTTCTATCACAGATCCGAAGGCAAGACATTCGTTGCTAAGAATGGATCCTTTCTAGAGAAGGAGTTTCTCTCGAAAGAAGTGAGTGGGAGGAAAGTAGAACTTGATAAGGTAATTGTACCTTCACCCTTATTGGAAAGTAGTTTATCACAGAAATCTGTTCCTGTGACTACTACACCAATTAGTGAGGAAGCTAATGATGATGATCATGTAACTTCAGATCAAGTTACTACCGAATCTCGTAGGTAAACCAGAGTAAGATCCGCACTGAGTGGTACGGCAATCCTGTTCTCGAAGTCATGCTACTAGATCATGATGAACCTACGAACTATGAAGAAGCGATGGTGAGCCCAGATTCCGCAAAATGGCTTGAGGCCATGAGATCTGAGATAAGATCCATGTATGAAAACAAAGTATGGACTTTGATTGACTTGCCCAATGATCGGTGAGACATTGAGATTAAATGGATCTTCAAGAGGAAGACGGACGCTGATAGTGTTACTATCTACAAAGCTAGAATTGTCGCAAAAGGTTTTCGACAAGTTCAAGGTGTTGACTACGATGAGAGTTTTTCACTCGTATCTATGCTTAAGTCTGTCTGAATCATGTTAGCAATTGCCACATTTTATGAAATCTGGCAAATGGATGTCAAAACTGCATTCCTTAATGGATTTTTTAAAGAAGAGTTGTATATGATGCAACCAGAAGGTTTTGTCGATCCGAAAGGTGCTAACAAAATGTGCAAGCTCCAGCGATCCATCAATGGACTGGTGCAAGCATCTCGGAGTTGGAATATACGCTTTGATAAGTTGATCAAAGCATATAGTTTTAATACAGACTTGCGGTGAAGCCTGTATTTACAAGAAAGTGAGTGGGAGCACTACAGCATTTCTGATAAGTATATGTGAATAACATATTGTTGATCAGAAATGATGTATAATTTTTCTGGAAAGCATAAAGGAGTATTTGAAAGGAGTTCTTTAAAAGAAAGACCTCAGTAAAGCTACTTACATATTGAGCATCAAGATCTATTGAGATAGATCAAGACGCTTGATAAGTTTTTCAATAATTACATACCTTGTCAAGATTTTGAAATAGTTCAAAATGGAACAGTCAAAGAAAAGTTCTTGCCTGTGTTGCAAACGTGTGAAATTGAGTAAGACTCAAATCCCGACCACGGCAGAAAATAGAAAAGAGAATGAAAGTCATTTCCTATGCCTCAGTCATAGGTTCTATAAAGTATGCTATTCTATGTACCAGACCTATTGTATACCTTGCTCTGAATTTGGCAATTGAGTACAATAGTGATCTAGGAGTAGATCACTGGACATTGGTCAAGAACATCCTTAGTGAGGACTAAGGAAATATTTCTCGATTATGGAGGTGATAAAAGAGCCCGTCGTAAAGAGTTACATCGATGCAAGATTTTTACACTGATCCAGATGACTCTAAGTCTCAATCTGGATACATATTGAAAGTGGGAGCAATTAGCTAGAGTAGCTCCGTGCGAGCATTGTAGACATAGAATATTTGCAAAATACATACGGCTCACGAATGTGAGACCCGTTGACTAAGCTTCTCTCACGAGCAAAACATGATCATACCATAGTACTCTTTGGGTGTTAATCACATAGCGATGTGAACTAGATTATTGACTCTAGTAAACCCTTTGGGTGTTGGTCGCATGACGATGTGAACTATGGGTGTTAATCACATACAGATGTGAATATTAGTGTTGAATCACATGATGATGTGAACTAGATTATTGACTCTAGTGCAAGTGGGAGACTGAAGGAAATATGCCCTAGAGGCAATAATAAGGTTATTATTTATTTCCTTATTTCATGATAAATGTTTATTATTCATGCTAGAATTGTATTAACTGGAAACATGATACATGTGTGAATACATAGACAAACATATAGTCACTAGTATGCCTCTACTTGACTAGCTCATTAATCAAAGATGGTTATGTTTCCTAATCATAGACATGTGTTGTTATTTGATTAATGGGATCACATCATTAGGAGAATGATGTGATTGACATGACCCATTCCGTTAGCCTAAGCACTTGATCGTTTAGTATATTGCTATTGCTTTCTTCATGACTTATACATGTTCCTGTAACTATGAGATTATGCAACTCCCGTTTACCGGAGGAACACTTTGGGTGCTACCAAACGTCACAACGTAATCGGGTGATTATAAAGGAGTACTACAGGTGTCTCCAAAGGTACATGTTGGGTTGGCGTATTTTGAGATTAGGTTTTGTCACTCCGATTGTCGGAGAGGTATCTCTGGGCCCTCTCGGTAATGCACATCACTATAAGCCTTGCAAGCAATGTAGCTAATGAATTAGTTACGGAATGATGCATTACGTAACGAGTAAAGAGACTTACCGGTAACGAGATTGAACTAGGTATTGGATACCGACGATCGAATCTCGGGCAAGTAACATAACGATGACAAATGGAACAACGAATGATCATATGAGGTATCACCGATAAAGATCTTCGTAGAATATGTAGAAACCAATAAGCGCAACCAGGTTCAGCTATTGTTTATTGACCAAGAATAGTTATAGGTCATGTCTACATAGTTCTCGAACCCGTAGGGTCCGCACGCTTAAGGTTTCGATGACAGTTATATTATGGGTTTATGAGTTTTGATGTACCGAAGATTGTTCGGAGTCCCGGATGTGATCACGGACATGACGAGGAGTCTCGAAATGGTCGAGACGTAAAGATCGATATATTGGAAGCCTATATTTGGATATCGGAATGGTTCCGGGTGAAAACGGGATTTTACCGGAACACCGGGGGGTTACCGGAACCCTCCCGGGGGATGGGCCTTAGTGGGCCATGAGGGAGAAGAGGAGGGCCGTCCAGGGCAGGCCGCCCCTCCCCTAGTCCGAATAGGACAAGGAAGGGGCGCCTCTTCCTCCTTCCCTCCCCTTTCCTTCTCCAACAAGGCAAGAGGGGAGTCCTACTCCCGATGGGAGTAGGACTCCTCCAGCGCACCTTGGGGGGCCGCACCTCCCCTCCCTCCTTTATATACAGGGCAGGGGGCACCCCATAACACACAAGTTGATCTACGGATCGTTCCTTAGCCGTGTCGGTGCCCCTCCACCATATTCCACCTCGGTCATATCGTCGCGGAGTTTAGGCGAAGCCCTGCGCGATGAGAGCATCATCATCGTCCTGCACGCCGTCGTCTTGTGGAACTCATCCCGACGCTTTGCCGGATCGGAGCCGGGGATCGTCATCGAGCTGAGCGTGTGCTGAACTCGGAGGTGCCGTCGTTCGGTACTTGGATCGGTCGGATCGTGAAGGCGTGCGACTACATCAACCGCGTTGTCATAACGCTTCCGCTTACGGTCTACGAGGGTACGTGGACAATACTCTCCCCTCTCGTTGCTACGAGGGTATAATAATCACTTGATTCAACTGGGAGTTAATCTTCCTGATGATAGTGTCATTGACAGAATTATTCAATCACTGCCACCAAGCTACAAGAGCTTCGTGATGAACTATAATATGCAAGGGATGGAAAAGTCTATTCCCGAGCTCTTCGCAATGATAAAAGCCGCGGAGGTAGAAATCAAAAAGGAGCATCAAGTGTTGATGGTTAACAAGACCACCAGTTTCAAGAAAAAGGGCAAAGGGAAGAAGAAGGGGAACTTCAAGAAGAACAGCAAACAAGTTGCTGCTCAAGAAAAGAAACCCAAGTCTGGACCTAAGCCTGAGACTGAGTGCTTCTACTGCAAGCAGACTGGACAATGGAAGCAGAACTGCCCCAAGTATTTGGCGGATAAGAAGGATGGCAAAGTAAACAAAGGTATATGTGATATACATGTTATTGATGTGTACCTTACTAATACTCACAGTAGTACCTGGGTATTTGATAATGGTTCTGTTGATAATCTTTGCAACTCGAAATAGGAACTACTGATTGCCGAAGATTGGCTAAGGACGAGGTGACGATGCTTGGCGTGGGAAATGGTTCCAAAGTCGATGTGATCGCGGTCGGCACGCTACCTCTACATCTACCATCGGGATTAGTTTTAGACCTAAATAATTGTTATTTGGTGCCAGCGTTAAGCATGAACATTATATGTGGATCTTGTTTGATGCGAGACGGTTATTCATTTAAGTCAGAGAATAATGATTGTTCTATTTATATGAATAATATCTATTATGGTCATGCACCCTTGAAAAGTGGTCTATTTTTATTGAATCTCGATAGTAGTAATACACATATTCATAGTGTTGAAACCAAAAGATGCAGAGTTGATAATGATAGTGCAACTTATTTGTGGCACTGCCGTTTAGGTCATATCGGTATAAAGCGCATGAAGAAACTCCATATTGATGGACTTTTGGAATCACTTGATTATGAATCACTTGGTACTTGCGAACCGTGTCTTATGGGCAAGATGACAAAAACGCCGTTCTCCGGAACTATGGAGCAAGCAACTGATTTGTTGGAAATCATACATACTGATGTTTGTGGTCCAATGAATGTTGAGGCTCGCGGCGGGTATCATTATTTTCTCACCTTCACAGATGATTTGAGCAGATATGGGTATATCTACTTAACGAAACACAAATCTGAAACATTTGAAAAGTTCAAAGAATTTCATAGTGAAGTGGAAAATCATCGTGACAAGAAAATAAAATTTCTACGATCTGATCGTGGAGGAGAATATTTGAGTTACGAGTTTGGTTTACATTTGAAACAATGCGGAATAGTTTCACAACTCACGCCACCGGAACACCACAACGAAATGGTGTGTCCGAGCGTCGTGTCGTACTTTACTAGATATGGTGCGATCTATGATGTCTCTTACTGATTTACCGCTATCGTTTTGAGGTTATGCTTTAGAGACGGCCGCATTCACGTTAAATAGGGCACCGTCAAAATCCGTTGAAACGACGCCTTATGAACTATGGTTTGGCAAGAAACCAAAGTTGTCGTATCTTAAAGTTTGGGGCTGCGATGCTTATGTGAAGAAACTTCAACCAGATAAGCTCGAACCTAAATCGGAGAAATGTGTCTTCATAGGATACCCAAAATACACTATTGGGTACACCTTCTATCACAGATCTGAAGGCAAGATTTTCGTTGCTAAATTCGGATCCTTTCTAGAAAAAGAGTTTCTCTCGAAAGAAGTGAGTGGGAGAAAAGTAGAACTTGATGAGATAACTGTATCTGCTCCCTTATTGGAAAGTAGTTCATCACAAGAACCGGTTCCTGTGACAACTACACCAATTAGTGAGGAAGCTAATGATATTGATCATGAAACTTCAGATCAAGTTTCTACTGAACTACGTAGGTCAACCAGAGTAAGATCCGCACCAGAGTGGTACGGTAATCCTATTCTGGAAGTCATGTTACTTGACCATGGCGAACCTACAAACTATGAAGAAGCGATGGTGAGCCCAGATTCCGCAAATGTGTGTGTTAACATGCATGGGTATTGTGTTTGATCAATAATTGTGTGTGTTAACAATAATTGCATCAACATAAATGTGTGTGTTAACAACAACCACACAACAGTAATCGGAAATATTGCTAAGAATCGACAAAATATCTGCAAGAGGAAAACGATCCTTGAATTCTGGCCTTTCTTGATTCCGGGTATTGTGTTTGATCATGCGTGTCAGTGGTTGGGCTTTCAGGTATTTTTCCTTTGCAAGGTCATGATGTAACTTTCAAAACAGTTTTCCTGGAAACAGCAAAAATGCAATCGGCCTCTCCAACCCTCGTTTCTCTTAATATTCGTTATATGTATGCATATGCATTTTCAATCTATTTAGTACTCTAGAATATTGAAGGAAAACAAAAGATCATGGTAAGCGTTTACTATACTACCTGCAACAAGATACTCATAAAATTTAGAACAGCCATTTCTCCATGGAACTTCACTGTTCAATTGGGCAATTATTTTCCACAATTATAGTTCTTGTGAGGCTCACGGGAACTCCTCTCTCCAATTAGATTGGACCCATTACACCACCGTACTCGATTTGGATGGTTGGTGAACCAGGAGATTGAGGAAGATGATTGGTCGAGCACCAGTGGACATTTGTGGATATGGCTACAAATCCAAGACGCCTAGTCTCGTCATACTATTTAATGTTGTAGACAATGAGATTATGTGATATGATGTTACATAAAACATACGAATTACAGTGCAACAGTGTCATATGTTTTGTCTTTTCATATGGATGGGCATGAGGCTGAAATGTTTGTGAAGATCCGACGTCCCGAATTAGGTACCAATCAAAGCCGAACACTATTACAAAGCCAGTCATCAATCAATGATCGGCCAAAACTACCATAACTCACTAGCCGGTGACCCGTAAATGGTTTTTCATCACTGATGACTACCTCATCACTAACTAGCCAAATGACTTGTGAGTAATGGCTAGTCATCACTAATCGGCGGGCCGGTCGCTGATGAATATCGAAGGGGCGGCAAAGAAAGGTCACCGTCGACCATCCGTGTCACTATGGTCGGTCAATGATGAATATTCACATAACACATACACATTGATGTTCACAAAACACATAAATTCGTTGCCCATACACAATATTGCATACATCAAAGTCGAAATGTCTCCATTTTCGATGTTGTTACACCCAACAATGCCTTTTGTAATGTCAACCCTTGGGCGCAAACTCTTCCCTTCGGAGCAAAGTAATCAGCCACACACCTCGTGACACTACATCTCGGCTTAGAAAGAAGAGTGGTCCGGTCAGCTCCGCCATCAGACGAGGAACATACAACACTTGAGTCCATCATCCGCTCTATCCTTTGAATTATCCAATTCATACCAAAGTGATGTTTTCACCGAGGGAAGTTGTCTATACTTACTAGCAGGTTGAACTTTTTGTGCAGTGCGACTAAAAATATAACATTGACTATTGTGATATTTCGGTAACACTATACACAACACTTTTTTTCAAAAAAAGTGTCTAGTAGTCTGTGACTGTCGGCTGCGTGCTCTTTGGTGTAGCCTGTGAGAAGGAAAGGAGGATCATTGTGGTTGGGTTCAGGCATTTGGTCTGCAAGCTGCAATCAGCCTCTATGGCATTTGTTTTTATGCATCTTCAGTTGCGCAGATAATTGTGAAAGAACTTGAAGCATAGAATGAACATTAGTAACTTTCTTCCCATCAAGCAACCCAATATGGCAAGTGGCTATGCGCATGGTTAGGAATATGTATATGCACTGTACATACTTTTTCTTGGCCATCAACCAATCATCTTATCATGTACATCACGTTGATCTCCGAGACTCTTGACTTCTCTTCGCTATGTCATGTCTATGTAAGATGATTGATGAAGTAAGAGATAATCGTAATTAACGAGATGTCAGCTCTTACTCGTATACTTTTTTTCCTACTTAATTTTAAGCATTACATAATACTAGAGACATGTCAACAATTTTGCCACCACCGAGGCCATAGGAGATAAGGTTATTGATGGTTAGGGGATTTCAAAAAAAAATCGGTAGGGGTGCATATGACGACCTCGTGCTTAGATTTCCCTTCACTTGGCAAAGTTAGACATGATGGTATTTTTCTTTAAATAGGTCCGGTCATCGCACTGTGGGTGTGACCTACTTCTATATTGGGATCAACGCACATTGCGAGCTTGTCAAGGCTAGGTCCACTCTTGACTCCAGGTAACTTGGGACTCCTCCGATGTCGATAGTAGGGCTCCCTTGGTCCTTGGAGCTATAAGGCTAGTCATAGTGGGAGTAACTTACATGGTAACATAACACATCCCAAGACAAGTTTGCTTATGTGGCAGCTAGTTAATAAGGAGAGAGGTATTTAGAGTAACATATTATGTTACCATCACATAGCGCTTCTCAAAAAAAGTTGAGTTTACAAGTTAATAAATGCAACCATATATGATACTAATTCTATGTTACCTTGCACTATGAAGGTAGTACATAGAGTAGTGTCATATGCATGACACTAGTCTAAATTACTCCCCACTATAACTACCCTAAGTCTCTTCTGCAAAATGGAATGGAAATCTTGTCGGTGTGAGGTATTCAACCCCGGGGGAGCCTACACCATCAAACCATCACAGTACCTGAGTTGATTAGAGTCACTCTTTCTTTTGTGTGTGTGCAGAGTGATTACTTATAGCGATGCATGCACTCAGAACAATCAATCAATCAATCAATAAGAGGAAATATCTGCATTAGTGGATTCATGTTCTTGGAGTTGACGAAATATCTGCAACCGCAAGAGGAAAAGGATCCTTTGGATTCTGGTCTTCTGGATTCCAAGTATATATGGTGTTTGATCATGCCTGCCAATGGTTGGGCTTTCAGGCATTTCCTTTGGAAGGTCATGATGAACTATAGAAATAGTTTTCCCGAAAACGGCAAAAATGCATCCAGACCAATCAATCAACCAATGGTTGCATTGCATCCGAGAGGAAAATCAGAGCAAATGTGTGTGTTTTCCATGCACGTAAATTTCCGTGGTAGTACCAACACACGGCAGGCACACAGCAGCAACAAATTCATGTTTTTGGAGAAGACAAGCTGCTAAGAATTCAGAAAACATATTGATGACAGACACACAGCAGCAGTAGATCGTGCTGTATCTCACTGGCTGTCCGTCGTGGCTGGGTTTTTAGATATCTCCATTGCAAGGTCATGATGAACTTTAAAAAACAACTGCCCTGAAAACAGCAAAAATAAAGGCAACCAGCCTGTGTAACAGTCGATTTCTCTGTGTCGGTGTAATGAGAACCACTAGTAGAAAAAGGGTCTTCTGGGTCGTTACTAATGCCCTAGCCCTTTAGTCCCGGTTCTTACACGAACCGAGACAGATGGGCCTCCACGTGGCCGGTGCGCCAAACCCAGGCAGGAGGGCCTTTGGTGCCAGTTGGTGGCACTAACCGGGACCAAAAGGCATCCACACGTCAGCATTTCAGGGGCTGGGGTTTTTGTTTTTGTTTTTTGAAAGGGGGGGAGGGGGGGTTGGGTGAGGGGGTCCTGGATTAGGGGTTATCCGGACAGCCGGACTATATACAACGTCTGGACTATTGAAGCGTGAAGATACAAAACTCAAGACTTCGACTCGTGTCCGGATGAGACTTTCCTTGGCGTGGAAGGCAAGCTTGGCGATCTGGATATTGTATTTCCTTCCTTGTAACCGACTCCATGTAAACCCTAGCCCTCTCCGGTGTCTATATAAACCGGAGAGGTTGGTCCTTAGAAGGCCGATCACAATTACAATCATACCATCATAGGCTAGCTTCTAGGGTTTAGCCTCTACGATCTTGTGGTAGATCTACTCTTGTACTACCCATATCTTCAATATTAATCAAGCAGGAAGTAGGGTTTTACCTCCATCGAGAGGGCCCGAACCTGGGTAAACATCTGTGTCCCTTGCTTCCTGTTACCATCAGCCTAGACGCACAGATCGGGACCCCCTACCCGAGATTCGCCGGTTTTGACACCGACATTGGTGCTTTCATTGAGAGTTCCTCTGTGTCGTCGCTACAGGGCTCGATGGCTCCTTCAACCATCGTCAACAACACGGTCCCGGGTGAGACCTTTCTCCCCGGACAGATCTTCGTGTTCGGCGGCTTCGCCCTGCGGGCCAATTCGCTTGGCCATCTGGAGTAGATCAGCAGCTATGCTGCTGGCCACCAGATCAGGACCGGAAACCTGAACTACACGGCGGACGTCCGCGGAGACGGGATCTTCCACGGACTCGGGCCCATGCCAGGAGCACCGGACAATCACGACGAGCATGGCTTAGACCTGCTGTCGGACAAAGCTCGGGGTATCACCCCCGCAGTGGCCTCGGACCTAAATCCAGAATAGGCTGCATTGCCTAAGGACGGAGGGCTGGACCCCGCCCCGCAGGTCGCACACTCATCGGCGGTGGAGCCGAACACGGGCCTTACCTCTGTGGTGGCCTGTGACTCCGGACCCCCGGATTCGTATCGGGATGTTGGTTCCGTCCGCGCACTCCCGAGCCAGTCGAGCCAGGTTGGGCTCCGGTAATGGAGTTCACCGCTGCGGATATCTTTCAGCACTCGCCCTTTGGCGACATGCCGAACTTGTTAAAAACTCTCTCTTTGACAGAAAATTCTGGGCCAAACTATGTACGGCTCGAGTGGGAAGCAGGCAATGAAGAAATTCGTTGCCCACCCACCACCCACTTCATAGCCACGGTCGATGATTTAACCGACGTGCCTGACTTCGACTCCGAAGGCATCCACGGTATGGACGACGATGCAGGAGAAGATTCGGAATATATGGGGTGCTGGACTTCTCCATCGTCACACGACATATACATGGTGGATACGCCCAAAGAGGACAAAGGCGACAATCCGGACGATAAAACCCCCAGACAAAAGCCAAAGCGACGGCGCAGCCGCCGTTCTAAATCCAGCAACAACAAAAATAGCGACAAGAGCGCCTGAGGGATCGATACTACAGTCAACTCCGAAGGCAACAACGACAATAAGGACCCAGCGATGGAGCAGGGCGAACCAGGCCACCCCGAACACAGTTCGGAGCAGACGCCCGAGGATAATGATCCTGACGGACGAGGTCATCAAACCGAACCAGTACAAGAAAACAGTCCAGAGAATGATGCAATCCCGGAAAAACACGTGGAACGAGATAACCTCCACGGAAAGCTTATGGCCACCGCAAGAAGTCTAAAGAAGCAGAAGCAATGGCTCAAAGCCGCAGAGGAAACGCTCAACCGTAGATGGAACAAAGTGCTAGACACTGAAGAAAGATACGGCGATGATCGTCATACAAAGAGCTATCCAAAACGCAAGCTACTGCCAGAATTCGATGACGAAGCCGTGCCACTTCATAACCGCAACAAAGCGGCTACCGACGCCGCGCACGATCTACGCGAGCACCTGGATAAGAAAGCTGGCGCGGCCAGGTCCATTTATGGATCCAAAGGACACACCCTGGCGAGGGACCATGGTCACCAAAACGATTATGCCAATCGAATACCAGTTCAGAATAAACACCGGACACAACAACAGCCGACGGCATGCCACAACACATCCAGATACAGAGGGGCTGCTCACCCCCTGTGCTTTACCGAAGAGGTACTGGACCATGAATTCCCACAGGGCTTTAAACCTGTGAATATAGAGGCATACGACGGAACGACAGACCCAGGCGTCTGGATTGAGGATTTTATCCTGCATATAAATATGGCTCATGGGGATGACCTCCACGCCATCAAATACCTTCCCCTCAAACTGAAGGGACCAGCCCGACACTGGTTGAAAAGCCTCCCCGAAAATTCAATTGGGAGTTGGGAGGAACTCGAGGACGCTTTCAGGGCCAATTTTCAAGGGACCTATGTCCGGCCTCCGGATGCTGACGATCTAAGTCACATAATCCAACTACCCGGAGAGTTCGCCCGTAAGCTTTGGAAAAGATTCCTCACTAAGAAGAACCAAATTGTCGATTGTCCGGACGCTGAAGCTTTAGCAGCATTCAAACACAGCATCCGTGACGAGTGGCTTGCCAGACACCTCGGCCAAGAAAAGCCAAGGACAATGGAAGCCCTAACAAGCCTTATGACCCGCTTTTGCGCGGGTGAAGATAGCTGGCTAGCCCGTAAAGGCACCAGCGACCCCAGCACATCCGAAATAAGGGATGGCAACGGAAGCCACGGCGTAATAAAACAAACGCCCAAACAAGGAAGAGAGAGCCCGGATAACACAACGGTTAATGCCGGATTCAGGGGCTCTCGACCTGATCAGCAAAAGAAGCCATTTAAAGGCAGTAAAGAGGGACCGCCCGGTCTGAATAGAGTCCTAGACAGACTATGCCAAATTCATGTCACCCCTGACAAACCTGCTAACCACACGCACAGAGAGTGCTGGGTCTTCAAGCAGGCCGGCTAATTAAATGCCGAACACAAGGGAAGGGAAACACCAAGTAAAGACGAGGATGAACCTCGCTAGCCGAACACCGAGGGACAGAAAAAATTCCCGCCAGAGGTTAAAACAGTGAACATGATCCACGCGACTCACACATCCATGAGAAGGCACGAACGCGCGCATAGAGACGCGCTCGATATGGAGCCCATAGTACTCACACCTAACCACTGGATGTCTTATCCGATCACCTTCGATCACTCGAACGGCCGAACTAGTATTCGGCGCGGAGGGTCAAAGGCCTTGGTGCTTGACCCAATAATCGACAGATACCATCTCACCCACGTCCTTATGGACGGCGGCGGCAGTCTCAATTTAATATATGAGGACACTGTCCGCAGGATGGGGATAGACCCATCCAGAATTAACCAAAGCAACACCACCTTTGAAGGGGTGATACCAGGCATCGAAGCCCACAGCAGGGGCTCCATCGTACTGGAGGTAACATTCGGCTCTCCAGGCAACTCCAGAAGCGAAGAGCTACTCTTCATCATCGCACCCTTCCAAAGCAACTATCATGCATTGCTTGGAACAACGGCCTTCGCCCGCTTCAACGCATTGCCGCACTATGGCTACCTTACACTCGAGATGCCCGGTCCACTTGGCGTCATCACCGTTAGCGGAATCACAGAGCGCTCTTCACGCGTAGAGGAACTCGCGACGGCCCTAGCGGCCGGACTATAAGCGGCCTCCAATATTAGAAAACATGACTGGTCATTAAGACCACAGACACGGTTAGACGAGTCCGGTCGCCCGGATAAGATTGAATCAGGCACCGTATATGCAATCCCATAGCGGACACCAGGGGCTATAAATACTTAATACAGCCCCACACTTGGCTCAACCTTATTGGCAGGCCAACATCTTACACTTTTATTATCCATCGCTTACTTACGTTGTACTCTTCTACAAGTTTTCTTTTTTCACAGACAATGTTCGCGCGATACCCTTCCAGGATACGACACAACGGAGACAAAGACGCAGACATGCAGCAGGGCCCTGTTCAACGGGTTTCTTTTTAGATTAAGACCCTGTGTAAACCTTTTCTATTGCCTCTTGTTGTTTAACCATCCCATGGGTTCCATACCCACAGAGGATACTGCCGTTATTGGCATTTCGCCACGACAGATTAACGCACGTACCTGGAAACACAGGGTTTATAATGAATGGGCATTCTTGAGCCCATCGTCTGTTATAAAGTCCGAATACCTTCGGGAGTGTTCGGCGTCACGAGTTTGGCCTTATATGCATCAGCTCCGAATCATGTCTTTGGTCAAATGTTGGGTTTGCCCGGCTCCTGGGTTTGCCGCCTTACGTTCCGTTATTATCGGCTAAGGTGGCCAAAGGAGAACTACTGCGATTGTGCCCTGGTTATTCCGGACGAGCACCTCAGTAGAGAAAGCCGAAAACTGACTGTCATGATACAGCGAGAGACTGTTCAACCACTCGAAGACTTATCGGAATCTTTAGGATCCCTCCGCATTAACGAAGGACCGTTTCCCGGTCATGTACACACACGCCCGTATTCGGATGCACGCGAAGGTACCAAGGGCTACATAGTAGCCCAACATTAGACTCCCATGGCTAAGCGAAAGTGTTACAGCTATATAGTTCGGTTGCCTAATTCGACGTGCGATCACCTCCTTAATGGACCAAGACGTTGGATCAAGTGTGACTCTCTCCATCCCTAGATCGCCTCCGGCCGCCGCCCTCCATCCCCACCACGCCCACATGCCCGGACCTCTGCCGGCCACCGCATCCACTGGCTCGGCTGCACGCGACCGAGACCCCCCTCTCGCAGCAAACCTTGCCGCTGCACGCCGCCGGCCAGAGCCACTACTCCCTCTGCTCCTCAATTGTCCCAGGTTCGTGCTGCCCTGATTCTCTTCGTGTTCTATTACAGGTTGGGTGCAGTCTAAACAAAAATCACATGTTCTTTTCTTTACCTGATCAACGTCGTCGGGAGCTAGAGCTCGTACAGATCCTGGACCTCGTCGGGTACGTCAATGAACTGCTCCTCCTTCAGCTCCTGTCTGATCAGCTCGTCTGGGAATAGAAGGGCCAAGGTCGCTGGGGTTCAGCATCGGCGGCGACTTCAACATAGCACAAGAAGTTCATGTAAATCTACTGCAAAGGTTCAGGTACATAAAAAATATACTCCTTTGTGCATATAGATGAATTCTCACCTACCCATTTTTCTTTCGGTGATGCTGCTGCAGTTCAGCTTGAGAGCTAGAGAGAGATTAGTTGCTGTTGCTGCCCATGTTTTTCTGGTTTGAACTTGCTGATGTCCGTGGTTGAAGGAATGATAAGAGGTGCTATCCCCGTCGGCTTGGAGCAAATTTGTTACTTGAAGATGTTCTTTGTTTGCTTACTAAGAAAGCCACATATTTTGGTTAAAAGATTGATGAGACGTGCTTTCTACAGATGGTCTTCCTGTGTATCATTAACATGAGCAGAGGATCATGCTCTCTTGCGTTCGTGACTTTGGATGGCTTCTGGTCAACTACAGGTTGGAAGTTTAACATGTGAGATTAAGTAAGTGCAAAAAAACTACAAGTTAGAAGTTTAACTTGTGAGAGGAAAATCAAAATGCGAAATAACTGCAGGTTAGAAGTTCATCTTCTGTTCGCATTCAGATTGCTTGCCACCGCCACGCATTCCTTCGGAAAGAGCCACCTTGCATCCCACCGTCGGCCACACACGATGCTACCAACACACTGCCCCAGGCCAAGCCATCCACCAGCAGACGAGCTGGCTCTGGCTTTGCTCGAGGTCGCCTCGCTCTTCCCTGCTGGAGGACAAGTTCTACTACAGCCATGGATTAACAGTAAGTTCTACTTCATCTATACACCAAGTCCGGGGATTACATATCATCTACTCTTATGCCAACAAGTCGTTGTGGAACAACATTCTGAGATCTCTGAAAAAATTGCAGATTGTCTATTGTTATGCCATCAAGGCGTTGCCCAAGAGCCACCCGATTTCTCTCAAAATTTTGGAGATCAGTAATTGTGAGGCGCTCAAGTCGTTGCCTAAGAATGACCTTCCAAGTTCAATGCTAGAGTTACATGTCCTTCTATGAGCAGCGAGGAGCTAAAAAAAGAGAGTGCCGCAAGCTAATAGGAACAATCCCGATTGACATAACCTGACAAGTCCAAGGGTACTTACCAATGAACTTGCTATTAATTAGAACTTGGCTATTATCTACCTATCTCGCTACATGAGACATTCATGTACATAGACACGGGGAATTCACATATATCACAAATTCATGTACAGGAAAGTTGATGCTTTGTGTTTACATTTTAAAAATTGTGTTCTCGCCTTCACCAAATCGTGTAGCCGTGGTTGAAGTTCTAATTAAGATTTGTAGTAGTCTCTTTAATAAAATTCTGAGATCGACATTTCATGAACTGAAGCCTCTGGTCTCATGTGTACTAAAAAACATTTTGCTTAGTATACTATGCATCCTTGAAATACTTGGACCTGATCATATATACTGTTAAGTGATTGATCATGTAGATTGAAGAAAGAACAAAGAAGAGAAGTGAGTCCTAAAGCTGTTTCCAAAAATATGTGTGTTCAAAAAAGATGTTGATACACACAAAAAAATTGTGGATGAGAAGTTCAATTTTTGAAAGGTTCAATGTGTGAACAAGTTGCGGGATTTGCTATTGTGCATATGAACTTTCCGGCAGCCATGCTTGGCGGCTTCACGGGCACCTGCTTGTACTAATGCTCGATTTATTTGGCTTAAAAAATTGTTTTTGCGAAGGTCAAGATGTTGTGTTGCAGCAGGTCAAGTGTGTATTGTATGTGTGTGTGTGTTTTTTAAATGCATACCTTCATTGCAAAACGGTATGTTCATTCTTTGATGTGAGGATGGTTCCCCGTGCAAAAGGATTGCAAAAGAAATTTCTATTTCCTTTATAGTGTTGAGTTTTTATTAGAAGAAAAGAAAAAGAGAAGTTCGGTTTCTAACGATGATGGTTCAACGTGCAAACCAATTGAAAAACTCTACAGGTTCGCCTACCAAAAATGACCAACATTTCTTGTGGAAAAAATTTCACTCTATTTTTTTTAACTCTACATGAGAACTTTATGCTCTTTCAAATGTGTGCATTCGTATTTGTGTAAATACATGTAGCACACGAAGTGTATGTGTATTGTTGTGTGTAATTTTCTTGAATTTCAATAGAATGCGAAGTTCATGTTTTAGAAATTCTTAAGTTCACGTGTACCACATACTGAAGAAATTCATCTATGAACAAAACGGACCACCTAGGCCATTTCACCGACGGCAAAAAATCCTAAAAATGTCGCGAGACAAAAAATAAAACTTCAAAGGATATACTCCCTCCGTCCGGAAATACTTGTCGTAGAAATGGATGAAAATGGATGCATCTAGAATAAAAATACATCTAGATACATCCATCTCTTCGATGAGTATTTCCGGACGAAGGGAGTAACATAGTAAGTTCTTCGAAAGTGGACAAAAAAATAATTTTGTTTTGTAAGTTTAACCATTTCTAAAAAAATTATCTTGAAGTTCAAATTTAAATAATAGGGCGGTTGAATGTTTATTACAAACCTATGATTTTCCCCGTTACCATAGAATAAACCAAGAAGTTCAAAAATAAAAAATGTTGCAGTTCAAAAAGTTTATAAAAAAATGGTGTTTCTAGATTTAACAAAAAAGTCTGGAGAAGTTCAATTTTATATTGCGGGACGTCCGACCTCCAATTACATGTTTTAAAATGGCAAAAAATGACGTCCGACCTTCAATTCCGTGTAATTCGACATATACACAAAAATGCGGCAGAAGTTCATAATGAAAACAACAAGAAGTGCAAGTACTACAAAGAATGCATTTCAGGTGAGAATAAAAGTAGAAAAATAAAAGCATAAAAGGTTTCTTGAAAGAAGTTCAAGTCCTCTGTCCGGAGAAATCCAAAAATTCTTGCGAGAGAGGTTCACCTAGTATTTCCATGTTCGAAAACACAAATAAGAAAAAAAAATTGCGTTTTGAAACAATTCTCTAAATCCACAAAGAAGTTCAGTTATTATTTAGGAGCAATTTGATTTCAAAAAGAAAATAAAAAATGCAAATTATAAAAACGGGAAAAGCTAATGTACTACATGGTGTGTTTAATATGAGAAAAAGAATAAAAAGGCAAGGTTTTCATCGTTATTAAAGAATGGAAATAAGAAGTTCAAAAATTAAATAACAAGAAGTTCAACTTTTAATAATAGAGCGCTTCAAAATTTCATAAAAAAGATTAAGAAATAAACCAGAAAGTCCATATTAAAAAGATAGAGAAGTTCGATGATTATAGAAAACTCAGAGTTTCCTAGTTATTAAAGAATGCAAACAAGAAGTTTAAAAATAAAATAGCAAGAAGTTCAACTATTAAAAATAGAGCACTTCAAAATTCATAATAAAAGATTAAGAAATAAAATTAGGAAGTCCATATTAAAAAGATGAAGAAGTTCGATGATTATAGAAAACTCAAAATTTCCTCGTTATTAAAGAATGGAAACAAGTCAAAAATAAAATAAAAAGAAGTTCAACTATTAAAAATATAGCACTTCATAAATTCATAAAAAGAAGATTCAGAAAATCAGATTAAAAATTCATAAAAAAACTTAAAAAGTTTCACATAACCGAGAGAAGTTCAGGTTGATAACTGTGAGAAGTTCATGTACTACATGGTGTGCATTTTGTATTAAAAAAATAAAAAAGTAAAGGCTAAAAGTTTTGTTGTTATAAGTTCAAGTCCTTCGTCGAAGAAAGTTTAAAAAATTATTGTGAGAGAGATTTGTACGAAAAGAATATATCATTTGTGTAACACTAACGAATGGATGAAAAATTTACAAGCAAAAATACGTCACAGAAGTTCAACTGGAAACAGCAGGAAGTTCAACTACTACACGGAATGAATTTCACATAAAAAACTATTAAAACCGTCGCGGGTATGAAAAAATGATCAACACGGGAAATTTGCGTGTTTACAGCAGCTTTCCATCGGTATGTCACTTGCTCAATTCCGGTGAGTGGATGGAGAGCTACAAGCAGTGAATGAAGAGCTACGAGCAAAAAAAAAGCACGTGAAAAACAGAGTGAAGTTCAGGCAGAACTGCCACAGAAGTTCAAGTACTTCACGCAATGCATTTTTGACGAATATGTTTCGCCATAAAGGCAGAACGAGTGATCTCACCGTTTCTGAAATTACTTGGAAATGGCTGGGATTCGGAGAAAACCATCAACATGAAAAAGTGTCGCATTTTTCGTAGCTTTTCAAAAGTATATTATTTGCCCCATTCCGATGAAGTTTGTAGAAATTATAGCGAAAATACATTTTTAGCCATTTTCAAAATCAACATAAAACTGTAATGAATTTGGAGAAACAATATATACCAAAAAGTTTCGCATTTGTTCAGCCTTTCCAACGCCATGTCATTTTCTATGTTCGGACGTATGATTAAAAAAATATATCGAAAATACAAACTTGGTAGAACTTGTACCATTTTCTAAATTACTCTTAAACCATTTAAAACTAGAAAAAACTTTCAACATGAGAAAAAAGCACATTTTCATAAGCTTTCCAACGCGATATCATTTGTCTCAATTGGCTTAGGCGTTTTGAAATGGGAACGAAAATACTAATTTGGTTGTTCAGTTTGTGAAATTTTATGATTTTCCACATTACTTTTTAGCCATAGGGAATTAGAAAAAACTTTCAGCATGTGGAAGGAGCAGCTTTACAGCATCTTTCCAACGCCATATTATTTGCCGCATTCCGATAAACGGTTTAGAAATGCGATCGAAAATATGATTCACGTTTTTTGTATGAAGAAAAAACGGTTTTCAAAACTGCTCTTAAACCACTTACATTCTGCCAAAATTTTAAGTTGGGTCATGATACTGGTGTCCATAGCTTTCCAACGGTATATCGCAAGCCCCATTTGGGTAATGTTGACCGAAGTTCAACCTAGCACTAGGCGAAGTTCAGGTCGAACAAATCAGGAAGTAAAATTGCAAAAAACGCAATTTCATCACGACCGGAGAGCAAAATCCGCCAGCGAGCGAGATTTCTATTTAAAACCGGTATTTAGTTGATAAAAACCTTTCTAGATTACACTAACATCATATAGAACACTACTAACCAGAATAATTCGCGGAGGAAGCCACGGTTGCAAAGATAGCCCGAAGGTCGGGTTCGTACAGAGGGAAGTTCAGGCGCGTGTACAAACAAAAACACGTCACAGAAGTTCAACGTAAAAATAGCATGAAGTTCAACTAATATGCTAAATGAATTTCAAATGAATTTTTTTAAAATCGTTGCGAGTATGAAAAAATGATCAACACGAGAAAGTTGCGTGTTTATAACAGCTTTCCATCGGTATATCACTTGCTCAATTTCGGTGAGTGGATGCAGAGCTAGAAGTAGTGGGTAGAGATATACGAGGAAAAAAAAGCACGTGAAAAACATAGTGAAGTTCAAGGTTTCATACCGAGAAGTTCAGGTACTTCACGCGATGCATTTTTGGCGAATCTGTTTCGTAATAAAGGCAAAACGAATGATCTCACCGTTTTTGAAATTACTTGAAAATGGCTAGGAATCAGAGAAAACTGTCAACATGAAAAAGTTTCGCATTTTTCGTAGCTTTTCAGCGGTATATTGTTTGCGCCATTCCGACAAAGTTTGTAGAAAATACGGCGAAAATACATTTTTCGCCATTTTCGAAACTGACTTAAAACCGTAAAGAATTGGGAGAAATAATACATACCAAAAAGTGTCCCATTTGTTCAAGCTTTCCAACGCCATATTATTTGCTGCATTCGGATGCACGGTTAAAAAGTTAGCTTGAAAATACAAACTCGGTAGGACTTGTACCGTTTTCTAAATTAGTTTTAAACCGTTCAAAATTAGAAAAAAGCTTTCCAAATGAAAGAGTAGCTTATTTTCATAAGCTTTCCAACGCCATATCATATGCCTCAATTGGAGTAGCCGTTTAGAAATGACGTTGAAAATACGAACTCGGCTGTTCGGTTTGCGAAATTTTACGTTTTTTCAAATTACTCTTTAAACATAGAGAATTAGAGAAAACTTTCAACATGTGGAAGTAGAGGTTTTGCAGCAGCTTTCCAACGCCATATTATATGCCTCATTCCGATAAACGGTTCAGAAATGCGATCGAAAATACGATTCATGTTTTTTGTGTGAAGAAAAAACGGTTTTCAAAACTGCTCTTAAACCGCTTACATTTTGCCAAAAAATTAAGTTGGGTCATGATACTGGTGTCCATAGCTTTCCAACGGTATATCGCAAGCCCCATTTTGGCAATGTTGGCGGAAGTTCAACATAGTACTCGGGGAAGGTCAGGCGCGTTACTCGGGAAGTTCATGTTGTGATCAGAATATTATTCTGATCCCGTGATCAGAATAGTGTTTATGCATATATATATATATATATGTATATATATATATGTATATATATATATGTATATATATATATATATATATATATATATGCAAACGGCCGCACAGGGGACACAATCATATTTTCATAAATATTGTCTAATAATCAAAATAAACATTGTTTTTACAATGATTGGGTTCATCACTCGAACATGACATTCTTCGAGCACTGCGCCTCTATTAGGCGGGCGCCTTCGGTGACCTGCGCCAAGTAGTGCTCGGCCGGATATTGGCCCCCCGCCGGATCCTGGGTCGCTATAATGATGGCCTCCATATCCGTCCAATAGGCCTTAACGCAGGCAAGAGCCATTCGTGCACCCTCTATGCACGCCGGCCTCCTCATGGCGTCGATCCGAGGCACGGCCTCAAGGAATTGCTGCACCAGGCCAAAGTAACTGTCCGGCTTAGGCCCCTTCGGCCAAAGATGGTCTATCACAGACCGCATTGCAAGACCAGACAGCCTGTGAAGCTCCGCTACAGCAGCCATCTTGTCACTTAACGGCAGCGGGCGAGTGGGAGCATTGAATTGCGACGGAAAAGCTTCTCCACTTCCTTATCACCCCGACCCTCGAAGAACTTGGCAGCGTCGGCTGTACTCTTCGCCAAATCCGCGATCTGGCGTCGCAGGACTCAGCGTCCATCCAGGGAGCGTGCCGGATCGAAAAACTTCGCCCGCAACAAGTAGGAGCCTCCAGCTGTGATTTTACCGGCCTGTTGAAGCTCCTCCCGCGCACCCCTGAGCTCGGTCCGTATTTCCTTGGTGGCATTACGTGCCTTGTTCAGATTGGCCGCACTATCCTTATGCTCCTTTTAAGGAGCTCATACCGGTCAGCGGCATTTTTTAACTCCACAGCCATTTCGGCTATCTTTTCCTCGCTTCGGCGATGAGAAGCCTGTTCGGCTCTCAATTCTTCGGCTGCCTTTAGGGCAGCCGCATTGCTTTCCGAGCTTGTTCCTTGGCCTGGGCAAGTTCTGCCCTCAGGGCCTCCACAGCAGCAGCACCATCTGCAGTCCGAACATATTACATTAATATCATGCCGCCTCCATATTTCCCTATGCAAATGAAGGCAGAGCACATACCTTGTGATTTGGCCAGCCGCTCGTTCACCAGCGTGATATCGGCATCAATCGATCCAATCTGCCTGGTTAGTTCGGCAACTTCAACGGACTGGTCGGCGGCCGGACCCACAGGTACCTGCAGGTATTTAGAGCATGTCTAATAGTACCCTCAAACCCTCAAAATTAACCGCTTTTTTATGGGTTGAGACGAAAAAACACAAAGACTAGAACCCTTTAACCCCTAAACCTGTAAACAATTTTAAGGGTTAGAGCCCGGGTCGCTCTCCCAGCCTCTAAAGTGAGGGTTGGAGAGGGGAAACAACCCCAACCTCTATTTGTTCGTTCTTGGCAGACGCTGGAGGGAAAAATCAGGTCTGCCGCCCGCCTCCTCCCTTGCCCCGCCTGGCCGCCTCCCCAATCGCCACGCCCGGCCAAGACCATGGAGCCGCCGCCCGCCTCCGTCCTCACGCCCGCCTCCTCCCTTGCCCTGCCCATCACCCCGCCCCCAATCGCCGCCTCCGCGATGCCCACGTCGGCCCAGCAGCCGCCCATCCCGAGCCAGGCGCAGGTCGCGTCGGTGGTAGCCGCCGCCCACGTCCTCGACGCCAAGCGGCGGCGTGCTGGCCAACACATCATCCCTCCGTAGCCCGCAGTCGCCCTGGCCCCCGCCTCCTCCCTCGCCCCCCCGCAGCCGCCCACCACCAAGCGCCGTCGGAAGACGTCATCGGTTGGGCCGAAGGGTGCTGCGGTGGCCAAGCTCGCCGCGGGAGGGACCCCGGTCGTGAAGAGGACCACCTCCGGACGAAGACCGCGCCCGCGCCCCCAATCGCCGACCCTCCGCCCGTCGTGCACGAGGTGCTCGACGGAATGCCCGAGGTGCTCGACGGAATATTCCATTATAAGGGTCGGGTTTGAGGGTTCTAGTATTTGCCCCTATTTTTCAACCCTTAAAAGTGTCAAAAAGTGGCACTTATCAACCCTTAAAACTGCTTTAAGGATTTGAGGGTTTGAGGGTTCTACTAGTAATGCTCTTACAACGTTATCATTGATTTATGATCCCCCGTTTGCCACCTAGGGCGGGCAACCAGAGTCTCAGGGGCTACTATCTATAGGGAGCACACCTAACGCGTGCCTCACAGCCAAAAACAGTGTATTCTTCACAACATACCTCAAAGCCTCTGAGCAGACTTTTAAATGCTTCATTCAAGCCGCTTGTAGCAGATGAAATCTTCCTGAGCACCGCGCTCATTAATGAGTGGTGCTCCTCCGAGAGCGCAGCTTCGCCCAAAGAGGGTCCGTCAAGACGTCCGGCGGACATCGAACTGTGCGGACCCTTCCCATCGCCTCGTGGGAGCCAAACGCTCGGGCTCAGGCGGGCCGACGATTGGCTTCCGGCTTCGGCAGATCCGGACTCCTCCGTGATGAAACCTCGGTGTCACCCGCTTCATGAGCCGGAGAGGTGGGTGGGGTCTCGCTCTCCATTATCTCTGGAGGAAGATCCCCCGAAGACGAACTCTGTTGAGAAGGGCTGCTAGCCGGACTGCGTAAGACAAATCATGGTTATTGATCTAGGAGGAACACAATACTTTCGAATTAAAAATTAACTTACAGCTTGGTGGAGGGCTAGCCCGTTGGCGGGCACGACGCGGTGAGGGTACCTGTCAGGGCAGAGCCCCCTGGTGATATCTTTTTCCCTGGTTTGGGCATCTCCTTCTCCGAGTCTTCGGAGGCAGCTCTCTTCTTCCCGCGCGGGGAGGAGGCCTTAGTCTCCCCTTCCCGACTATCCTCCTCAGGGGAGGCAACAATTCCCCCGGTTCGGATGCGTAGCGTGTGAAGTTCGGTTTCTTCGTTCTTCCCCTTGTCTTTCCCTGAGGGCATTCTGCTGAGTACCCGGTCGAGCATCTTGGCCATGGTGGGACCAGTTGAGCCTTCGGGAAGTGGCGCCGGACACCTGATTCTCTCCGCCTTTCTGAGCCATTCCTGGCCACGGATGATCTTCAGAATAAACAATTAGGACAAATACTAAATAAGGTGTCCGGTATCAAGTTTACTTACTTGGGTATCTAGGCGATTGCAGCTTAGGCCCGCATCCTCGATGCTGTCCGGACACTTTACCTTCGGTCCGAAGAATAATTTGCACATCCCTTCGAGCTTTAGGCCGAAGAAGTGCTTAACAGTCCGCGGACCCTCTGGATTGAACTCCCACACCCGGAGAGGCCGGCGTTGGCACGCAACATCCGTCGGATTAACATCACTTGCATTATGCTGACAAGGTTAATGTCCCTCTCAAGAAGCTCTCGGATGCGGCTCTGCAATCGAACATCACCAAGGGCCCCCAATTCCGTCCTACATCGGTCCAAGACGTTAGTTGAGACGGAGGGCCCGAGCGGAACTCGGGGGCGGCCACCCACTTTGTGCCTCGGGGAGCCGTGACATGAAACCACCTCCGTTGCCATACATCGGATACTTCTGGGAAAGAACCCTCTAGCCATGGGGCATCAGCGTTCCTGCTTATTACGGCACCTCCGCACTCCGCGTGTCGCCCCTCGATCATCTTCGGCTTCACATTGAAGGTCTTGAGCCATAATCCAAAGTGTGGGGTGACATGGAGGAAGGCCTCGCATACTATAATGGACGACGAGATATGGAGGATAGCGTCCGGAGCTAGATCATGGAAATCCAACCCATAATAGAACATGAGCCCCCTCACAAAAGGATCGAGGGTGAGGCCCAAGCCGCGAAGGAAGTGAGGAACGAACACGACGCACTCATTGGGCTCCGGCGTAGGGATGACCTGCCCTGGAGCGGGAAGCCTGTGCTGGATGTCGGAGGTCAGATATCCGACATCCCTAAGCTTCGCGATGTCCTCCTTCTGAATCGAGGAGGCCGCCCACCGACCTTGAGGGTTGGATCCGGACATATTGGAGGATCCGGGGTGTTGGAGTTTAGATCTCGGGTGTTAGAACTCGAGGTGCGAGAAGGCGCGAGCGAGGTGGAAAAGAGGCATAGGCCTCGGCCCCTTTTATAAAGGGGGTGAATATCAAGAGTCCTTAGGGTGACCGCTGGAAGTTTACTTGACGGCACATGGAGTCATACCAACGGCCGTCGTAGGGCTATGCACGCCCTCATTAATGGAAGATCCCGTGATAAGAGGAACACGATCTCTGCCTCGACGGGACGTGCCAATAAAGCCGCCTCGCAGCGCGAGTCGAGGTGTGGCGAGAAGCACCGGTTCGTGTTGAACCGGGCCACGGTGCGAAGGAACGGCGTGCGAAGATCGCCAGTGGATCAGATTTATGCTATGTTCCCTACAACGGTGTGGATCCGGACACGATCTAAGTGTTCGATGATTACTTTGGAGTATTCGGAGAAGGAACCCGCCCTGCAATGCCGAAGACAAGACTGCGCACCGGATCATTGAAGCCTGGTTCAGGGGCTACTGAGGGAGTCCTGGATTAGGGGGTATCCGGACAGCCGGACTATATACAACGTCCGGACTATTAAAGCGTGAAGATACAAGACTCAAGAATTCGACCCGTGTCCGGATGGGACTTTCCTTGGCGTGGAAGGCAAGCTTGGCGATCCGGATATTGTATTTCCTTCCTTGTAACCGACTCCGTGTAAAACCTAGCCCTCTCCGGTGTCTATATAAACCGGAGAGGTTGGTCCTTAGAAGGCCGATCACAATTACAATCATACCATCATAGGCTAGCTTCTAGGGTTTAGCCTCTACGATCTCGTGGTAGATCTACTCTTGTACTACCCATATCTTCAATATTAATCAAGCAGGAAGTAGGGTTTTACCTCCATCGAGAGGGCCCAACCTGGGTAAACATCTGTGTCCCTTGCTTCCTGTTACCATCAGCCTAGACGCACAGATCGGGACCCCCTACCTGAGATCCGCCGGTTTTCACACCGACATTGGGGGTTTTGCGGGGTTAATTTAGGTGTTTCATATATTGTGTTAGCTAGATAATTAATAGAGAGAAGTGTCCTCTCTTATGTCCGTGCTTGGTCGACGCTACATACTATACATAGAGAGCCCCTCGACACGCTAGCTAGTAAGAAAATGAAGGAAACCATTAAGTACAGAAGTTCGTCATGTATACCGAGAGAAGTGATCGACCTCTCCTTCTCCGAGAGATTGGTTGAACAACAAGTTTTCGTATTATCTATCTGACGATACTGGCTACATACATATACAATATGTAAGATCTCTTACAATCCCCTAGCATTTGAAATCAACTTCCACATGGTATTCTCCGGCTTTATTGATGACGTGGTCAAGAAAGAATCCCGCCAATTCCTCTTGAATTGCTTTCATGCGATCTTGTGGTAGGAGTTCATTCCGCATCTGCCACGCCTAATTTGAAGAAGGGGGTTAATACATATATATGAATGAAACTCAACAGAAATGATGGTGTAATAAAATGAAATTGTGAATATTATTGCTTACGCACCTCATATTGTCTTTTAGAGTAGCCCCGCTTATTTTTCAAAGTCGCGTTGTAGATGAACTCACACACGTAGTATCCACAGTAATCATTCTCTTGTTCCTGCCACAAGCACTTTACAAGAAATAAAGGTCAATCAAACTGATAATGAAGCATTATAAATGGCATTGATGAAAGTATAGCTATAGAATCAACGGGAGATGCGCGCAACCAGCTAGCTAGTAGTACTTACTTTCGGGTATGTATATCGCAGCTCCTTCGGCAGCCCCGAAGCTTCTGCGGTGAACAGTTTCCAAACCCTGCAAGACAAACAAAATAATTATTATTACTTGAGATATCAGGAAATGAACAAAAAGTTGCCGATATGGTGCGATAATGATCGATTGAACTTACTTGTTGAGCATTTTAGTCATGTCTGCATAGGTTTCGGGATCTTTTCGTTTCGAGTCTAAGACGGTTACTAGTCCCCGCTCAAGCTTAATCTCCAGAAGAACATAGTGTAAGGTGCGCACGCATGCATAACTCATCAATTACATTACTATAACCTCGCTCGAGTAATAAGGGAAACCGAATATGCACACGAAAGTAACACTCACTCCAAGTTGTAAGGAAAGAGTATTAAATCTTTGTTTTGATTTTTGAGCAACGATTGTAGCAAGTTGGCCTCGGCCTCTTCGGCGTTCTTTTTAACCTGAAATTCATCTATGAGATTTGTGTTAATGAACCCAATATCATACATTTCTGCTTTTCTGCACTCGACGATATTTAATCTGCATAATATAGTGAGGATAATTATAAATACATGCAATGAAAGAGCTGAGCTATATATAGAGACTTAATGATGTAAGTAGTACTTACAGACAGTAGCAAGTGACCGTTAATTTATCGAGGGCCTTTTGATTGAAGAACTGGAAGAACTCCTCAAATGGAACATGCAACAGATCAGTTCCAACGAGGTCGTGCTCCTCTTTAATTCGCAGATACAAAGTATTCGTCCCCGCAGACTCTCTGCAGGTTTTCATGTACCAATTATGGAATCTTCGCATCATCGTTGTTAGAGATTTTTCATCTTTGACGAGAGGCTTCTCGTACTCGTATCTGTGTTTGTCCACCTCCAAGAAATCATAATGTACATCATCGGGCAGGTAATCTCCAAGATTGCTATAACCGGGCACCATCCCCGGAGCATTAGCGACGATGTCGCTAGACACATTGAGCGGGGGGCACGATTGCTTTGCTTGTTCGCCGAGCTGGGCAATTTTTTTCCCAGCTGCTCGTTCTTTTTAACCTTTGATCACTGACAGTACTTCCCGACTACTCCGCTTCGAGATATGCCTTTTTAGTAATGCGCTCATAGTTGGTTTTCGGCGGAGACTTTGGTGGTTTCCTCAGGGCATCGATAGTGTGCTTTGCTTTCACCGGATCTACCTTCTCCTCCGGAGGTGGATGTCTCTTTGCTTTCAACCCTTCAAAGAAGTCCTTCACTTCGGTCCGCATGATCTTCGCGTTTTCCTCCTCGGTCCTCTTGTACGGTAACTTCTCTAGAGGCTTGAGAGGTGGACCGTATCTGTATTGCCTCCCGCCTCTGGCTGTACTGCTAGACGCCGGAGCAGACGGAGTGGCTGCGGCTGTCTTCTTTCGTGCTTGCTTACGAGGCGGAGGAGAAGGACTACGAAGCGCTGGAGCAGCCGGGGCGGCGACGGGTCTCTTCCGCCCTTGCTGGCGAGGCGGAGAAGGAGGCGGAGTGCCGCCACGCACCGGAGAAGGAGGCTGAGTTCCCTGATCGTCACTCACCGGAGGAGGAGGCGGTGGAGGAGGTGGAGTGCCCTGACTCGCCGGAGGAGGAGGAGGAGGCGGAGGCATCCAGTTCGGAAGGTTGATGAGCTCCTTCCGCCATAGGCATGGAGTCTTCAGAGCAGAACCCAACCGAGTCTCGCCTTCACCGGTACGGTGGTCAAGTTGGAGGTCCTCAAATCCCTCCGTTATTTCGTCAACCTTAACCCTAGCATATCCTTCTAGAATCGGACGACAGTGAAAAGTTGCCCCGGGTTCAGGAGGTCGAACAGAGCCGACAACCGCCTTAACTTTTAAGTTCTGCCATTGCGTCATAAGCTGGCAATTTTGAGACTCCATCATAGCATCCACGGGGTAGCTAGCAGGAGCCGTCAAGACATGCTCCGGCTGAAGCAGCTCGGTGGAAGCCACGCTACTTCTCCGCTGAGATGGCGGGGTAGCTTCGGGGGAAGCTTCGGCAGTTCATTTGCTGCGATTTGCTTCTCGTTCCTCTATCGCTTGTACCCTTGCGTGTAGTGCCTGCAGTTGGGTCTGCTGCACTTTCTTCCTCCTCTCCTGGAATTTGTAACCGCCTGCGTCTGGAAACCCAACCTTCCACGGAAAGGAGCCTGGCGTGCCTCGTGTCCGTACAGGGTGCTTAGGATTCCCGAGGGCCATTGTGAGCTCGTCGTTCTCTCTGTCCGGAACGAACGTCCCTTCCTATGCCGCATTGATATAGTGCTGAAGCCTCTTGACTGGTATTTTCATTTGCTCGTCCATCCAAAGGCACTTCCCTGATACAGGGTCCAAGGTTCCGCCAGCCCCGATGAACCAAGGTCGGCAACGGTCTTGCTAGTTTATTGTCTCTGGTTCGATCCCTTTATCAAGCAGATCATTCTCACCCTTGGCCCACTTAGGCCGGGCTTTGAGGTAGCCACCTGACCCCGTGCGAAGGTGAAGCTTCTTCTTCGCAGCATTTTGCTTGTTTGTCGCTGACATCTTCTTACTCTTTTCCGATGTCTTGTGGGCCACAAATGCGGGCCAGTGATCTCTGATCTTCTCATATTTGCCGATGAATTCTGGTGTCTCTTCTTTGTCGACAAACCTTTTCAGCTCATTCTTCCACCTCCTGAATAGGTCTGCCATCTTCTTAACAGCATGAGAATTGATTAAATGCTCTTTAATTGGCTTCTCCGGATCCTCCTCTGGCGGTAGGGTGAAATTTGCCTTCAGCTTAGTCCAAAGATCATCTTTCTGCATATCATTGACATAAGACACCTCAAGGTCTTCGTTCTTAGGCTTATACGATTGGTGGATGCTGATCGGGATCTTGTCCCTAACAAGAACTCCCCGACCGAAAGCAGCAAATGCTTCCTTTGTCCGGATGGGTTCAATCGGTTGGCCGTCGCGCGCGATTGCTGTGATCTCAAACCTTTCATCCGAGCGCAACTTTTTCTTCGGCCTCGTCTCTTTACCGAAGTTGTGCTCGATCCGGAGGGCTAGAAAAAGAAGAAAGACGAGAGTTAATTAATATGTGTACATATACCAAAACAATGAATGCATCAATTAGCTAGTCAGCACAGGCTTAACTAATATATATACCTGGCCGGACTCGGTTCGGTCACCGGAGCCGTCATCATGGTCTCCTTCTTGCACCGTCATTGGGTTACCGGAGCCATCATAATCATGTCTTTCCTCCTCCATTATTCGATCACCGTAGCCTGCTTCTTCACCCTGTTCTTCCAGACCATCATTGTCGTTAAGATACGACAAGATATCACCTCCGGCTAAGATTATGTCCCCCAACACCTCTTCTGCTTCCTCGTCTCGTATGTGCTCCATTGTTTCTGCAAATATTACAACATGGCAATTATTACACAAACATGACAGCAGGTGGATATATTAGTGGCAAACATAGACTGAGCTTATTCCGGGTTTGGGGTGGCCTTGGCAACGCTTCAAGGGTAGGGGCGCGGCGGGAGGGGTAGGAGACCGGCATCGTTTTTTTTCTAGGGTTCGGGTGTCCTCGAGAGTTTTGGTCGAGCGAGAGGGCCGGGGGGTGCTTGCTACGTCTTGAGCTTGCGTTGGTTTTCCCCGAAGAGGAGAGGATGATGCAGCATAGTAGCATAAGTATTTCCCTCAATTTTTGAGAACCAAGGTATCAATCCAGTAGGAGGCCACGCGCAAGTCCCTCGTACCTGCACAAAACGATAGCTACTCACAACCAACGCAATTAGGGGTTGTCAACCCCTTCACGATCACTTACGAGAGTGAGATCTGATAGAGATAATATTTTTGGTATTTTTGGTATAAAGATGCAAAGTGAAAAGTAAAAACAAAGTAAAAAAAACAAGTAAATAAAGTGATGGAGATTGATATGATAAGAATAGACCCGGGGGCCATAGGTTTCACTAGTGGCTTCTCTCAAGAGCATAGATATTCTACGGTGGGTGAACAAATTACTGTTGAGCAATTGATGTAATTGAGCATAGTTATGAGGTTATCTAGATATGATCATGTATATAGGCATCACGTCCGAGACAAGTAGACTGAAACGATTCTGCATCTACTACTATTACTCCACTCATCGACCGCTATCCAGCATGCATCTTGAGTATTAAGTTAAAAACAGAGTAACGCCTTAAGCAAGATGACATGATGTAGAGGAATAAATTCATGCAATATGATAAATACCCCATCTTGTTATCCTCAATGGCAACAATACAATACGTGCCTTGCAACCCTTTACATCCTTTGGGTAAGGACACCGCAAGATTGAACCCAAAGCTAAACACTTCTCCCATTGCAAGAACTACCAATCTAGTTGGCACAAACCAAACGGATAATTCAAGAGACTTGCAAAGATAACTCAATCATTCATAAAAAGAATTCAGAGAAGAATCAAATATTTTCCATAGATAAGCTGGATCATAAACCCACAATTCTTCGGTCTCAACAAACACACCGCAAAAAGAAGATTACATCGAATAGATCTCCACGAGAGGGGAGAACATTGTATTGAGATCCAAAAGAGAGAAGAAGCCATCTAGCTACTAGCTATGGACCCAAGGTCTGAAGTAAACTACTCACACTTCATCGGAGGGGCTATGGTGTTGATGTAGAAGCCCTCCGTGGTGGATGCCTCCCATGAGCTCCTAACAGGCCCCAAGATGGGATCTCGTGGATACAGGGAAGGTACGCGGTGGAATTAGGTTTTTGGCTCCTTTTGATCTGTTGGGGTACGTAGGTATATATAGGAGGAAGGAGTACGTCGGTGGAGCGTCGGGGGCCACGAGGCAGGGGCGCGCCGGGCGCCTCCACCTCGTGGCCGCCTGCACTTCTTGGAGTAGGGTCCAAGTCTCCGGATCACGCTCGGTGAGAAGATCACGTTCGAAGGTTTCATTCCGTTTGGACTCCGTTTGATATTCCGTTTCTTCGAAACACTCAAATAGGCAAAAAAAGCAATTCTGGGCTGGGCCTCCGGTTAATAGGTTAGTCCCAAAAGTAATATAAAAGTGGAAAATAAAGCACAATATAGTCCAAAACAATAGATAAAGTAGCATGGAGCAATCAAAAATTATAGATACGTTGGAGACGTATCAGTGCTCCCGTGGTATAAGTTATCATGGTCGAAGTTATCCGGGAGAGCGTTATATCGTCAACGACGACATACATACATGGGAAAATAATGTTATCGGGGAGGGGGTAGGTCGACCCCCCCCCCCCCGCCTCGTGTTGAAGTTATCGGCACACGGGGAGGGGGGTTGGGCGACAAGCGCTGCTAATATTTATTGATCAGATATTGTGGTGTGTTACACTTAGCAGTAGCGTGGGTTTAGATAACAAGCGCTTCTGCTAACTTATACCAGTAGCGTTCTTTCTAGCCAGCGCTACTACTAACTACTAGTAGCATGGGGTCATAAACAAACGCTACTGGTAAACTTCTATCTATAAGTGTTTTCCTAGTAGTGTCGGTGACCCTCGACCCCCCTCATGTCGGGTTATCGGGAGGGTATATCGACCCCCTCATGTCGAAGTTATCGGGGAGGGGGTATATCGACAATGACATACCCGATAAAAAATAAGAAGAGGAAGAAGAAGAAAAAAAGAGGAGAAGAAGAAAGGAATAGAGGAGAAGATCGAAGAAAAGAACAAGAAAAAATGAGGAGAAGAAGAAAAAATAGATTCTTCTTCTCCTCTATTCCTTTCTTCTTCTTTTTTTCCTCTTCTTATTTATTTCTCCTCTTTCTTCTTCTCCTTCTTCCTCTTCTTATTTCCCCTTTTCCTCTCCTTCTTTTTCTTCTAAATATGAACATATACATAAATTGACAAAAAAATGCACAAAAACATATATATAAATTGTCCTATAGATACTCAATTTGTTTACAAATATGCACATATATATGAACATATACATAAATTGATAAAAAATACATTTATGAAAAAATGCTATGAACATGTACACATATATACACATACACACATATGTACACACAAAATACATTTATGAAAAAAATGCTATGAACATGTACACATATATACACATACACACACATATACACAAAAAATTCATTTATGAAAAAAATGCTATGAAATAAAAAATACATTTTGTAGGGCAGGGGGCGGGCGGCTCAAGGCGCCAGCAAGATGGCAGGGCGGCGGCACGGGCGTCACAGAGGGCAGGGGCAGCGTGGCAGGCGGCGACGGGCGCCCAAAGACAGGAGGAGGAGGAGGGATCGGGCGGCGCTCACAGCGAGGAGGCGTCAGCGAAATGGAGCGGGCTCGGGGCCGCGGACGGCATTTACACGCTCAGGGGTGGGGGTAGGGGCGCGCGGGCTCAGGGACGACGTCGGCGACGGTGACAGAGACGACGACGACGAGGCACGGGCGATAGCGGACGGCGACGGCGTGCTCGGGTGCGACGGCAGGGGCGGCGGACGGCGTCTGGGCAGCCTGGCGGCGTTGAGGAGGTCGGCGTCGTCGGGGGCAACTGGCGAGGGAAATCTGAAAATTTCCTAAGTGCTGGCTTATATAGCAAAGGCATTGGTCCCGGTTCGTGGCACCAACCGGGATCAATGCCCACCTTTGGTCCCGGTTCGTGCCACCAACCGGGACCAAAGGTCTCTTTTCAGCAGCCCAAAGGGCGGGAAACAGAGACCTCTGGTCTCGGTTGGTGGCAGCAACCGGGACTAAAGGGGGGCATTAGTACCGGTTGGTGCCACCAACCGGGACTAAAGCTCACCTTTAGTCCCGGTTGATGCCACCAACCGGGACCAGAATCCTTGCACTGCCCGGGGCCAAAAGTTTAGTCCCACCTCGCTAGTTGAGAGGGGCTCGGAGTGGTTTATAAGCCCCACTGCGGCTGCCCTCTCGAGCTTCTCTCAAATGCAGGCTTACGGGCCTAATGTCACACTATGCTGTCTGTGGGCCTATTGGGCCTTCTGCGGGCCTGAATCCTCGCCCAGGTTGGGTTTCTAGTCGTATTAAGGCCGTGGTGGCCCAATAGGTGGCAGTTTTTTTATTTATTTTCCAGTTTTTTTGTTTTGTTTTTTGCATTATTTATTTTCTTTTGTTTTTTGCTTTATTTTTAAATTCTTTTTGCTTTTAGGTCAGCAAAATTGTAAACTTTTTGTTAGTGCCATTAGTTTTCAAATTTGAATAGTTAAAATTTGAATTCTTTGAAATTTGTGTGAATCACAAGTTTGTGATTAACTTTACTGTAAAAATAGTTTTTTTTTTCATTTTTTTTGTTTTGTTTTTTGCATTATTTATTTTCTTTTGTTTTTGCTTTATTTTTTAATTCTTTTTGCTTTTAGGTCGAAAAATTTTAAACTTTCTGTTAGTGCCATTAGTTTTAGAAAAATTATAAACTTTCTGTTATTGCCATTATTTTCAAATTTGAATTCTTTGAAATTTGTGTGAATCACAAGTTTGTGATTAACTTTACTATAAAATATTTTTTCCAGTTTTTTTGTTTTGTTTTTTGCTTTATTTTTTAATTCTTTTTGCTTTTAGGTCAGCAAAATTATAAACTTTCTGTTAGTGCCATTAGTTTTAGAAAAATTATAAACTTGTGTTAGCGCCATTAGTTTTCAAATTTGAATAGTTAAAATTTGTATTCTTTGAAATTTGTGTGAATCACAAGTTTGTGATTAACCTTACTAAAAATGAGCATAGATGCCTATAGAGAGAATTCAACCTAAATTCATAATAAATTTCTATGAATTTCAGAGACATTCAAGATGAATTTAGGTCAAATTCCTGTATAAGGGCATCTATTTTCACTTTGAGAGGAGCTCAACAAGGCAGAGAGGAGGGGCTTATAAACCGGTGTGAGCGCCATTCGGTTGGCGAGGTGGGACTAAACTCGATCAAGAACGAGGACCAACCCTTTAGTCCCGGTTTGTGGCACAAACCGGGACTAATGGTCATGGGTCGTAGTGACGCATTGGTCCCGGTTCGTGCGTGGAACCGGGACCAAAAGGTCTGCATTTAACCGGGACCAATGGCCCACGTGGCTGCCCTCTTAAGTGTTCTTGGTGAGAACATAGTTGATAAGGAGCGATCCGGGATTAATGGTATTACGAGGGCCAAACCATAAGACATTAAAGCATTTCAAATGAACTCTAAAAAAGTTGAAAGTTGGCATGGTATCATAATTTCACCCACATAGCATGTGCATGCACAAAACAGACAATGGTATCATCCTCGTCTGTTACAAAGTTTGCATGTTATCATCATAATAGTTGCGGGAGAAAGTCTTCACTTTTTCTTCGCTTGTGTCATTTGCTTATTGCGCCGTAACCATGGATAATCTTCATCGTTTATCAGGATGCTTGGGTCAGCCTTGACTTTGAAGGGAGGAATTTCATGAAACTTTTCATAATCTTCAGACATGTCTGTCTTGCCCTCCACTCCCACGATGTCGAAAGAACTATGTGGCGCTTTGGCTCATCGTATGATGTATTCGCTTCCTTATCTTTTCTTTTTATCGGTTTGGTAGACATGTCCTTCACATAGATAACCTGTGCCACATCATTGGCTAGGACGAACGGTTCGTCAGTGTACCCAAGATTTTCCAGATCCACTGTTGTCATTCCGTACTGTGGGTCTACTTGTACCCCGCCTCCTAACAGATTGACCCATTTGCACTTAAACAAAGGGACCTTAAAATCATGTCCGTAGTCAAGTTACCATATGTCCACTATGTAACCATAATATGTGTCCTTTCCACTCTCGGTTGCTGCATCAAAGCGGACACCGCTGTTTTGGTTGGTGCTCTTTTGATCTTGTTCAATCGTGTAAAATGTATTCCCATTATCTCGTATCCTTTGTAAGTCAATACAGTCAAAGATGGTCCCCTGGAAAACAAGTACAGCTCGTCACAAACAGTGTTGACACCTCTGAGACGTGTTTCCAACCAACTGTTGAAAGTCCTGATGTGTTCACATGTAATCCAGCCGTCAGACCGCCCGGGTGTTTGGAGCGCAGATCGTTCTTGTGTTCATCGACATACGGGTCACCAAGGTAGAGTTCTCAGAGAACTGTAGTGTGCTTGAGACCAAGAATATCCGTCCCTGCATATTATTGAGTCCCATCCAAGCATGCCTTTTTCCAATCAGTCTCCCCT
Organism: Aegilops bicornis; assembly: GCA_021605145.1. NCBI lineage: Eukaryota > Viridiplantae > Streptophyta > Magnoliopsida > Poales > Poaceae > Aegilops > Aegilops bicornis. The sequence goes on along the minus strand of CM038673.1, from coordinate 64,161,893 downwards.
CATACCGCGATTTAGGGAGACCTATCTTCTTAAGGCCAGGAATGAAGTCAACACAAAACCCAATGACATCCTCTCGCTTGATGGCCCATGGAGATGCTTCCTTCTGGCCTAGCGCGGTTACGGACATATTTCTTTAGGACTCCCATGAACCTCTCAAAGGGGAACATATTGTGTAGAAATACGGGACCCAGAATGACAATCTCGTCGACTAGATGAACTAGGACGTGCGTCATGATATTGAAGAAGGATGGTGGGAACACCAGCTCGAAACTGACAAGACATTGCGCCACATCACTCCTTAGCCTTGGTACGATTTCTGGATCGATCACCTTCTGAGATATTGCATTGAGGAATGCGCATAGCTTCACAATGGCTAATCGGACGTTTTTCGGTAGAAGCCCCCTCAATGCAACCGGAAGCAGTTGCGTCATAATCACATGGCAGTCATGAGACTTTAGGTTCTGGAACTATTTCTCTAGCATATTTACTATTCCCTTTATATTCGACGAGACGCCAGTCGGGACCTTCATGCTGAGCAGGCATTCAAAGAAGATTTCTTTCTCTTCTTTCGTAAGAGCGTAGCTGGCAGGACCTTCATACTGCTTCGGAGGCATGCCGTCTTTTTCGTGCAAACGTTGCAGGTCCTCCCGTGCCTCAGGTGTATCTTTTGTCTTCCCATACACGCCCAAGAAGCCTAGCAGGTTCACGCAAAGGTTCTTCGTCACGTGCATCACGTCGATTGAAAAGAAGACCTCTAGGTCTTTCCAAAGAGGGTAGGTCCCAAAATATAGATTTCTTCTTCCACATGGGTGCGTGTCCCTCGGCGTCATTCGAACAGCTAGTCCGCCGACCCTTTCCAAAGATTACGTGTAAACCATTGACCATAGCAAGTACGTGATCACCGGTACGCATGGCGGGCTTCTTCCGGTGATCTGCCTCGCCTTTGAAATGCTTGCCTTTCTTTCGACATTGATGGTTGGTCGAAAGAAATCAACGATGGCCCAGGTACCCATTCTTCTTGCATTTGTCCAGGTATATACTTTTAGTGTAATCTAAACAGTGTGTGCATGCGTGGTATCCCTTGTTTGTCTGTCCTGAAAGGTTACTGAGAGCGGGCCAATCGTTGATGGTCACAAACAGCAACGCCTTTAGGTCAAATTCCTCCTGTTTGTGCTCATCCCATGTACGTACACCGTTTCCATTCCACAGCTGTAAAAGTTCTTCAACTAATGGCCTTAGGTACACATCAATGTTGTTGCCGGGTTGCTTAGGGCCTTGGATGAGAACTGGCATCATAATGAACTTTCGATTCATGCACATCCAAGGAGGAAGGTTATACATACATAGAGTCACGGGCCAGGTGCTGTGATTGCTGCTCTCCTCCCCGAAAGGATTAATACCATCCGCGCTTAAAGCACACCATACGTTTGTTGGGTCACTTGCAAACTCATCCCAAGATTTCTTTCTCGATTTTTCTCCATCATGCGACCCGTCGTGGTGCTCTCAACTTCCGCCTTTTCCGACGGTCCTAACTGTGCCATCGCATCAACTTGGCATGCTCTCCGCTTCGAACAGACGTTTCAACCGTGGTATTATAGGAGCATACGACATCACCTTCACAGAACCCTCTTCCTGGGAGGCTCGCCACAACATCACTGTGGTCATCTTGTCTGATCTTATACCGTAATGCACCACATACCGGGCATGCGTTCAGATCCTTGTATGCACCGCGGTAGAGGATGCGGTCATTAGGGCATGCATGTATCTTCTGCACCTCCAATCCTAGAGGGCATACGACCTTCTTTGCCGTGTATGTACTGTCGGGCAATTCGTTATCCTTTGGAAGCTTCTTCTTCAATATTTTCAGTAGCGTCTCAAATCCTTTGTGAGGCACATCATTCTCTGCCTTCCACTGCAGCAATTCTAGTACGGTACCGAGCTTTGTGTTGCCATCTTCGCAATTGGGGTACAACCCTTTTTTGTGATCCTCTAACATGTGATCGAACTTCAGCTTCTCCTTTTGACTTTCGCATTGTGTACTTGCCTCAACAATGATCCGACGGAGATCATCATCATCGGGCACATCGTCTGGTTCCTCTTGATCTTCAGCAGCTTCCCCCGTTGCAGCATCATTGGGCACATCATCTGGTTCATCTTGATCTTCAGCAGCTTCCCCCGTTGCAGCATCACCGTATTCAGGGGGCACATAGTTGTCATCGTCCTCTTCTTCTTCGTCGTCTTCCATCATAACCCCTATTTCTCCGTGCCTCGTCCAAACATTATAGTGTGGCATGAAACCATTGTAAAGCAGGTGGGTGTGAAGGATATTCCTACGAGTAAAACTTCATATTCCCACATTTAGGGCATGGACAACACATAAAACCATTCTGCTTGTTTGCCTCAGCCACTTGAGAAAATCATGCACGCCTTAATGTACTCGGAGGTGTGTCATCACCGTACATCCATTGCCGGTTCATCTGCGTGCATTATATATAATTAAGTGTGTCAAAAACCACTACAGAACATCATGAATAGATAATTAAGTGACCAAATTAATAGAAGTTCATCGTCACATTAAAACCAAAGTACATACATAGTTCTCATCAAACAACATATAGCTCTCTAGAGCATCTAAATAAATTAAACCGTACATGGAAACTATGTAAAACATTTCAATGCGAAAACAAATGCGATCATAATCGCAACCAAGGTAACAATTGATCCAACGACATAATGATACCAAGCCTCGGTATGAATGGTATATTTTCTAATCTTTCTAATCTGCAAGCGCATTGCATCCATCTCGATCTTGTGATCATCGACGACATCCGCAACATGCAACTCCAATATCATCTTCTCCTCCTCAATTTTTTTATTTTTTCCTTCAAGAAATTGTTTTCTTCTTCAACTAAATTTAATCTCTCAACAATAGGGTCGGTTGGAATTTCCGGTTGACATACCTCCTAGATAAATAAAATCTATGTCACGTTGGTTGGCATAATTTTCATAAACAATAAATGAACCAATAGTTTTAAATATAATATATACCACATCCGAATCATAGACAGGACGAGGGCCGACGACGGGGGCGGATACCAAAACCATCGCACTATATAATAACAAGCAATAAAATAGTAAGAAAATTAGACAAGTATCTATCTAAAGCAAGAATTTTTTTTCTTTCAGAAAGAAGATAAGAACAAGAGTCTCACCACGGTGGTGCCGACGACGAGATCGGCGCGGGCGATCGACAACAGTGAAGACGGGGACGGGGCGTGACGGGCCGCTAGTATAAACCTAGACAAATCTCAGGAAAAATAGAGTTTGGAGGCCGTGCTTCGAGAGGAGAAAGCTTAACTAGTGTGGCTCGGGCATTTCATCGAACACCTCATGTGCATAGGAGGTGAGCTAGAGCACCACAAAGCCCTCCCCTCCCCGGCCAGAGAAAACAGAGCAAGGAGTGCTCTGCTTTCATGAGCGAGGGGTATATAGGCACCTCAATGGTCCCGGTTCGTGGCACGAACCGGGAGCCAGTTGTCCCGGTTCAAGCCACCAACCGGGACCAATGGTGGTGGGCCAGGAGCCAGGCCCATTGGTCCCGGTTCGTCCCATCAACCGGGACTAAAAGGTCCAGACGAACCGGGACCAATGGCCCATGTGGCCCAGCCGGCCCCCTGGGCTCACGAACCGGGACCAATGCCCCCATGGGTCCCGGTTCTGGACTGAACCGGGACTAATGGGCTGACCCGGCCTGAACCAAAGCCCTCTTTTCTACTAGTGAACCAGGGTCCCACTAACCTCTGAAGATGGGCCATGATAGTGCTCCGCAATGCCCGACAATCATTTCACCGGCAAGCACCTCTTGCCGCTGGGAGCCGTCTCCCGCGGCATGGATCAACACTCAAGCAAATCAACCAGGAGATCCCTCAGAAAGGCCTCCCCTGCCGGGTAGGCGAGTCTGGCGAGGTCGAGACCATGCCCGGGATCGAGTCCAAGCTACTTCAGCAGGGTCTCTGGGGCTGCCAAGCTAGATCCCGGCAAGCCTCGGATCGGCAAGCAAGTTCCCTGCCGCCCGGCAAGTATCGACATGGCAGGCTTCGGACCCCGCAAGGATCTTGCCAGGGTTCTTCACCGGGGCCGCGGCCAGGCCCGTACCTACCAAAGTTTCGCTGCCCCACGGCCGTTCCGACGCTGCAACCAGCCCGCCAACTACGCAAGCGCCTGCGTGGCAGCATGCTGCTTCTAGGCCAACTAGTCAAGCACCTGCGTGGTGGCATGCAGATCTTCGTGAAGGCCCTGTCACCGCACCAGCACAGCAACCAGCCAGCCAGCATGGCGCTGCATGCCTCGTCAGCTTGGACGCGCGTCGAAGCAAGGCGAGGCGGCGACGGACGGGACGAGCTCTGTTGCCGTCCCCGATAAAGCAAGAGGGCACGTAGGCAGCACATTAAATGCGTTTGTCATACGGTGTCACTGTCAAGCGATAAACCTATACACTGTAGATACTTTTCACCTTCTGTGTGCTACTGTGGCGACCACTTTGACATATAAAAGGAGGCCCGAGGCGTACTGTGGGGGGATTCGGACTTTTTGGTTCAGGCACGCATAGTAGCTAGTCCAAGAACTGAAGAACATGAGATAAACACGCACAAGACAGGACTAGGGTTTTATGCATCATTTGCGGCCCGAACCTGGGTAAAAATCCCCTCGCGTTGATCGCCTAGATCTGCTCTTTGCGCAGCTTCACACCCCGCCAACCGTAAAAGGGATCCCCGGGATCCCATAGGTGTCGTTCCCGTACACTCTGAATCATTGTGGCTTGCACAAATTTAAAAAAATTAGGACTGGAGTGCACAAACTACTCGAGTAGGGTGCTACGTTCTGTCAGTACAATCTGTGTCCATTGAGCTCCTACAATCGTCTTGTCTCCATTGAGCCTTGCTTCAAAGGTAATTCATGGGCCAGCTTGTTGCAGTCCCGAGCAGTATGAGACACACCGAGTTCAGAGAAAGCAGCAGTGGCAACCTTCGTGTCAGGAATTAGTCCATAGCAGGGGATCTGTTCGATGTTCACTGCAACTTATCCGCCACCATTTGCAATCCACACGAGCTCCCTATCCACGTGCAAGGCAGCCTTTCCTTCTGCCTCCTCTACATTGAAAGAATTTTCTTTTGAGTCTAAACACACTTCACTTTATTGATTATAAAAGTTCATAAGAATACAATGTAGATCCAGTGGATTAAGGATCCACCCATGGCGTCCTAAAGAAAAGCCTAGATTATGTTTAGCGAGGCTATGTATCTCAAGATTAGTTTCTCTTCCTTCTTCTTTGAAGGAACAACGATTTACAGATCAAAGATGCGACAGAGATTTATCTTGGCAGAACACAAGCCACCGCCCTAGCCCAGCCCAGCACTGCACGGTGTCTGCGTGGAAAGAGGCGTCAGTCTTCAGTTTGGCAATCCTGGTACTTCCTCCGTTCCAAAATAGATGACCCAAGTTTGTACTAACCCTGTTTGGTTCATAAGTTCTAGGACTTTTTTTAGTCCCAACTTATAAGTTTCAAGTCCCTAAAAAGTCTCTACCTGATTGGTTCCTAGGACTTAACATGGACTAGAAGACCATATTACAACTATAAATCCCAATAAGTCCCTCCTTCAGAGTCTTATTTCATAAATCCCAAATGCCCACTTTAAGTCCCTATAAGTCCCTCCTGTTTGATTTAGATGGGACTTATAGGGACTTATTTAAGTCCCTAAACTAATAAGTACCTTGAAACAAACACCCTCACTTTATTATAAATTTAGTACAAATTTGGGTCATCTATTTTGAAAAGGAAGGAGTACCTCCCAGTGCACACACACTTGCTCTCGTTGGCTCGGAAGGCTTTTGCACAGCCACGAGTCCCATTCCTTTCCCCGAGTCTGACGCCATGTCAACTGCGGCATTTTCTCATTCTTCCACGTAGCTAATCAAGAAAAGAACAACGCTTGAGATTGATTCCTTGCCATTACCGTGGATGCAGTTGTAATGCAGATGCCAACAACGCCAACTCCAAGAACATAACTTTTCCTCTAATATCAAAAATGTTGGGTTCTACGGTAGGGTGCGTTAACTGCAAATTAAAATTCCTACACGCGGAACATCCAGGAACATGCTACGGGAGATGGATCACAGTTCATTACCACTAGACGCGAAGGCCGCAAGCGGAAGGAAGAAGAGTTGGGGCAGCGGCGTCGCGTGGACCGTCTCCTCCTCGCTCGATCTCCCTCGAACAGCCGGTCGTCCGATCCCATCGCACGAAGTTCGCCGAGCGGCGCGCAAGTGCACCGCCTCTAACGGTATCCGCACGTGCAGGAGGAACACCGTGCGGCGGACTGCTAGGTCCGATCACACAGTCGGCGGCGAGTGGAGGTGGCTATTCGCAACACATGCAAACACAGTCAACCACATGAGTGTGCCGCACCTCCACTTTATATAGGCGTCCACCGCGGGCTCAACACTTGGGCCTCGCACGGACCCTAAAGCCCAAAGTCTACTCGGTCACGTTCCTAGTCCAGTTCGGATCACATCCGACCAGTGTCCTCTGAACCGACCTCGTAGGTTCCTTCCCTTGCCTTGCGACCCCTTAGGTTCAAGTCGGCTTGGTCACAGTTCGGATCACCTCCGACATGCACGGTTGGTAGCGGCCTCTAGCAAGGCGTACGACCACCAAGCAGACTATGAAGCTGGTTAAGCAAACTCAGCATAACGTGTCACACTTCGCTCCCTTTGTCGCACGATATATGTTGTCGGGCTCAAGGCGAGACTGTCATCCTTGTGCTAGCGCGACCTCTTTCTCGTTCCAGTGATACCGACCATAATCCGGATTATCTCATAATCCTTGTCGCATGGCCATGCTGTTCCTGGTCGGATCACATGAGGGGCCCAGAGTATATCTCTCCCGATCGGAGGGGCAAATCCCATCTTGCTCGACCATGTCTCGCAGCATGGGACTGAACAAACCCGAAACCTACCTTTATAACTACCCAGTCTCGGAGTATCTTTTGGTCGGCCCAAAGCAAGTCTGTCACCATCTCGAATACATGCGTCAGCTCAGGTCTTAGGACATAGAACGTATGTTGTACTAGAAACTCACAGATGACATATCGCTGCGTCTCATAGTTGGGTCTGTCCGACTCGGACCTTATCTCGACTCGGATCCGACTATGTCGAATCCGACCAGACCTTTCCAAGTCCATATTATCCGATTAGCATCCAATGCTCCATGGCTAGTGAGACCAAGCCATCGACCGTGTCATATGCTAGTCTAGTCGGCTGCGCGTCCACACAACCCTTTCGACTAGGGACCTTTTAGGACAGTCATCATACAATGCATAGTCCCACAAACAAGTCACGTACTTGCCGATACACATCATTGATAATGTCCAAGGACTATCTTTATTCATAAACACATAGGAAATATCATCATACATGATTGCCTCTAGGGCATATCTCCAACAGTCTCCCACTTGCACTAGAGTCAATCAAATAGACATCGAATGCCCATAGCTCTAACATGCCCCTCATGCTTGGGTTGTGGAAGCGGCTTAGTCAACGGATCTGCAACATTTGCATCCGTGTGAATCTTGCATAACTCTACATCACCATTCTTTACGATCTTCAGACGTGATATTTCCGGTCTATGTGTCCGACCTTGTGGTGATTCCTCGGCTCCTTGGCTTGTGCGATGGCACCAGAATTATCACAATAAAGGTCCAACGGTTTCACCGAGGCTGGGAAAATACCAAGATCATCCATAAAATGCCGGATCAAAACACCTTCCTTTGCAGCTTCACAAGCCGCAATGTATTCGGCTTCTGTGGTAGAATCGGCCACCGTATCCTGCTTGGAACTCATCCAGTCCACTGCTCCTCCGTTCAGGACGTACACGAATCTGGACTGTGATCGACAATCATCTCTGTCGGTTTGGAAACTAGCATCGACGTAACCCCTTATGACGAGATCTTCCTCATCTCCATAAACTAGGAACATCTCTTTAGTCGTTTTCAGGTACTTCAAAATAGTCTTTACCGCTGCCCAGTGACTCTCACCTGGGTTGGCCTGGTATCTACTTGTTAGGCTTATTGCAAAAGCAACATCAGGCCTTGTACATATCATGGCATACATGATGGATCCGATTGCTGAGGCATACGGAATCCTACTCATCCTGCTTCGCTCATCAGGTGTCGAAGGACTCTGAGTCTCGCTTAGCCTTATACCATGTGAGAGCGCCAAGAACCCTTTCTTTGCTTCACTCATGTTGAACCGCTTCAACACTTTATCTATGTACGTGCTCTGGCTTAAGCCGAGCAGCCTCCTCGATCTATCTCTATAAATCTTAATGCCTAAAATATAGACTGCCTCACCAAGGTCCTTCATCGAAAACTTGCCATTCAATGATCCCTTGACCGAGTTTAACATCGAAACATCGTTCCCGATCAGTAGTATGTCGTCCACATACAAGATCAAAAACACTATCGAGCTCCCACTTAATTTCTTGTATAAACAAGAGTCCTCTTTGCTTTTGATGAAACCGAAATCAGTGACGACCTCATCAAAACGAATGTTCCAACTCCGAGATGCTTGCTTCAACCTATAAATGGATCTCTTGAGTTTGCATACCTTACTAGTGCTAGTCGGATCGACAAAACCCTCGGGCTGCATCATATACACGTCCTCGGTTAAATTTCCGTGAAGGAAAGCCGTTTTGACATCCATCTGCCATATCTCGTAATCGAAATATGCAGCTATAGCTAGTATGATCCTCACCAATTTCAGCATCGCTACCGGCGAGTAAGTCTCGCCGTAGTCAATTCCTTGAACTTGTCCATAACCTTTAGCGACAAGCCGAGCTTTCTGGATCTGAACATTTCCATCCACATCGGTTTTCCTCTTAAAGACCCATGTGCAACCAATGGCCGTTACGCCAGGCGGCGGATCAACCAAGTCCCAGACTTGATTCTCATCCATGGACTTTAACTCGGATCTCATGGCCTCCAGCCATGCCTCGGAATCTGGGCTCACCATCGCTTCCGCATACGTGGACGGTTAAATCGCTTTCTAGCAACAATACATCACGCACTCTGCGCAATCTTTCCGACCTCCGTGGTACCAGTGCCGCTTCCACTACAGGTTCCCTGACTGACTCCGGTATGATCTCATCACCAGCCGAGCCGTCCCCGAGTGGTCCTCGAATTTCTTCGAGTCGAACCGTCCACCCAATCGCCTCCCGACCGAGAAACTCTTTCTCAAGGAAATCCCGTTCGAGCAACAAACACTTTGTTCTCTTCCGGTTGTAGAAGCTATATCCCAAGGTTTCCCTCGGATATCCCATGAATATGCATTTATCTGACTTAGGTGTAAGCTTGTCTGACATAAGTTGCTTGACAAATGCTTCACAACCCCAAATCTTTAGAAAAGACAAACTGGGACTCTTCCTGGTCCACATCTCATGTGGTGTCTTGTCTACGGTTTTTGATGGTACCCTGTTAAGTGTGAAAGCTGCAGTTTCTAGAGCGTATCCCCAAAATGACAAGGGTAAATCTGATTTGCTCATCATAGACCGGACCATGTCCAACAAGGTCCTATTCCTCCGTTCCGACACGCCGTTTCTTTGTGGCGTACCCGGAGGTGTGAGCTGAGGTACTATACCTCAACTTTTCAGATGATCATCAAACTCCTGGCTCATGTACTCACCTCCACGATCAGATCGCAGAAGCTCTATAGTCTTGCCGAGCTGATTCTCAACCTCGTTCTGAAACTCTTTGAACTTTTCAAAAGTCTCCGACTTGTGCCTCATCAAATAGATATATCCATATCTACTCAAGTCGTCGGTAAAAGTCACGAAATCTTGATAGCCACCTCTGGCAGTTGTGCTCATTGGACCACACACATCACTGTGTATAAGCTCCAACAGATCGGACGCCCTCTCGCAACTCTTTGCGAAAGGAGACTTAGTCATCTTGCCGAGCAAGCATGATTCACATGTCTCGGACGACCCGAAGTCGGACGAAGTTAGGAGCCCATCATCATGGAGCTTCTTCATGCGTTCAAGACTAATGTGTCCAAGCCGGCAATGCCAGAAGTATGTCGGATTTATCTCATTAGGCTTATGCCTCTTGACGTTTACGTTATAGACCGGTTCCTGTTCTAGATTCAATATAAATAACCCATCAACAATGGGTGCATAGCTGTGGAACATACCATTCAAAAATATCGAACAACCATCATCCTTTAAATTGAATTCATAACCCTGACTCATCAAACATGAGGCAGAAATAATGTTCCGACTAAGTGTAGGAATGTAATAACAATTATTCAATTCCAAAATAAATCCAGAAGGAAGCTGGAGCTGCATCATGCCGACCTCCAACGCAGCAACTCTTGCTTTGTTGCCGACCTTGATGTCAATCTCCCCTTGTGCCACATGCCTAGTTCTTACCAGCGCCTGCATCGAGTTGCAAATATGAACAACCGATCCGGTATCAAATACCCAAGAGCTACTAGGTATGTCAGCAAGGTAAATGTCTATAACATATGCAACAAGTGTACCTTTGCCTGAAGAAGCATTTCCGGCCTTCTTGCCATGCTCTGCAAGCCACTTGCTACAATTGCTCTTCCAGTGACCAGTTTCCTTGCAATGATAGCAAACGGTCTTTGAGTCCGGTCCAGACTTCGGCGCAGCGGCAGAGGTTACCATCTCCGTGCCCTTTGCCTTAGCCTTCTTCTTAGACCAACTCTTCTTGAACTTAGCTGATTTCTGCACTATCAACACTTGATGCGTGCCTTTCTTAATATCCTGCTCTGCCACTTTGAGCATCCCATGCAATTCAGTGAGCTTCTTATCCATGCCATGCATATGATAGTTCGAAATGAACGTCCCATAGCTGGGCGGAAGAGAACCCAGAATAGCATCAGTAGCCAGCTCATCCAAGAGCGGGAAGCCCAAACGATCCAAAGCTTGCACATATCCGATCATCTTGATCACATGTGGGCTCAGTGGATCACCTTCCTTCAGCTTGCAATCCATCAAGGATCGCCAGACGTTGAACCTTTCGGTCCTAGCCTGTGTTTGAAACATGCTCTTGAGACTCTCGATCATATCGTAAGCCTCAACATTTTCGAAATGTTGTTGCAAATCGGGCTCCATGCAAGCCAAGATCGTGACGGTGATCTCCGTTGATTCATCAACGAAGTTTACAGTAGGCATTCTTAGCTGTGGCACTAGCATTATCGGCAGGTTCCTCCGAAGTGGATCCTCTAGAACATGTTCCTTTTTATCGTGCTTGAGAACAATTCTCAGATTTCTATACCAGGTGGTAAAGTTTGTTCCATTCAGTTTATCCTTTTCCAGAATTGATTTCAATGCAAAGTTGGGTTGAGCAGGTGGTGCCATTGATCTACAACAGAAAATATGCGATCACTAAGCAATGTGTTTATGTAGAGTAATTCTAGCCTAAACAGAAATACTCCCACTGAAGTCAGCATCCCTCCGCAAACTCTCAGTGATTCAAGATCCGACTAGCGCATGTGACTAGTGAGCTTTAGCATCACTGCTAGCCAACATATTGTTGGGGAACGTTGCAGAAAATTAATTTTTTTCCTACGGTTTCACCAAGATCCATCTATGAGTTCATCTAGCAACGAGTCATGGGAGAGTGATTGCATCTACATACCACTTGTAGATCGCGTGCGGAAGCGTTCAATGGAACGGGGATGATGGAGTCGTACTCGCCGTGATTCAGATCACCGATGACCTAGTGCCGAACGGGCAGCACCTCCGCGTTCAACACACGTACGGAGCGGATGACGTCTCCTCCTTCTTGATCCAGCAAGGGGGAAGGAGAGGTTGATGATGATCCAGCAGCACAACGGCGTGGTGGTGGATGCAGCAGAACTCCGGCAGGGCTTCGCTAAGCAACTACGGGAGGAGGAGGAGGTGTAGCGGAGAGGGGAGGTGCCAAGGGCTTCAGGGTGCGGCCACCCCTCCCTCCCCTCACTTTATATAGGTGCAAAAGAGGGGAGGGCAGCCTTGCCCCTTCCTCCAAGGAAGGGGTGCGGCCAAGAGGGGAGGAGTCCATCCTCCCCAAGGCACCTCGGAGGTGCCTTCCCTTTGGACTCTTCCTCCCAAGTCTCCTTGGCGCATGGGCCCTTTTGAGCTGGTGCCCTTGGCCCATATAGGCCAAGGCGCACCCCTACAGCCCATGTGGCCCTCGGGCAGGTGGACCCCGGACCCTTTCGGCACTCCCGTACAATACCGATAATGCCCAAACTTTTCCGGCGACCAAAATAAGACTTCCTATATATAAATCTTTACCTCCGGACCATTCCGGAACTCCTCGTGACGTCCGGGATCTCATCCGGACTCCGAACAACATTCGGTTTGCTGCATACTCATATTCATACAACCCTAAGCGTCACCGAACCTTAAGTGTAGACCCTACGGGTTCGGGAGACATGCGAACATGACCGAGACGGCTCTCGGGCAATAACCAACAGCGGGATCTGGATACCCATGTAGGCTCCCACATGCTCCTCGATGATTTCATCGGTTGAACCACGATGTCGAGGATTCAAACAACCCCGTATACAATTCCCTTTGTCAATCGGTATTTTACTTGCCCGAGATTCGATCGTCGGTATCCCAATACCTCGTTCAATCTCGTTGCCGCCAAGTCACTTTACTCGTACCGTAATGCATGATCCCGTGACCAAACACTTGGTCACTTTGAGCTCATTATGATGATGCACTACCGAGTGGGCCCAGTGATACCTCTCCGTCATACAGAGTGACAAATCCCAGTCTCGATCCGTGTCAACCCAACAGATACTTTCGGAGATACCTGTAGTGCACCTTTATAGTCACCCAGTTTCGTTGTGACGTTTGGTACACCCAAAGCACTCCTACGGTATCCGGGAGTTACACGATCTCATGGTCTAAGGAAAAGATACTTGACATTGGAAAAGCTCTAGCAAAACGAACTACACGATCTTGTGCTATGCTTAGGATTGGGTCTTGTCCATCACATCATTCTCCTAATGATGTGATCCCGTCATCAATGACATCCAATGTCCATAGTCGAAACCATGACTATCTGTTGATCAACGAGCTAGTCAACTAGAGGCTCACTAGGGACATTTTGTGGTCTATGTATTCACACGTGTATTACGATTTCCGGATAATACAATTATAGCATGAATAAAAGACAATTATCATGAACAAGGAAATATAATAATAATAATACTTTTATTATTGCCTCTAGGGCATATTTCCAACAGTCTCCCACTTGCACTAGAGTCAATAATCTAGTTACATTGTGATGAATCGCACACCCATAGAGTTACGGTGTTGATCATGTTTTGCTCATGGAAGAGGTTTAGTCAACGGATCTGCGACATTCAGATCCGTATGCACTTTGAAAATTTCTATGTCCCCATCTTGAACATTATCACGAAAGGAGTTGAAGCGACGCTTGAAGTGCCTGGTCTTCTTGTGAAACATGGGCTCCTAGGCAAGTGTAAAAGCTCAAGTGTTGTCACGTAAGAGTTTGATCGGCTCCGATGCATTGGGTATGACTCCTAGGTCGTTGATGAACTCCTTCACCCATATTGCTTCATGTGCTGCCTCCGAGGCTGCCATGTACTCCGCTTCACATGTAGATCCCGCCACGACGCTCTACTTGCAGCTGCACCAGCTTACTGCTCCACCATTCAACATATACACGTATCCGGTTTGTGACTTAGAGTCATCCAGATCTGTGTCGAAGCTAGCGTCGACGTAACCCTTTACGACGAGCTCTTCGTCACCTCCATAAACGAGGAACATGTCCTTTGTCCTTTTCAGGTACTTCAGGATATTCTTGACCAATGTCCAGTGTTCCTTGCCGGGATTACTTTGGTACCTTCCTACCAAACTTACGGCAAGGTTTACATCAGGTCTGGTACACAGCATGGCATACATAATAGATCCTATGGCTGAGGCATATGGGATGACACTCATCTCTTCTTTATCTTTTGCCGTGGTCGGGCATTGAGCCGAGCTCAATTTCACACCTTGCAAAACTGGCAAGAACCCTTTCTTGGACTGATCCATTTTGAACTTGTTCAAAATCTTATCAAGGTATGTGCTTTGTGAAACACCTATGAGGCGTCTCGATCTATCCCTATAGATTTTGATGCCTAATATGTAAGCAGCTTCTCCAAGGTCCTTCATTGAAAAACTCTTATTCAAGTAGGCCTTAATGTTGTCCAAAAGTTCTATATCATTTCCCATCAAAAGTATGTCATCTACATATAATATGAGAAATGCTACAGAGCTCCCACTCACTTTCTTGTAAACGCAGGCTTCTCCATAAGTCTGCATAAACCCAAACGCTTTGATCATCTCATCAAAGCGAATGTTCCAACTCCGAGATGCTTGCACCAGCCCATAAATGGATCGCTGGAGCTTGCATACTTTGTTAGCATTCTTAGGATCGACAAAACCTTCCGGCTGCATCATATACAGCTCTTCCTTAAGATAACCGTTAAGGAACGCTGTTTTGACGTCCATCTGCCATATCTCATAATCATAGTATGCGGCAATTGCTAACATGATTCGGACAGACTTAAGCTTCGCTCACGGAGAGAAAGTCTCATCGTAGTCAATCCCTTGAACTTGCCGATAACCCTTAGCGACAAGTCGAGCTTTATAGATGGTGACATTACCATCCGCGTCCGTCTTCTTCTTAAAGATCCATTTATTTTCTATCGCTCGCCGATCATCGGGCAAGTCTGTCAAAGTCCATACTTTGTTTTCATACATGGATCCTATCTCGGATTGCATGGCTTCAAGCCATTTGTTGGAATCCGGGCCCGCCATTGCTTCTTCATAGTTCGAAGGTTCACCGTTGTCTAACAACATGATTTCCACGACAGGGTTGCCGTACCACTCTGGTGCGGAACGTGTCCTAGTGGACCCTCTGAAGTTCAAGAGCAACTTGATCCGAAGTACCTTGATCATCATCATTAATTTCCTCTCCAATTGGTGTAGGCACCACAGAACATTTTCCCGAGCTGCACTACTTTCCGGTTCAAGAGGTAGTACTTCATCGAGTTCTACTTTCCTCCCACTTACTCCTTTCGAGAGAAACTCTTTTTCCGAGAAAGGATCCGTTCTCGGCAACAAAGATCTTGCCTTCGGATCTAAGGTAGAAGGTATACCCAATGGTTTCCTTAGGGTATCCTATGAAGACGCATTTTTCGATTTGGGTTCGAGCTTTTCAGGTTGAAGTTTCTTGACATAAGCATCGCATCCCCAACCTTTTAGAAACGCGACCTTAGGTTTCTTCCCAAAGCATAATTCATACGGTGTCGTCTCAACGGATTTAGACGGTGCCCTATTTAAAGTGAATGTAGCTGTCTCTAGAGCGTATCCCCAAAATGATAGCGGTAAATTAGTAAGAGACATCATAGATCGCACCATATCCAATAGAGTGCGATTACGATGTTCGGACACACCGTTCTGTTGAGGTGTTCCAGGCGGCGTGAATTGTGAAACGTTTCCACATTTCCTTAAGTGTGTTCCAAATTCGTGACTTAAATATTCTCCTCCACGATCTGATCGCAAGAATTTTATCTTTCGGTCACGTTGATTCTCTACTTCATTCTGAAATTCCTTGAACTTTTCAAAGGTCTCAGACTTGTGTTTCATCAAGTAGACATACCCATATCTACTCAAGTCATCGGTGAGAGTGAGAACATAACTTGATATCCTCCATGAGCCTCAACACTCATTGGACCGCACACATCGGTATGTATGATTTCCAATAAGTTGGTTGCTCGCTCCATTGTTCCGGAGAACGGAGTCTTGGTCATCTTGCCCATGAGGCATGGTTCACATGTGTCAAATGATTCATAATCGAGGGACTCTAAAAGTCCATCAGCATGGAGCTTCTTCATGCACTTGACACCAATGTGACCAAGGCGGCAGTGCCACAAGTATGTGGGACTATCGTTATCAACTTTACATCTTTTGGTATTCACACTATGAACATGTGTAACATTACGTTCGAGATTCATTAAGAATAAACCATTGACCATCGGAGCATGACCATAAAACATTTCTCTCATGTAAATAGAACAACCATTATTCTCGGATTTAAATGGGTAGCCATCTCGTATTAAACGAGATCCTGATACAATGTTCATGCTCAAACTTGGCACTAAATAACAATTATTGAGGTTTAAAACTAATCCCGTAGGTAAATGTAGAGGTAGCGTGCGACGGCGATCACATCGACCTTGGAACCATTCCCGACGCGCATCGTCACCTCGTCCTTCGCCAGCCTCCGTTTATTCCGCAGCTCACCTCTGAGTTACATATATGACCAACGGCACCGGTATCAAATACCGGGGAGTTACTACGAGTACGGTAAGGTACACATCAATTACATGTATATCAAATATACCTTTAGTGTTGCCGGCCTTCTTATGCGCTAAGTATTTGGGGCAGTTCCGCTTCCAAAGTGGCCCTTCCCTTTGCAATAAAATAACTCTGTCTCGTGCTTGGGTCCATTCTTTGACTTCTTCCGGCAACTTGCTTACCGGGCGCGGCAACATCCTTGTCGTCCTTCTTGAAGTTCTTCTTACCCTTGCCCTTCTTGAACTTAGTGGTTTTATTGACCATCAACACTTGATGTTCTTTCTTGATTTCAACCTCTGCTGACTTCAGCATTGAGAATACTTCAGAATGGTCTTCACCATCCCCTGCATATTGTAGTTCATCACAAAGCTCTTGTAGCTTGGTGGGGCGATCAAGGATTCTGTCAATGACCGCCTCGTCCGGGAGGTTAATGTCCAATGGGACAAAGTGTTGTGCAACCTGACATTTTGAGTATGTGCTCACCGATGTAACTATTTTCCTCCATCTTACAACTATAGAATTTGTCGGAGACTTCATATCTCTCGACCGGGCATGAGCTTGGAAAACTAGTTTCAGCTCCTCGAACATCTCATATGCTCCGTGTTGCTCAAAACGCTTTTGGAGCCCCGGTTCTAAGCTGTAAAGCATGCCGCACTGAACGAGGGAGTAATCATCAGCACGAGACTGCCAAGCATTCATAATGTCTTGGTTCTCTGGGACGGGTGCATCACCTAGCGGTCCTTCTAGGACATATTGTTTCCTGGCAGCTATGAGGATGATCCTCAGGTTCCGGACCCAGTCCGAATAGTTGCTGCCATCATCTTTCAGCTTGGTTTTCTCTAGGAACGCGTTGAAGTTCATGTTGACATGAGCGTTGGCCATTTGATCTACAAGACATATTTTGCAAAAGTTTTAGACTAAGTTCATGATAATTAAGTTCATCTAATCAAATTATTTAATGAACTCCCACTAAGGTTTGATATCCCTCTAGTCATCTAAGTGTTACATGATCCGAGTCGACTAGGCCGTGTCCGATCATCACGTGAGACGGACTAGTCATCGTTGGTGAACATCTCCATGTTGATCGTATCTTCCATACGACTCATGTTCGACCTTTCGGTCTCTTGTGTTCCGAGGCCATGTCTGTACATTCTAGGCTCGTCAAGTTAACCTAAGTGTATTGCATGTGTAAAACTGTCTTACACCCGTTGTATGTGAACGTAAGGATCTATCACACCCGATCATCACGTGGTGCTTCAAAACGCAGCGAACTTTAGCAACGGTGCACGCTTTGGGAGAACACTTTCTTGAAATTGTTATGAGGGATCATCTTATTTACTACCGTCGTTCTAAGTAAACAAGATGCATAAAACATAATAAACATCACATGCAATTATATAAAGTAGTGACATGATATGGCCAATATCATATAGCTCCTTTGATCTTCATCTTCGGGGCTCCATGATCATCTTGTCACCGGCATGACACCATGATCTCCATCATCGTGTCTCCATGAAGTTGCTCGCCAACTATTACTTCTACTACTATGGCTAACGCGTTTAGCAATAAAGTAAAGTAATTTACATGGCGTTCTTCAATGACACGCAGGTCATACAAAAATAAAGACAACTCCTATGGCTCCTGCCGGTTGTCATACTCATCGACATGCAAGTCGTGATTCCTATTACAAGAACATGATCTCATACATCACAATATATTATTCATCATTCATCACAACTTCTGGCCATATCACATCACATGACAATTGCTGCAAAAACAAGTTAGACGTCCTCTAATTGTTGTTGCATCTTTTACGTGGCTGCAATTGGGTTCTAGCAAGAACGTTTTCTTACCTACAAATAACCACAACGTGATTTTGTCAACTTCTATTTACCCTTCATAAGGACCCTTTTCATCGAATCCGCTCCAACTAAAGTGGGAGAGACAGACATCCGCCAGCCACCTTATGCAACTAGTGCATGTCAGTCGGTGGAACCGGTCTCACGTAAGCGTGCACGTAAGGTTGGTCCGGCCGCTTCATCCCACAATACCGCTGAAGCAAGATAAGACTAGTAGCGGCAAGCAAGTTGACAAGATATCGCCCACAACAAAATTGTGTTCTACTCGTGCAATAGAGAACTACGCATAGACCTAGCTCATGATGCCACTTTGTTAGAACGCGTTGCGAGAAAATTAAAAATTTTCCTATGGTTTCACCAAGATCCATCTATGAGTTCATCTAGCAACGAGTCATGGGAGAGTGATTGCATCTACATACCACTTGTAGATCGCGTGCGGAAGCGTTCAATGGAACGGAGATGATGGAGTCGTACTCGCCGTGATTCAGATCACCGATGACCTAGTGCCGAACGGACAGCACCTCCGCGTTCAACACACGTACGGAGCGGATGACGTCTCCTCCTTCTTGATCCAGCAAGGGGGAAGGAGAGGTTGATGATGATCCAACAGAACAACGGCGTGGTGGTGGATGCAGCAGAACTCCGGCAGGGCTTCGCTAAGCAACTACGGGAGGAGGAGGAGGTGTAGTGGAGAGGGGAGGTGCCAAGGGCTTCAGGGTGCGGCCACCCCTCCCTCCCCTCCCTTTATAAAGGTGCAAAAGAGGGGGGGAGGGCGCAGCCTTTCCCCTTCCTCCAAGGAAGGGGTGCCAAGAGGGGAGGAGTCCATCCTCCCCAAGGCACCCCTGAGGTGCCTTCCCTTTAGGACTCTTCCTCCCAAGTCTCCTTGGCGCATGGGCCCTTTGGGGCTGGTGCCCTTGGCCCATATAGGCCAAGGCGCACCCCTACAGCCCATGTGGCCCCCGGGCAGGTGGACCCCCGGTGGACCCCGGACCTTTCGGCACTCCGGTACAATACCGATAATGCCCAAACTTTTCCGGCGACCAAAATAAGACTTCCTATATATAAATCTTTACCTCCGCACCATTCCGAACTCCTCATGACGTCTGGGATCTCATCCGACTCCGAACAACATTCGGTTTGCTGCATACTCATATTCATACAACCCTAAGCGTCACCGAACCTTAGTGTGTAGACCCTACGGGTTCGGGGACATCTTGAGACATGACCGAGACGGCTCTCGGGCAATAACCAACAGCGGGATCTGGATACCCATGTAGGCTCCCACATGCTCCTCGATGATTTCATCGGTTGAACCCACGATGTCGAGGATTCAAACAACCCCGTATACAATTCCCTTTGTCAATCGGTATTTTACTTGCCCGAGATTCGATCGTCGGTATCCCAATACCTCGTTCAATCTCGTTGCCGCAAGTCACTTTACTCGTCTTCGTAACGCATGATCCCATGACCAAACACTTGGTCACTTTGAGCTCATTATGATGATGCACTACCGAGTGGGCCCAGTGATACCTCTCCGTCATACGGAGTGACAAATCCGATCTCGATCCGTGTCAACCCAACAGATACTTTCGGAGATACCTGTAGTGCACCTTTATAGTCACCCGATTACGTTGTGACGTTTGGTACACCCAAAGCACTCCTACGGTATCCGGAGTTACACGATCTCATGGTCTAAGGAAAAGATACTTGACATTGGAAAAGCTCTAGCAAAACGAACTACACGATCTTGTGCTATGCTTAGGATTGGGTCTTGTCCATCACATCATTCTCCTAATGATGTGATCCCGTTATCAATGACATCCAATGTCCATAGTCAGGAAACCATGACTATCTGTTGATCAACGAGCTAGTCAACTAGAGGCTCACTAGGGACATTTTGTGGTCTATGTATTCACACGTGTATTATGATTTCTGGATAATACAATTATAGCATGAATAAAAGACAATTATCATGAACAAGGAAATATAATAATAATACTTTTATTATTGCCTCTAGGGCATATTTCCAACAGTCTCCCACTTGCACTAGAGTCAATAATCTAGTTACATTGTGATGAATCGAACACCCATAGAGTTCTGGTGTTGATCATGTTTTGCTTTCATGAAGAGGTTTAGTCAACGGATCTGCGACATTCAGATCCGTATGCACTTTGCAAATTTCTATGTCCCCATCTTGAACATTTTCGCGAATGGAGTTGAAGCGACGCTTGATGTGCCTGGTCTTCTTGTGAAACATGGGCTCCTTGGCAAGTGCAATAGCTCAAGTGTTGTCACAGAAGAGTTTGATCGGCTCCGATGCATTGGGTATGACTCCTAGGTCAGTGATGAACTCCTTCACCCATATTGCTTCATGTGCTGCCTCCGAGGCTGCCATGTACTCCGCTTCACATGTAGATCCCGCCACGACGCTCTACTTGCAAATGCACCAGCTTCGCTCCACCATTCAACATATACACGTATTCGGTTTGTGACTTAGAGTCATCCAGATCTGTGTCGAAGCTAAGCGTCGACGTAACCCTTCTGACGAGCTCTTCGTCACCTCCATAAACGAGAAACATGTCCTTTGTCCTTTTCAGGTACTTCAGGATATTCTTGACCGATGTCCAGTGTTCCTTGCCGGGATTACTTTGGCACCTTCCTACCAAACTTACGGCAAGGTTTACATCAGGTCTGGTACACAGCATGGCATACATAATAGATCCTATGGCTGAGGCATAGGGGATGACACTCATCTCTTCTTTATCTTTTGCCGTGGTCGGGCATTGAGCCGAGCTCAATTTCACACCTTGCAAAACTGGCAAGAACCCTTTCTTGGACTGATCCATTTTGAACTTGTTCAAAATCTTATCAAGGTATGTGCTTTGTGAAAGACCTATGAGGCGTCTCGATCTATCCCTATAGATTTTGATGCCTAATATGTAAGCAGCTTCTCCAAGGTCCTTCATTGAAAAACTCTTATTCAAGTAGGCCTTAATGTTGTCCAAAAGTTCTATATCATTTCCCATCAAAAGTATGTCATCTACATATAATATGAGAAATGCTACAGAGCTCCCACTCACTTTCTTGTAAACGCAGGCTTCTCCATAAGTGCTGATAAACCCAAACGCTTTGATCATCTCATCAAAGCGAATGTTCCAACTCCGAGATGCTTGCACCAGCCCATAAATGGATCGCTGGAGCTTGCATACTTTGTTAGCACTCTTAGGATCGACAAAACCCTCCAACTGCACCATATACAGCTCTTCCTTAAGATAACCGTTAAGGAACGCTGTTTTGACGTCCATCTGACATATCTCATCATCATAGTATGCGGCAATTGCTAACATGATTCGGACGGACTTAAGCTTCGCTACGGGAGAGAAAGTCTCATCGTAGTCAATCCCTTGAACTTGCCGATAACCCTTAGCGACAAGTCGAGCTTTATAGATGGTGACATTACCATCCGCGTCCGCCTTCTTCTTAAAGATCCATTTATTTTCTATCGCTCGCCGATCATCGGGCAAGTCTGTCAAAGTCCATACTTTGTTTTCATACATGGATCCTATCTCGGATTGCATGGCTTCAAGCCATTTGTTGGAATCCGGCCCGCCATTGCTTCTTCATAGTTCAAGGTTCACCGTTGTCTAACAACATGATTTCCGGGACAGGGTTGCCGTACCACTGCAGTGCGGAACGTGTCCTGGTGGACCTGATTCGTAGCAACTTGATCCGGTACCTTGATCATCATCATTAATTTCCTCTCCAATTGGTGTAGGCACCACAGGAACATTTTCCGAGCTGCACTACTTTCCGGTTCAAGAGGTAGTACTTCATCGAGTTCTACTTTCCTCCCACTTACTCCTTTCGAGAGAAACTCTTTGTCCCGAAAGGATCCGTTCTCGGCAACAAAGATCTTGCCTTCGGATCTAAGGTAGAAGGTATACCCAATGGTTTCCTTAGGGTATCCTATGAAGACGCATTTTTCCGATTTGGGTTCGAGCTTTTCAGGTTGAAGTTTCTTGACATAAGCATCGCATCCCCAAACTTTTAGAAACGACAGCTTAGGTTTCTTCCCAAACCATAATTCATACGGTGTCGTCTCAACGGATTTAGACGGTGCCCTATTTAAAGTGAATGTAGCTGTCTCTAGAGCGTATCCCCAAAATGATAGCGGTAAATTAGTAAGAGACATCATAGATCGCACCATATCCAATAGAGTGCGATTACGATGTTCGGACACACCGTTACGCTGAGGTGTTCCAGGCGGCGTGAATTGTGAAACGATTCCACATTTCCTTAAGTGTGTTCCAAATTCGTGACTTAAATATTCTCCTCCACGATCTGATCGCAAGAATTTTATCTTTCGGTCACGTTGATTCTCTACTTCATTCTGAAATTCCTTGAACTTTTCAAAGGTCTCAGACTTGTGTTTCATCAAGTAGACATATCCATATCTACTCAAGTCATCAGTGAGAGTGAGAACATAACGATATCCTCCTCGAGCCTCAACACTCATTGGACCGCACACATCGGTATGTATGATTTCCAATAAGTTGGTTGCTCGCTCCATTGTTCCGGAGAACGGAGTCTTGGTCATCTTGCCCATGAGGCATGGTTCACATGTGTCAAATGATTCATAATCGAGAGACTCTAAAAGTCCATCGGCATGGAGCTTCTTCATGCACTTGACACCAATGTGACCAAGGCGGCAGTGCCACAAGTATGTGGGACTATCGTTATCAACTTTACATCTTTTGGTATTCACACTATGAACATGTGTAACATTACGTTCGAGATTCATTAAGAATAAACCATTGACCACCGGAGCATGACCATAAAACGTTTCTCTCATGTAAATAGAACAACCATTATTCTCGGATTTAAATGAGTAGCCATCACGTATTAAACGTGATCCTGATACAATGTTCATGCTCAAACTTGGCACTAAATAACAATTATTGAGGTTTAAAACTAATCCCGTAGGTAAATGTAGAGGTAGCGTGCCGACGGCGATCACATCGACCTTGGAACCATTCCCGACGCGCATCGTCACCTCATCCTTCGCCAGTCTACGTTTATTCCGCAGCTCCTGCTCTGAGTTACATATATGACCAACGGCACCGGTATCAAATACCCAGGAGTTACTACGAGTACCGGTAAGTTACACATCAATTACATGTATATCAAATATACCTTTAGTGTTGCCGGCCTTCTTGTCTGTTAAGTATTTGGGGCAGTTCCGCTTCCAGTGGCCCTTCCCTTTGCAATAAAAGCACTCTGTCTCGTGCTTGGGTCCATTCTTTGACTTCTTCCCGGCAACTTGCTTGCGGGCGCCGCAACATCCTTGCCGTCCTTCTTGAAGTTCTTCTTACCCTTGCCCTTCTTGAACTTAGTGGTTTTATTGACCATCAACACTTGATGTTCTTTCTTGATTTCAACCTCTCACGACTTCAGATTGAGAATACTTCAGAATGGTATTCACCATCCCCTGCATATTGTAGTTCATCACAAAGCTCTTGTAGCTTGGTGGGAGCGATCAAGGATTCTGTCAATGACCGCCTCGTCCGGAGGTTAATGTCCAAATTTGGGACAAAGGCGGTTGTGCAACCTGTACATTTTGAGTATGTGCTCACAGCGTAACTATTTTCCTCCATCTTACAACTATAGAACTTGTCGGAGACTTCATATCTCTCGACCGGGCATGAGCTTGGAAAACTAGTTTCAGCTCCTCGAACATCTCATATGCTCCGTGTTGCTCAAAACGCTTTTGGAGCCCCGGTTCTAAGTCAGAAGCATGCCGCACCGAACGAGGGAGTAATCATCAAGACGAGACTGCCAAGCATTCATAATGTCTTGGTTCTGCAGGGACGGGTGCATCACCTAGCGGTCCTTCTAGGACATATTGTTTCCTGGCAGCTATGAGGATGATCCTCAGGTTCCGGACCCAGTCCGAATAATTGCTGCCATCATCTTTCAGCTTGGTTTTCTCTAAGAACGCGTTGAAGTTCATGTTGACATGAGCGTTGGTCATTTGATCTACAAGACATATTTTGCAAAAGTTTTAGACTAAGTTCATGATAATTAAGTTCATCTAATCAAATTATTTAATGAACTCCCACTCAGATTTGATATCCCTCTAGTCATCTAAGTGTTACATGATCCGAGTCGACTAGGCCGTGTCCGATCATCACGTGAGACAGACTAGTCATCGTCGGTGAACATCTCCATGTTGATCGTATCTTCCATACGACTCATGTTCGACCTTTCGGTCTCTTGTGTTCCGAGGCCATGTCTGTACATTCTAGGCTCGTCAAGTTAACCTAAGTGTATTGCATGTGTAAAAACTGTCTTACACCCGTTGTATGTGAACGTAAGGATCTATCACACCCGATCATCACGTGGTGCTTCGAAACGACGAACTTTAGCAACGGTGCACAGTTAGGGAGAACACTTTCTTGAAATTGTTATGAGGGATCATCTTATTTACTACCGTCGTTCTAAGTAAACAAGATGCATAAAACATAATAAACATCACATGCAATTATATAAAGTAGTGACATGATATGGCCAATATCATATAGCTCCTTTGATCTTCATCTTCGGGGCTCCATGATCATCTTGTCACCGGCATGACACCATGATCTCCATCATCGTGTCTCCATGAAGTTGCTCGCCAACTATTACTTCTACTACTATGGCTAACGCGTTTAGCAATAAAGTAAAGTAATTTACATGGCGTTCTTCAATGACACGCAGGTCATACAAAAAATAAAGACAACTCCTATGGCTCCTGCCGGTTGTCATACTCATCGACATGCAAGTCGTGATTCCTATTACAAGAACATGATCTCATACATCACAATATATTATTCATCATTCATCACAACTTCTGGCCATATCACATCACATGAAAATTGCTGCAAAAACAAGTTAGACGTCCTCTAATTGTTGTTGCATGTTTTACGTGGCTACAATTGGGTTCTAGCAAGAACGTTTTCTTACCTACGAATAACCACAACATGATTTTTCTCAACTTCTATTTACCCTTCATAAGGACCCTTTTCATCGAATCCGCTCCAACTAAAGTGGGAGAGACAGACACCCGCCAGCCACCTTATGCAACTAGTGCATGTCAGTCGGTGGAACCGGTCTCACGTAAGCGTACGTGTAAGGTTGGTCCGGGCCGCTTCATCCCACAATACCGCTGAAGCAAGATAAGACTAGTAGTGGCAAGCAAGTTGACAAGATCTACGCCCACAACAAAATTGTGTTCTACTCGTGCAATAGAGAACTACGCATAGACCTAGCTCATGATGCCACTGTTGGGGAACGTTGCGAAAATTAAATTTTTTCCTACGGTTTCACCAAGATCCATCTATGAGTTCATCTAGCAACGAGTCATGGGAGAGTGATTGCATCTACATACCACTTGTAGATCGCGTGCGGAAGCGTTCAATGGAACGAGGATGATCGAGTCGTACTCGTCGTGATTCAGATCACCGATGACCTAGTGACGAACGGACAGCACCTCCGCGTTCAACACACGTATGGAGCGGATGACGTCTCCTCCTTCTTGATCCAGCAAGGGGGAAGGAGAGGTTGATGATGATCCAGCAGCACAACGGCGTGGTGGTGGATGCAGCAGAACTCGGCGAGGCTTCGCTAAGCAACTACGGGAGGAGGATGAGGTGTAGCGGAGAGGGAGGTGCCAAGGGCTTCAGTGGTGCGCCACCCTCCCTCCCCTCCCTTTATATAGGTGCAAAAGAGGGGAGGGCGCAGCCTTCCCTTCCTCCAAGGAAGGGTGCGGCCAAGAGGGAGGAGTCCATCCTCCCCAAGGCACCTCGGAGGTGCCTTCCCTTTAGGACTCTTCCTCCCAAGTCTCCTTGGCGCATGGGCCCTTTTGGGGCTGGTGCCCTTGGCCCATATAGGCCAAGGCGCACCCCCTACAGCCCATGTGGCCCCCAGGGGCAGGTGGACCCCCCCGGTGGACCCCCGGACCCCTTTCGGCACTCCCGTACAATACCGATAATGCCCAAACTTTTCCTGACCAAAATAAGACTTCCTATATATAAATCTTTACCTCCGGACCATTCCGGAACTCCTCGTGACGTCCGGGATCTCATCCGGACTCGAACAACATTCGGTTTGCTGCATACTCATATTCATACAACCCTAGCGTCACCGAACCTTAAGTGTGTAGACCCTACGGGTTCGGGAGACATGCAGACATGACCGAGACGGCTCTCGGGCAATAACCAATAGCGGGATCTGGATACCCATGTAGGCTCCCACATGCTCCTCGATGATTTCATCGGTTGAACCACGATGTCGAGGATTCAAACAACCCCGTATACAATTCCCTTTGTCAATCAAGATTTTACTTGCCCGAGATTCGATCGTCGGTATCCCAATACCTCGTTCAATCTCGTTGCCGCAAGTCACTTTACTCGTATCAGTAATGCATGATCCCGTGACCAAACACTTGGTCACTTTGAGCTCATTATGATGATGCACTACCGAGTGGGCCCAGTGATACCTCTCCGTCATACGGAGTGACAAATCGATCTCGATCCGTGTCAACCCAACAGATACTTTCGGAGATACCAGAGTGCACCTTTATAGTCACCCGATTACGTTGTGACGTTTGGTGCACCCAAAGCACTCCTACGGTATCCGGGAGTTACACGATCTCATGGTCTAAGGAAAAGATACTTGACATTGGAAAAGCTCTAGCAAAACGAACTACACGATCTTGTGCTATGCTTAGGATTGGGTCTTGTCCATCACATCATTCTCCTAATGATGTGATCCCGTTATCAATGACATCCAATGTCCATAGTCAGGAAACCATGACTATCTGTTGATCAACGAGCTAGTCAACTAGAGGCTCACTAGGGACATTTTGTGGTCTATGTATTCACACGTGTATTACGATTTCCGGATAATACAATTATAGCATGAATAAGAGACAATTATCATGAACAAGGAAATATAATAATAATACTTTTATTATTGCCTCTAGGGCATATTTCCAACACATACCTATCCTGTAAGCAACTCCTTGCTAATCGTATCTCTATACGACTCCTGTCGGTCGAAAAGGTATCTCATACCCCGGCTCCCAACCTTCTTTGCCACAAGGCCCAAAATCGTTTTGATATCCTTGTCAAGTTAATCTGATTAGTGTATGTCCGTGTCCGACACGAACCCTTCAGTTCAAGGACACCTAGCAGCACCCCAATTTTATGAGCCCACTACTAGAAGTACTTGACGTGCGAAGGTGCAACACCGGGGATGGCAATTCGCTTGATATTCATGAGGGATCATTCTATCATTCTAACATGCATAGACACAAATAAGCATAACAATCACAAATGAACACATATTGTGAAATAGTATGGCTCCTTCATGGACGTTCTTCCAGGTCGGATCTGACTCCGATGACCATCCAGGAACTCCATCTTGTTTGTCATGCCGGGACGCCAGGCCGCCACCCTGATCTCTATTATCCAACTACTACAACTAGTAATGAATTTACATAGAGTCACAAGTCGACGCGAAGGTCGTTATACAATATAATGACAGCACTTTGGCTCCTGCCGGCTGACAAACATGACACCCAGGCCACGTATAAATTACACACATGCATCACATACACATGAGCCATACTATTCTGCCGGTTAGCGGGCGGGGTTCGAAGGGGCAGCGCCCCTCGCGGGTGCGGGCAGCGCCCGACGTTTCCGGAAATCACAGATCGCATCTGGACTCCGTTCACGCCGAATTTTCTGATCTGACCGATCTCATCGATCATCGCGAATCCGATTCGGGTTTACGTTTCACTGTTAACCCCGATGGCGGATGACCGACCGGTAGGGGTAGATCGCGTCACGACCTCATCGATCCCAATTGACAGAAAACATAGCCTCAACAATCCCCATGTGCAGTTGATCACATCAACCGTGCACATAGCCGATCTTATCAACGACAACGGATCTCATCTGCCGCCTCCATATATCTAATATGCATACGATCTGAATCCAAATCCTATACCAGAGGCGGCGACGGACGGGACGAGCTCTGTTGCCGTCCCCGATAAAGCAAGAGGGCACGTAGGCAGCACATTAAATGCGTTTGTCATACGGTGTCACTGTCAAGCGATAAACCTGTACACTCTAGATAATTTTCACCTTCTGTGTGCCACTGTGGCGACCCCTTTGACATATAAAAGGAGGCCTGAGGCGTACTGTGGGGGGATTCGGACTTTTTGGACCAGGCACGCATAGTAGCTAGTCCAAGAACTGAAGAACACGAGATAAACACGCACAAGACAGGACTAGGGTTTTATGCATCATTTGCGGCCCGAACCTGGGTAAAAATCCCCTCGCATTGATCGCCTAGATCTGCTCTTTGCGCAGCTTCACACCCCGCCAACCATAAAAGGGATCCCCTGGATCTCATAGGTGTCGTTCACGTACACTCTGAATCATTGTGGCTTGCACAAATTTAAAAAAATTAGGACTGGAGTGCACAAACTACTCGAGTAGGGTGCTACGTTCTGTCAGTACAATCTGTGTCCATTGAGCTCCTACAATCGTACTGTCTCCATTGAGCCTTGCTTCAGCAGGTAATTCATGGGCCAGCTTGTTGCAGTCCCGAGCAGTATGAGACACACTGAGTTCAGAGAAAGCAGCAGTGGCAACCTTCAGGTCAGGAATTAGTCCATAGCAGGGGGATCTGTTCGGGATGTTCACTCGCAACTTATCCGCCAGCCATTTGCAATCCACCTGGAGCTCCCTATCCACAGGCAAGGCAGCCTTTCCTTCTGCCTCCTCTACATTGAAAGAATTTTCTTTTGAGTCTAAACACACTCCACTTTATTGATTATAAAAGTTCATAAAAATACAATATAGATCCGGCGGATTAAGGAGCCACACATGGCGTCCTAAAAAAGGTCTAAAATATGTTTAGCGAGGCTATGTGCCTCAAGATTAGTTTCTCTTCCTTCTTCTTTGAAGGAACAACGATTTACAGACTGAAAGATGCGACAGAGATTTATACTGACAGGAACACAAGCCACCGCCCTAGCCCAGCCCAGCACTGCACGGTGTCAGCGTGGAAAGAGGCGTCAGTCTTCAGTTTGGCAATCCTGGTACTCCCTCCGTTCCAAAATAGATGACCCAAGTTTGTACTAACCCTGTTTGGTTCATAAGTTTTAGAACTTTTTTTAGTCCCAACTTATAAGTTTCAAGTCCCTAAAAAGTCTCTACATGTTTGGTTCCTAAGACTTAACATGGACTAGAAGACCATATGAGAACTATAAGTCCCTATAAGTCCCTCCTTGAGAGTCTTATTTAATAAGTCCCAAATGCCCACTTTAAGTCTTTATAAGTCCTTCCTGTTTAATTTAGATGGGACTTATAGAGACTTATTTAAGTCCCTAAACTAATAAGTCCCTTGAAACAAACACCCTCACTTTATTATAAAATTAGTATAAATTTGGTCATTTATTTTGAAAAGGAAGGAGTACCTCCCAGTGCACACACACTTGCTCTCGTTGGCTTGGAAGGCTTTTGCACGGCCACGAGTCCCATTCCTTTCCCCGAGTCTGACACCATGTCAACTGCGGCAATTTCTCATTCTTCCACGTAGCTAATCAAGAAAAGAACAGCGCTTGAGATTGATTCCTTGCCATTACCGTGGATGTAGTTGTCATATAGATGCCAACAACGCCAACTCCAAGAACACAACTTTTCCTCTAATGTTAGAAATGTTGGGTTCTACGATAGGGTACGTTGACTGCAAATTAAAATTCCTACGTGCAGAACATCCCGGAACATGCTACGGGAGATGGATCACAGTTCGTTACCACTAGACGCGCGGTGCCGTGCAGCGGAAGAAGAGTTGGGGCAGCACGTCTGCGTGGACCGTCTCCTCCTCGTTCGATCTCCCTCGAACAGCCGGTCGTCCGATCCCACGTACGAGTTCGCCGGAGCGGCGCAAGTGCACCGCCTCTAACGGTATCCGCGCGTGCAGGAGGAACACCGTGCGGCGGACTGCTAGGTCCGATCACACAGTCGGCGGCGAGTGGAGGTGGCTATTCGCAACACATGCAAACCCTAGTCGCAACGCCGAAGCGATCAACCACATGAGTGTGCCGCACCTCCACTTTATATAGGCGTCGCCGCTGGCTCAACACTTGGGCCTCGCGGACCCTAAAGCCCAAAGTCTACTCGGTCACGTTCCTAGTCCAGTTCGGATCACATCCGACCGGTGTCCTCTGAACCGACCTCGTGAGGTTCCTTCCCTTGCCGCGACCCCTTAGGTTCAAGTTGGCTTGGTCACGATTGGATCACCTCCGACATGCACGGTTGGTAGCGGCCTCTAGCAAGGCGTGCCGACCACCAAGCAGACTATGAAGCTGGTTAGGCGAACCTGTACAACGTGTCACACTTCTGTTCCCTTTGCCGCACGATATATGTTGTCGGGCTCAAGGCGAGACTGTCATCCTTGTGCTAACCCGACCTCTTTCAGTGATACCGACCACAATCCGGATTATCTCATAATCCTTGTCGCATGGCCATGTTGTTCCTGGTCGGATCACACGAGGGGCCCAGAGTATATCTCTCATGATCGGAGAGGCAAATCCCATCTTGCTCGACCATGTCTCGCAACATGGGACTAAACAAACCCGAAACCTACCTTTGTAACTATCCAGTCACGGAGTAGCTTTTGGTCGGCCCAAAGCAAGTCTGTCACCATCTCGAATACATGCGTCAGCTCAAGTCTTAGGACATAGAACGTATGTTGTACTAGAGACTCACAGATGAGATATCGCTGCGTCTCATAGTTGGGTCTGTCCGACTCGGACCTTATCTCGACTCGGATCCGACTATGTCGAATCCGACCAGACCTTTCCAAGTCCATATTATCCGGTTAGCATCCAATGCTCCATGGCTAGTGAGACCGAGCCATCGACCGTGTCATATGCTAGTCTAGTCGGCTGCGCGTCCACACAGCACTTTCGACTAGGGACCTTTTAGGACAGTCATCATACAATGCATAATCCCACAAACAAGTCACGTACTTGCTGATACACATCATTGATAATGTCCAAGGACTATCTTTATTCATAAACACATAGGAAATATTATCATACATGATTGCCTCTAAGGCATATCTCCAACAAAAAATGGCAACGAGTCAAGGGGGGTCTGCAGCCAATCTCCTCCGGTATATCTGAATGTACTTTCTTTCTGGAGGAAGATCCCTCAGAGGGACGTGGAGTTTCTACACCCAGGAGCAAATGCTCCTGGTGTGAACAGTAGAATAAAAAATTTAAAAAATGTCAAAAAATTCTGAATTTTTTTTGTGGCATACTTATACAAATGTTTGTTGTGCACGCAAAATTTCGTCGCGAAATCACATTGGTGGAAGGTGTGGTAAAAAAAACAAAATCGATGCTCTAAAAATGTTACTTACAAAAGCATTTTGCGTCTCTGATTTTGTTTTTTTCGGCACGACTTCTACGGATGTGATTTCATGATGAAAATTTTTATGCACAAGAAACACTTGTGAAAGTATGTCACCAAAAAATTTCAGAATTTTTTGAATTTTTTTTCTATTTTTTTGATTTTACTGTTCACACCAGGAGCATTTGCTCCTGGGTGTAGAATGATACTTTCGCCCTCAGAGCAAATCTTAGGGCTTTGCTCTTTGTGCACTAAATGGCAACGGATCATCTCATGGCATTTCTATCTTTCCTTGATGGGAATCCTATAACATTTATGCATGCCCAAACGCAAGGATAATCATACCCCCACTAGCAATTGTTTACTCTTTGGTGGAGAAAAAAACATAGGAATATGGGATTTTTCCTTTGGTGACACTATCCATCTGTCTGGTTCGTCAAAAGAATGAAGCAAGGAAAAATGGCAGAACATCTTAGAACTCGGTTTTCACAGAAAAAGAAAGGGGGGAATTCGGGCGCTCCTATGTCTCGCTTATAGCCAGATGTAGGGAAGCCTCGCGTCAGGGGAACGCCAGATGGGCTGGCCCAAGCGCACGTCAGGCCACGGCCTCGTTTGTTTTCTTTTTCACGTTTTTTAAGTTCTTTTTCTTTTCTTTTATACTTCCAAATATTCTAAATAAATATATTAGAAAATGCACTTTACATTAAATGTTTGAAAAAAACTATAAACCAAGCATTTGAATTTTTTAAAATATGTATAGAGAAAATGTTTCTCATTTATATGAAAAATGTCTACAAAAAATATACAATATATGTGAAAAAAGATGATCATGTGTTTACAAAATGTTAATCAGCATTTGATAGAATCTTAAAATAGTATTTTTAAAAATGTTAATCAGCATTTGATAGAATGTTAAAAAAGTAATTTAAAAAGTGTTAATCAAGAATGTTAAATGTGTAGAAAAATGTTGACCATGAATTCAAAATAACAATATTGTTCGTATTTAAAAAATGTTACACTTGTATTTGAAAAATGTTAATCAAGCATTTAACAAATGTCAAAAATGGGTGGAGAAACATGTTGACCATGTATTAAAAAATGTTAAACTTGTATTTAGAAAATTTTAAACATATATTAGGAAAATGTTCTTGGCGTATACGAGAAATGTAGAATGAAAGACAAAAGGAATATAAAATAAAAACCAAGAATGAAACAAATAAAAATTAAGAAAAACAAAAAAAGGGTGAAAACCAAAAGAGAAACGAAGAAAACCAAACTAAAAAAAACAGTAAAAACTGAGAACGAAACAAAGAAAAACAAATGAAAAGAAAAAAATACAAGAAAGAAACTAATAAAACTGGTGAAGAAACAAAGAAAACCCAAAAAACGAAGAAAACTAAGGAAGAAACAGAAAAATAGGAAAATAAAAAAGATAAAAAAAACCTAGCGAACGAAGCAAGAAAACTTGATCGAAACCGGCAAACAAGAAAAAAAATGGGCCAGCCCAGTAGCTGCAGGTGGGGAATAAAACCTTCAACAAGACGTATGTTAGTCTTGCTACAAGCGAGATATAACATCCGCGGACGAATTTTACACGTGCATTAGACCTCCTTTTCGGCTTCATGTGTTGTCAACAAGTCCAACAGACTATCACCAGCCCAGCCCCAACCCAGCCCAACACTCTGGTTAGAAGGAGAAGTGGAGAAAAAACATTAGAAATAAGTAATCTTGTTTTGTGGCACTATCTATCCTTTTGGTCTGAAAGGAATAAAGCAAAAGGATTTTTTCTGTAATATTTTATTTAATGCTTTTGAAAGACAAAAAAACGCTGGAGCATCTATACCTCGCTTGTTGCGAGGCGAACATGATGCTTCCCTACAGCGCAAGATAAAATGGGTCAGACCCAAGTTCCCGCTCGCCTAGCGGTCACCTGAACCAACGTATAGCACAAGGTACACACATTTGTTTCCACCTTATATTTACTTAATTTTTCTTCTATTCATCAAAAAATATATTTTTAAAAATTTTAGTTTTTATTTTAATTTTTCATGCAATTCAAAAAATTGTCCACACAGTTTTCAGAAATTGTTCATGGAATTCAAAGTAGTGTCCATGTAATTTTAAAAACTAGTCTTGAAATTTTTGAAATTGTTTCACCCATTAGGATTTTTCATGAAAAACGATTTTTTACACATTTTATTAAAGTTTATGGCATTTCAAATATATTGGTACCATTTAACAGAAATATTCAGACCTTTAAAAATGGTAGTTGACATTTAAAAAAAATGCTGATGAAAATATAGGAATGCATTCACACAACTTTTTAAAAATTGTTCATGACATGTAAAAAATGTCCGTTCAGTAAAACTTGGTTGATTAAAAAAAATCATGAATTTGAAAAGGAAAAAGAGAAATAGAAAAAGTAAAAAAATTGGAAACCTAACATAGAAAAATAAAAAAGAACCGGCAGAAAGTTTGTTGATTGTGGACTGGAGGGATAGAAAGTTTTTAAAACCGGAGCTAATTGGACCGACATAGATAGGGTGTCTTGTGGGCGGTCTTGCAGTAAGTGAGATATAGCCCCTCGCGGAGCTTATTTTCTTCTAAATACATTTCTCTTTTTCAAAGTTGGGTTAGGATTGTTAGCTTGGGCTACCAAATGAGGAATGCCATGCCACCAAGCCGAACAACAGCAGTCGAACATCAGGGCCTATCTGAGAGCTCAGCAGCCCAGGCCAACCGCCCCAGCAGGTCAGCATGACGATGGGACCGACCTGTGCAACCCTTAGAGCCCAGGGAGCAATCTACAAAAAGACAAATACTAGCAGCAGACCAGCACACTAGCATGAGAAAACATATGTTTGAGGCCGGTTTAAGATGCCCGAGTAGGTTGTTTTTTTCAATCAATAAGTGACCAGTCCGCCCGTCCGGACGTTTGAGGCTGGTTTGAGAGGTGTCCGGTTGTAGATGTTGTTAGGAATGTTTGGGCCTCCAAACGAGGAATGCCACGTCACCAAGCCGGACGACAACAATGGCCAATTCTTTTACCGGCTTAAAAAATAAGCTACCTCCTGCCCAGCTTTTCTCATAAACCGGGTCTCTCATTCATTGGGGATTATGAACTAGTTATGTGATAACTAATTTTATGAGCGGTTTGTTTTTTTTTAAGCTGGAAAGAGGCAGCTTATGTTTAAGCCGCCAAAAAAAATGGCCCTGGAGAGTCGAACATCATGGCCTATTTAAGAGTTCAACAGCCCAGCCCAGCCCTGCCCTCCTGTGCCGCCACGTGGACCACCATGACGACGGGACCAAAGAACTAAAAGGCAGCGACTACCCTCTTGTTAGGGTTTCTCCTACCCTTGGCGGCGACTTGTGCCCCACCGTAGGGCTCCTGCTACCCTCCCCCCGCCTCTTCGTAGGGTTGTACTCTGGCCGATCAGGGGGCACTCCCAGCACTGCCCGGCCTTGGTGCTAGTCTCCCTCGGCTTGGGGTTAGGCTAGGGTTTCGTTTCAACACCCGATCGATTCTTTCTCGGGTTAGGGAACAAGCATGGAGGCGTCGGCTTCGAACTCCAGAACGGGGAACTTGGAAATGCTGATGAGCGAGTTGGGCCTTCAGGACGAGGACATGGACGATGTGGTGGTGGAACAGGAAGATCTACTGCCGCCGGAGACGACTAGATGGATGGCCATAGCGCGAGTCCACATGGAGAAGAAGTATAGCCAATATGGATTCTACAAGACGATGAGAGCGGCGTGGGATCTCGCGCAGCTAGTACAGATTCGCCCCCTTGAGGAAAATTTGTATACGATGCAGTTTGCTTGCCTCGGTGACTGGGAGCGTGCGATGCAAGAGGGACCCTGGAATTACAAAGGTAATGCAGTGATCATGGCTGAGTACGACGGATTCACAAAACCATCGCTGATGAAGCTGTATACTCTGGAAATATGGATGCAAGTGCACGATCTGCCGAATGGTTTCTATCCGCTTCTGAAAGCCCTTGCCAGGAAAGTGGGAGAGGTCATCTATGTGGAGCCTAAGTCGCAAGATTTTGAGGGGAACTTTTACAGGGTGCGGGTCAGAATCAATGTGTTTAACTGATAACCCACAAGTATAGGGGATCGCAACAGTTTTTGAGGGTAGAGTATTCAACCCAAATTTATTGATTCGACACAAGGGGAGCCAAAGAATATTCTCAAGTATTAGCAGTTGAGTTGTCAATTCAACCACACCTGGATAACTTAGTATCTGCAGCAAAGTATTTAGTAGCAAAGTAATATGGAAGTAACGGTAACGATAGCAAAAGTAATGTTTTTGGGTTTTATAGTGATTGTAACAATGGCAACGGAAAAGTAAATAAGCGAAGAACAATATGTGAAAAGCTCGTAGGCATTGGATCGGTGATGGAGAATTATGCCGGATGCGGTTCATCATGTAACAATCATAACATAGGGTGACACAGAACTAGCTCCAATTCATCAATGTAATGTAGGCATGTATTCCGAATATAGTCATATGCGCTTATGGAAAAGAACTTGCATGACATCTTTTGTCCTACCCTCCCGTGGCAGCGGGGTCCTAATGGAAACTAAGGGATATTAAGGTGAAAGATCGTGGATGTCGCCTAGAGGGGAGGGTGAATAGGCGCTTTAAAATAATTATGGTTTAGGCTTGAACAAATGCGGAATAAACCTAGCGGTTAATTTGTCAAGCACAAAACCTACAACAACTAGGCTCACCTATGTGCACCAACAACTTATGCTAAGCAAGATAAACTACTAGGTGATAGCAAGATATATGACAAGAAACAATATGGCAATCACAAAGTAAAGTGCTCGGGTAAGAGATAACCGAGGCACGCGGAGACGACGATGTATCCCGAAGTTCACACCCTTGCGGATGCTAATCTCCGTTTGGAGCGGTGTGGAGGCACAATGCTCCCCAAGAAGCCACTAGGGCCACCGTAATCTCCTCACGACCTCGCACAATGCAAGATGCCGTGATTCCACTAAGGGACCCTTGAGGGCGGTCACCGAACCCGTAAAAATGGCAACCCTTGGGGGCGGACACCGAACCCGTACACTTTGGCAACCCTTGGGGGCGGTCACCGAAACCCGTCAAATTGCTCGGGGCGATCTCCACAACCTAATTGGAGACCCTGACGCTTGCCAGGAGCTTTACACAACAATGATTGAGCTCCAAACACCACCAACCGTCTGGTGCGCCCAAGCACCCAAGAGGAACAAGCTCAAGGGTACCAAGCACCCAAGAGTAATAAGCTTCTCAACTTGTAACTTCCACGTATCACCATGGAGAACTCAAACCGATGCACCAAACGCAATGGCAAGGGCACACGGAGTGCCCAAGTCCTTCTCTCTCAAATCCCACCGAAGCAACTAATGCTAGGGAGGAAAATGAGAGGAAGAACAAGAAGGAGAACACCAAAAACTCCAAGAACTAGATCCAAGGGATTCCCCTCACATAGAGGAGAAAGTGATTGGTGGAAATGTGGATCTAGATCTCATCTCTCTTTTCCCTCAAAAACTAGCAAGAATCCATGGAGGGATTGAGAGTTAGCAAGCTCGAAGAAGGTCAACAATGGGGGAAGAACACGAGCTCAAAGGACAAGGTTCATCGGGGAAGAAGACCCCCTTTTATAGGTGTGGAAAAATCCAATCATTATGCTCACAGCCCGCACCGAGCGGTACTACCGCTCCAATTAAGGAGCGGTACTACCGCTAGGGCGGTAGTAGCCCTTTGAAACACAACAGCGAGGAGGCAAAAAAAGCCAAAAGAACCGTCGGAGCGATAGTACCGCTTGACCTCACGGTACTACCGCTAGGGGTAGCGGTACTACTGCTAAGTGTAGCGGTACTACTGCTTGCGAGCGCTACTAAAAAATTACATCCGTGCCTACCACTGCTGGACTTGTGACAAGTTTTTGGTCCCGAGCGGAAGTAGCCACGGAAGTAGTCGCGGTAGTACCGCTCCCAAGAGCGGCACTAAAAAATTACATCCCCAGCAGCCCCTTTTAAGGACACCAAAACTGACACAACTTCTGCAAACAGACTCCGAATTCGACGAACCCAAGTTTGTTGGAAAGCTAGCGACAAGGGCTAACACAATCTTGGTATAAATATCAACAAGAATCTCACCGCCGCCATCGCCGCCTCCCTCCAGCATGTCCGTGAGCGCGCGGTACACGACGTCGGGCTGCTCGTCCGAGCCGAACATGGTGTGGCTCTTCCCGGAGCCCGTCGGCCCGTAGACCATGACGGTGCAGTTGGCGCCCACGCGCACCCCCGCGACCCTCGGCCGCACACGAACAGGGCATAGAACGCCTCCAGGCCCTCATCCGCCGACGCGGACACGCCATCGAGGGTGAACTCGCGGACGCGCCGGTGTGGCGTACGCGCACCGATGTCCCGCCGTCGACGTCGTCCAGAGCGGACTCCGCGCCGCCGTCGGCTGAGGTTAGGCTGCGGATGTGCGCGAGCTTCTCGCCCTCCCTCTCTGGCCGCTTGCTTCACAGCGTCGTCGGGTAGATGGCGGCGATGCGCGTGGCGGCTGTGGACGGGGAGGATGGCCTGGGCGAGCGGCGGCGGCAGCGGCGGCCGACGGGCGTGGGCCAAGGGTTTGGAGGGAGGAGAGAAGCGAGGTGCGGGTGCGCGAGGAGGAGGCGGCGCGAGCGGGAGAGGAGCCGGCTAGGTCATCTTGACGGGAGACGCCCGTTTTATACCCCCTGTGAGTGAAATGACGAAAATGCCCCCGGCGGGGCAGGCTATTTACGCGCGGAAGGACTAAACGGGAGTAACTATTCATTCCTATAGTGCCAGTTTCAGATCCGACGGCAGAGCACGTCCGATGGCTCGATCCGACGGACAAAATTGCATCAAGGAAACGAGATGGACGGCCGGATATTCCAAATCAATGAGGAGGCTCGGTGAAGCTTTCATCTCTTATTTCTTGATAAGAAGCAAATGGGAAAAGGCCCAAAAGGTGAGAACCCTTCCTCGGATAAGACCGGTAAAACCTCCAACACCGAAAACATCATAGAAGACGCATGCAAACTCCGTTTTCGATGAACTCAAGCTTGTCATCAAGATGACCATAAGCTCTAAGACTCACAAAGAGAACCAAACAACAACCAAGAAACATGATGCAAGGATGCAATGGTTTGAGCTCTCGACGAACGATACGATCAAGCTACTCACTTGAGAGCATCCCTTGATATAGTACGGCTATCGATCCTATAACCCGGTCTCCCAACTACCACCATGAGACCGGTAAAAAAGAAAACCTATCAAGGGCAAACCTTTTCCTTGCACATGATCCACTTGAGCTAGAGGATGACGATCTCCTCCTCCTCAAGATGGACCACCTTTCTTGATTGCGTTGGGTCGATGGAGACTAGATGATTGCTCCCCCATACTCCACTATGGGTGAGCCACTCTTCGACACATCTTCACAAGTCCATTGACACCACAATGGATGGCAAGCTTCAAGAACTTGATCTATTCGTGATGCTCCACTTGAACTTGCACACGACAATCTTGATGACGATCACCACTTGATGTCATCCTTTCCATGGGTTGTATGATATCTTCCTCTTGACGCAAACCCATGGACACATACCTAACCCCACATAGACCACGGCTTAGTACATAAAGTGCAATGGACAATGCTTACCATACCATGGGATCACTTGATCCCTCTCGGCACATCTTCTATGTTTTGTGAGTCGGTCAACTTGATTCACTCTTGACTTAGTCTTGATCAACCTTGAATCTTTCCAACTCTCTTCGTTTGGATGATGTCTTGAAGGTAAACATGAATGATCACACAATCTTCTTCTTAAAGACATGCTTGCAATAAGCTCAACACTCACATGACCAATCTTTGGATAATTCCTTAATAGCACCTTGGTCGACCCATAAACTCCTTGAAACCAACACATGGACTTCAAGAAATGCCTATGGAAAAATCCTTCAAATATAACTCAATGCAACCATTAGTCCATAGAGAATGTCATCAATTACCAAAACCACACATGAGGGCACTGCATGTCCTTTCATAAGGCCTCCTTTTAATAGAGTACCGGAACAAAGCATTAACACATAGTGAATACATGAACTCTTCAAACTATGGTCATCACCGGGAGTGGTCCCGATTATTGTCACTTCGGGGTTGCCGGATCATAACACATAGTAGGTGACTATAGACTTGCAAGATAGGGTCAAGAACTCACATATATTCATGAAAACATAATAGGTTCAGATCAGAAATCATGGCACTCGGGCCCTAGTGACAAGCATTAAGCATAGCAAAGTCATAGCAACATCAATCTCGTAACATAGTGGATACTAGGGATCAAACCCTAACAAAACTAACTCGATTACATGATAGATCTCATCCAACCCATCACCGTCCAGCAAGCCTACGATGGAATTACTCACGCACGGTGGTGAGCATCATGAAATTGGTGATGGAGGATGGTTGATGATGATGACGGCGACGAATCCCCCTCTCCGGAGCCCTGAACGGACTCCAGATTAGCCCTCCCGAGAGGTTTTAGGGCTTGGCGGTGGCTCCGTATTGTAAAACGCGATGAATTCTTCTCTCTAATTTTTTCTCCCCTAAAGCAAATATATAGAGTTGGAGTTAAGGTCGGAGGAGCTCCAGGGGGCCCACGAGGTAGGGGCGCGCCCTAGGGGGCAGGCGCGCCCTCCACCCTCATGGACAGGGTGTGGGCCCCCTGGTCTTCATCTTTTGCACGGATTGTTTTTATTATTTCCAAATAGACGTTCCGTGGAGTTTCAGGTCATTCCGAGAACTTTTGTTTCTGCACATAAATAACACCATGGAAAGTCTGCTGAAAACATCGTCAGTCCAGGTTAGTTCCATTCAAATCATGCAAGTTAGAGTCCAAAACAAGGGCAAAAGTGTTTGGAAAAGTAGATACGACGGAGACGTATCAACTCCCCCAAGCTTAAACCTTTGCTTGTCCTCAAGCAATTCAGTTAACAAACGGAAAGTGATAAAGAAAAACTTTTACAAACTCTGTTTGCTCTTGTTGTTGTAAATATGTAAAGCCAGCATTCAAGTTTTCAAAGAAAGATTATGACTAACCACATTTGCAATAACTCTTAGGTCTCATGTTTACTCATATCAATGGCATAATCAACTAGCGAGCCATAATAATAAATCTCGGATGACAACACTTTCTCAAAACAATCATGATATGATATAACAAGATGGTATCTCGCTAGCCCTTTCTGAGACCACAAAACATAAATGCAGATCACCTTTAAAGATCAAGGACTGACTAGACATTGTAATTCATGGTAAAAGAGATCCAATCATAGTCATACCCAATATAAATTAATAGTAATGAATGCAAATGACAGTTGCACTCTCCAGCTAGTGCTTTTTAATAAGAGGGTGATGACTCAACATAAAAGTAAATAGATAGGCCCTTCGCAGAGGGAAGCAGGGATTTGTAGAGGTGCCAGAGCTCGATTTTCAAATAGAGATAAATAATATTTTGAGCGGCATACTTTCATTGTCAACATAAGAACCGAGAGATGGTGATATCTTCCATGCTACACACATTATAGGCGGTTCCCAAACAGAATGGTAAAGTTTATACTCCCCCTCCACCAACAAGCATCAATCCATGACTTGCTCGAAACAACGAGTGTCTCCAACTAACAACAGTCCCAGGGGAAGTTTTGTTTGCAATTATGTTGATTTAGTTTGCATAAAGCATGGGATTGGGCATCCCGGTGACCAGCCATTTTCTCGTGAATGAGGAGCGGAGTCCACTCCTCTTGAGAATAACCCGCCTAGCATGGAAGATACGGACAACCCTAGTTGATACATGAGATATTCGAGCATACAAAACAGAATGTTTATTTGAAGGTTTAGAGTTTGGCACATACAAATTTACTTGGAATGGCAGGTAGATACCGCATATAGGAAGGTATAGTGGACTCATGTGGAATAACTTTGGGGTTTAAGGGATTGGATGCACAAGCAGTATTCCCTCTTAGTACAAGTGAAGGCTAGCAAAAGACTGGGAAGCGACCAACTAGAGAGCGACAACAGTCATGAACATGCTTTAAAATTAATAAACATTGAGTACAAGCATGAGTAGGATATAATCCACCATGAACATAAATATCGTGAAGGTTATGTTGATTTGTTTCAACTACATGTGTGAATATGCGCCAAGTCGAGTCACTTAAATCATTCATAGGAGGATACCACCCCACTATACCACATCACAATCATTTTAATAGCATGTTGGCACGCAAAGTAAACCATTATAACTCATAGCTAATCAAGCATGGCACGAGAAACTATGATCTCTAATTGTCATTGCAAACATGTTTATTCATAATAAGCTGAATCAGGAACGATGAACTCATCATATTTACAAAAACAAGAGAGGTCAAGTTCATACCAGCTTTTCTCATCTCAGTCAGTCCATCATATATCGTCATAATTGCCCTTCACTTGCACGACCGAACGATGTGAATAATAATAAGAGTGCACGTGCATTGGACTAAGCTGGAATCTGCGAGCATTTAATAAACAGGAGAAGACAAGGCAATATGGGCTCTTGGTTAAATCAACAACAAAGCATATAAGAGCCACTGCAACAATTTAATTATGGTCTTCTCCTATCGACCCCCAAAGAAAAGAAAGAAATAAAACTATTTACACGGGAAAACTCCCAACAAGCAAAAGAAGAACGGAAAATATTTTTGGGTTTTCTTTTTAATTATTATTACTACAGCAAGAAAAGTAAACTAACTAAAAGCTACACTAATTTTTTTGGTTTTTTTTAAGGTTTACTAAACACACAAGAAGAAAGCAAGAAAATAAACTAGCATGGATATTACAGTGAAAGAGTATGAGCACCGACATCTAGCAATGAGTGTGTGTGAACATAAATGTAATGTCGGTGAGAAATACGTACTCCCCCAAGCTTAGGATTTTGGCCTAAGTTGGTTTATGGCCAAGGATGGCCTGGCGGATATCCGTAGTTGTAGCCGGGGTCGTACTGAGATGAAGAGGACTCTGACCGCCACTGGCTGGCAGTCATCTCCAGATCCCAAAAGTAATCAGACTGTCGTGGAGGCTCAAATTGTGGTTCCGGCTCCGGGGCTAGTGTAGGGTTCCGGTAAGCATAAATGGCCGCCCACGGAACGAGATACGGACCTGTAGATAAATTAAACAAGGAAGGAGCAGGCAAGGTAATAGTCTTAGGGTGATGTTTATCAAAGAACAATTTTTATTTAAGCTCCCCTTCCCTATTCTTAACAATGAAATCATGCGCTACCATACTCTTATAATCTAAATAAGCATTGAGCAGCATTTTTTCTTCTTTCTCATAGTGCCTAATAGGTATGTTATAATGTGCAGCAAACTTAACCGTTTAGCAATAATTCCGCCCATACTAACAGTGTTATCGCGGAATAAACCATGGAACAAAATAATAATATCAGGAATACTAAGGTTCACAGTTTCCGCGACCAATCAAGCAACGACTAGCAAATATGGCAAAGTAGCGTAAAACAGGAAAATGTATGCTAGTGATTATTGCATCGGAAACCTTCCTGGTTTCCCCCACAGTAATGGTGTCAATAAACCCGTCCACATCTTTACGATGTGGTTCATCTAAACTACCCTCGAAGGGTATTTTGCAAACCTTGCAAAATTCATCTAGTGGCATCTTCTTAACAACATCATATAAATGAAACTCTACTTAAGGAGGTGTTTGCTTAGGAAAATAGTAGAAGTTTTGCACAAAAGTATTAGTGAGTAAGAGATACTGATGACGTTGGTCACGGAGGAAGTCGGTGAGGCCATCATTCTCATCCAATGAATAGAAATCATCATAAATCCCGGTTTTTCTAAAGAAATCATCGGAAGGCCATTCACACGGCCGGACCTCCGCGGTGCGAGGCAAATTATATTTGGGCCTCTGTGCTTCTTCATTTTGCTTTTCCTTCGAGCTTTGGCTCGATGAGCCCGTCAAAAATCTCTTCATTATTTTCTGAAATATTCTGAAATTTTTAGTAACTTCAAACAAAAGTGAACCAACCTCAATAAAATTAATAGCAACTACTCCTACAAGTGCCTAGAGACTATATCATGCATTAGAACTACTTGGAACCATATAAATTTGACATGCAAGCTCAAGAACATGGTCACCTATGCAGCACAAATTTGCGATGAATAAATCACTAGAGCAAAAACTAATTGGACCAATGGAGGAGTCACATACCAAGGAACAATCTCCCCAAGCAGTTTTGTGAGAGGTGCTTTGAGCAAGGAGATCGAAAATCGCAGCAAAATGAGCTAGAACTCGTGCTTGAGCTGGATATTGGTGTTTGTGGGAGGAAGAAAGAGTGTCTGGGTGCAGGAATAAGTGGAGGGGGACAACCATGGGCCCACGAGGCAGGCGCGCTACTGGGGTAGGCGCGCCCTCCACCCTCGTGGCAGTGCTTGCCCCCTCGATGTGTTCTCACTACCAGATATTCTCAAAAATTCTAGAAAAATCATATTCCATTTTCAGGGCATTTGGAGAACTTTTATTTTCGGGGTATTTTTATATTGCTCAGATAAATCAGAAAACAGACAGAAAATACTATTTTTACTTTATTTCAACTAAATAACAGAAAATAGAGAGAGGATACAGAAGGTTGTGCCTTCTAGTTTCATCCATCTCATGCTCATCAAAAGGAATCCACTAACAAGGTTGATCAAGTCTTGTTAACAAACTCATTCCGAATTGCATGAAACCGGAGAAATTTCAAATAACACTAAGTTACATCAACGGGGATATGCACATCCCCAATAATAAGAATATCATATTTCTTCTTGACAGTAGGAAGAGGAAATTCAAAACCTCCAAATATAATCGATGAAATTTTTCCAATAGAATCGATACTATGAACTTGAGGTTGTTTCCTCGGAAAGTGTACCGTATGATCATTACCATTAACATGAAAAGTGACATTGCCTTTGTTGCAATCAATAACAGCCCCTGCAGTATTCAGAAAAGGTCTTCCAAGAATAATAGACATACTATCGCCCTCGAGAATATCAAGAATAACAAAGTCCGTTAAAATAGTAATGTTTGCAACCACAACAG
The DNA here is from genome assembly GCA_021605145.1 of Aegilops bicornis. NCBI lineage: Eukaryota > Viridiplantae > Streptophyta > Magnoliopsida > Poales > Poaceae > Aegilops > Aegilops bicornis. The sequence continues at coordinate 64,116,955 of CM038673.1, read as the reverse complement.
GCACATCCTCACAAATACCGGCTGTATAGCAGTTGATTTATCAGCCATTTGCAAAGATATTTTAGTAGGTGTCAACTTATTCAAATCAAGTCTAAGATATAAAGAGAGAGGCATAACACTAACACCGGCTCCAAGATCACATAAAGCAGTTTTAACATAGTTTCTTTTAATGGAGCATGGTATAGTAGGTACTCCTGGATCTCCTAGTTTCTTAGGTATTCCACCCTTAAAAGTGTAATTAGCAAGCATGGTGGAAATTTCAGCTTCCGGTTTCTTTATTTTATTAGTAACAATATCTTTCATATACTTAGCATAAGGATTCATTTTGAGCATATCGCTTAATCGTGACACGCAAAAAAGATAGGTCTAATCATTTCAGCAAAGCGCTCAAAATCCTCATCATCCTTTTTCTTGGATGATTTCGGAGGAAAAGGCATGGGTTTCTGAACCCATGGTTCTCTTTCCTTACCATGTTTCCTAGCAACAAAGTCTCTCCTATCATAACGTTGATTCTTTGATTGTGGGTTATCAAGATCAACAGCAGGTTCAATTTCTACATCATTATCATTACTAGGTTGAGCACCATCATGAACATCATCATTAGCATTATCACTAGGCTCATGTTCATTACCAGATTGTGTTTCAAAGATCGTAAATAGAGATATCATTTGGATTCTCGGTGGTTCAGCAATAGGTTCACTAGAAGCATGCAAAGTCCTATCATTTTTCTTTTTCTTCTTTTTAGAAGGACTAGGTGCATCAATATTATTTCTCTGAGAATCTTGCTCAATTCGCTTAGGGTGGCCTTCAGGATACAAAGGTTCCTGAGTCATTCTACCAGTTCTAGTAGCCACTCTAACATCATAATCTTTTTTCTTACTATTCAATTCATTGAGCAAATCATTTTGAGCTTGAAGTACTTGTTCTACTTGAGTGGTAACCATAGAAGCATGTTTAGTAATGAGTTTAAGTTCACCTTTAACTCTAGACATATAATCACCCAAGTGTTCAATCATATAAGCATTTTGTTTTAACTGTCTACCAAAATAAGCATTGAAATCTTCTTGCTTAACCATAAAGTTATCAAACTCATCTAAGCATTGGCTAGCAATTTTAGTAGGAGGGATTTCAGCTTTATCATATCTATAGAGAGAATTTACCTTTACTACCTGTGTTGGGTTATCAAGACCATAAGTTTCTTCAATACGTAATGGATTAAGATCATATGTTTCTTCAACAGGCGGTAAATTAAGACCAAGTATTTCTTCAATAGGAGGTAAATTCTTAACATCTTCAGCTTTAATACATTTTTCTTTCATAGATTTCTTTGCCTCTTGCATATCTTCAGGACTGAGAAATAGAACACCTCCCTTCTTTGGAGTTGGTTTAGGAATAGGCTCAGGAGCTGGCTCAGGAAGTGTCCAATTATTTTCATTTGTCAACATATTATTCAATAGAATTTCAGCTTCATCCGGTGTTCTTTCCCTGAAAACAGAACCAGCACAACTATCCAGGTAATTTCTAAAAGCACGGTTAGTCCATTATAAAAGATATCAAGTATTTCATTTTTCTTAAGAGGATGATCAGGCAAAGCATTAAGTAACTTGAGAAGCCTCCCCCAAGCTTGTGGGAGACTCTCTTCTTCACTTTGCACAAAATTATATATATATCCCTCAAAGCAGCTTGTTTCTTATGAGCAGGGAAATATTTAGCAGAGAAGTAATAAATCATATCCTGCAGACTATGCACACATCCAGGATCAAGAGAATTAAACCATATCTTAGCATCACCCTTTAATGAGAACGAAAATATTTTAAGGATATAAAGATAGCGAGATCTCTCATCATTGGTGAACAGGGTGGCTATATCATTTAATTTAGTAAGATGTGCCACAACAATTTCAGATTCATAGCCATGAAAAGGATCAGATTCAACCAAAGTAATTATATCAGGATCAACAGAGAATTCATAATCCTTATCGGTAACACAGATATGCGAAGTAGCAAAAGCAGGGTCAGGTTTCATTCTATCATTAAGAGAATGCTGATTCCATTTAGTTAATAACATCTTGAGTTCGTATCTATCTTTGCAAGCTAAAATAGCTAAAGAAGCTTCTTTATCAAAAACATAACCCTCAGGAATAACAGGCAAGTCTTCATCATCACTTTCATCAATATAATCAGTTTCAATAATTTCTTTCTCTCTAGCCCTAGCAATTTGTTCATCAAAAAAATCACCAAGTGGCACAGTAGTATCAAGCATAGTAGTTTCATCATAAGTATCATGCATAGCAGAAGTGGCATCATCAATAACATGCGACATATCAGAACGAATAGCAAAAGCAGGTTTAGGTGTTGCAAACTTACTCAAAACAGAAGGTGAATCAAGTGCAGAGCTAGATGGCAGTTCCTTACCTCCCCTCGTAGTTGAGGGATAAATTGTTGTCTTAGCGCCCTTCAAGTTATTCATAGTGACCAGCAAATATAAATCCCAAGTGACTCAAAGAATAGAGCTAGCTCCCCGGCAATGGCGCCAGAAAATAGTCTTGATAACCCACAAGTATAGGGGATCGCAACAGTTTTCGAGGGTAGAGTATTCAACCCAAATTTATTGATTCGACAGAATGGGGAGCCAAAGAATATTCTCAAGTATTAGCAGTTGAGTTGTCAATTCAACCACACCTGGATAACTTAGTATCTGCAGCAAAGTATTTAGTAGCAAAGTAATATGGAAGTAACGGTAACGATAGCAAAAGCAATATTTTTGGGTTTTAAAGTGATTGTAACAATGGCAACGGAAAAGTAAATAAGCGTAGAACAATATGTGAAAAGCTCGTAGGCATTGGATCGGTGATGGAGAATTATGCCGGATGCGGTTCATCATGTAACAGTCATAACATAGGGTGACAGAACTAGCTCCAATTCATCAATGTAATGTAGGCATGTATTCCGAATATAGTCATACGTGCTTATGGAAAAGAACTTGCATGACATCTTTTGTCCTACCCTCCGTGGCAGCGGGGTCCTAATGAAAACTAAGGGATATTAAGGCCTCCTTTTAATAGAGTACCGAACAAAGCACTAACACATAGTGAATACATGAACTCCTCAAACTATGGTCATCACCAGGAGTGGTCCCGATTATTGTCACTTGAGGTTGCGGATCATAACACATAGTAGGTGACTATAGACTTGCAAGATAGGATCAAGAACTCACATATATTCATGAAAACATAATAGGTTCAGATCAGAAATCATGGCACTCGGGCCCTAGTGACAAGCATTAAGCATAGCAAAGTCATAGCAACATAATTCTCAGAACATAGTGGATACTAGGGATCAAACCCTAACAAAACTAACTCGATTACATGATAAATCTCATCCAACCCATCACCGTCCAACAAGCCTACGATGGAATTACTCACGCACGGTGGTGAGCATCATGAAATTGGTGATGGAGGATGGTTGATGATGACGACGGCGACGAATCCCCCTCTCCGGAGCCCCGAACAGACTCCAGATCAGCCCTCCCGAGAGGTTTTAGGGCTTGGCGGCGGCTCCGTATCGTAAAACGCGATGAATTCTTTTCTCTGTTTTTTCTCCCCGAAAGCAAATATATAGAGTTGGAGTTGAGGTCGGAGGAGCTCCAGGGGGCCCACGAGGTAGGGGGCGCACCCTCCACCCTCGTGGACAGGGTGTGGCCCCCCTGGTCTTCATCATTTGCAAGGATTTTTTATTATTTCCAAATAGACGTTCCGTGGAGTTTCAGGTCATTCCGAGAACTTTTGTTTACGCATAAATAACACCATGGAAAGTCTGCTGAAAACAGCGTCAGTCCGGGTTAGTTCCATTCAAATCATGCAAGTTAGAGTCCAAAACAAGGGCAAAAGTGTTTGGAAAAGTAGATACGACGAAGACGTATCATTAACCCCCTAAAGAATGCGGTTAGCCCGGTTCATAAGGAAGAAAGGCAGATTTTCAAGGTCAGGTACGAGAGGCTCCCTGATTGGTGTGCAGTTTGCGGCCACCTGGGGCACCAGTTCAAGGAGCACGGAGATGGGATTCATGCAAAATCGGCACTCGTTTTTAAGGAACTTTGCGCAGACTGTTTTCGAGGGGCTGGCTCAGGCCCTGGCCAGAACCACACAGCTGGAAGGGGAGGCTGTGGTGGCCGTGGTAGAGCCGCGGGACGTGCCAACCAGTCAGGAGGACGGGGCTCAGCCTCAGCGCCGACAGTTTTCTCTGAAGATGACGTGACTCGGGACACCAGTATGACAGAAGTTGACGATAACCGTAAACGCACCAAAGGCGACCCGATGGAGAAGAACCAAACTATAAACCCCCAGGCGCAGGTGGCACCTACGGGTCCAAGTATGACGCTTGGGGAGACACCTCTCATGCTCCCAGCGCCGCCCTTGCCGATCAGCCTGAGCTCCAAGCAGGAACCCAAGAGGGCCAAGACAGATGCAACTTCAGAGAATGCTCCAAAGATGTCCTTAGCAGCCAAGTTTCAAGACGACTCAACGACGTCCTCCAATCTGGAGGGTCGCCGGGCGCAATGAATACCCTATGGTGGAACTGTCGTGGAGTGGGCAATGCCGCGACAGTTAACGAGCTTCGTGAGCTAGCAAAGAAGTTTCCGCCCCCCCCCCCTCCTATTCTCTGTATTGTAGAAACACAGATTGAGAGAGGTAGGGTAGAAGCACTTGCTGGAACTTTGGGTTATGATAATAGTTTTGCTATAGATAGCCAAGGGAGGAGTGGAGGCATTGGTATTTTCTGGAACAATCCAATAAAAGTGGAGATTTTGGGTTACTCTGTTTACCATATTGATTGCTCGATCCAAGACCCCGGAAAAGATCCGTGGCGTCTGACTTGTGTGTATGGGGAAGCGCAAAATCATATGAGACACCATACGTGGACAGTGCTGAAAATATTAGTAGCCTAAGCGCCCTGCCATGGCTTTGCATCGATGATTTTAATGAAGTCCTACGCCCGGATGAACATGGGGTGGGTCAACGCAGCAATGCCCAGATTCAGGGTTTCCGAGACACCATCGATGTGTGCATGTTTTTTTGACTATAAACAGTAGGGTAAAACCCCACTGCAATTTTTATTAAATAAAGTAGAACAACAAAGCAGTCTGAAAGGCTTGAGATAAGCCCAAGAAACAAAAAAAACTAAATACCTTAAAAGACTAGAAAGAAGCTAAACAGCTAAAAAGCCTAAGAAGAAAAAATTACAACAGTCCATCAAGCCAAACTGAGAATTGCCTCTCATGCTTCTGCCTCATCCTATATTTGAGAAGCTTGGTTCCTCGAGAAAATGAACTTCCACCCTTGGAAAGAAGGTGCAGTATTCTCTCAAAGATTTTATTGTTCCTGGTGATCCAAATGGCCCAAGCTCCAAGAATGATTATCTCCATGTAAAATGGGTATCTTATCTTATCTTTGAGGTCTTGGAATGCTTCTAAAACAGACAGATTTGGAGCTCTTGTGGGACAAATGAAGTCCCAAAGATTGTTGAACAAATGGACAGCCCAAAAAGAGATGATGCAATGTTTCTTCTAGAGGACAGCCTCCAACAACACAATTGTAATCTTCCAACACGAACTTCTTCCTTCTAAGTAAGTTTCTGGTGCATGTTGATGGATTGGGGTATAGAGGCCGCTTCTGGACTTTCGAGAAGAAGGTGGCCGACAGCACTTTTACTTGTGTCAGATTCGATAGGGCCCTTGGGTCGACGGAGTGGAGTGCTCAGTTTCCACTAGCAAGCTTGTCCCATCTAACGGCTGCAACATCGGACTATTGCCCTATTTTCTGATAAACGAGAGTAATACGCCTCCGGGACGGAAAGATTTTCGGTATGAGACCATGTGGGAAACTCACGAGCATTGGCAGGAAACCGTCATGGAGAAGTGGAGCTGCAAACATCCGGGACACACTGCGGCGGAGATTAGGCGCAGACTGGCTGAACTAGCTACAGATCTGTCAAGATGGAACAAGGATACTTTTGGCAGCGTGCGGAAGGAAATACGAGCGCTAAAGCTAGAGTTGGACCGCTTGCGGGGCGACCCAGCAAGGACCGGACCTTCACATGTGGAAACAAAAATTAATGACAAATTGGTGGAGCTGTACCATCGTGAGGAGTTGATGTGGCGACAAAGGTCCAAGATCGAGTGGCTTGCTACGGGAGATAAGAACACATGGTTTTTTCATCGTAGAGCCAGTATGCGATGCAAAAAGAATATGGTCAAGGCTTTGGCAGATTCATTGGGAGTGCCCATCGATGATCCAGGAGAGCTAAGAGGGATGGTTAAGGACTTTTACCAAATGTTGTACACATCAGAAGGAGTCACTGGGCTAGAGGAGGTTATGGCGCATTTCCCTGTTAAGGTGACGACAGGCATGAATGAGACTTTGTGTGCTTCGTACACGAATGAAGAGGTAAAGGTGGCTCTTTTCCAGATGTTCCCAACGAAGGCACCAGGACCGGATGGGTTCCCGGCTCATTTTTATCAGAGACACTGGCCTATATGCGGAGAGGAGATCACGAGAGCGGTCCTTAGAATTGTCAGAGGGGAGGAAAGTGCAGAGAATATTAATGATACTGTTTTGGTGTTAATACCAAAGGTAATGAACCCAACTCTACTATCTCAGTTTCGTCCAATAAGCTTGTGTAATGTCCTATACAAGATTGCTTCAAAGTGGTGGCAAACAGACTAAAGCAAATACTCCCTGACATCATTTCTGAGGAACAGTCAGCCTTCGTCCCGGGCAGGCTAATTACGGACAAGATCTAGAGCAAAGACTAATAGCACATGTGTGCTCAAGCTGGATATGATGAAAGCATATGATCATTTGGAATGGCCATATCTGAGGGCTATTATGGCTAAGCTGGGATTTGCACAACCATGGATTGACACAGTGATGAAATGGTATATTTTGTTTCTTTCTCAGTTTTTTTTCAATGGAGAGAAATTAGAACAGTTTAAGCCTACGAGAGGCATTCGACAGGGAGACCCTATCTCCCCTTACTTGTTTTTGATTGCAGCGGAGGGCCTTTCGTGCCTTCTAAAATCCAGTTCTCAGTCATCAGTGCTTGGAGGAATCAAGGTGGCGCCAACGGCCCCGGCCGTAAACCACCTCTTGTTTGCAGATGACAGCCTGCTGTTCTTTAAAGCTAGTGTTGAGGGTGCGGAAGCGGTGTCAAACCTGTTGAATGCTTATTGTGGAGCCTCGGGTCAACAAGTAAACAATGATAAGTCCACTATCTTCTTAGTAGAGGATGTCCGCAGGCTACTCGTGACAGTGTGAAACTTGCTGTCCAAGTCCATAAAGAATCGTTAAGTGGCAAATATTTGGGTATGCCAACAGATGTGGGTCACTCAAAAAATGGCACATTCAAATATCTTCGAGACCGTGTGTGGGAGAAGGTCAAGGGTTGGATGGAGAAGCTCCTTTCTGCGGCAGGGAAGGAAGTCTTAATCAAATCTGTTTCTTAGACAATGCCGGTTTACTCTATGTCCTGCTTCAGGTTACCTAGGGGGCTTTGTGAGAACATTACATCTATCATAAGGCAGTTCTGGTGGGGCAGTAAGCAAGGCAAGCGGAAACCAGCGTCAGTATCACGGGAGATCATGACAAGACCTAAATACATGAGAGTCCTGGGATTCCGCGATCTTGAGATCTTTAACCTTGCTTTACTGGCGAGGCAGGCATGGAGAGTGCTAAACAACCCGAATACTCTTGCTCTTTAATTTTGAAAGCCGCATATTTTCCTAATACAGGGCTGCTCGAGGCCGAGCTGGGTGCGCACCCTTCACAGGATATGGCATGCTATTATTGATGGAAGAGATATAATGAAGCAAGGAGTCATAAGGAGGATCGGGATGAGAGAGAGCACGATGATCTGGGAACACAATTGGATCCCGTGCTAGGAAATTTTGAGGCCTATAACCTTGTTGGTTGCCAACCCTCCCACCCGGGTGCATGAGCTGATCGACCAAACAACGTCAACATGGATAGTGGATTTGGTTCGTATGGTTTTTATTCCCATTGATGCGGAAGCCATACTCAAGATCCCCTTGTGTACAAGGAGAGTTGACGACTTCTGGGCTTGGAGCAGAGAAAAGAGAGGGAATTTCACTATCTGCTCAACATATCGCATGATCCAAAATACAAAGCTCAGTCGAGAGAACTGGCTGTATGGTACCGAGGGCCCGTCCAGCACCGAGGAGAGTAGCAGTTGGTCATTTCACTACTAGAGAAAACCCTATACACAGAACTTTAGCAGCAGCGTGGGTCAAGAAAGCACGCTGGTGCTAATTAGCGATAAGCGCGCTGAGGTAACTGCTGCAGATAAAGATATAGCAGTAGCGGCGTCTTCCAAAGACAATACGCGTTACTACTAAAATTCCCACGGCTTAGCCCATAAGCTACACATAGTAGTAGCAATCTATGGCGAACCGCGCTACCGCTATGCTGTTTGTAGCAGCGCGTCTTAATGTAAACTCGTTGCTGCTAAAGGTTATAAAATTAAATGGAAAGAAAATGGAAAGGTAATTGAAAATGAAAGAAATAGACTAAGGTGAAAGGAAACAACTCAAATGTGAAGGCAACTAAATGAAAAAGGGAAAAAAGAAAGGAGTAGCGATGGCGTGTATCGTGACAGCGCTGTAGCTAATGTAGCAGCAGCGCTTTTCTCGGAACGCGCTACTGCTACTTCTGACTTAACCACGGGCCGGGTTCGTCCTTCCCCACGCCACACTTTCCCCCAAATCTCTCCTTTCTCGCCGCCGCCGTCGCCCGTCGCCCGCCGTGCGCTCTCCGCACCCTCTACGCCGCCCCGACCCCCGACCTCAACACCGCCCCCGCCCCCGACCTCAACGCCGCCCAGACGCCCGCCCGACCCGCCCGACCACGACCTCGACGCCGCCCTGCCCCTCCTCGTCGCGAGCACCCGAGGTGAAACACGCCCGCTCTCCCTCTCCCTACCTGATCTGCCTAGGGTTTTTATATTTTAGTTGCATATTAAGTTTATTTTTATTTATAGTAAATTTATTTTAGTTGCATATTAAGAACTAGGTACTAATAGTGTCCCACTACTCAGTTTTTCCATTAGAAGTTACAACTGCTCAAAAATGCCATCGATCCGTGAGATGCTTGCTCAAAAATGCCATTAGATATCTAAAAAATGCCACCATCCCGTTAGATGTTTGCTCAAAAATGCCATTAGACATTATTATTTTCATGTCAAACCCGTTGACCATGTTATATGACAAAATAAAGTCTAGACCCATATGTCAGTTCCTAAGTGTATCCCTACTTGTCAGGAGTAACCAAGCGAATAATTTTACAGGAAAATAAGAACGTTGTTAGGATTAAGTGGGCCCCACACTTTATTGTAGTGAGATAGAGGGAGAGCTGACATGTTGGTTCATAGGTATTTATGTCACTATAACACAGCAAAAGGGTTTTGAGATCACAATAATGGTATCCAGTGGCATTTTTGAGCATGTACCTAACGAAGTGATGGCATTTTTGAGCAGTTGAAATTCCTAGTGGCAAAATTGAGTAGTGAGACACAACCGGTGGCATAAGTGATAAAGACCCTTTTATTTATAGTAAGATTATTTTTAGTAAGAACTAGTTGAATTAATAGAACTAGTTAGTAAGAACTTGTTGCTATTTTTTAGTTAAAGCAATTTTTCCCGCCTTGACGTGGACGATGCCTATCCCGCATCCTCGTCGTCGAGTCGGCGGAGGACGACACCTGCTTGACCAGATCGGCCATGTCCGGACCTGGGCTCCGGGATGGTACTGGAGGCGCTACCTACCGGGCGCGAGGTTGGTGAGGAGCCAACTGTCGTTGACTGAACCTTCTTTGGTGGCGGTCGCGTGGGCGATGATGATCCGGAGGCTTGAGGACTCCGCGGAGGTGGTGCGCCACCGTGTCGATGAGGAGGATGCGCACGTCCGTCGCTACTTGTTTGCGTTGGAGCACAGGTCGTTCTCCAATACCTGGCAGGTTCTCCAGGGATCTCACTCGAGCTATGATCCCGTGATGGTTCCTTCTCTGTGGGTGTCCACCGCCCGCGCCGATACCCGTCGTGTGCTAGGGTTTTAGTTGTATTAGTGATGTTATATGTATGACACTATTCGTGATGTATTAGTGATAATATTCGACGATGTAGGGACGCATGAGATGATTTACTTTTGCATATTGAATGCATGCTAATTTGAGTCCTATAAGATATTTTGAAATGTATATCTTGTGTTGCTCAATATCCAAGTGGTCGGTCATGTTTGCATGTTACACCTCCGAGTGGCCTATGTTTTGCGGAGTGTTGATTCATTTCCGTTCCGGCAAATTTCAGGCGCCGATATGTCCTATTTTAGCAAAGGTCATGCCGGATTTTTCCGTGAATTTTGGCATGACTTGTGCCGTAATATGTAGGAAATATCGAGTGCCCCGGATTTGTGTGTTGAGTATCCTGGTAGTTGTCTTCGATCGATTCTCAATTAATGTTTTAACTATGAAAATAGGAAATGTCTGACGACGAAAAGGATTTCGGTATTTGCAAATACTGCGAAGACGAGCGCGGCCTGTGAGACGGAATCTTCCTAGATGATGATAGGCGCTTCAGCATCAAGCTGGACGAGAACTTCAAGTGGATACGATGAAGTCATAACGACAAGTCTTTTTCGTAGCTAAGCATGACATCTGCTTCATTTGCTTGAACTTATTTTTTTTACTATTCTACTAGCATATCCCCTGCCATGCAAGAGTTTTTGTATTGGATAAGATAGGTTTCAGTCATACTGCGAAGGTAAAGAAAGTTTATTTGAAGACCGAGCATGGTTATATTTTCCATGCAAAATTATACAATTCAGACGACTACACCTATTTTGGATGCAAAACATGGTGAGCACTATGCAAGACTTATGCAAATTTTCTTCCTGGATTTATAAATGTTAGTACTGAAAACGTGCGACCAATAGTGTTCGTAATGAACTACGGTCACATCCATTTAGGAAGGATGGTAAGATTTTTACTATTTGTCCTCATTGCATCTTTTCCAAACATTATTTTTGAAGCTAAACTTCATTGCTAAGTATGTTATCATACGATGTTCTTCAACAGGGACTCCCGATGAATGTTGTGCCTTATGGGATCGAGACTAAAGGTACCATGAGTATTATCAGCTTACGGCCAAGATATCCTACAGATTATTCTAGTGCATTCAAGATTAGCGACGAATACTTAATAGTGCAAGACTGGACCCAATATGTGTTGGGGGAGCGCAGAGAAGTATTAGGGGCCAGCAAACAGATGCGCTTTCCACGATTAGGAGACAGGTTCATCTGCATGCTCCAACTTGATCAAGGAGGAGAGCTACACATGTTTTATTTTGTTTTACCTAAGAGAGAGCAGCAGGAGTGATTAGCTAGCTAGAAATGAGTTTCAGGATGATGATGTGCTACACTATTACTATGATGATAAAATAGCTATTGTTGGTGTTAATGATTATGATGATTATTATTAGCTACTGTTAGTGGTGATTAAATAAATACTGTTGGTGGTAATGACCATGATGATGATTAAATATATTGTGCTAGCGGATTAGATTCAAGTTGAGGCAACATGTGGTGCACATCGAAAGTACTACTAGTCCAAACTAGATCAAGTTTGGATTAGTAGTATACTTTTGACATGCACCACATATTGCCTTCACTTGAACCTAATCCACCTTCATTTGACACTCTGTTATGGACATAATGATGTAAAGCTCATAACTAGTATTGTACCAATATTTGTATGATGGTGCATAAATACAATAAAAATAAAAAAATAAAAAAAGTACTAGTAGCGATGGGCAGAAAACATGCTGCAAGTAGTTACCTTAGCAGCAGCGTGGTAACGAACAAACGCTGCAGCTATTTGTCCTAGCAGTAGCGCGGGCTGGCACGCGCTGCTGCTAAGCAATAGCTGCAGCGCCTATACCCGCGCTACTGATACATCTAAAACCCGCGCTGCTGCTAGCCTTTTCCCTAGTAGTGTTTCTCTGGCACACACAGGTTCCTAACAAGATTCGGGTGTTCCTGTGGCGTTTGGCAAGGGAGTCTATACCCACGTATGATATTCTCCACCACCGCAATATGGCTACCTCGCCGGCGTGCCAGATGTGCGGGGCGGCGGACTCCTGGAGGCATGCCTTGCTTGATTGCACAATGTTGAGAAGCGTTTGGGCCTTGGCATCCGACTCCTTGGTGGCGCAGATGAGCACCTGTGACTACCCAAGCGAAAAAGCATGGCTGTTCACTATGGCAAATTTGTTATCACATGCGGACTTCACAAGGCTCGGTGTCACTCTGTGGGCGATTTGGAGCTTCAGGAGAAAGTTGATTCATGAAGGGGTGCACCAAACACCATACACAACTAATGCATGCATTCGTGATCTCTTTCATCAATGATCTCCAGGTTCTAGCTAAACCACATGGGAGCCCTACAACTAAGCAGCCGCGCTCGAGCCAGTGGGTGCCACCCCGGGAAGGAACCTGCAAGATCAACATTGATGCTGCGTTGATGAGAAACAGACTAGTCGGCGCGGTTTCAGCGGTGTGCAGAGACCGACATGGAGTTTTCTTAGGCGCGTCCACGATTACCTTTTAGGGTTTGGACGATCCCACGACGCTTGAGACCTTGGCAGTACGGGAGTCACTTGCTTTGGCAGATGACCCTACAAGCACATGATCTCGGTGGCCTTGGATTGCAAAAATGTTATTGATGATATCATACAGGGGAGTGCAGCGGCCTATGGTGCTATCATTAGGGAGATTGTAGATCGTTCCAAGTCTTTTGCTATTTGTTTTTTAGTCATGAATTCAGGAGCTCGAATGTCGAGGCTCACAATTTAGCGAAGCATGCTCTCTCATTTGGTGTTGGCCGATGTGTGTGGTTAGGCAACCCAGGTGATCTTTCTTTCGTCCCTGTAAACATTATGACGAGTTAAATAAAAGCTTCACGAGATTGCCTAAAAAAAATTACAACGGGACCAACCTGCGAAACCCCCAAAGCCGAGGGAGCGATCTACAAAAAGGAAAAACACCAGCAGCAGACCAGCACACCACACTATGCCAAGTCGTCTCCGCAATAACTAAAGCGCACCCCGCCTTCCTCCCTCCCCCCTCCCATCTCCTAGCGAGCTCCCGAGCAGCAGCGGCGTCCAGCCTCCCTCCCTCCTCGCTCGAAGGCCAAGGCCGCTCGCCCCCCCCCCGCCCCCTCCTCCAATGCGTCGGCCAGGCATTGCGCCAAGCAAGTTCGTTCGTTTCCCATGTCCCGCCGTCTCTTTCTTGGACCTCCACTAGGCGCTAGATCCGGGCAGAAACGACGATTAGATCCGCCGCATTACTCGGCCGGCCGCCCTTCGCCGGAGGGCCAGCGTCTTTAGCGGCCTCTCCGAGCCTAGGCCGCACGTCCAGTGCGGAGGTGCTGATGCATCTGGGAATTTCCTTTTCGGTCGACATCGCCGGGCCTAGGGCAAGAATCTGTCTGTTCATGCTTGCTTTGGCTGTAGACGGCGGCGACAGTGGTTTAGCATTGGGAGCTCTCGAGCATAGCATATTTTTCTTTGCGTGTGTGGCTGTGGCTGGATAGAGACCTTTGATTCTTTGCTTCGCCCCTAAGCTTATAATAGTCAAAGTGTTCGTCAGCATTCAAGACATTCATAGTGAAGATTATGACATGAGAAGACATTCATGTGAAGACTATGGAGTGCGAGGACATAGTTGTTTCGTAGTTTCCTTTTCTTCTTTGTTGAGTCATAGGAACCACCGTCTTTGTTAAGTGGGGTCCAAGTGAACAAATTAAGAGTGACTAAAGTAATGCTCAACTAAAATCCTATGTCTTCGACGAAGACAATGAGAGCAAATCTTATCCAGAGCTAGATGAGTCAGCTTTACTTGTAGCCCAAGTTAAGCTGCTGCGTGTTTGAAATCCGACCGTTGGACACGTGTCGGTTCCTTAGTGACCCAGGGTCATTTCAGACAAATCAGGTCGGGTTGCCTCCTGGCTATAAATAGCCCACCCCCTACACCATAAATTGGTGGTTGCTCAGAGTTAGTGCATGGCTTTTGTCGTTTGAGAGCAACCCACCTCCGAAGCATTTGAGAGAGAGATCCTTGCAAGGACAAAGCCCAAAACACCCAGAGCCAAAGAGTGTTAGGCATCACTGAAGCCTTTCGTCTGCGTGATCTCAAGACTTGTTACACTTGAGGATTGTGAATCCTCCAGCTGGTTAGGCGTCGCGTTCCGAGCATCCAAGAGCCATTGTGGATCACCGGTGAACGAAGTCTATGAAGGTTTGGAAGTCTACCTTGAAGACTTACCAGAGTGATTGGGCGAGGATTGGGTGTCCTTAGCTCAAGGGGAATAAGGTGAAGACATGGTCTTCTGAGTTAAATCTCAGCCTCCCTAACCAGACGTACAGTTGTCACACCAACTGGAACTGGTCTACCAAATCCTTGCCTTCATCAAGCAACTGGTTCTATCCTCTACTTTCCTTTACTTTACAGTTTGTCTTCGTGAAGTCCTTGCCTGCTTGTATGATCTGATTGTCTTCACTGTGTGAAGACTGTTTACTGTTTGGCTTCATAATGTCTTCCATGCTGATCCATACTACTTAGCTGTTGATAGTGTTCGTGCTTTCATTACATTGCTTACTTGACTATGGCTTGTCTAGTGTACTCTACCTTCCGCTGCATATCAATAGGTTCATTTCAATTGTTTGTCTTCAAAGACCTCGTGTTTTGAAGACTTTCATAAAATCGCCTATTCACCCTCCTCTAGTCGATAACTAGCACTTTCAAAACCGGATGTTTGAGGCCGGTTTAAGATGCACGAGTGGGTTGTTTCTTTTTGATCGGCCAGTCACCGGTCCGCCCCTCCGGACGTTTGCGGCTGGTTTGAGAGGCGCCCAAATGTAGATGTTGTTAGGACTGTTTTGGCCTCCAAATGAGGAATGCCATGTCACCAAGCCAAACGACAACAAGGGTCAATTCTTTTACCCGCTTAAAAATTAAGCTACCTCCTCCCAACTTTTCTCATAAGCCGGATCTCTCATTCATTGAGGGATTATGAACTAGTTATGGGATAACTAATTCTAAAAGCGGTTTATATTTTAAGCTAGGGAGAGGCAGCTTATTTTTTAAACCGCCCACAAGAACTGGCCTCAAGAGCCAAACATCAAGGCCTAGACCACCATGACGACGGGACCAACCAGCAAAACCCCTAAAGCCGAGGGAGCGATCTACAAAAAGCCAAACACCAGCAGCAGACCAGACACCACACCATGCCAAGTCGTCTCGCTATAACTAAAGCGCCCTCGCCTTGGCCTTCCTCCCTCCCATCTCACTCCGAGCAAGGTCCCGAGCAGCAGCGGCGGCCGGCCTTCCTCCCCCAGCAGCGCCCAGACCGCCTGCCCGCCTCAGAGCCCCTCCCTCTCCAAGGCGTCGGGCGGAAGGCATTCTTGTGCAGGTTCGTTCGCTTCCCCCTCCGTCGTCTCTTTCTTGGACCTCCACTAGGCGCTTAGATCCGGCGGAACGGCGGTTAGATCCGCCGACATTACTCGGCCGGCCGCCCTTCACGGAGGGGCCAGTCTTAGCGGCCTCTCCGAGACTAGTAGGTCGCAGCGTCCGGTCTTGAAGTTGGCCTTGTCTGGGAATTTTCTTTTTCGACGGCGCTTTGGCCTCGGGCAAGAATCTGCCTGTTCATGCTTGCTTTGGCTGTAGACGACGGCGACGGTGGTTTAGCATTGGGAGCTCTCGAGCATTTCATATTTTTCTTTGCGTGTGTGGTTGTGGCTGGATAGAGACCTTTGATTCTTTGCTTCGCCCCTAAGCTTATAATAGTCAAAGTGTTCGTCAGCATTCAAGACATTCATAGTGAAGATTATGACATGAGAAGACATTCATGTGAAGACTATGGAGTGCGAGGACATAGTTGTTTCGTAGTTTCCTTTTCTTCTTTGTTGAGTCATAGGAACCACCGTACTGTTAAGTGGGGTCCAAGTGAACAAATTAAGAGTGACTAAAGTAATGCTCAACCAAAATCCTATGTCTTCAAGCGAAAACAATGAGAGCAAATCTTATCCAGAGCTAGATGAGTCAGCTTTACTTGTAGCCCAAGTTAAGCTGCCGCGTGTGTTTGAAATCCGACCGTTGGACACGTGTCGGTTCCTTAGTGACCCAGGGTCATTTCAGACAAATCAGGTCGGGTTGCCTCCTGGCTATAAATAGCCCACCCCCTACACCATAAATTGGTGGTTGCTCAGAGTTAGTGCACGGCTTTTGTCGTTTGAGAGCAACCCACCTCCGAAGCATTTGAGAGAGAGATACTTGCAAGGACAAAGCCCAAAACACCCAGAGCCAAAGAGTGTTAGGCATCACTGAAGCCTTTCTGTCCGCGTGATCTGAAGACTTGTTACACTTGAGGATTGTGAATCCTCCAGCTGGTTAGGCGTCGCGTTCCGAGCATCCAAGAGCCATTGTGGATCACCGGTGAACGAAGTCTATGAAGGTTTGGAAGTCTACCTTGAAGACTTACCAGAGTGATTGGGCGAGGATTGGGTGTCCTTAGCTCAAGGGGAATAAGGTGAAGACATGGTCTTCTGAGTTAAATCTCAGCCTTCCTAACCAGACGTCATATTGTCACAAAGAATCGAACTGGTCTACCAAATCCTTGCCTTCATCAAGCAACCGGTTCTATCCTCTACTTTCCTTTACTTTACAGTTTGTCTTCGTGAAGTCCTTGCACCTTGTATGATCTCGATTGTCTTCACTGTGTGAAGACTGTTTACTGTTTGGCTTCATAATGTCTTCCATGCTGATCCATACTACCTAGCTGTTGATAGTGTTCGTGCTTTCATTACATTGCTTACTTGACTATGGCTTGTCTAGTGTAGTCTACCTTCCGCTGCATATCAATAGGTTCATTTCAATTGTTTGTCTTCAAAGACCTCGTGTTTTGAAGACTTTCATAAAAATCACCTATTCACCCCTCCTCTAGTCGATAACTAGCACTTTCAAAACCGGACGTTTGAGGCCGGTTTAAGATGCACGAGTGGGTTGTTTCTTTTTGACCGGCCAGTCACCGGTCCGCCCCTCCGGACGTTTGAGGCTGGTTTGAGAGGCGCCCAAATGTAGATGTTGTTAGGACTGTTTTGGCCTCCAAATGAGGAATGCCATGTCACCAAGCCAAACGACAACAAGGGTCAATTCTTTTACCCGCTTAAAAATTAAGCTACCTCCTCCCCAACTTTTCTCATAAGCCGGATCTCTCATTCATTGAGGGATTATGAACTAGTTATGGGATAACTAATTCTAAAAGCGGTTTATATTTTAAGCTAGGGAGAGGCAGCTTATTTTTTAAACCGCCCAAGAAGCGGCCTCAAGAGCCAAACATCAAGGCCTAGACCACCATGACGACGGGACCAACCAAAGAAACCCCTAAAGCCGAGGGAGCGATCTACAAAAGCCAAACACCAGAAAGCAGACCAAAGACACCACACCATGCCAAGTCGTCCCGCTATAACTAAAGCTCCCTCCGCCTTGGCCTTCCTCCCTCCCATCTCCCTTCGGCGAAGCTCCCGAGCCGGCGGCCGGCCTCCCTCCCTCCCAGCGCCCGGCCTTCGCGCCCGCCCCACGTCGCCCCTCCCCCTCCAGTGGCGTCGGAAGGCATTCTTGCGCCGAGCAGGTTCGTTCGTTTCCCTGTCCGTCATCTCTTTCTTGGACCTCCACTAGGCGCTAGATCCGAGCGGAAGCAGCGGTTAGATCCGCCAGACATTACTCGACGGCCGCCCTTCGCCGGAGGGCCAGCGTGTTAGCGGCCTCTCCGAGACTAGTAGGCAGCAAGCGTCCGGTCTTGAGCTCAGCCTTGTCTGGGAATTTTCTTTTCGGCCGACAGCGCCTGGCCTCGGGCAAGAATCTGCCTGTTCATGCTTGCTTTAGCTGTAGACGACGGCGACGGTGGTTTAGCATTGGGAGCTCTCGAGCATAGCATATTTTTCTTTGGGTGTGTGGCTGTGGCTGGATAGAGACCTTTGATTCTTTGCTTCGCCCCTAAGCTTATAATAGTCAAAGTGTTCGTCAGCATTCAAGACATTCATAGTGAAGATTATGACATGAGAAGACATTCATGTGAAGACTATGGAGTGCGAGGACATAGTTGTTTCGTAGTTTCCTTTTCTTCTTTGTTGAGTCATAGGAACCACCGTACTGTTAAGTGGGGTCCAAGTGAACAAATTAAGAGTGACTAAAGTAATGCTCAACCAAAATCCTATGTCTTCGAGCGAAGACAATGAGAGCAAATCTTATCCAGAGCTAGATGAGTCAGCTTTACTTGTAGCCCAAGTTAAGCTGCCGCGTGTGTTTGAAATCCGACCGTTGGACACGTGTCGGTTCCTTAGTGACCCAGGGTCATTTCAGACAAATCAGGTCGGGTTGCCTCCTGGCTATAAATAGCCCACCCCCTACACCATAAATTGGTGGTTGCTCAGAGTTAATGCACGGCTTTTGTCGTTTGAGAGCAACCCACCTCCGAAGCATTTGAGAGAGAGATCCTTGCAAGGACAAAGCCCAAAACACCCAGAGCCAAAGAGTGTTAGGCATCACTGAAGCCTTTACGTCGCGTGATCTGAAGACTTGTTACACTTGAGGATTGTGAATCCTCCGGTGGTTAGGCGTCGCGTTCCGAGCATCCAAGAGCCATTGTGGATCACCGGTGAACGAAGTCTATGAAGGTTTGGAAGTCTACCTTGAAGACTTACCAGAGTGATTGGGCGAGGATTGGGTGTCCTTAGCTCAAGGGGAATAAGGTGAAGACATGGTCTTCTGAGTTAAATCTCAGCCTCCCTAACCAGACGTACAGTTGTCACACCAACTGGAACTGGTCTACCAAATCCTTGCCTTCATCAAGCAACTGGTTCTATCCTCTACTTTCCTTTACTTTACAGTTTGTCTTCGTGAAGTCCTTGCCTGCTTGTATGATCTGATTGTCTTCCTTTGTGTGAAGAGGCATTTCTTGTTGGCTTCATAATGTCTTCCATGCTGATCCATACTACTTAGTCGTTGATAGTGTTCGTGCTTTCATTACATTGCTTACTTGACTATGGCTTGTCTAGTGTACTCTACCTTCCGCTGCATATCAATAGGTTCATTTCAATTGTTTGTCTTCAAAGACCTCGTGTTTTGAAGACTTTCATAAAAATCGCCTATTCACCCCTCCTCTAGTCGATAACTAGCACTTTCAAAACCGGATGTTTGAGGCCGGTTTAAGATGCACGAGTGGGTTGTTTCTTTTTGATCGGCCAGTCACCGGTCCGCCCCTCCGGACGTTTGCGGCTGGTTTGAGAGGCGCCCAAATGTAGATGTTGTTAGGACTGTTTTGGCCTCCAAATGAGGAATGCCATGTCACCAAGCCAAACGACAACAAGGGTCAATTCGATTCTTTGACCCGCTTAAAAATTAAGCTACCTCCTCCCCAACTTTTCTCATAAGCCGGATCTCTCATTCATTGAGGGATTATGAACTAGTTATGGGATAACTAATTCTAAAAGCGGTTTATATTTTAAGCTAGGGAGAGGCAGCTTATTTTTTAAACCGCCCACAAGAACTGGCCTCAAGAGCCAAACATCAAGGCCTAGACCACCATGACGACGGGACCAACCAGCAAAACCCCTAAAGCCGAGGGAGCGATCTACAAAAAGCCAAACACCAGCAGCAGACCAGCACACCACACCATGCCAAGTCGTCTCCGCTATAACTAAAGCGCCCTCCGCCTTCGGCCTTCCTCCCCTCCCATCTCACTCCGAGCAAGGTCCCGAGCAGCAGCGGCGGCCGGCCTTCCTCCCCCGCGCGCGCCCCAGCCGCTCGCACCGGCCCGCCCCCCGTAGCCCCTCCCCCTCCAGCGGCGTCGGCGGAAGGCATTGCGCCGAGCAGGTTCGTTCGTTTCCCCTGTCCCGTCGTCTCTTTCTTGGACCTCCACTAGGCGCTAGATCCGGGCGGAAACGGCGGTTAGATCCGCCGCATTACTCGGCCGGCCGCCCTTCGCCGGAGGGCCAGCGTCTTTAGCGGCCTCTCCGAGACTAGTAGGTCGCGCGTCCAGTGCGGAGCTGCTGACGCATCTGGGAATTTTCTTTTCGGCCGACAGCGCCTGGCCTCGGGCAAGAATCTGCCTGTTCATGCTTGCTTTGGCTGTAGACGACGGCGACGGTGGTTTAGCATTGGGAGCTCTCGAGCATAGCATATTTCTCTTTGCTTGTGTGTGGCTGTGGCTGGATAGCGACCTCTGATTCTTTGCTTCGCCCCTAAGCTTATTACAGTCAAAGCGTTCGTCAGCATTCAGATTCTCGTGAAATTCACAATGGGCGGCCGACGACCCATCATTGCTACGACGAGTGCTCGCCCGCCGTCCACTCTTGGGAAATTTACGTTGGGACCAGCCAGGCAAAGAGTTGCCGAAATCATGCTTGCCGTAGTCCGGGACGATGCGTGGGCATGATCAGATTTTTGTACAAGCCACGGAATCGACGCGGCGACAATTAATCTCGGTCGCGTAGTGAGACGCCTGCTTGATTATGCTCTTTATTTAGCTGGCCAACTGTTGGAACGAGCGATGTTACGTCCCAGTTTAGGCTAAACTGGCCACCCATCATAAGTTTTCTAATTATGGGGGTTGTGATTAAGCAATCCCCCAGCCGGCACACAGCTTTTCCCCTTGGATTCCAGTGGGGGCGTGAGATGCCATACAGCCGGGTTCTGAGCTGTGCCTCTCTTGTATTCTTGCACAGCTTTATTAGATAGAATATGCCGTGGAGTCAAATTGCCATGGATTTGTGTAACATGGCAAAAATGCTTTGCCCCCATGTGCACCTGTCTCTGAACTGGAATTTCAGTTTTTTTCTTCCTTTTTTTTTGTAATGAATGAATGGACTCAAAAACCAGATCATGTGATCTGGACGATCTGAGGATATTCTCAGTCTGTGGTGCTGTGCCACGCCCTGAGACCAAGGCCTGATTCGGCCCTTGGGCCCAAGGTCCTCGTAGAATAGTGACGCCAGGGCGTCATGGCCACTTGCTCCTCTGTTTGTTTAAATGTTCAATCGGTTGGCTGAGAACAGCTGCTCAAATTGTTAAATATTGGGAGCACTGAGAGCTGGCTGGTGGGTCCATATCATGACAGAAATGTGGGAGTATGGTGGTGTGGTGTCACTCGAGTGTCGATTAAAAATTACCCAACTTAGACAGTAAAAATTCAGAAGATAGTACAGACTGCGAATGTTGCACAGTAGCAGTCACACACCGGTAGTGATCCCATAAGTTCATCTTGCCCTGCATCTGCATGGATTTGTAGTATCATTTATTTGTTCTACATTTCATGACCTTTTGTATGAAAGACCTCTATTCTTACTTTTTCTTATGTACAGTAACAGTAATCACAGTGTCCGAGACAATGGTTGCTCAAGCCTTTACCGTCGATTTGGACAAGCCTCTTGTATTTCAGGTAAATGTGCCCATATTTAATTTTGCTCTGTTTTTTCAACTGTGAGTGCCTATTTGGCATATTGGCTTTATGTTCTTTTTATAAAAAATTGTGTTATAAGTGGATTTTCCATAGGAATAATCCAGTGTAGAGTACATATTACTGTTTTTTTCAGATGCTGTTTGTTCTTAAAGCACATTGTTTGCTCATCCCCAAGATGTAGAGTACATATTTTCATGTAATAGTAAAGGTAATTTATGATGGTTCAATTGAGAAGCTGTAGCATTCCTTTGCTCATCCCCATGATGTATCAGTAATCTTTGATCATGACTGTTGCCTACTTATACTGTGCTTTGGTGTTTGGGTGCAGTTGAAATCAAGGCCTGCTCTTTGATTATGTATTCAAATATTTGGGTGTAATTTTTCAGGTTGGTCATCTGGAGGAACAGTATCAGGACTGGGTTCACCAGCCAATTGTTAGCAAGGAGGGGCCACGGTTTTTTGCCAATGATGTATTGGAGGTGAACATTCTGTTTTTTCTTTTGCACTTCATCTATCTGAAATTTCGGACATTATGTTCTGATGAATGGCTCATTTCAGTTCTTAACACGTCTGAAATGGTGGGCAGTTCCTCTCATTTGGTTGCCTGTTGTTTGCTGGTGCTTGAATACATCAATCCAAATGGGCCACACAGTTCCAGAAGTAGCGCTGATGGTTGTGGCAGGAATATTCATCTGGACACTGGTTGAATACGTGCTGCATCGGTACCTGTTCCACATAGATACTAAAAGTTACTGGTAAGTTGTGCTCCCATTTACTGCTTATAAGTCTAACAGATGAGACGACCATCTCCTGATCATAGCTGTTTTGGCATGGCAGGACAAACACGGCTCATTATCTTCTGCATGGATGCCATCACAAGCATCCAATGGATGGGCTTCGACTTGTATTTCCGCCAACTGCCGCAGCCATCTTGTGCTATCCGGTAAATATAATTTTCCTCATTGGTAAAATATCAGGACAACACTGTTAGTGGCACCCATCAACTGAAGCATGGCAACACTTTTCCGCATTTGTTCTATATATATACTGCTTTAGCCTTTTAGTGCCTGCCTGTACATGAAAGAGTGTTAGCCATTCGAACCGAGTTGGATGCCCTCTGCAGGATTGTGAAAGAACGTGTATTTAACTTACAATTTTGTTCTACCATATGCTGTATTTATTTTTCATTGCTGTTCTTGTCCATCCAGTTCTGGAATTTTGTCAAGCTCTTCACTACTACAACTACCACTCCTGGCGTGTTTGGAGGTGGCCTGTTGGGTTACGTGATCTATGATTGCACACACTACTACCTGCATCATGCACAGCCCTCATTCGATCCTGCAAAATATCTCAAGGTGCTTATTATCTCATCCTGAAGCTTATCAAAGCACCCCCATCTCTTTGTGCACCAACTAACATGTTGTTTGTGCTGCATATCAGAAATACCATCTGAACCATCACTTCAGAATCCAAAACAAGGGCTTTGGAATAACATCGACCCTGTGGGACCATGTATTTGGAACGCTGCCTTCAACAAAAACCGCCGACAAGAGCTCTTGAGTTGTACTGCCTTGCAGTGCCAGATATCAAGGTCAGGCTCGCACCATTCCCATGTTTCTACCCCCCTCATGCCACATCCCCATTCCATTACCGACCTCGGCCCGTGTCGAGGGAAGGTAGAGGAAGACTAATAAATACCACTTTGCTCATGCAGAATGTCCAATGGTTGATGACGGGTTGAACGGACGGGTGAACAAACAATTAATTGGAGATGTCACTGAAGTGCTTACATCCTTGATGATGTGTCGCGAATAGAGTGGTTCCAGACTTGAGCATATGTTGTCATGTGTACAGAGAGGTTTTTCTATCTAATAGTATAGCACCAGCGTCGTTCATTTGTGGCTGTTGGTGGCCAGTATAATTTTTGGGACAAATTAAGTAATTGCATTGCTTGATATATTTGTAAGTTTCACCAGAGTATTCAACGAACCATTCGGTTTTCTTTCCATTGCGGGCCTTTACTGTTTTTTTTTTGCGGGTTCCCTCGGTTAAGTTTCGTCTGAATTCAAATGGTACAAGTCACTCGGTTAAACTTTGCACACGAGATCTTAGTCTATGTGAGCCGGTCGGTCTCTGCTGAACCAGACCATCTAAAAGGAAAAACTGAACTGAAACTCATCGATGAGAATCAACAAGAGCTCCAACACAGCAAACCAAACTCATCAGGAATGATTGAGGAGAGACAGTGGCGGCTGGACAAGGTCATCTTCAGGAAGGAAGTGCACTTCAAGCTGAAGCTTCCTCTGTTCTTCAGGTGGTGCAAATCACCTCAACAATGGGGTGTAAGCAAGGCGGTGCAAATCACCTCAACAAAATGGTGTGTAAGCTGGTGATTCTGGAGATAGATTCGACGGTTCTGAAGAAAGCTATTACATCAAGTGATTATGATCTAGCACCGCTAGACGTTTCATTTAGAGAAATAAAAGCCATGCTGTGAGTTGGTTTTGAAAACTTCAGAAAATCTGTTGTATCAACATTATGTAGATAATTTAATGCAGTAGCTCATGAACTAGCAGCGTGTTACACACTATTAGGGCCTTAGGGGATGGCTATCACTTTTCGAATTCGTGAAATTGTTCTTCAAAATAGATGATTTTTTTTAAAATTTAGTGATTTCTTTTTCCAAAAATGATGAACATTTTTCAAAAAGAGTGAACTTTTTTCAATTATGTGATATTTTTTCAAATTTGATGAATTTTTTTTAAACAAATCGATGAACTTTTTTCCATTTTGCGATTCTTTTAATAATGTTGATGAACTTTTTTTCAATGTTGTGAATTTTTTACTTCATTAAATTTTTGGGTTTTTAATATATTTTTTGCAAAAGTTTTGGTAAAAGAGTCAACAGTCCGCGGTGAACCGGTCGACCATGACTAGCAAACCGGAAAAACAAGGGTCCCGATCAAGCGCTCGGCTCATTCTATGGGCCGGCCCATGAGGGGTTCGCGTGAGCGCCACATCCCTTAACTGGTGCTAAAGGCGTCAATCAGGAGGTCCCAGTATTATACTATTATGTGTGCGCTAATTGGCCGGAGATAATGACAAATTAATCCAAATGATAAGTGCTACACGTGTGGACTTATCAACTTGGGCCAAATGGGTCCAGAGCCATTAGATGAAAAGACACGGATCTTGAAGCGTATCCCCAGCCACATCATTGAATGAGTGTTCGGTCGCAAGGATGAACATGCCGAACGACTAGAACACAGCCCCGTCGCCTCCCACCGCCCGCCCGCAGCTCACTTCCCCATCCACAGCCGTATTAGTTTCTAAAAAAAAACCTACATGCATATGTTCTTTCGCCACTCATCCCCACCACATCAACAACACGACAAACTTGCCATGGCAACTTTGCCATGTTCGAAAACATCACAAATTTATAGATATTCAAAAAACATGGCAACTTAATATGTTCAACAACACAACAAACTTGCCATGACAACTATTGAACATTTGTAAGTGCATCTAGTGCCCCTTAGTGATTTTGGTGTATTGAAGACATAGGTTAAGGGACTAATGTGTTTATGAGTGTACACAGATCTATAAGTCTATGAGGAGTTTGATATTTACAGAGAAAGTCGACCCCTAAAAATGAAGTTCTTCGACTGAAGACTTTGGTATTCTGAAGACTTTGAAAGTGAAGAAATTGGTGTGACCTTGAAGACTTGGTATTCATTTGAGGAACATGAAGCGTGAAGACTTTTGTTTTCGTAGTTTCGTTTTCTCTTTCTTGAGTCATAGGAAACACCGTACTGTTAAAGGGGGTTGAGGAAATACTAAGGAAAAATTTCCATGTGATGCTCAACTCAAAATTCTACACCTACCAATCCCTTCGAGTGAAGCCATTGGAAATCTCATACAGTTCAGTCAATTTCTTCAAAGGATGTAGACGAAGTTCTTTTGGTCGCTGAGGAATTTGTTCTGACTGAGGAGTTAGGAATTCGCCAGTGCGGATTGCCTACACAGTGAGGAACATGATGGCCCTAAGGAATTTGAGATTCACATTTCCGACCGTTGCTGTGCTGCGCGCCAACTGTCCCCAAAATATCTTATCCACCTAACGGTCATATTATTGAAGGGCATTTATGTCTTATCATGTCGGGCTGCTCCCTAGGCTATAAATAGCCGCCCCCTACAACCACTAGCGGGTTGGCTGCTCCAGAGAACTTGACACTTGTCATTTGAGAGCAACCCCTCCTCCGAGGACTTTGAGCGAAAATCATCGAGTGAGGAAAAACCCCAAACCCAACACCTACAAACCCAAAGTGATTGAGCATCATCAAGAGATTGATCCTGCGTGGATCCGACGCTTGTTACCTTTGAAGACTGTGCTTCTTCCAGACGGTTAGGCGTCATGGTCTAGAGCATCCAAGAGGAATTGTGGATCGCCGAGTGACCAAGTCTGTGAAGGTTTGGAAGTCGCCTGAAGACTAACCACGAGTGATTGGACGAGGTATGTGTGACCTTAGTTCAAGGAGAATACGGTGAGGACTTGGTGTCCTGAGCTGCGTGCTCAGCGACTGGGTGTCCGGGACTGTGTGTCCTCGAGTTTAAATACTCAGCCGCTCCAACCAGATGTACAACTGAGACAACAGTTGGAACTGGTCTACCAAATCATTGTCTTCACCAACCTTCCTGGTTCTATTTCCTCAACTCTTTCATTTCCTCATTACTGTGTTGAGTGATTGTTCATATCTGTGTTTGAAGACTTTGACTGAAGACTTTCCCAAATTTCCTCAGTTCAATTTCTTGATCTGTTTGTCTTCATCTTGTGTTATCCTGTGATTACGCTTTCGTACTCTGTGTTTGTCTTCATTTCATCATGATGACCATGCACGTGATTCTGTTATGCATACTTACGAGTACTTATTTATTTGCAAGTAGTTCTTCGCTAAGGAATTTCCTCACCGGCAAATTCCTCAATGAAGAATTCATAAAAGTCGCCTATTCACCCCCTCTAGTCGATATAACGCACTTTTAATTGGTATCAGAGTAAGGTACTCCCTTGTTCTGTGTGATTTTGGTTTAACCACCTGGAATTTTAGTTATGTCGACCGCAGATATGAAGAAAGTGACATGCCCTATCTTTGACGGTCATGATTATCCCAAGTGGAAGGCCATGATGAGGAAGCGCCTCATGGCAATGAACAGCGAGCTGTGGACCGTCACTGAGATTGGTCTTACCGATCTATGCAAGAAGGCGGACGCTGATGACATTCGCAAGTTCACTCGACTTGACATCATGGCGAAGGACATCATCTGTTCCTGCCTATCCAGAGATGAATTCAAGCGCATTATGCATCTTTGCAATGCGAAGCTTATCTGGGACCGAATCTCTGACGTCTATGAAGGTCATCGAACCCGTCATGATCCTTGGTTTGAGGACTTCAAGGAATCTCTCAAAACGATGACTTTCGAACCAGATCCATCATCATCTGCACCATGCCTCATGGCAAACGGTATCAAGGTAACCGAATGTTCCTCATCCGAGTCTAGTGACGATGAATCTGATGATGATGAATCTGATGATGATATTGAACCTAGTTATACCAAACTTGTTTGCATTGCCACTAAACAACAAACGGCCTTGGAAAAGGTTCAAAACATGCTAGACAAAAGTGATGATATGTTGGGTGAAGAAATGGATCGCACTAAAGCCCCGATTGAAAATCTTCAAAGACTTGATCTAGGTTTGACAGCCTTCAAGGTCATCATAACACTCTCTTGTCTCGATCATGAGAAGCTTTCTTATGAATTTCTTCAAAGAAAGCAAGATCTTGAGAAGCTAAGAGTGAGTTATGAAGATCTTCGAAGGAGCGCGATTCATTACTTGCTCAACAAATCAGCGCTTCTCGTGAAGAATTTGTTCCTCCATGCTTAAAGTGCATTGAACATGAATCTGCTAATTCTTCACCGAATGTTCAAATGCTTCAACTGTTACAAATTCTTCACCTGCCTCTGCTATCACTAATTCCTCATCCGAGGACATTGCTAGTATCACCGACGATGCAGTATGAAGGAATTGTATATGACAGGCATGTACAAAAGTCTCAAAGGGCATCAGACTCTTTGTGATGTGCTTAAAAAGCAGATTCTCAACAGGAACCCTAGGAAAGAGGGTATTGCCTTTGAGAGGAAACTCAATGCAGATGGAACATATTGGAAGCCTGAGCAGTACCCCAAAACCTCATGGGTTGCTGCAAAGGGGCCTCCAGTTGATCCATCTAACTTATCTGGCTTTACATGTGAATCTCCTCATTCTTCTGATGAGTCATTTGACTCCAACTATAAACTGTTCAAAAATCAGAATGGTGAAGTATTTGCTAGATATGTTGGCACTAACTGCAGGAACGGTTCCCCTATGAAGAAAATCTGGGTTCCTAAAAGTTGCCTTGAAAGTCTTCAGGTGAATGTCCTCATGACACCACCTGTGAAGAATTGGAACCCTAGATCAAACTCTTCATATGAACCAAATTCTTCATATGGATCCAAGTCCTCACACGGACAAAATTCCTCAAAAGGATCAAATTCCTCAAAAGGATGAAAGTCCTCACATGATTATCATCATGCTAACAACTCTGTTTCGCAGGGTAGAGCTAAGGACTATGAATATGTGGATTATTCTTCAAACCATTATGTTCCTCGAAGAATTTCTCTGCTTGTTCATATGCTTACCCTAACCCCTCTTATGTGAAACGAAATGGTTTAGCTTCTCTGCCACCATTCTCGTATGGTGCTCGCAGAGTGATAAACTCTTTGCCACCCCTCCAGATGTGGGTGGTGAAGAACAAGAACTAATCTCTTCTGCAGGGTCAGGTCTCCAGACGTGCTTTAACGTCTGAAGAATTTCTTTGGGGGGCTGATGAAATTGCACTGAAAGGGCGCTTGAGCTAATCATGAAGAAATGAACCTTCATTTCACACGTCCTCATACCGCTATATCTGTTTTCTGCTTGATGAAATTCATCTGATGAATTTGATATCATATTCTTCACCGATGAAGTATATGAGTTCGTAAGCTGCACTAATTCATCTGCAGGATGATCAACCCAAAGCCTCTGAGTGGGTCCTCGATAGTGGATGTACAAATCACATGACTGGTGACAAGAATCTATTGATGGATGCTCCCTTATCTCCATCGCATCTGAAGCATATCATCTTCGCTGACAAAGGCAAAAGTCAGGTATTGGGTCTAGGTAAGTTTGCGATCACAAAGGATCGACACATGGACAAAGTCATGCTTTGTTGAGTCCTTAGGATACAACCTTATGTTTGTCTCAATGCTTTGTGATCTTGATATGGTTGTTGTCTTTGGCAAGTATCGTTGTGTTGTGGTTATGGAAGCTGACCATTCCAAAGTCTTCAAAGGCTTTAGGAGAGGAGACTTGTATATTGTTGATTTCTCTCTGAGAACCACAACCAGCCGTGTGCCTACTTGCAAAAGCTTGAGGAAAGTGGCTATGGCATCGACGACTTGGTCACGCAGCATGAGGAATTTGCACATGCTTGCGAAGAAGAAGCATGTCATTGGCATTGAGAATGTCAAATTCCTTAAGGATCACTTGTGTGGAGCCTGTGAAGCTGGAAAAATGACCAAGGCCAAGCATCCAGCAAAGACTATCATGACCACTACTCGTCCATTCGAATTGCTTCACATGGACCTCTTTGGTCCTAACCATTACTCAGCAGTCACTAATGATGCATCTCTATATGGCTTTTTTATTGTTGATGATTATTCTCGTTACACATGGGTACACATTGTTACTTACAAGCATGAAGTGCGTGAAGTCTTCAAACGATTTTCCTCGAGGGCTTCAACCAACTTTGGTGTGAAGATCAAGCACATCAGGAGTGACAATGGAACTGAGTTCAAGAATTCCGATCTTGATGACTATCTTGATGAACTTGGTATTACTCATGAGTTATCTACTCCTTACACTCCTCAGCAAAATGGCATCGTGGAGCACAAGAACAGAACTCTTGTTGAGATGGCTCACACTATGCTTGATGAATACAAAACGCCTCGACGTTTTTGGATTGATGCAATTGAAACCGCGTGCCATATCATCAACAGAGTATATCTTCACAAATTCTTCAAGAAGACTGCCTATGAACTCCTCACTGACAAGAAACCCAATGTGAGTTATTTCAAAGTCTTCAGTGCTAAATGTTGGATTAGAGATCCTCATCACAATTCTAAATTTGCACCGAAAGCACATGAGGGTTTTATGCTTGGTTACGGAAAGGACTCGCACACCTACAGAGTCTTCAACAATGTTCTTTACAAGATTGTTGAAAGCGTAGATGTCTTGATTCGATGAAACTAATGGCTCGCAAAGAGAGGACCTACCTTCATGATAGATGAACCAGCACCGAGGATTCTATCAAGTTCAAGGCGGCGAGGATGTCATTCCTCTTGAAGAATCTGCCGAAGAATTCATTCCTGAACGCGAAGAACGTTGAGTGATGCACCAAGACAATCTTTGAAGAAAATGGTCTTTGAAGAAAATGCTGATCAAATTCCTCGACGACAACCAGCTCATCCTCGCGTTGCAAAAGAAGTGCAAGTTGAAAATATCATCGATGACATTGAAGCACCAGGTCCTCTCACACGCTCAAAAGCTTCACATTTATCTAACTTTTGTGGGCACTATGCTTTTGTCTCTATCACAGAGCCCACTAAGGTAGATGAAGCATTTTATGGAGCCTGAGTGGATTCAAGCTATGCAAGAAGAATTACATCAGTTCAAGCTCAACAACGTCTGGGAACTGGTCAAACGTCCAGATCCTCGCAAGCATAATATCATTGGCACAAAGTGGATCTACCGCAACAAGCAAGATGAAAATGGCCTTGTGGTGAGGAATAAGGCACGACTTGTAGCTCAAGGCTACACACGAGTTGAAGGAATTGATTTCGATGAAACTTTTGCACTGTTGCTAGACTTGAGGCTATTCACATATTACTTGCTTATGCTAACCATCATGACATCACTTTATATCAAATGGATGTGAAAAGTGCATTCCTCAATGGTAAGCTTGAGGAAGAAGTATATGTTGCTCAACCCCTGTGTTTTGAAGATCCAAAGAATCGACAAAGTCTTGAGACTCAACAAGGCCCTCTATGGCCTCAAGCAGGCCCCTTAGGCGTGGTATGATACTTTGAAGGAATTCTTCGTGAAGAATGGCTTCACACCGGTTCACTCGACCCTACTCTCTTTACTAAATCTTATGATGGTGAACTGTTTGTGTGCCAAATATACGTTGATGATATTATCTTTGGCTGTTGTCGTTGGGAACGACACCTATGGATCACAAGAATCCCCACTACGGTCGCGGGGCGCGGGGTCGTGGGAAGAGCGGATCAAATAGATAGCACATGGTTTCTTTATCCAGGTTCGGGCCGCGAGGATGCGTAAAACCCTACTCCTGCTTTGGTGGTTTGTTTATCTGTGTTCTTGAACTAGCAATGGGGCGTGAGGAGCTCCAAAAGCGAATCCTCCTCCTGGTCACCTTGGGCCTCCTTTTATAGGGAAAGGGTTGCCACAGTGGCACACAGGAGGTGGAAAAGTCTGATGATGCGAGTTTATCCTCGCATTACATGACAAGGCGCCTTTAAATGCGTCTTGCTTAGGTGTCCTTGCTTTATCGGGGCGGGAGAGCCTGTCTCGTCTGTCGCCGCTTCCTTCGATGTCGACACGCCACGGCCAGCGGTGCCAGCGGTGCCATGTAGGCGAGCAGCGGTGAAGTGGCGCGATGGTGGGTCTCCATGAAGATCCGCTTGCCACGCAGTGCCTCGCCCAACTGGTTGGGTCGGCGGTGCATGCGGTGGTGGAGGTTTGATTGGCGTGGGCGGATGGTGGCCCTACGGGTGTTCTTGGCAAGGGCCTCGGCTGTAGCCCGCAAGGGTCTTGCTGCGTGGCGCTGCAGCCTTGCCGGGCCTTGTGGTCCTCCTTGGCTGGGATCCCGCCAAGGGTCGTCATCTTCTATAGTGTGTATCTGATCTCGAATGTCTTCACAAAGATCTGCATGCCACCACGGGGATGTCTCCCGAATCCTTGCCCCATGGGGGCAGTGGACTCAAGGGTGATTCACTCCGTAGGTGTGGGGCGAGCTGCCACGGCAAGGGTCTTGCCGGGCTTGCTAAAACCGCCTCCCGGCAAGGATCTTTGCCGGGGGAGTCCACTTCGTCCCCTTTGCTCTTTGTGGTCTTGGTCTTGGCGTCGTTCTGCTCCTTTCGAGCTTCGACCTTACCTTGGCTCACCTCCCTTGCCTTGCTCAGTGTGGTGGTGCCTGTGGCTCAGACTGCCCGTGCACAGTTATAGGGGTACAAAAAGTGTACCCCTCTTTTTGTACACCAACAAGAGCCCCCGGGCCTGGGCCACACGTAAGCGCAATCGCGTCGTTGGTATTTGTCTTCATTTCATCATGATGACCATGCCTGTATTCTGTTATGCATACTTCTGAGTACTTATTCCGCTGCAAGTAGTTCTTCGCTAAGGAATTTCCTCACCGGCAAATTCCTTAGTGAAGAATTCATAAAAATCGCCTATTCATCCCCCCTCTAGTCGATATAACGCACTTTCAATTGGTATCAAAGTAAGGTACTCCCTTGTTCTGTGTGATTTTATTTTTTGCATACATTATATGGAAACTTAATTAAAAATACCATGGCATTTTTAACTTATGAATTTGCCATGACAATTTAATCTTTGTTTGTATGATGGGAGTTGCCATGTCTTATTTCTTTTTGGTCACAAAAATCTTTTTCACCGACAGCATTTTTCTGCTCTTTATAGGGGCTGGTATTTAATTTTCGTATCATAGCGAAAACTGGGCCTTCATATGCTGCATCAAAAAAAATCTGGGCTTTTCCTTTTTTTTGGTTACTAGGCTTTTCACAGAAAAACGGCCTGTAGGGTGATCTGGAGGCTGTTCGGGCCTATGCAAACCGATGTTAATGTTACGGTGACCATGCAAACCGAAGCCCAAAGAGTAGGCATATCCTATTTGGCGCTGCAGGCGCCGGTTTCTTCGGTTTCTGCAAACCGGCGCCTGCAGGCGCGGTAGCTGGGCTCGGCCCATTTGTGTTTTTTGTCTACCATTCATAAAACGTTCAAAAAATGTAACCACTAGGCCAACGAAGGACTTGTGCCTTATAAGCGTCTTTTTTCCTTTCACTCTTCACTCAGGGATCCCCTGGTCGGTTTTCACTGTTTCGCTGCTCATTTTCGAGGACGATTTTATTCGAGTTTTCTTTTCTTTCCTTTTATAAATTTTTTGTTAAAAAAACTGATGAACTGTTTCTCAAATTCCATGAACTTTTATTCGAAAACGATGAACTTTTATTCGAAAATGATGAACTTTTTTCAAATTTGATGAACTTTTTTCAAATTCGATGAACTTTTTCTCAAATTTCATGAACATTTTTCAAAAATGATGAATTTTTTTCAAAAACGATGAACTTTTATTAAAAAACAATGAACTTTTTTCAAATTCGATGAATTTTTTCTTAAATTCCATGAACTTTTTTCGAAAACGATGAACTTTTTCTCAAATTCCATGAACTTTTTTCAAAAACGATGAACTTTTTTCAAATTCGATGAACCTTTTTAAAAATCGATGAACTTTTTTCAAAGTGGTTAAACCTTTTTGAAATTTGATTCTAAATTTGATGAACTCTTTTCAAATTGGGATAAACTTTTTCAAACTCCGTGAACCTTTTGGAATTACCGATATTTCTGTTTTTTTTTGTGATTTTTTTTAAAATCAACGGTTGACTAGTCAACTAGTCAAGCGCTAGAGCAACCGGGCGACTGTGCAGCGCGAGTCGAGCGCTAGGAGCAGGCGAGCGCCCAGCTCTTGTAAATGGGCCGGCCAAAAACTAAGCAGCTGCGGGCGCCAGTTCTGGATCTGGCGCATACAGCGCCGATTAGGAGCTCCCCAAAGAGTAGCCTACAAGTTTATCTTTCTGTATAAGTCTGCGTTGTTCTAATCCAAAATCGATCTGATCTCCCAATCGCTAATCGCTAGGGTTTCCTGCCGCGGCTATGGCTCGCTGCACCCCCAATCCCGATCGCCAACCGGCAGGGCGCTGCTCACGTTTGCCGGCGCCGCCGGCTCTAGGAGACTACCAAGGCAAAGACGCAAAGTTGCTATCATAGTGTTAGCCGCCCTGTTGATTCTGCCATCGATCCAACGCCGTGTGTGTCACTGAGTCCGTCAGAGTTAGTACTTGAGTATATTGGCATGATCCAAGGCTCCGTTGGAAAGGTACCCACATATACTATCCCTAGTAGCTGGTTTATTCTTTTTGATGGATTACGACCTAGCAGCCTATTAATCAAGCATGTGAAACGATAGTTAAGTTACTAATTAGACTTCGTTTAAAGAACCAATAAACATTGCTGCTAATTGGTATCCTTCTATTACCTAATTAAAATTTTCAGTTGTATGTTTGGTCTGTCTTCAGTGCAAGAATCTACGAGCTAACTGTTAGATCCTAAACGCAAGATAATTGTTAAGGGAGTGAGGTCGTTTATAATCAGTTGCGAGTTTGCGAAAATTTATATATTCGATCCACCCTATGTTCAATTCCTGGTTCCGCCCCTCGCAATCGTGAGGTGTGGATTGGCCATCTACCACAGTTTGTACTAAACCTGCGTGCTGGTGATATGTCGTTGGGCTGTCGGGGTTCTTGCACCGATCACGCTCCCGCCGGCGCCGCTGCAGGAGAAGTCCATGGGCAGGGTGAAGCTGTCGATGAGTGAGATGTCATAGCTGTATGGGGTGTTGTCTTTCTGAGGTTAAACTTGGCCAGCGTCACGGGGGGCATGCCCGAGAGCATGCAACATAGGGCGTCGGTGCAGTCGCCTGTCTGGCAGCCCCCGCGGCCAATGGCGAGGTCGAAGGCACAACCCGTGCACGACCAGATCCTGCCGCTCGTCACGCCTATGGCGAACGTCAGGGTCCATGTCTTGCCTGGCGCGAGCTGCATGCCCCGTCCCGTTTGACCGGCATCGCGGCCGTGCACACCATGAGGCCCTGTTCGGAACAAAGGGTCCTAAAATAGAGGAATTTGTAAAATCATAGGAATGGAAAAGGATGACCAGAACGAGCCATAGGATCTAGTAGAAAACAACGGGAAGGCTGTTCGGGACTTCGGGTGACATTGCCGAAAACAAAGGGAAGACCAGTGCGAGGAGCCTAATGCATCTGACGCGAGGGATAGACTGTTGCGTAGTTTATTCGGCAATGCACAACCGCTGCATTTGTCTCCAATCGCTAGTGCATGTAATAGTATTTATTTTTATTTGGATGCACAGTGCAATTGCCAGGCTCCTCACGTTCCCCACAGCACTTGCCTTCCGCTCGAAACATGAGCTTGGGGTGGATTTTTAGGGCTCCTTTGATTCAAAGGAATTCAATAGGATTTTTAAGGATCGAAATTCTTTGGAATTTTTTCTATGTTTGTCCTTTGATTTATAGGATTAAATCAAATAAAAAATTTTCCTTTAAAATCTTTTGTACTACATTTTATAGAAAATCTAACATCCACTTCAACCTCTTTTTACAATTCCTTTACTTTTCATGTGAAATCAAACACTCCTTAGTAATCTGATAGGATTCAAGTGGACATGACACTCCAATCTTATATTTTTCTCATTCCTACGTTTTCAAAATCCTGCGGATCAAAGAGGCCCCTATACTTTTCCCATTCTTATATTTTCAAAATCCTGCGAATCAAAGAGGCCCTTACTTTCCTGTGGAATCAGCGCCGGAGGACAAAATTTCCTTTGGTTCCCTGTTCATGTTTCCCCTATCCCGAACGCCACCTAGGAAACGAGGTGCTGCCCTTGTCGGCGCCAGCTGGCAGCACACAACTCCAAAACATCCCAGTGAACTGCCAATCCCATTGATTCTGAGGCTCCGCTCGATACCCCTGAGGTGTATATAAAGAAAATTGTCCATTTATTTTTTTGCATGTCTTCATCTCCACGTACAGAGGAGAACCTTGATCGATGACGTGTTGCCACACGTGGTTGTGAGTGATGGCACACAACGCTCTCGGGCGAAGCGATGGAGATGATGGGCCGGATGACTTGGCCATCAAGTGCATGCCTCTGGCGGAGTCCGGTCCAGTTGTGAAGTCCACGTCTACGGCAAGGGATGTTTCAGTGGTGAAGCCCACCCCTCTAGCAGGGTCCAACTCGGTGGTCACACCCACACCTCCGGTGATGAGTGACCAGGTGGCGAAGTCGGTGCCTCTGACACGCAGTGGTCCAACTGGCTCCAATGAAGTGGACAAAAAGCGTCCATTGGTCACGCTCAATGGAGAAGAACAGGGGGTGGTTGTGAAGAAGCCAAGGTTGCCTCCTACTAGTATGTATTGCTCCTATCACCTTGTGCATTCTTTGGAGTAGAACACTTTGCTTTTTTTACAGGTGTGGCAAGTGATGCGAGCCTAGATGCCTTTTACTACCCCAAAGCAAAAGAACTCCTGGCCTGGGCAAAATTGCACTAGAGCATGCTCGCCGGGGAGAGCGTCTTGTTTGAGAAACTTAGCTTACTCTGGCTGAGCAGACTCCTACACCAAGCCTCGTCCTCCAACCTGCAAGCAACAATGCAAAGGAATGTCATGCGCTAAAATCTTCCTGGAGCTTGTAGATATCCAAGAAGCTTTGAGGGAGCGGCCCCTTAATAAGCAGCAAGTAAGTTATAGAAATGATAACATCCATAATGAGCTCCTGGAAAATCCGATAAGAGAGCGGGACCCCTCCTGATCTTGAAGTGTTGATTGACCACCTGCAAGCGGTGACCTGCCGCTTCAAGAGGGGCGTCGTCCTTCCCACCCAAGCGGGCCATTGCTAGTTGGAGGTGGCCAATTAACACAAAGACCAGGCAGCGCCATGCTCTTGTATTGGCTTTTTTTCAGGAGCTCATTGCGGATATTATCATTTCTATAACTTACTTGCTGCATATTAAGCGGCCACTCCCTCAACACCTCTTGGATATCTGCAAGCTCCATAGAGATGTATTTCAGCACACACCATTCCATTGCATTGCTTTAAGGCATGAGGACGAGGCTTGTTGCAGAAGTCCGCTCAGCGCTAGACGAAGCTTAAGTTTCTCAAACAATACGCTCTCCCCGACAAGGATGCTCCGGTGCTTTTCCATCAAGGCCCGGAGTTCTTTTGCTTCAAAGGAGCGAAAATCATCTAGGTTGGTCGCATCACGCACGGTCCATATAAAAAGAAAAGTCATCAAAGTGTTCTACCTCAAAGAATGCACGAGGTGGCAGGAACGAGGTAGCGGCGACTTGGGCGCACGCCACCGCCTTTCAGCTTGACTAGCACGAATACCTCACCTTTAAGGAATTCCAGAGTGTCAGAGGGTTCTCCTCCATCAGATACTCTGTCTTTAGGTCAGGGTGAAGATGATGTCAAATGAAGTGCAACGCTGAATACCTTATTATGTCTGTTATAGATGAAGCCCCTTGGGCATGTGTCGTTATAGCAGAATTGAGTCCTTTGGTCGTCAAATTGATTTTGACATCCATTGCCCATGTCAAATAGTTAGAACCATCGACGACAAGTTTAGGAAACTCTTTTTTAGATATGTCAGCCATATCCTGCATGCGATCATCATGCTTATTAATTTACTCTCATAGCAAATTAATTGTGTTGTAAATAAAACAATGCATGTATATTGATCTACATATAGCAATTGCCAATTGCCGGAACATATAGGTTGATATACATTGTGCTTGTACAATACAGTAATATACACTAATTACTGAGCAACACAATATTGTCATTTACACAAATTACTAAATAACAACACACAACTTAAAACTGCTAGTTAAACAACTAAACAGAAAAGAAAAAAAAGAAAAAAATGGTCCTAGGTCACAAACAGAGAGACCCAAACCAGTAGCACAACCCACTGCTACAATACTGCTACAGAACAAGGCCTAGGCTAATCCCATCTGGATAATACATGATGATATCTGCCTGACCTTGATTGCCCGGAAGAAGAAACAAAAGCATTATTATGCTTGTGACTAGAGAAAATAATACATTTTCTTACAAATGAAGTATTATTATTATAGCACATATGCCCGTGTGTTGCAACAGGAGAGACAATTGACGTACCACTGTCATGTTGTCATCACAGCCCATCAACATCCGAATTGTGCCCCGCCAAGGCAGAGAAGCGCACACTGAGGTGTAGCATAAATTGACATCAGTAGTACATTAAGAAGCATGCATACAATACTTTTAGCATGGTTTTTGTACAACTAATCCGATATTAAAGAGCCGAATTTACAACTTTTTCATACCAAGGCATTATTTGTTACTCCTATATGCGCATTGAAACTTATCATTCATACTCCATCCGATTCATATATATAGGCCCTCCTAACATACTTCATAGATTTAAAGGTTATATTGTGTGTTAGCATTTTCCAAAATACACCATAGCAATTAATTAAGGTTATGTCCTAAACATATTTTTAGAGTGTTTCGCAGGAACAAATAATAGTATGGTTGGAAACTACACATTTTTTGATCAAATTATATATACAAATTATTTTAATCCGACTTACGGTTGCAAAGTATAGCATGATCATGTTTAACATATTCTCTGATAAAAGCGAATGACCTAAACGAGTCGAAAACAGGGCGAATTGAGAGAAAACAGTGATCTAGTATAGCATGATCATGTTTAACATATTCTCTGATAAAAGCGAATGACCTAAACGAGTCGAAAACAGGGCGAATTGAGAGAAAACAGTGATCTAGTATAGCATGATCATGTTTAACATATTCTCTGATAAAAGCGAATGACCTAAACGAGTCGAAAACAGGGCGAATTGAGAGAAAACAGTGATCTAGGCAGGATTCGAACCAGGGACCAGCTGGTTTCCAGAATGCCGCGATAACCACCCAGCCACCTCCTTTTGATGTAACTGATTACCTTCTTTTGAGTTGATTTACTTACTATTTTTTTGAACGATTTTGTTGGCTTTTTTATTTCTTTATTCTCACACTTTTTGATAAATGATAAATGCGCAAACTTTTTCCAATTTTGCAATTTCTTTAGGTAAAATCGATGAACTAGTTTTCAATTCATGAACTTTTTAAAATTCAATGAACTTTTTTCACATCGATGAACTATTTTTTCAAATTTGATTAACTTTTTTCAAATCAATGCTTTTTTTTTGAAATTCAATGTATTTTTTTCAAAACCGATGGAAGTTTTACAAGTTTGTGAACTTTTTTTCAAAATTGACGAATTTTTTATATTCTAACTTGTGAACATTTTTTCAAAATCCATGAACTTCTAAATTTTTTGAACCTTTTCTTTCAGATCACCGTGAACTTTTTATCCAAATTTATGAACCTTTTTTTCACTACCGTGAACCTTTTGTTTTTCACAATTTTTTTTATTTTTGGATATCTCGCGTTTTTCATTTTTTTGAATTTTTCGTATTTCCTTTTTTTTAAATTCAACAAAGGTGAACCAACGCCTTTATTAGCAACAGGTGAAAGAACGCTTGAGCGAGCGACGATGGCGATCGAGCGCTCGCCTCATGGGCCGGCGCAGAAGCAGGCGGCTGTGAGCGCGACCTAGACGAGCTGGTGCCTGGAGCGCTGCATAGGAGCTCCCCTAACAACCGTCTGGGCGCGGGAGATAGCGGGTATCACAGTTGGGCCAAAGCCCAACAGAGAAAGATACTTAACGTTGGACCGCGGGTTACTTAGAGAAAAACTCAGGTTTTTTTTAATAAAATGTATGACGGTGGACGGGCAGAAACTCTGTGCATTATTAGTAGGTATATATATATATAGATAAATAAACATTTTAATGACAGATAGGCTAGGTTATTAAACAGATGGGCACGCCGACTGGCTTATATAGGAGATAATCATAATAATTACTACAAATGAAATTTAATTTGTAGTAATCTATTTACTTCAAATGAAATATAAACTTCTAACAAAAAAAATGAAATATAAATTTCAAAATAATGTTTGTCTCAGAATTTTTTCCATCTTTTTAAAAGAAAATTTTCAAAAAATGCTCTCCAAATTTACAGGAAAAAGATCAGCTTTTAAAAAAAAAATCATGTTCATATAGGATGTATTCCATGCACCACAACTCTTTCATCAGATGAAGGTAAAGAGCTGTAGTAGGTCCAGGCAAACGACGTTAGAATGGCTTATTCACGTCCAAATTACATTGCCAAAATGCGATAGTCAGTGTAACCTTATTTATGACGTTTGCCAAAATTGGACATAAGAAGTGTTGTGTAAATGCACATGGAGCAGGTTTTAATTTTTTTCCAGCCGTTCTTGTAACGCACGGACATTTGAACTAGTAACTACTTATACGGCGAAAGTGTTATTTTGGTCCCAAACTCACATGCACCTAGATGAACAGTAAAATTAGACATAAAAAAAAATGCTTTTTTGTAACAAACATTGATGAGTGTCTTGCGTGGCTATAAACTTTCATGATGGAGTAACATTCGTACATGCCAGAAAAAAAGAAAATCTACCTTCAAAATGCTTCTTTTTTCGAGCATTGCTTGTCCAGACCTCCCCGGATGTCATTTCATCAGGAAATTTTGCACATATGTGAAACACTCGTCAATGTTTATAAAAAAAGTCATGATTATTTATTTTTATTTTGTACCTTCTTGTGGATTTTACTCTCCATCCGGATGAATATTAGCTTGGGATCATAACTTTGTGTCCCGGTTATTCTTTGTTGTTCTGCTCAAGATGCTCTTAGAGCAGATCTAATGTGGCATCATCACTGTTTCTGGCCCCGTCCCCAGCCCCCTTCAGACAATGTTTGAGGGGCTAATGAGAACATTTTTTTTCAACTATGTCATCCAAAAGAATTTCTTTCAAGGATTTGTGCTGGGCTGTGGGGGGCAAGCCCCTTAGTTGTACACATAGAGCCGGTATGTATCGTGCCGCCACATGGGAGACCAAAGCCTAGACCCAGTATGTCCTTGGACGAGGCCAGGTACACTATGCTCGGGCACCAGTTCGTGGTGGTGAAGACGACCGCGCCGGCACCAGCGGTGAAGGAGATGAGGAACATGACGAAGACAAACGGGATCGCTGGCCTGCACGCCATTTGATTGAGCTAGCTAAGCGAGGATGAATCACTATGGTGAGTACTGACTACACGGCTAGCGCCAGGGGCAATATACATAGAGGGCAGGACGCCAAGCGTGTCCATTTTTATTTGGTTAGGCTACTTTGGACACTTTTTTTTTCCGCACATCCACCCGTCACTTACCCTCTTTTCGGGCGTCAGCTCTGTGCCGCCGCCCACTTCATGAATGCTGGCGACCGGCATGGCGGGTGCCCACACCATAAAGGGGCCCTGGTTCTGTACGAAGAATACAATGGCGTCGGCGCCAGCCGTGAAGGACATGAGGAGGAGGAGGACGACGACGAAAAGGGGAGACGAGATAATGTCATGAGTTGCCATTGTAGCGAATAAATTTGTGACGGAGTGAGCAAGTGATCGAGTGTGTATTTGCACATCCCAATGGCCTCATCGCTGCCCTATTGAACCGCGAGTGCACAAATGTGACTTGTGTGTAGTGTGCGACGATCGATGGCGGAATTGGAGATCTGATGGATCAATTGGATTGGTGTGGCACCTGCTCCTGCACTTCCTCGGGCACATGTTGAGGTCATGGTGGGGTAGCTCGTCTAGCGCGTCATCGTTGATCTACTCGTAGTAGAGGTAGAGGGAGGAAGAGGGTGGAGTACCTGGTACAACCTACTGCCGTGGTGAACGGAGTGGAGAAATATAACAAGACGCCCCCATTAAGATAAGCATTCATTTTTTTTAAGAAGAACCTCCTCAGTCAGTCACTCATATAGAAAGCATTGTCTGTCGCCCAACTCCCAAGTCATAAGTCGCATGTGCACCCCCACGCGAATGAATGGCTACTTCTTATATATAGAGAGAATGGTGGCATGATGAAGAGAACAAGGAGGGCTGCTGCTAGCTACATGATCCATGGGCAGAGGGAAGGGATGTACCACCCCTTAGTGGCTGACGAGCATCCCCTAAGTTCGCACTAATCTCATTTACAGGAAACACAGTTAAGTGGCTGTGCATGTTCTTTGCCTCCTCCATGTTGATTTATCAGCATTATTTATTATGTACTTACATCCCCATTGCCACAACCACAACGTTAATCAACCATAGACGCTTCGTTACATGTAATACTACTAGTGGATGGATCGGGACCAGAGTATTAGCAAATGAAACCAATTACTCATTCTGTCTACATATCATAGAGGCGTGAACTTGGACTCTGGTAAGGCCTCCTTTGATTTGGAGGAATTTTGTAGGAATTTCATAGGATAGGATTTCTATAGGAAAAATTCTTTTAGTTCCCTTTGGTTTATACGAATAGAATCCTATTCATATGGAGAAATTCTTCCTATCCTTCACATTTCATAGGAAAATAAACATTAGCCTAGATTTAATGAAAAAAACCTATGATGTGAATCAAAGGACATCTCCTTTCCTATTCCTACTCACAGAATTTAAGATGCATGTCATATCATTTCTTATGACTTTCCTATTTCTATGATTTTCCTATCCTATGAACCAAAGGAGGCCTAAAATTATATACGTAGTTCATTTTCAAGGATTCAAACAAACATTCTCATGCCACTCGCATGTCTTCTTTTTTACCCCTCCTGATACTGCCTTGTCATTTCATCTGTCTTCAAATTCTAACAAAGAATAAAAGGTGCTAGAGCTTGTATTCACTTCCAATCGAATTGATGCATTGCGCACTAGAATTATATAAGTAACTATGTTTTCAAATCATGGTCAATCCAATGCATATGTCGAAGCAAATCATTTTAGATCCAAACGGACCTATAGATCCAAACTTGGATTACATCTGCTTAGAGCTGACTGATTCCAATGCTGCATACAAGGACACACTAACTATATGCATGTCGATTCATAAACACGACAGCTTGGAACTCATTAAACTAATTCATTCAATCGTAGTCAAAAGGCTCTGTTGGAACAAGCATATACCAACAAGGATTTCTCAAAGCCAAACTTCTTTCTTTCTCACAAAGCCAAACTTCTTTGTTTCTCAAAGACAAGGCACTACAGAGGATTCCGAAAGGTAAAATTCTGAGTATACAGAAGTATCCAAACCAAAACAAAATTCGCTCCTAGTATACAAGCAAGCATCCAAACCCAACGCTAGCTACATGATTATAAAAAAAAGTAAAATGGATACTCCCATCCCATCCATGGCTGTTGTGTCTTGGTGCAATCAATAACAGAAAACATGATTTATGATCCTCCATTGCTTCTACAGCTGCCAGCCAACAAGGAAAAACACATGATGAGCCTTTTTGCATAATGCTTCCACATCTCAGCACTTCCGCGCCTTGCCACTTTTGGGGGTAACAACATCGGCATCATCGATCTCAATGGCAGCAA
The DNA here is from genome assembly GCA_021605145.1 of Aegilops bicornis. Taxonomy (NCBI): domain Eukaryota; kingdom Viridiplantae; phylum Streptophyta; class Magnoliopsida; order Poales; family Poaceae; genus Aegilops; species Aegilops bicornis. The sequence continues at coordinate 64,073,802 of CM038673.1, read as the reverse complement.
ACTATCACTGCCGTATGATACGTCTCCAACGTATCTATAATTTTTGATTGTTCCATGCTATTATATTATCTGCTTTGGATGTTTAATGGGCTTTAATATGCTCTTTTATATTATTTTTGGGACTAACCTATTAACCGGAGGCCCAGCGCCAGTTTCTATTTTTTTTTGCCTATTTCAGAGTTTAGCAGAAAAGGAATACCAAACGGAGCCCAAACGGAATGAAACCTTCGCGATGATCTTTCTTGGACCGAAAGCAATCTAGAAGACTTGGAGTTGGAGTCAGAGACACAACAAGGTGGCCACGAGGCAGGAGGGCGCGCCCAGGGGGGTAGGCACGCCCTCACCCTCGTGGGCCCCTCGTAGCTCCACCGACCTATTTATTTCGCCTATATATACTCCCATACCCTAAAAACATCAGGGGGAGCCACAAAACCACTTTTCCACCGCCGCAACCTTCTATACCCGTGAGATCCCATCTTGGGGCCTTTTCGAGCGATCTGCCGGAGGGGGAATCGATTATGGAGGGCTTCTACATCAACACCATTGCCTCTTCGATGAAGCGTGAGTAGTTTACCATAGACCTTCGGGTCCATAGTTATTAGCTATATGGCTTCTTCTCTCTCTTTAATTCTCAATACAAAGTTCTCCTCGATGTTCTTGGAGATCTATTCGATGTAATACTCTTTTGCGGTGTGTTTGCCGAGATCCGATGAATTGTGCATTTATGAACAAGATTATCTATGAATATTATTTGGTTCTTCTCTGAATTCTTATATGCATGACTTGATATCTTTGCAAGTCTCTTCGAATTATCAGTTTAGTTTGGCCTACTAGATTGATCTTTCTTGCAATAGGAGAAGTGCTTAGCTTTGGGTTGAATCTTGCAGTCTCCTTTCCCAGTGACAGTAGGGGCAACAATGCACGTATTGTATTGTTGCCATCAAGAATAAAAATATGGCGTTTATATCATATTGCTTGAGTTTATCCCTCTACATCATGTCATCTTGCTTAATGAGTTACTCCATTCTTATGAACTTAATACTCTAGATGCATGCTGGATAGCGGTCGATGTGTGGAGTAATAGTAGTAGATGCAGAATCGTTTCGGTCTACTTGACACTGATGTGATGCCTATATTCATGATCATTGCCTTAGATATCTTCATAACTATGTGCTTTTCTATCAATTGATCGACAGTAATTTGTTCACCCACCGTAATAGATGCTATCTTGAGAGAAGCCACTAGTGAAACCTATGACCCCTAGGTCTCTTTCCTATTATATTGCATCTCTTTTATTTACATCGCATCTCGTTTACTATTTTGCAATCTTTACTTTCCAATCTATACAACAAAATACCAAAAATATTTACTTTACTATCTCTTTTAGATCTCACTTTCATGAAGTGACCGTGAAGGGATTGACAACCCCTTTATCGCGTTGGTTGCAAGGTTCTTGATTGTTTGTGCAGGTACTAGGTGACTTGTGCGTTGTCTCCTACTAGATTGATACCTTGGTTCTTAAAACTGAGGGAAATACTTACCCTACTTTGCTGCATCACCCTTTCCTCTTCAAGGGAAAATCAACGCATGCACAAGAGGTAGCAAGAAGGATTTCTGGCGCCGTTGCTGGGGAGATCTACGCCAAGTCAAGACATAGCAAGTACCCATCATAAAGTCTTCTCCCTCGCATTACATTATTTGCCATTTGCCTCTCGTTTTCCTCTCCCCCACTTCTAAAATGATTTTCGAAAACCTTTGCCTTTTCTTCACCCCTCTTCCGTTCGTCTCTTTTCGCTTGCTTCTTGTGTGCTTGTGTGTTGGATTGATTGTTTGTCACGATGGCTCAAGATAATACTAAATTGTGTTACTTTTCCAATACCAACAACAATGATTTTATTAGCACTCCGATTGCTCCTACTACCGATGCTGAATCTTGTGAAATTAATACCGCTTTGTTGAATCTTGTTATGAAAGATCAATTTTCTGGCCTTCCTAGTGAAGATGCCGCTACCCATCTAAACAACTTTGTTGATTTGTGTGATATGCAAAAGAAGAAAGATATGGACAATGATATTGCTAAATTGAAGCTACTTCCGTTTTCTCTTAGAGATCGTGCTAAAACTTGGTTCTCTTCTTTGCGTAAAAATAGTATTGATTCATGGAATAAGAGCAAAGATGCTTTTATCTCTAAGTATTTTCCTCCCGCTAAGATCATCTCTCTTAGGAACGATATTATGAATTTTAAGCAACTTGATCATGAGCATTTTGCACAAGCTTGGGAGAGGATGCAATTAATGATACGTAATTGCCCTACACATGGTTTGAATTTGTGGATGATTACACAAATTTTTTATGCCGGATTGAATTTTGCTTCTAGAAATCTTATAGATTCGGCCGCGGGAGGCATTTTTTATGGAAATCACTTTAGGAGAAGCTACTAAACTCCTAGACAATATTATGGTTAATTATTCTCCACTAGTAAAAATGTTCATGCGATTGAAGAGATTAATGTTTTGAGTGAAAAGATGGATGAACTTATGAAATGTTTGCTAATAAAAGTGGTTTCTTCAGATCCTAATGATATGCCTTTGTCCACTTTGATTGAGAATAATAATGAATCCATGGATGTGAATTTTGTTGGTAGGAACAATTTTGGTAACAACGCCAGATAGAGGAAACTTTAATTCTAGGCCTTTTCCTATTAATTCCTCTAATAATTATGGTAATTCCTACAACAACTCTTATGGAAATTTTAATAAGATGCCCTCTGATTTTGAGACTAGTGCTAAAGAATTTATCAGTTCGCAAAAGAATTTCAATGCTTTGGTTGAAGAAAAATTGCTTAAAATTGATGAGTTGGCTAGGAACGTGGATATAATTTCTCTTGATGTTGATATTTTGGAACTTAGATCTATTCCACCTAAGCATGACATCAATGAGTCTCTCAAAGCCATGAGAATTTCCATTGACGAGTGCAAAGAAAGAACCGCTATGATGCGTGCTAAAAAAGATTCCTTTGTGAAAGCGTGTTCTTCTAGTTTTCATGACAATAATGATGAAGATCTAAAAGTGATTGATGTGACTCCTATTAAATCTTTGTTTTCCAATATGAATGTTGATAAAGATGGGACTGGAGATGAGTCAACCTCAGTTAAAAGGCGTCCCAATGATTCGGAGTTTTTAGATCTTGATGCAAAAATTAATAAAAGTGGGATTGAAGAGGTCAAAACTTTATGTATTAATGAACCAACTATTTTGGATTTCAATGAATTTAATTATGATAATTGCTCTTTGATAGATTGTATTTCCTTGTTGCAATCTGTGTTAAATTCTCCTCAGGCTTATAATCAAAATAAAGCTTTAACTAAACATATCGTTGATGCTTTAATGCAATCCCATGAAAAAAAACTTGAACTAGAAGTTTCTATCCCTAGAAAACTTTATAATGAGTGGGAACCTACTATTAAAATTAAGATTAAAGATTATGAATGCTATGCTTTGTGTGATTTGGGTGCTAGTGTTTCCAAGATTCCAAAAACCTTGTGTGATGTGCTAGGTTTCGTGAATTTGATGATTGTTCTTGAAATTTGCATCTTGCGGATTCCACCATTAAGAAACCTATGGGAAGGATTAATGATGTTCTTATTGTTGCAAATTGGAATTATGTTCCGTAGATTTCATTGTTCTTGATATAGATTGCAATCCTACATGTCCTATTATTCTTGGTAGACCTTTCCTTAGAACGATTGGTGCAATTATTGACATGAAAGAAGGAAATATTAGATTCCAATTTCTGTTAAGGAAAGGAAATTAAATTTCCTTATGAATCTATTATGAGAGCCACTTATGGATTGCATACCAAAGATGACAATAGATCTATTCTTGTTTTTATGCCTAGCTAGGGCGTGAAACGATAGCGCTTGTTGGGAGGCAACCCAATTTTATTTCTGTTCTTTGCTTTTTTCTCTTGTTTAGTAATAAATAATTCATCTAGCTTCTGTTTAGATGTGGTTTTATGTTTTAGTTAGTGTTTATGCCAAGTAGAACCTTTGGGAAGACTTGGGTGAAGTCTTTGCGATCTTGCTGTAAAAAACAGAAACTTGTGCGCTCACGAGATTAGCTGTCATTTTTTACTGGAGAGTGCTTTTAGGTTGATTATTTTTGCAGATGATTAATAGACAAATTCCTCATGTCCACCAATTTATTTCAGAATTTTTGGAGGTACAGAAGTATTTGAAACTTACGGATTTCTACAGACTGTTCTGTTTTGACAGATTCTGTTTTTCGTGTGTTGTTTGCTTATTTTGATGAATCTATGAGTAGTATCGGGGGGGTATGAACCACAGAGAAGTTGGAATACAGTAGGTTTAACACCAATATAAATAAAGAATGGATTCATTATAGTACCTTAAAGTGGTGGTTTATTTTCTTATACTAACGGAGCTCATGAGATTTTCTGTTGAAGTTTTGTGTTGTGAAGTTTTCTAAGATTTTGGGTAAAGATTTGATGGATTTTGGAATAAGGAGTTGCAAGAGCCTAAGCTTGGGGATGCCCAAGGCACCCGAAGGTAAAATTCAAGTACAACCAAAAGCCTAATCTTGGGGATGCCCCGGAAGGCATCCCCTCTTTCGTCTTCGCTTCATCGGTAACTTTACTTGAGGCTATATTTTTATTCACCACATGATATGTGTTTTGCTTGGAGCGTCTTGTATGATTTGAGTCTTTGCCTTTTAGTTTACCACAATCATTCTTGCTGTACACACCTTTTGGGAGAGACACACGCATGGATCGGAATTTATTAGAATACTCTATGTGCTTCACTTATATCTTTTGAGCTAGATAATTTTGCTCTAGTGCTTCACTTCTATCTTTTTAGAGCACGGTGGTGGTTTTATTTTATAGAAATTATTGATCTCTCATGCTTCACTTATATTATTTTGAGATTCTTTTAGAACAGCATGGTAATTTGCTTTGGCTATAAAACTAGTCCTAATATTATGGGCATAATAAAAACTTTCATATAAAGTGCGTTGAATACTATGAGAAGTTTGATGCTTGATGATTGTTTTGAGATATGAGGATGGTGATATTAGAGTCATGCTAGTAGAGTAATAAGTATTTGAGAAATACTTGTGTTGAGGTTTGCAAGTCCCGTAGCATGCACACATGGTAACCGTTGTGTAACAAATTTGAAGCATGAGGTGTTTCTTTGATTGTCTTCCTTATGTGTGGAGGTCGGGATCGCGCGATGGTTAACTCCTACCAACCCTTCCCCTGGGACCATGCACGTAGTGCTTGTTTTTGATGACTTGTAGATTTTTGCAACAAGTATGTGAGTTCTTTATGACTAATGTTGAGTCCATGGATTATACGCACTCTCACCCTTCCACCGTTGCTAGCCCCTCTAGTACCGTGCAACTTTCGCCGGTACCATAAACCCACCATTTACCTTCCTCAAAACAGCCACCATACCTACCTATTATGGCATTTCCATAGCCATTCCGAGATATATTGCCATGCAACTTTCCACCGTTCCGTTTATTATGACACGTCCCATCATTGTCATATTGCTTTGCATGATCATATAGTTTACATCGTATTTGTGGCAAAGCCACCATTCATAATTTTTCATACATGTCACTCTTGATTCATTGCACATTCCGGTACACCGCCGGAGGCATTCATATAGAGTCATATTTTGTTCTAAGTATCGAGTTGTAATCCTTGAGTTGTAAATAAATAGAAGTGTGATGATCATCATTATTAGAGCATTGTCCCGTGTGATGAAATAAAAAAAGAGGCCAAAGAAGCAAATAAAAAAGAGGCCAAAGAAGCCAAACAAAAAATGAGAGAAAAGAGAGAAGGGACAATGCTACTATCCTTTTTCTGCACTTGTGCTTCAAAGTAGCACCATGATCTTTATGATAGAGAGTCTCTTATTTTGTCACTTTCATATACTAGTGGGAATTTTCGTTATAGAACTTGGCTTGTATATTCCAACGATGGGCTTCCTCAAAATGCCCTAGGTCTTCGTGAGCAAGGAAGTTGGATGCACACCCACTTAGTTTCTTTTGTTGAGCTTTCATACATTTATAGCTCTAGTGCATCCGTTGCTTGGCAATCCCTACTCACTCACATTGATATCTATTGATGGGCATCTCCATAGCCCATTGATACGCCTAGTTGATGTGAGACCATCTTTCTCCTTTTTGTCTTCTCCACAACCACCACTCTATTCCACCTATAGTGCTATGTCCATGGCTCACGCTCATGTATTGCGTGAAAGTTGAAAGAGTTTGAGAAACTAATGTATGAAACAATTGCTTGGCTGAAACCGGGGTTGTGCATGATTTGAATATTTTGTGTGACGAAGATGGAGCACAGCCAAACTATATGATTTTGTAGGGATGAACTTTCTTTGGCCATGTTATTTTGAGAAGACATGATTACTTTGTTAGTATGTTTGAAGTATTATTATTTTTATGTCAATATTAAACTTTTGTCTTGAATCTTTCGGATCTGAACATTCATGCCACAATAAAGAAAATTACATTGATAATTATGTTAGGTATCATTCCACATCAAACATTCTGTTTTTATCATTTACCTACTTGAGGACGAGCAGGAATTAAGCTCGGGGATGCTTGATACGTCTCCAACGTATCTTCGTACATTTGCATCTCAAGCGCAACACATGCAACATAACAGTTTAAAACATAACAAATCGTAGAATGAAGAACAAATCACTAGTAAATCAGGAAAAGCAAGCTCATCGATCTATCGATTCAAATTATAAGCTCATCGAACAAACTTACGCTGACAAGTCACAAGACGATACAAATCGAGAACATATAACAGACCATAAAGATCAGTGACCATATCAATATGAGATAAGGGCCTGATCGATGAGGCAAATCTTTCGTCTCTGTTTTTGGAAAAACTAATGCTTACAGTTACACTAACTATAGGTATGAGCAGAAGTAGCATCATCAATAACTTGCGACATATCAGGATTAATAGCATTTGGTGGTGTTGCAAGTCTACTTATAACAGAAGGTGAATCAAGTGTAGAGCTAGATGGTAGGTCGTTACCTCCCCTCATCTTAGAGGGAAAAAAAATCTTAGTCTTAGCATCCTTCAGATTCTTCATAGGGATAATATGATAATAATCCGAAGTGACTCAACAAATATAGCTATGCTCCCCGGCAACGACGCTAGAAAAAAGGTCTTGATAACCCACAAGTATAGGGGATTGCAACAGTTTACGAGGGTAGAGTATTCAATCCAGATTTATTGATTCGACACAAGGGGAGCCAAAGAATATTTGCAAGTATTAGCAGCTGAGTTGTCAATTCAACCACACCTGGAGATTAATTATGTCCAGCAAAGTGATCAGTAGCAAAGTAGTATGATTGTTTTGATAGTAGTAGCAACAACAATAGTAACGGTAACAATAGTAATGATGATTTTGTAGCGAGTGCAATAGTAACCGTAGAAGTAGTAACTTAGCAGGAACAATATAAGAGAAATTCATAGGCATTGGATCAGTGAATTCGTTGGATGATATTCATCATATAACAGTCATAACCTAGGGCGATACAACACTAGCTCCAGTTCATAAATATAATGTAGGCATGTATTCCACAAATAGTAATACGTGCTTATGGAAAGAACTTGCATGACATCTTTTGTCCTACCCTCCCGTGGCAGCGGGGTCCTATTGGAAACTAAGGGATATTAAGGCCTCCTTTTAATAGAGAACCGGAACAAAGCATTAACACATAGTGAATACATGAACTCCTCAAACTACGTTCATCACCGGGAAGTGTCCCGACTTCTGTCACTCCGGGGTTGCCAGATCATAACATGTAGTAGGTGACTATAACTTGCAAGATTGGATCTACAACATAGATATACTGGTGATAACATAAACGGTTCAAATATGTAATCATGGCACCTGGGCCCAAAGTGACAAGCATTAAGCATGGCAAAGTCATAGCAACATCAATAACAAATGGATACTAGGGATCAAGTCCTAACAAAACTAACTCGATTACATGATGAATCTTGATACGTCTCCGTCGTATCTACTTTTCCAAACACTTTTGCCCTTGTTTTGGACTCTAACTTGCATGATTTGAATGAAACTAACCCGGACTGACGCTGTTTTCAGCAGAATTGCCATGGTGTTATTCATGTGTAGAAACAAAAGTTCTCGGAATGACCTGAAACTCCACGGAACGTCTTTTCAGAAATAATAAAAAATCCTTGCCAAAGATGAAGACCAGGGGGCCCACACCCTGTCCACGAGGGTGGGGCGTGCCCCCCCACCGTGGGCCTCTGGAGCTCCTCCGACGCCAACTCCAACTCTATATATTTGCTTTCGGGGAGAAAAAAATCAAGGAGAAGAAATCATCGCGTTTTACGATACGGAGCCGCCGCCAAGCCCTAAAACCTCTCAGGAGGGCTGATCTGGAGTCCGTTCGGGGCTCCGGAGAGGGGGATTCGTCGCCGTCATCATCATCAACCATCCTCCATCACCAATTTCATGATGCTCACCGCCGTGCGTGAGTAATTCCATCGTAGGCTTGCTGGACGGTGATGGGTTGGATGAGCTCTATCATGTAATCAAGTTACTTTTGTTAGGGTTTGATCCCTAGTATCCACTATGTTCTGAGATTGATGTTCCTATGACTTTTCTATGCTTAATGCTTGTCACTAGGGCCCGAGTGCCATGATTTCAGATCTGAACCTATTATGTTTTCATGAATATATGTGAGTTCTTGATCCTATCTTGCAAGTCTATAGTCACCTACTATGTGTTATGATCCGCAACCTCAAGTGACAATAATCGGGACCACTCCGGTGATGACCATAGTTTGAGGAGTTCATGTATTCACTATGTGCTAATGCTTTGTTCCGTATCTATTAAAAGGAGGCCTTAATATCCCCTAGTTTCCATTAGGACCCGCTACCACGGGAGGGTAGGACAAAAGATGTCATGCAAGTTCTTTTCCATAAGCACGTATGACTATATTCGGAATACATGCCTACATTACATTGATGAATTGGAGCTAGTTCTGTGTCACCCTATGTTATGATTGTTACATGATGAACTGCATCCGGCATAATTATCCATCACCGATCCAATGCCTACGAGATTTTCATATATTGGTTCTCGCTTATTTACTTTTGCTTCCGTTACCTTTTACTACTGTTACCACTACTATCATATTACTTTGCTACTAAATACTTTGCTACAGATATTAAGTTATCCAGGTGTGGCTGAATTGACAACTCAGTTGCTAATACTTGAGAATATTCTTTGGCTCCCCTTGTGTCGAATCAATAAATTTGGGTTGAATACTCTACCCTCAAAAGCTGTTGTGATCCCCTACACTTGTGGGTTATCAAATCCCATCCAACTCCTCACCGACCAGCAAGCCTAGGAAGGAATTACTCACTCCTGGTGAGGAGCGTCATGGAATTGGCGGTGGTTCTTGGCTCCAGAAATTATCTTTTATTGTATAAAAATTCCTCGCAAAGTTTCGTTCCAATCCGAGAACTTTTATTTCTGCACAAAAACAACACCATGGTAGTTCTGCTGAAAACAACGTCAGTCCGGGTTAGTTTCATTCAAATCATGCAAATTAGAGCCCAAAACAAGAGGGAAAAGCGTTAGGTAAAGTAGATACGACGGAGACGTATCTGAAGGAAATATGCCCTAGAGGCAGTAATAAAGTTGTTATTTATATTTCCTTATATCATGATAAATGTTTATTATTCATGCTAGAATTGTATTAACCGGAAACTTAGTACATGTGTGAATACATAGACAAACAGAGTGTCACTAGTATGCCTCTACTTGACTAGCTCATTGAATCAAAGATGGTTAAGTTTCCTAGCCATAGACAAGAGTTGTCATTTGATTAACGGGATCACATCATTAGAGAATGATATGATTGACTTGACCCATTCCGTTAGCTTAGCATTCGATCGTTTAGTGTATTGCTATTGCTTTCTTCATGACTTATACATGTTCCTATGACTATGAGATTATGCAACTCCCGAATACCGGAGGAACACTTTGTGTGCTACCAAACTTCACAACGTAACTCGGTGATTATAAAGGTGCTCTACAGATGTCTCTGATGGTACTTGTTGAGTTGGCATAGATAGAGATTAGAATTTGTCACTCCGATTGTCAGAGAGGTATCTACTGGACCCTCTCGGTAATGCACATCACTATAAGCGTTGCAAGCAATGTAACTAATGAGTTAGTTGCAGGATGATGCATTACAGAACGAGTAAAGAGACTTGCCAGTAACAAGATTGAACTAGGTATTGAGATACCGACGATCGAATCTCGGGCAAGTAACATACCGATGACAAAGGGAACTACGTATGTTGTTATGCGGTTTGATCGATAAAGATCTTCGTAGAATATGTAGGAGCCAATATGAGCATCAGGTTCCGCTATTGGTTATTGACCGGAGACGAGTATCGGTCATGTCTACATAGTTCTTGAACTCGTGGGTTCCGCACGCTTAACGTTCGGTCACGATCGGGGATATGAGATTATTTGTTTTGATGTACTGAAGGTAGTTCAGAGTCCCGGATATGATCACGGACATGACGAGGAGTCTCGAAATGGTCGAGACATAAAGATCGATATATTGTATGACTATGTTTGGAATCCGGAAGGGTTCCGGGCAAGTTCTGACAAATACCGTAGTACCGGGGGGGTTACCGGAACCCCCCTGGGGAGTGTAATGGGTCTATTGGGCCTTAGTGGAGAAGAGGAGGGGTGGCCAGGGCAGGCTGCGCGCCCCCTCCCCTCTAGTCCGAATTGGACAAGGAGGGGGGGGCACCCCCCTTTCCTCCCCCCTCTCTCCTCCTTCCCTCTCTCCTACTCCTACTCTTGGAAGGGTTAGAGTCCTACTCCCGATGGGAGTATGACTCCCCTTGGGGTGCGCCTAGGAGGTCCGGCCCCTCCCCCTCCTCGAATCCTTTATATACAGAGGAGGGGGGCACCCCATAGACACACAAGTTGATCAGTTGATCTTTTAGCCGTGTGCGGTGCCCCCCTCCACCATAATCCACCTCGGTTATATCGTAGCGGTGCTTAGGCGAAGCCCTGCGTCGGTAGCATCATCATCACCGTCATCACGCCGTCGTGCTGACGGAACTCTCCCTTGAAGCTCTGCTGGATCGTGAGTTCGAGGGACGTCATCGAGATGAACGTGTGCTGAACTCAGAGGTTCCGTGCGTTCGGTACTTGGATCGGGAAGACGTACGACTACATCAACCGCGTTGTCATAACGCTTCCGCTTTCGGTCTACGAGGGTACGTGAACAACACTCTCCCCTCTTGTTGCTATGCATCACCATGATCTTGCGTGTGCGTAGGAATTTTTTTGAAATTACTACGTTCCCCAACAGTGGCATCCAAGCCAGGTTTATGCGTAGATGTTATACGCACGAGTAGAACACAAGTGAGTTGTGGGCGATACAAGTCATACTGCTTATCAGCATGTCACACTTTGATTCGGCGGTATTGTTGGATGAAGCGGCCCAGACCGATATTACGCGTACGCTTACGCGAGACTGGTTCTACCGACGTGCTTAGCACACAGGTGGCTGGCGGGTGTCAGTTTCTCCAACTTTAGTTGAATCGAGTGTGGCTACACCCGGTCCTTGTGAAGGTTAAAACAACACATACTTGACGAAATATCGTTGTGGTTTTGATGCATAGGTAAGAACGGTTCTTGCTCAGCCCGTAGCAGTCACATAAAACATGCAACAACAAAGTAGAGGACGTCTAACTTGTTTTTGCAGGGCATGTTGTGATGTGATATGGTCAAGACATGATGCTAAATTTTATTGTATGAGATGATCATGTTTTGTAACCGAAGTTATCGACAATCGGCAGGAGCCATATGGTTGTCGCTTTATTGTATGAAATGCAATCGCCATGTAATTGCTTTACTTTATCACTAAGCGGTAGCGCTAGTTGTAGAAGCAATAGTTGGCAAGACGACAACGATGCTACGATGAAGATCAAGGTGTCGCGCCGGTGATGATGGTGATCATGATGGTGCTTTGGAGATGGAGATCAAAGGCACAAGATGATGATGGCCATATCATATCACTTATATTGATTGCATGTGATGTTTATCTTTTAGGCATCTTATTTTGCTTAGATCGACGGTAGCATTATAAGATGATCCCTCACTAAATTTCAAGGTATAAGTGTTCTCCCTGAGTATGCACCATTGCGAAAGTTCGTTGTGCCGAGACACCACATGATGATCGGGTGTGATAAGCTCTACGTTCACATACAACGGGTGCAAGCCAGTTTTGCACACGCAGAATACTCGAGTTAAACTTGACAAGCCTAGAATATGCAGATATGGCCTCGGAACACTGAGACCGAAAGGTCGAGCGTGAATCATATAGTAGATATGATGAAAATAGTGATGTTCACCATTGAAAACTACTCCATCTCACGTGATGATCGGACATGGTTTAGTTGATATGGATCACATGATCACTTAGATGATTAGAGGGATGTCTATCTAAGTGGGAGTTCTTAAGTAATTTGATTAATTGAACTTTAATTTATCATGAACTTAGTACCTGATAGTATTTTGCATGTCTATGTTGTTGTAGATAGATGGCCCGTGTTGTTGTTCCGTTGAATTTTAATGCGTTCCTTGAGAAAGCAAAGTTGAAAGATGATGGTAGCAATTACACGGACTGGGTCCGTAACTTGATTATTATCCTCATTGCTGCACAGAAGAATTACATCCTGGAAGCACCGCTAGGTGCCAAACCCGCTGCAGGAGCAATGCCAGATGTTATGAACGTCTGGCAAAGCAAAGCTGATGACTACTCGATAGTTCAGTGTACCATGCTTTACGGCTTAGAACCGGGACTTCAACGATGTTTTGAACGTCATGGAGCATATGAGATGTTCTAGGAGTTGAAGTTAATATTTCAAGCAAATGCCCGGTTTGAGAGATATGAAGTCTCCAATAAGTTCTACAGCTCCAAGATGGATGAGAATAGTTCTGTCAGTGACCATATACCCAAAATGTCCGGGGTATAACAATCACTTGATTCAACTGGGAGTTAATTTGCCGGATGATAGTGTCATTGACAGAATTCTTCAATCACTGCCACCAAGCTACAAGAGCTTCATGATGAACTATAATATGCAAGGGATGAATAAGAAAATTCCTGAGCTCTTCGCAATGCTAAAGGCTGCATAGGTAGAAATCAAGAAGGAGCATCAAGTGTTGATGGTCAACAAGACCACCAGTTTCAAGAAAAAGGTAAAGGGAAGAAGGGGAACTTCAAGAAGAACGGCAAGCCAGTTGCTGCTCAAGTGAAGAAGCCCAAGTCTGGACCTAAGCCTGAGACTGAGTGCTTCTACTTCAAAGGGACTGGTCACTGGAAGCGGAACTGCCCCAAGTATTTGGCGGAAAAGAAGGATGGCAAGGTGAACAAATGTATATGTGATATACATGTTATTGATGTGTACCTTACTAATGCTCGCAGTAGCACCTGGGTATTTGCTACCTCTTGAGCACTGCGTTGGTTTTTCCCTTGAAGAGGAAAGTAGCGTAAGTATTTCCCTCAGTTTTTGAGAACCAAGGTATCAATCCAGTAGGAGGCCACACGCAAGTCCCTCGTACCTACACAAACAAATAAGAACCTTGCAACCAACGCGATAAAGGGGTTGTAAATCCCTTCACGGCCTCTTGCAAAAGTGAGATCTGATAGAGATGATAAGATAATATTTTTGGTAGTTTTATGATAAAGATTAAAAGTAAAGAACGTAAAATAAAATAGACGTAAACTTATATGATGGAGAATAGACCCGGGGGCCATAGGTTTCACTAGTGGCTTCTCTCAAGATAACATGAGTATTATGCTGGGTGAACAAATTACTGTCGAGCAATTGATAGAATTGAGCATAGTTATGAGAATATCTAGGCATGATCATGTATATAGGCATCACGTCCGTGACAAGTAGACCGACTCCTGCCTGCATCTACTACTATTACTCCACACATCGACCGCTATCCAGCATGCATCTAGAGTATTAAGTTCATAAGAAAAGAGTAACGCTTTAAGCAAGATGACATGATGTAGAGGGATAAACTCATGCAATATGATATAAACCCCATCTTTTTATCCTCGATGGCAACAATACAATACGTGCCGTTTCCCCTACTGTCACTGGGATCGAGCATCGCATGATTGAACCCAAAGCTAAGCACTTCTCCCATTGCAAAAAAGATCAATCTAGTAGGCCGAACCAAACTGATAATTCCAAGAGACTTGCAAAGATAACCAATCATACATAAAAGAATTCAGAGAAGATTCAAATATTGTTCATAGATAATCTTGATCATAAACCCACAATTCATGGGATATCGACAAACACACCGCAAAAAGAGTTACATCAAATATATCTTCAAGAAGATCGAGGAGAACTTTGTATTGAGATCCAAAGAGAGAGAAGAAGCCATCTAGCTAATAACTACAGACCCGAAGGTCTGTGGTAAACTACTCACACATCATCGGAGAGGCTATGGTGTTGATGTAGAAGCCCTCCATGATCGATGCCCCCTCCGGCAGAGCACCGGAAAAGGCCCCAATATGGGATCTCACGGGTACAGAAGGTTGCGGCAGTGGAAATAGGTTTTCGTGGTGCTCCTGGATGGTTTCGGGGTACGTAGGTATATATAGGAGGACGAAGTAGGTCAGTGGAGCCACGAGGGGCCCACAAGGGTGGAGGGCACGCCTAGGGGGGTAGGCACGCCCCCTGCCTCACGGCCTCCTTGTTGATTGCTTGACGTCCACTCCAAGTGCCCTGGATCACGTTTGTTTCAGAAATCACGCTCCCGAAGGTTTCATTCCGTTTGGACTCCGTTTGATATTCTTTTTCTGCGAAACACTGAAATAGGCAAAAAAACAGCAATATGCACTGGGCCTTGGGTTAAGAGATTAGTCCCAAAAATAATATAAAAGTGTATAATAAAGCCCATTAAACATCCAAAATAGAATATATAATAGTATGGAGCAATAAAAAATTATAGATACGTTGGAGACGTATCAAGCATCCCCAAGCTTAATTCCTGCTCGTCCTCGAGTAGGTAAATGATAAAAACAGAATTTTTGATGTGGAATGATACTTGGCATAATTTCAATTTAATTCTTCTTAATTGTGGTATGAATATTCAGATCCATAAGATTCAAGACAAAAGTTTAATATTGACATAAAAATAATAATACTTCAAGCATACTAACAAAGCAATTATGTCTTCTCAAAATAACATGGCCAAAGAAAGTTATCCCTACAAAATCATATAGTCCGGCTATGCTCTATCTTCACCACACAAAGTATTTAAATCATGCACAACCCGATGACAAGCCAAGCAATTGTTTCATACTTTTGACATTCTCAAACTTTTTCAATCTTCACGCAATACATGAGCGTGAGCCATGGACATAGCACTATAGGTGGAATAGAATGGTGGTTGTGGAGAAGACAAAAAGGAGAAGATAGTCTCACATCAACTAGGCGTATCAACGGGCTATGGAGATGCCCATCAATAGATATCAATGTGAGTGAGTAGGGATTGCCATGCAGCGGACGCACTAGAGCTATAAGTATATGAAAGCTCGACAAAGGAAACTAAGTGGGTGTGCATCCAACTCGCTTGTTCACGAATACCTAGGGCATTTTGAGGAAGCCCATCATTGAAATATACAAGCCAAGTTCTATAATGAAAGATTCTCACTAGTATATGAAAGTGACAACATAGGAGACTCTCTATCATGAAGATCATGGTGCTACTTTGAAGCACAAGTGTGGTAAAAGGATATTAGCATTGTCCCTTCTCTCTTTTTCTCTCATTTTTTTATTTTTTTATTTTTTATTTGGGCATTTTCTCCTTTTTTATGGCCTCTTCTTTTTTTAGTCCGGAGTCTCATACTGACTTGTGGGGGAATCATAGTCTCCATCATCCTTTCCTCACTAGGACAATGCTCTAATAATGATGATCATCACACTTTTATTTACTTACAACTCATGAATTACAACTCGATACTTAGAACAAAATATGACTCTATATGAATGCCTCTGGCGGTGTACCGGGATATGTAATGACTCATGAGTGACATGTATGAAAGAATTATGAACGGTGGCTTTGCCACAAATACGATGTCAACTACATGATCATGCAAAGAAATATGACAATGATGGAGCGTGTCATAATAAACGGAACGGTGGAAAGTTGCATGGCAATATATCTCGGAATGGCTATGGAAATGCCATGATAGGTAGGTATGGTAGCTGTTTTGAGGAAGGTATATGATGGGTGTATGATACCGGCGAAAAGTGCGCGGTATTAGAGAGGCTAGCAATGGTGGAAGGGTGAAAAGTGCGTATAATCCATGGACTCAACATTAGTCATAAAGAACTCATATACTTATTGCAAAAATCTACAAGTTATCAAAGCAAAGTATTACGCGCATGCTCCTAGGGGGATAGATTGGTGGGAAAAGACCATCGCTCGTCCCCGACCGCCACTCATAAGGAAGACAATCAATAAATAAATCATGCTCCGACTTCATCACATAATGGTTCACCATACGTGCATGCTACGGGAATCACAAACTTTAACACAAGTATTTCTCAAATTCACAACTACTCAACTAGGATGACTCTAATATCACCATCTTCATATCTCAAAACAATTATCAAGCATCAACTTCTCTTAGTATTCAACACACTCATAAGGAAGTTTTACAAACCTTGAATACCAAGCATATTAGGATTAAGAACATTACCATGCTGTTTAAGACTCTCAAAATAATATAAGTGAAGCATGAGAGTTCATCTATTTCTTCAAAATAAACCTACCATCGTCCTCTAAAAGATATAAATGAAGCACTAGAGCAAACGACAAACTACTCCAAAAGATATGAGTGAAAATCAATGAGTAGTTGTATAATTATGCAACTATGTGAAGACTCTCCCATTTAATAATTTCAGATCTTAGTATTTTATTCAAACAGCAAGTAAAGCTAAATAAAACGACATTTCAAGGATAGCACACATCATGTGAAGAAGCAAAAACTTAGGATCAACCGTAACCGATAGTTGTCGAAGAAGAAAGGTGGGATGCCTACCAGGGCATCCCCAAGCTTAGATGCTTGAGACTTCTTGAAATATTATCTTGGGGTGCCTTGGGCATCCCCAAGCTTGAGCTTTTGTGTCTCCTTAATTCCTCTCATATCACGGTTTCCTAAATTTCAAAAGCTTCATCCACACAAAACTCAACAAAGACTCGTTAGGTAAGTTAGTATAAACCAATGCAAAAACCTTATCATACTATACTGTAGTAAATAACTAAAATTATTATTCAACATTGCATAATAAATGCCTCTGCATATTAATACTCCTATCATCAAATATAATCATTAAACAAGCAAACATATGCAAACAATGCAAACATAACAGCAATCTACCAAAACAGTACAGTCTGTAAAGAATGCAAGATTCATCATACTTCCCTAACTCCAAAAATTATTAAAGAAAATTCCCACTGTATTAAATTTATCAGAGCTTATTATGCAAAAGGTTTCAACATTTTATCACATTCTGACTTTTCTAGGGATTTTTTGCAACAACGGTAAACTTTCTGTTTTGAAACAGCAACATGTATACTTGCAAAATAAGCATGGTAAAAGCTATCCTTGACATTTTTATTGAAACTAGAGATGCAAAACATTATTCTAAATAACAGCAAGCAAATACTAACTAAAGAAAATGACGCTCCAAGCAAAACACATATCATGTGGTGAATAAAAATATAGCTCCAAGTAAAGTTACCGATGAACAAAGACGAAAGAGGGGATGCCTTCCGGGGCATCCCCAAGCTTAGGCTCTTGCCACTCCTTATTCCGTAGTCCATCGAATCTTTACCCAAAACTTGAAAACTTCACAACACAAAACTTAACAGAAAATCTCGTGAGCTCCGTTAGCGAAAGAAAACAAAACACCACTTCATGGTACTGTAATGAAGTCATTCTTTATTTATATTGGTGTTAAACCTACTGTATTCAAACTTCTATATGGTTTATAAACTATTTTACTAGCCATAGATTCATCAAAATAAGCAAACAACACACGAAAAACAGAATCTGTCAAAAATAGAACAGTCTGTAGTAATCTGTAACTAACGCAAACTTCTGGAACTCCAAAAATTCTAAAATAAATGGGTGGACCTGAGGAATTTGTCTAGTAATCATATGCAAAAATAATCAACTAAATAGCACTCTCCAGTAAAAAGTTTTAGCTAATATCGTGAGCGCTAAAGTTTCTGTTTTTTACAGCATGATCATAAGACTTCACCCAATTCTTCCCAAAGGTTCTACTTGGCACAAACACTAATTAAAACACAAAACCACATCTAAACAGAAGCTAGATGGATTATTTATTCCTAAACAGAACCAAAAGTAAGAAACTAAAATAAAATTGGGTTGCCTCCCAACAAGCGTTTAACGCCCCTAGCTAGGCATGATGATTTCAATGATGCTCACATAAAAGATAAGAATTGAAACATAAAGAGAGAATCATGAAGAATATGACTAGCACTTTTAAGTCTAACCATCTTCCTATGCATAGGGATTTTGTGAGCAAATAACTTATGGGAACAATAATCAACGAGCATAGGAAGGCAAAACACGCATAACTTTAAAACTTTAAGCACATAGAGAGGAAACTTGATATTATTGCAATTCCTACAAGCATATATTCCCCCCTCATAATAATTTTCAGTAGCATCATGAATGAATTCAACAATATAACCAGCACCTAAAGCATTCTTTTCATGATCTACTTGCATAGAAATTTTACTACTTTCCACATAAGCAAAATTCTTCTCATTCGGGATAGTAGTGGGAGGAAGCTCAACAAAACAACTATCATGTGATTGAAAATTAAGATCAAGATGACAAGTTTCATGGTTATCATTATTCTTTAAAGCATACGTGTCATCACAATAATCATCATAGATAGGAGGCAGGCTTTCATCATAGTAAATTTGCTCATTAAAGCTTGGGGGACAAAAAATATCATCTTCATCAAACATAGCTTCCCTAAGCTTGTGGCTTTGCATATCATTAGCATCATGGATATTCAAGGAATTCATACTAACAACATTGCAATCATGCTCATCATTCAAAGATTTAGTGCCAAACATTTTAATGCATTCTTTTTCTAACACTTTGGCACAATTTTCCTTTCCATCATACTCACGAAAGATATTAAAAAGATGAAGCATATGAGGCAAACTCAATTCCATTTTTTTGTATTTTTATTTCATAAACTAAACTAGTGCTAAAACAAGAAACAGAAAGATTCGATTGCAAGATCTAAAGATATACCTTTAAGCACTCACCTCCCCGGCAACGGCGCCAGACAAGAGCTTAGTTGACGGGGTGTGAGTGTCGCCTACCTAGCCTCCCCGGCAACGGCGCCAGAAACTGCTTGCTGTCTACTACACAACTTTCTTCTTGTAGACGTTGTTGGGCCTCCAAGTGCAGAGGTTTGTAGGACAGTAGCAAATTTCCCTCAAGTGGATGACCTAAGGTTTATTAATCCTTGGGAGGCGTAGGATGAAGATGGTCTCTCTCAAACAACCCTACAACACAGATAACAAAGAGTCTCTTGTGTCCCCAACACACCCAATACAATGGTAAATTGTATAGGTGCACTATTTCAGCGAAGAGATGGTGATACAAGTGCAATATGGATGGTAGATATAGGTTTTTGTAATCTGAAAATATAAAAACAGCAAGGTAACAAGCAATAAAAGTGAGCGTAAACGGTATTGCAATGCTAGGAAACAAGGCCTAAGGTTTATACTTTCACTAGTGCAAGTTCTCTCAACAATAATAACATAATTGGATCATATAACTATCCCTCAACATGCAACAAAAAGTCACTCCAAAGTCACTAATAGCGGAGAACAAACGAAGAGATTATGGTAGGGTACAAAACCACCTCAAAGTTATTCTTTCCAATCAATCCGTTGGGCTATTCCTATAAGTGTCACAAAACAGCCCTAGAGTTCGTACTAGAATAACACCTTAAGACACAAATCAACCAAAACCCTAATGTCACCTAGATACTCCAATGTCACCTCAAATATCCGTGGGTATGATTATACGATATGCATCACACAATCTTTAGATTCATCTATTCAACCAACACATAGAACCTCAAAGAGTGCCCCAAAGTTTCTACCAGAGAATCAAGACGAAAACGTGTGCCAACCCCTATGCATAAGTTCATGGGCAGAACCCGCAAGTTGATCACCAAAACATACATCAAGTGAATCACGTGATATCCCATTGTCACCACAGATACGCATGGCAAGACATACATCAAGTGTTCTCAAATCATTAAAGACTCAATCTGATAAGATTACTTCAAAGGGAAAACTTGATCCATTATAAGAGAGTAGAGGGGGAGAAGAAACATAAGATCCAACTATAATAGCAAAGCTCGCGATGCATCAAGATCGTGCCAAATCAAGAACACGAGAGAGAGAGAGATCAAACACATAGCTACTGGTACATACCCTCAGCCCCGAGGGTGAACTACTCCCTCCTCGTCATGGAGAGCACCGAGATGATGAAGATGGCCACCGGTGAGGGTTCCCCCTCCCGTGGTGCCTAACAGGTCCCGATTGGGTTTTGGTGGCTACAGAGGCTTGCGGTGGCGGAACTCCCGATCTATTCTGTTCTCCGAAGTTTTTAGGGTATATGGGTATATATAGGAGGAAGAAGTACGTCAGGGGAGCCACGAAGGGCCCACGAGGGTGGAGGGTGTGCCCTGGGGGGTGGGCGCGCCCCCCTACCTCGTGGTTTCCTCGTTGCTTCTTTGAGGTGGACTCTAAGTCTCCCCGGTTGCTTTCCTTCCAAAAATAACTTCTCCAGAAGATTTCATTCCGTTTTGACTCTGTTTGACATTCCTTTTCTTCGAAACACTGAAACAAGGGAAAAAACAGAAACTGGCACTGGGCTCTAGGTCAATAGGTTAGTCCCAAAAGTAATATAAAAGTGTAAAATAAAGCCCATAAACATCCAAGATGGATAATATAATAGCATGGAATAATAAAAAATTATAGATACATTGGAGACGTATCACGAACCTACGAACTATGAGGAAGCGATGATGAGCCCAGATTCCGTGAAATGGCTCGAGGCCATGAAATCTGAGATGGGATCCATTTATGAGAACAAAGTGTGGACTTTGGTTGACTTGCCCGATGATCGGCAAGCCATCGAGAATAAATGGATCTTCAAGAAGAAGACTGACGCTGACGGTAATGTTATTGTCTACAAAGCTCGACTTGTTGCAAAAGGTTTTCGACAAGTTCAAGGAGTTGACTACGATGAGACCTTCTCACCCATAGCGATGCTTAAGTCCGTCCGAATCATGTTAGCAATTGCCGCATTTTATGATTATGAAATTTGGCAAATGGATGTAAAGATTGCATTCCTAAATGGATTTTTGGAAGAAGAGTTGTATATGATGCAACCTTAGGGTTTTATCAATCCAAAGGATGCTAACAAAGTGTGCAAGCTCCAGCGATCCATCTATGGACTGGTGCAAGCATCTCGGAGTTGGAATAAACGTTTTGATAGTGTGATCAAAGCATATGGTTTTATACAGACTTTTGGAGAAGCCTGTATTTACAAAAAGTGAGTGGGAGCTCTGTAGCATTTCTATTATTATATGTGGATGACATATTGTTGATTGAAATAATATGGAATTTCTGGATAGCATAAAAGGATACTTGAACAAGAGTTTTTCAGTGAAAGACCTCGGTGAAGCTGCTTATATATTGGGCATCAAGATCTATAGAGATAGATCAAGACGCTTAATTGGACTTTCACATAGCACATACCTTGATAAAGTTTTGAAGAAGTTCAAAATGGATCAAGCAAAGAAAGAGTTCTTGCCCGTTACAAGGTGTGAAGTTGAGTCAGACTCAATGCCCGACCACTGCAGAAGATAGAGAGAAAATGAAAGATGTTTCCTATGCTTCAGCCATAGGCTCTATCATGTATGCAATGCTGTGTACCAGACCTGATGTCTGCCTTGCTATTAGCTTAGCAGGGAGGTACCAAAGTAATCCAGGAGTGATCACTGGACAGCGGTCAAGAACATCCTGAAATACCTAAAAAGGACTAAGGACATGTTTCTCGTTTATGGAGGTGACAAAGGGCTTGTCGTAAATGGTTACGTCGATGCAAGCTTTGACACTGATCCGGATGACTCTAAGTCACAAACCGGATACTTATTTATATTGAACGGTCGAGCTGTCAGTTGCTGCAGTACTAAGCAAAGTGTCGTGGCGGGATCTACGTCTGAAGCGGAGTACATAGCTGCTTCGGAAGTAGCAAATGAAGGAGTCTGGATGAAGGAGTTCATATCCGATCTAGGTTTCATACCTAGTGCATCGGGTCCAATGAAAATCTTTTGCGAAAATACTGGTGCAATTGCCTTGGCAAAGGAATCCAGATTTCACAAGAGAACCAAGAACATCAAGAGACGCTTCAATTCCATCCGCGATCAAGTCAAGGAGGGAGACAAAGAGATTTGCAAGATACATACGGATCTGAATGTTGCAGACCCGTTGACTAAGCCTCTCTCACGAGCAAAACATGATCAACACCAAGACTCCATGGGTGTTAGAATCATTACTGTGTAATCTAGATTATTGACTCTATGCAAGTGGGAGACTGAAGGAAATATGCCCTAGAGGCAATAATAAAGTTGTTATTTATATTTCCTTATATCATGAGAAATGTTTATTATTCATGCTAGAATTGTATTAACCGGAAACTTAGTACATGTGTGAATACATAGACAAACAGAGTGTCACTAGTATGCCTCTACTTGACTAGCTCGTTGAATCAAAGATGGTTAAGTTTCCTAGCCATAGACATGAGTTACCATTTGATTAACGTGATCACATCATTAGAGAATGATATGATTGACTTGACTCATTCCGTTAGCTTAGCATTCGATCGTTTAGTGTATTGCTATTGCTTTCTTCATAACTTATACATGTTCCTATGACTATGAGATTATGCAACTCCCGAATACCGGAGGAACACTTTGTGTGCTACCAAACGTCACAACGTAACTGGGTGATTATAAAGGTGCTCTACAGGTGTCTCCGATGGTACTTGTTGAGTTGGCATAGATAGAGATTAGATTTGTCACTCCGATTGTCGGAGAGGTATCTCTGGGCCCTCTCGGTAATGCACATCACTATAAGCCTTGCAAGCAATGTAACTAATGAGTTAGTTGCAGGATGATGCATTACAGAACGAGTAAAGAGACTTGCCGGTAACGAGATTGAACTAGGTATTGAGATACCGACGATCGAATCTCGGGAAAGTAACATACCGATGACAAAGGGAACTACGTATGTTGTTATGCAGTTTGACCGATAAAGATCTTCGTAGAATATGTAGGAGCCAATATGAGCATCCAGGTTCCGCTATTGGTTATTGACCGGAGACGAGTCTCGATCATGTCTACATAGTTCTCGAACCCGTAGGGTCCGCACGCTTAACGTTCGGGGACGATTGGTAATATGAGTTTATGTGTTTTGATGTACTGAAGGTAGTTCGGAGTCCCGGATATGATCACGGACATGACGAGGAGTCTCGAAATTGTCGAGCATAAAGATCGATATATTGGATGACTATGTTTGGACTTCGGAAGGGTTCCGGGCAAGTTCGGACAAATGCCAGAGTACCGGGGGGTTACCGGGACCCCCCGGGGAGTGTAATGGGCCTATTGGGCCTTAGTGGAGAAGAGGAGGGGCGGCCAGGGCAGGCCACGCCCCCCTTCCCTTCCCCCTCTTTTCTCCTTCCCTCTCTCCTACTCCTACTCTTGGAAGGGTTGGAGTCCTAATCCCGGTGGGAGTAGGACTCACCTTGGGGCGCACCTAGGAGGGCCGGCCCCTCCCCCTCCTCCACTCCTTTATATACGGAGGAGGAGGGCACCCCATAGACACACAAGTTGATCAGTTGATATTTTAGCCGTGTGCGGTGCCCCTTCCACCGTAATCCACATCGGTTATATCGTAGCGGTGCTTAGGCGAAGCCCTGCGTCGGTAGCATCATCATCACCATCATCACGCCGTCGTGCTGACGGAACTCTCGCTCAAAGCTCTGCTGGATTGTGAGTTCGAGGGACGTCATCGAGCTGAACGTGTGCTGAACTCAGAGGTGCCGTGCATTCTGTACTTGGATCGATCGGATCTTGAAGACGTACGACTACATCAACCGCGTTGTCATAACGCTTCCACTTTCGGTCTACGAGGGTACATGGACAATACTCTTCCCTCTTGTTGCTATGCATCAACACGATCTTGCGTGTGCGTAGGATTTTTTTTGAAATTACTACGTTCCCCAACAGTATCAAGAGGCAGCGTGCAGGCTGTGTTCTGGGCTGGTCCGTCCGGATATGTTTCTAGGGGCAATGAGAGGCACGCTCTGAGGCATGGTCGGCTTTGGTCGCGATCGGCTACCTCTGCAGTGGTCGGTGGAGGTGGTGGCAGTGCGGTAACAGTGGTGCTTGTGCTCGTCCGGTGGCGGTCAGGCTGACGGCAATGGAGACTAGAAGTGAGGGTGCGTTCCCGGCAGCTCCGACGCTTGGAGCTCGCCAGGCGACGCGGGTTGGGCAGTGGCTCGGTGTGGCTCCTGTTCCGACCGTGGATGGCTCCACGACTGCTTGGCAGATTGGCTGCGGCGGCGGAGGCTGGCATGTTCCGGCATCGGCCCGTCCGTGGGCAGCCTGTGTCGGCCTTTAACCCCCTCCTCGACGTCCGCCACTATCTTCATCGATGGTTGGCCTCCCCTAGTTGCGATACATCAGTCGTCTCACACCCTAAAGCGGTACCGAGCTTCTCTCGCGCCCGACAGCAGGATTGATCTAGTCTCTCGCCCGGTAGCAGGACCGAACTCGTCTTGCGCCCAGCAGCAGGACCATGCTCGTCTCGCGCCCAGCAGCAGGACCATGCTCGTCTCGCGCCCAGCAGCAGGACCATGCTCGTCTCGCGCCTAGTTTTAGCCGGCCCATTGGGTCTCGGCACTGGGGCAACCCAGGGTTGCGAAAGGCGGGTCCTTGCCCCCCGTATCTTCGGTTGGGGCAGCGGCAGATCTCAGGTGAGGTGGTGTCACAGGGTGCGAAAGCGGGTCCTTTCTGCTTTGAAGCTCACGGTTCATCATATGCGTCTTCACTTCTTTGTGGTGGCGTGTTAACCGTTGTAGCCCCTGCTGCCCTTGTAATGCTAGGGATGATGTTGCTACCCGTAATGCCTTTATATCTTGTCGTGGGTGTGTGTTGTGAGCGCGTGCATTCGTACCGGGTGTATTTGGTCGTTGTTTTATATATAAAGTGGGGTGAAAGCATTTTTGGGTAAGCCAAAGCCTCCCGGCATACTACTCCCACTGCACCTCGGCGAGCAGATTTTGTAGTACTAGTAGCTCCCATCAACCTTCATCTTGCAATGATCTTGTGGTGGAGGGGTCCAGCGTTTTGCTGGAGCATTTGCTACACTTGTCCGCTGGGTTATGGTGTTTCGGTTGAGCCTGATTGCTCCCAGTTCGGCGATAAAACAGTCAAATCTCTCTCGTCGGTGGATGACGGCTCTGACACAGCAGATACTTTTTCGGAAGGGACCCTTTGGAGTAGTCTAGTTCGGCTTGGGCTAAGGGCTGAGTCACGCCCCGCAGGATCTTTCCTATTAATATTTCTCAGATTTCCGAAACGAGTGTTTGGGTATTTCGGGGAGGGATCTGTAGTTTCCGATTTAAAGACCGAAAACCAAGCAGCCGATCCTTCCAGAAACCTCCGACGCGCTCAACCCCGACGGCCGCGGTCTCCCACATATGGGTCCTCGGATCTCCCTGTCCCTGCTGGTAAGGCGAACCGCTGTGCAATTGCTTCCCTCGGCAATTGTTATCCATAGTAGTAGTTAGAATTCGATTATTGTTTGTATTCTGCCCGTCATCTTGGTGAGTTTCATCGACCAGAAATGGACTCGTTGATGCCGGCCAGTGCTACGCGCTTACATGGTCTGAGATTCTTTTATCTTACTTGTTATAAACAGTTCGAGTCTGATCGGGCAGCACTATCTGTCTATCTATCTATCTATCTTGGTTGGTTGTGATTTGAATTGTCATAACCTTAATAATTCTTGTTATATATGTGTACTCGAGACTAAGCAATTAAATTTGAGCAGATATTTACTTGAATCACCTTTCAGTTAATCCTTTCATTCAGGAGAGAAAACATTGTACCACAACATCGCTAATGTTTCCTCTATTCCTCTTCCTTTTCTTTTCTTATTTAATGTGCAACCCCCCACCCAAGCTGATTGGCATGCTAACATCCCGCCGCAATCCGGGGGGCATCGTCTAGTTGACAATACACGTCCTAACTTAACAAAAAAAATACATCACCAGACAAAACGTAAATGTGTAAATTTTTATTATGGCAATTATACTAACAAGACTCAAACTAACAAGCTGACACAACAAGACCGTCCGTCCCTAAAGCTGAAAAGACATCCATGGCATGCATATATAAACTACATCTGTATTATTCCTGATCGTATATTGTACTAGCTTCTTCTTCAATGATATGTGGCCACGCCGCTGTGGAACAGTTGTAGAGGTCTCTGTCGCGCTTGTCGAGCGGTTTGTACTTGTCGCCCATCTTTACCGCCTGGCGAAACTTGTTCATCAAATGTCTCCGCTTCCCGCGAACAATGGGCACAGTAAGTTCGCCAAGGTAGATGATGGGTGACGGGCCATTTTTTAACTTCCGTATGAGCGCTGGCACTGGTACGTCCCTTCCTTTGTATTTCTTCTTCTTTCGGAGGATCCCATCGGCTTCAATTAGCCAGCACTCATCGCTGGAGTGCCAGTACTTGTACGTGGGCCTCGGCCCCCGCTTCGCCTTGCTTATTGCATTTGAGCCCGTGGAGACAAAAGATTTGCCATTGTTGAAGTCCATGGTGCTGTTATCGGCAGCAGACTCATCGTCGGAGGTGGAGATAACAACAACGTCGTCGACCTTGTAGAAAAAGGAAACCAAATCAAACAATACTAATTAATTCTCATGGTTTTTCACAATATAAGGTATGCAAAGAGGAAGAATGGAGTAAATTTTTCTTTGGGCATTTATATGTTGTGCGTCCTGCAATTTGAGACACGGTCTGTAATCAGCATGTATGGTCTAGAATTTCGTTTTGTGAGATTTTAATGACATGCGTTCTTTAGTTTCAGACCTGTCTAGAACTCTAAATTTTAGGCTCACCCAATTATCCAATTTAATGTGTGCATCTTACAAGAACAAATAATGCTTTGTTCTGATGGATTTTTTTTTCATAGAGTTGTTTGCAGACTTGGAACTTTTCCATGTGCATTCAGGGGGCAAAAAGAACATGGCACCTTGCAGTATTTATCTGAAGCAATAACCAACAAGGGCAAAAAATGATGCTCAAGTTAACCTTCGTACCTTTTCTTATATTTCTGCTACTTGCTGAGTTTAGTGTCATTCCTTGTTAAAATGGATATACTAAATAACTAAAAACATATGTTAGTTTATTTTTGTACAATTTATTTATTAGGTAAGTGATGCCATGTAATTAAAATTCGGTCAAGTAACACTAAGAAAATGTAGAGATTGATTCTATCATCATAAATTGTTGTTGTATCTATGTTGTCTATGTACATGTGCCAACCTTATTAGACACGCATCATCAGCACATGATCAGTCTGTATTTACTTTTTCTTTAAGCAGAAATATGACCTTACGCACATATATTTTCATTCTCATGTAATGGGATATATTTTGAAGGAAAAAAAATCATGCTATATCTTTGAGATAATGTCATAAAAGAGGGTATGCTCTAATTATATAACCCAAGTCTTTCTCTACATGGATGGGATGATTATGAAGATATGACATGTGTACATTATAAACGTTATCGATTTTACGTATATCAGATTTATCTCAGATTTCGTTTTTGCATGATACATTTAACGCGAACAACATTACATCAAATAATCAAAATCTTGGTTGTGGAATCATTTGTAGTTTAGGCCAACTTTTAAAGCGAGGCATGCTTGGATAAATTTGGTACAAGGTTTATCAAGATACGTACAGTGGATGCGTTGTTGTTGCCGGGGCCGTCGTCGGAGAAGTGAAGGTCATCGAGCGAGGTCACGGCAGCGATGTCGATGCCAAGCAGCTCCTCATCGTCGCTGCTGTCGTCAAGCAAGATAACCTCGGAGGAAGAGACGAGAATTGGCGCCATGTGACACGGGTGGGTGGTTGTGTTGTGGAGTTGAAGGTGTTGGATCGATCGTGTATATATATATAGATAGATAAAATTTGCCTCCAAATGTGGTGGCGGGAACAAGAGAAGCATTTTGGCGCCAGAAACTGCGTCTCCCTCGATGGATGGAAACTGTGTAATGTAATGAAGGAGAGAATCAATTTGGATGGATGGATGGAAGGAGGGAGCGCAATCGCATCCTCCTTTCCGATCGATTGTTTCCTTGTGGTACCTCGATCGTCCACCAAAGTGCATGTTTCTCAGTTTCCATGTATACCCATCGATCGAGTATTTGTTTCCTTTCTTTGCGAGCGACAATCCCTCCTTTCCTTAATTATTATTATTATAAGAGGAACAAAAAACAAGGAAGAAACTTGGGGCCCGGCCATGGCGTACGTGACTCAGCGGAAACCAAACCACTGACACGAGATCATGACGTCTCCATAGATCGTCTCCTTCCTCTCCGCCGAGAAGAACAGCTCGCCACTTGAACCCGTTGATCTCCGCCTACAGGTTGGCGAACGTGACGGACGGCAGCCTCGGGATGAGCTAGCACCTCGTCCTCGGTGTCGCTGCCGATCGACCCGACCACGACGGCGACGACAAGGACGGCATCGACCAGCTGCTGCCGCCGTGGCCGTGCTTCTTCTTATTCTTCGACAAGGACGACAAGTACGTCAGCCAGCCATAAAACAACGATGGCACGTTACGTGTTTCATCCACCGAAAATTCATGCACATGCACACATGATGCATGCATCCACCGATCCACGTTCCACGTATGTACGTGCACTCAACCGTGACGCTAGCTAGCTATCTATCTTTTTTTTCTTTCTTAGTAACAATAATAATGAAAATAACAATGCATGTCAATCTTCCATTGCTTATACTTATTAGTTACTGATCGATGTCGGCGGTGTCGTGCATGGGTCATGATGGTGTAATTCTGGTGACCGCAGCCCACACGCCACCGCCGCCGTCTACCACGGCTCACCCATCAGAACCGAGAAAACCATCTCGCCGCCGGCTGAACGGGAATTTATCATTTCGACTGGCACTTTCGGACCGGATGACCCCACTTCTTCTTTCCCAACCGTGCACCGCAATTCTCAATGTTTTTTCCCCGGTCGGGTCATTTCACATACTCCCTCCATTTTTGTATACAAGGTCACTATCGAAATTACAATTTGCAGCTATACAAGGCCATTAACATCAATCAAGGTAAATTTTTTGAAGTTTGCTTCATACTAGCAACCGAGGACATTAATACCCCTTACATACATGCGGGGGTGAGAAGGTTGGTTTGCATGCACCGCATTAGTCAACCAACTAGGAGTGAGAGGGTTGCCTTGTTGTGCGTTGAAGAAAAAAATACACATTAATTAACACGTGAAGCGAAAAGGAAAGACTAACTTGCAACCTTGGCTTAAGTGGGCATTAATTTCTAGCTTGGTACCTATAATATGAGTTTGTGGCCTTATATACAAAAATGGAGGGAGTATATATTTGTGTGATATTATCATATTGTTTCATACTTATGAGGAAACTTAAGGATGTTAGTCTAAATCTTCCAAAAATGTCCTATATTTATAACTAGAATTATATTTCATAAGTAATGATTGTTTGAGGCTGGAGATAGATTGTCAACCATGTGATCGATGCCAAAGCAATGTCATTTAATCGTCGTACACGAATCCTCCAGATTTTTTCGTCCGCATAGCACTGCTTTTTTTTCCAGAAAACATTTTTCATAACGTGGCAATTTGGTGAAGGAATACACTATAATTTTTTAGGCACTAACCTTGTTTTAACTCAATCTCTGATGGAGTCTAATGTAAAGGATAACTGGTAACACCCATCTCACTTCTGTAGTTGACCCTCATGAGGCTAGATTATGCTTTGTAGGCTCAGCCTGGTATGCTCAGTTTTCTTTATGTAATTGAGCTGTCACCACTAACATTTGTGCTTGCGTTGTGCAACTGTTACATTTTCACCATAAGTGTTTTTTTTTTGCGGGATTTTCATCATAAGTGGTTGCCTGTGAGGTTGTAAAAGGTTCTGAAGTTCTGATGAGTTATTACTAAATGGGGATTCTATCTTTTTAGATCAGCAAGACATGAATAGCTTTATTGTTTCTCTGTTTAATATTCTTGTTTATTTTCTCAAGCAATAGAAGAATTGTATTTATTTCTTCGCACTCATCACTTACCGCCACCCACACAAAAAAAGAAATCTGGATCACATCCCATGTTAGATACAAAGCAATTGTAAATCTATACAGCGGTATTTTCACTAGTAAAATATGGATACTATGAGAAATTCTTTTTACAATTGTAAAATGGAATTGTTATTACAGATGCTTCATCTTTCTATTTTTTTATGGTTAACCCGTCATATATCACTACTAGGGAAAACCCTAGTAGTAGCGCTTGTTTTGTAGCTAGCAGTAGCGCTTGTACAAGCGCTACCACTAAGGCGCTACAGCTAACTGTTATCAGTAGCGCTGGAAAGCCAGTGCAACTGCTATACATAGTTAGCAGTAGCGCTTTGCTTCGAACACGCTACTGCTAATAGTAAGTAGCAGTAGCGTTTATTTATAAAAGCATTGCTGCTAACTTTTTCTGTATTTTAAAAAAATACAACTTATTTTCGTTGTGGTTTTATATACAATACTTTTATCATATGATTTTATGAGCATGATTAGTTATTATATATAACAGTGGGTGAAATGAACATGGATTAGTAGTACTTTCGATGTGCACCACATGTTGCCTCCACTTGAATCTAATCCATGTTCATTTCACCTACTGATATATATATATATATATATATATATATATATATATATATATATATATATATATATATATAATAACTCATCATGCTCATATAACAACTTAGCATCATGCATCATCGATCATAATAATAAATAACTCAACATTATGGTGATATAATAACAAATCATACTCATCATCATCGATCATACAACTTCTACTCGATACCATAATAACAAGTCATACTCATCATCATCATAGTCATCTAACCAATCCTACTTAGTTGTTCTTAGCACATGATCATGAGTATTAGTTAGGACCTACTACCTTCTCTTAGGTAAAATGGCATAAAACAAGATAGGCCCTGACTCTTCATTATGGAGAATGGAGATTATCCTGTCTCCAATTCTTGCCTTTCGCACAATGTTGCTTCCTAGTAGCTCCCTACGACTGACCATATATTTTTTTCGTTCTTTGATTGTCAAGTCTTCACCGGTTTTAGAAATCCGATATGGACAGGTGTCGTAGGATGACCTGGCCTTATGTTCAAAACATCAAGGTGACCATTATGAAACGTCAGATAAAAAACATAGTAATGACTTCATAGTTAGCAATGTAGTTCAGTTTTAGAAGAATTTATGCAAAACATGCACGGATGTCGTAATAGTAAAAAATCATACCATGGCATCTCCATGGATGTTACCGTAGTTCAACACGTGTACTAGTGGCACGTATTGACCATAATGTGCAGGAGTTTGATAATAGATATTGTAATTCTCAAGATTGGTACAAAATGCGATCAGATGATTTTTCTCTTGATAAGTTAATTCCGAGCCATCGGTGTAGTAGGTTCTGTCTACCATCTTCCGCACATTCTTTGAAGAATGAAAATAAGCTGTCAATGAAAATAAGCTGTCAACTATTTTGAAATAAACAATATATATATTACTTAATAACTATTTTTTTCGAAACTCGCATAGCGGTAGAATTGGAAGCGTATCAACAAGGACCCAAATGTCCAAATTGTCTTCGGCGATGTCAGGATCACCAAGATCCATGATGACAAGCATACCCTCATAAAAACCATACATCTTGCAAAGTGTTTCCCAATTCGTGCAACCAAAATGGGTTTCGCTCTCAGAATTGTACATATTTACTTCAAAATCCATACCATGATGGGTCCTTAGGTGAATTTTATTTGTTTACATACTTTCATGATCTTCAAAATCCAGCCTCTCCAAGACATAATGTCTTGCATGGCATGGGATAAGCTAGTCGAATTGTAAAAGATGAAAATTACACGTTGAAGTAGTTGAAGTCGTGCTTAATTACGAAAAAAACTTGTCATTGTTGCGTACCGTTTCAACATCGAAGGTCTCCTGGAGCTTAATGCTGAAGCACCGACCTTAGTCCAGGTGAGGCCTGTCACACAGACCCCGGTCGTCGTTGCACTAGTCGCACTCCGCCGGGAGACTTTCGTCGCCCGATGACGACATTTCCTAGGTTCATATAATTCAAAGATTAAACTTGTACAATTAAACATATGTACTACAAAAACTAAATTAGACAATTATTATTCATCCCGGGTTGACTATCGGTCTGCTGAGTCTTTTTTTGAAAACTCTCAGCTCACGTGGTGTATATATTCGACCGTCGGTGATGGTCGCTCCTCCCTTCGTCCCCGAGTGCATTACACCAAAATGTCTAGCACACGGGAACGAAGGAGAAGCGATTTCACGACAACAGTCGGGATTTTTCGTCCTCTCATATGTGGTGGAGACTCTCACTTACTAATTCCTCTCTGACATTTGCGACCGTCGGTGATGGTCGTTACTCCTCCTTCTCCTAGTGCATAACAAAGGTCTAGCACAAGGAGAAGAAGGATAAACGACCCCCACGACAACAGTCGAGATTCTTCGTCCTCTCTCATATATGGTGGACACACTCCCTCACCGATTCCTCTCTGGCATTTGCGACCGTCGGTGATGGTCATTCCTCCCTTCCTCCCCGTGCATTACCAAAAGGTCTATCACGAGAAAGAAGAGGAGGAACGTCCCCCACGACAACAGTCGGAATTCTTCTTCTCTCTCTCATATATATATATATATATATATATATATATATATATATATATATATATATATATATATATATGGTGCAGACTTTCTCCCTCAGTCATTTGTTGACTATCATGTATGGAGCCTCGACAGACTTAAAGTCAACCTGAAATGTCGTTTAATTATTTTTCTAGAAAATCCAGGCCACTCGATATTTCCCACATATTCTAGCACAAGTCATGCCAGAACTTCCGGAAAAATCCAGCATGACCTTTGCTAAAAAAGGACATATCGAGCGCCTGAAATTTGCCGGAACGGAAATTAATCAACACTCCGTCAAAACATAGGCCACTCGGAGGTGTAACCTGCAAACATGGCCGGCCACTTGGGCAAGCACATATCCTATTTGAGCAACACAAGATATACAAAATTATATCTACATAATATGAGCATTCAAAGTAGGAGTAGTTTTCCAATTTGAGCATTCAATAAGCAAAACCAAATCATAAAATAAATTAGTATTCAAATTAGCATGCATTCAATAAGCAAAACTAAATCATCTCTTTCGTCTGTGCATCGTCGAATATTATCACTAATACGTCTCGAATAGTATTATACCTATAACATCACTAATATAGATAAAACCCTAGAGAACGGCGGGTATCAGTGCGGGCAACGGACACCCAAAGAGAAGGAACCATCACAGGATCATAGCTCCAGTGAGATCCCTGAAGAACCTGCCAAGTATTGGAGAACCTGCCCTCCAATGCAACCATGTAGCGACGGACGTGCTCGTCCTTCTCGCTGACACGGTGATGTACCACCTCTGCGGGGTCCTCAAGCCTCCGAACCGTCACTGGCCCACGCGACCGCCACCAAAAAAGGTTCGGGTCGACGACGGGCTGGCTCCTCACCAAGCTGCGCCCCCCGGAAGGTAGCACCTCCTAGTACCAGCCTGACGGAGCCCAGTCCCGGACTTGGCCCCTCTGATCAAGCAGGTGTCCTCCGCCGAGTCAACGACGAGGATGAGGGATAGGCATCATCGGCGTCAATGCGGGAATAAATGCTTTAACTAAAAAATAACAACAAATTCTATTAACTACACCTAGTTAAATACACCTAAAACACCTAAATTCTATTAACTACACCTAGTTAAAAACCTACATTTTGAACATGATTCGATCATAACTAGGGTTCATACTACATTATTCTAAGTTTAAACACCTAAAATACCTAAATTAAATTAACAACATGGGGTGGCTGGTCTCACCTCGAGGTCTGAGGGGGTCCGTAATGGGGATGACGGCAGGGATGATGCAGGGGATCATTTATTTCTACAAGAACATTATTATCGTCATCTTAGGACTTAGTGAAACTCCATAAGCTATCAAGTAAATATCCAATTTGATTCCAAATAAAATTTTCAATTTTCTGCAATTTGTTTCCTAAACCCTAAGAACATTATTATCCTCATTTTTTACATACTGTCTACTTCTTGAACCATAGAAAAATGCCCTAATTTCACATAACTTAGAAAAATTCCTATTTTATTCAAAAGACCTACATTTACTTATTTTTTCAATTCTATTCAGAAAACGAACATTTACTAAAATAATCTCACATAGCATAATATATTTCTCTACCTAACAATTTCTATTACTAAAAAAATTTATACCAAAATTTTTATACAAAGAGTGGAGGGCAGTGGGAGGAGGAGGAGGAGGGAGGAGTGAGGGCTTCGGGCGGCTGGGAAGGGCGGAGATAGGAGGGAGCAGGGAGCAGGGTGGCGGTCGGATGAGGGAGAGGAGGGAGGAGTGAGGGCCACCGGTGCGAGGGAGGAGAGAGAAGGGCCGTGGGAGGAGGGAGAGAGGAGGGCGGCAAGAGGAGGAGGAGGGAGGAGGGAGGGAGGGTGGGCGGGAGGCGAGAGGAGGAGGGAGGGAGGCAGATACCTTGGGGGCGTCGGCGGCGACGGCGGGCGATGGCGGCGACAGCAGGCGACGTGCGGCAAGTGAGAGTGTGTGAGGGAGAGTGAGGGACGCGCGCAGTGTGTGGATAAGGTAAGCGTAGTAGTAGGGCTCTTTAGCAATAACCGCTATTGCTATTTAGCAGTAGCGCTCGTTAGAGGACATCGCTATTGCTATGTACAATAGCAGTAGCGCTTTTTGATTACGAGCGCTACTAGTATACGTACACTGCCTGCAACCGTTTGGCAACTATAATAGTAGCGTTTTCCATAACAAAAGCGCTACTGGTACATGAATAGTAGCAGCGCTCTTCAGACACAAGCGCTACCGTTCTTTAGCAGTAGCGCTTTCTTATAAAAAGCGCTAGTACTGAGCTCCTGTGTATAAGCATTTCCCTAGTAGTGTATCTTCAGTACTTATTAGATAATACATGTCATGAGTTGCCATTGCACGAAGCTTAAAAGTCCACGGGAATTTCCCTCCCAACATTGACGTGAAAGTAGATGTAATTTATGTGTGATAAGTTGGTAAACAATAGAGCACGGATAAGTGAGTAGACTGACGAAGACATGTACCTAGGGTAGGGTAATAGACCTGATCTAGACATCCTTCCCAAGTAAAATTACCTTGAAATCAAGAGTATTCAAAGGACAATGTCATCCACTCGGCCAGAAACGTTCCACTCGGAAAACCTAATTTCATTCGACCGGAATGTACTCACTCAACCACAGCGGAGACCACTCGAAAGACAGAAGATCTAAAGCCACCCAGAACGGCAATGGTCAGGCGTTCACTCCGCTGTTTTAATGGTCATTTATATGCCTTTATTGCTGGCGTTACTAGTACCGCCCTATCTTTATGTATATTGAACCCTGTGTAACCGAGGGCCGGAGGGGTCTGGCGTACTATATATAAGCCACCCCCTCCTCAGGCACAAGGGTTTGCACCCCCTGTAACTTCACGTATAATAAAATCGACCGAGCCCCCGGGCACTGAGACGTAGGGCTGTTACTTCCTCCGAGAAGGGCCTGAACTCGTAAATCTTGCGTGCGCAACCTCATCGTAGCTAGGATCTTGCCTCGTCATACCTACCGCCCATTCTACTGTCAGACTTAGAACCACGACAATTGGCGCCCACCATGGGGTAGGTGTCTTAGCGACTTTCCGGTGAGGTTGTGATTTTTCCGATTCCCATCATCATGGTTTCCAACGGTGGATTGGCTGAGGGCCGCGAGATCCGTCTCGGCGCGCTCGTTTTCGTCGTCGACGACTCCGCCCGGCTCCAGGAGGCCCCCTCGACGTCGAGACACTCCCCGTCTGTGGGGCGACGCACTTTCGCGCATGCGTTCGCGGCGTCCTTCTGCGGCAGCCGTCGACCCAGTATCGGTCGGCTCCCGTGGTGTCCTCGCTCCCCGCTGTTCGCCGGCGCAAGCGATCCGGTCGGTCGCGGCTTCAGCGGTGGGTGAAGCATGCGGTGGCACGTCAATCGGCCACCCCTCAAGTCGCGGCAATCGAGCCCGATGAATCTCTCCATGGCCTGTTCGACCTATCGACTGGCTCCGTCGAGACCCTTTCCGAGTGCGACAACAGCGATCCAGCGGCAGAAGTCTTGGTGGTCCACGCGCCGCACAACCCGCCAGGTTTCCGTCGCGGCGATGATGGCGATGGCGGCGGCGATCCATCGCGTATTCATGAGGAGTATCATCCCAAGCCCTCACCTCACAACAAAGGGAGGAACTTCACCGCCGCAATGTGGAGGCGCTCCTGTCGGTGGGAAACGACACCTATGGGATCACAAGAATCCCTACAGCGGTTGCGGGGCGCGGGGTTGAGAGAAGAGCGGGTCTAGGAGAGAGCACGCGGTTCGTTTATCCAGGTTCGGCCGTGAGGATGCGTAAAAACCTACTCCTGCTTTGGTGGCTGTATTTTGTGTTCTTGAACTAGCTACGGAGTGTAACGAGCTCCAAAAAGCCGAATCCTTCCCCTCGTCGCCTTGGGCCTCCTTTTATATAAAAAAGGGGTTGCCATAGTGGCACACAGGAGGTGGAAAGGCAACAGTGTTGCGAGGTTATCCTGGTATTACTGGACAAAGCGCATTTAATGCGAGGCTTAGGTGTCCCTTCACTTTATCGGGGACGGGGGCGAGGCCCGTCCCGTCCGTCGCCGCTCCTCCAAGCTTCGACACGCGCCCTGGCCAGCGATGCATGCAGTGCCATGTAGGCAGGCAGGCAGCTGAGGTGGCGCGGTGGTGGAGCCTCCACGAAGGGCTGCATGTTGCCACGCAGGTGCCTGCCCAGCTGGTTGGGTCGGCAGCTGCATGCGAACGGCGGCTGAGACTTGGCTGGTGCGGGCCTGGCGGTGGTCCCGCGGGTGCGTTTGGCGAGGGCCTTGCCGGGTGGCCCGGCAAGGGTCTTGCCGGGGCGCGCAGGCGTCCCCGGCAAGGATCTTGCTGGGGGTCTTGTGGGTTTCTTCGGTGAGGATGGCTGCCTTCCTATCCTCATTTGATTTTGACTATTCTTTGTCTTCACAAAGATCTGCATGCTACCGCAGAGGTGCCTCCCGAGCCCTATCCCAACGCATTTGTCGAGTGTTGGTGGGCTCGAGGGTGGCTCGCTCGGCTGGCGTGGGCGAGCTGCCCCGGCAAGGGTCCTTGCCAGGGAAACCTGCTTCGTCCATCTGATCTTTGTGGCCTTGGTCTTGGCGTTGCTTTGCTTCGTCTTGGGCTTCGGTCTTACCTTGGCTCACCTCCCTCGCTCTGCTTGGTGTGGTTGCAGGCGCGGCTCTGATTTCCCGTGCACAGATAAAGGGGTAAAAAATGTGCCCCTAGTCTTGTACACCAACAGCTCCACACGCCCATCGTCGGGGAAACCTCTGAGGCTCGAGCTTTGGAGGCGGCGCGCCTGGCCACTTTGGCTGAGCGCACTCGACTGGAGAACCTTCAGGACGCACTCGACGAGCGTTCTCGGCGGTAGATCCCTGAGTCCAGTCGACGGCAGCGACAACTGTTCCCACCTGAACCTCAGGTATACCGCACCCCGGTTCAGAATCTTACAGCTGCAGCCCGTGATGACCGCCGTCGAGTGCCTACGCCTCCTCCGAGGAGTGGATCGTACGTGCGCCGGCAAATTGATGACAGGCGCCCGCAAAGTGGTGAGCGGAGGGTACCAGTCGACCCAAGAGGGCCAGGTTTTGATGCAAGGTCGATCCTCGTTAAAGGTCTGGTCGACAGGAAGGGAGCACATAGAGAAGGACTT
The DNA here is from genome assembly GCA_021605145.1 of Aegilops bicornis. Lineage (NCBI taxonomy): Eukaryota > Viridiplantae > Streptophyta > Magnoliopsida > Poales > Poaceae > Aegilops > Aegilops bicornis. The sequence continues at coordinate 64,035,294 of CM038673.1, read as the reverse complement.
GACAAAGATCGTCCGACTGGCAGTAGAGTTCATGTTTCCGGTCTAGAATGTTTCAGCAGAGCCATCAGAGCAACTAAGATTCCTTCCAACTTCAGGTTGGCTACCGGAGTTAGTAAGTCCACCGATGAGTCGAAGCCTGACACTTGGCTTGAGGATTACCGAGTGGCTGTGCAGATCGGTGGTGGTAATGATGAGGTGGCCATGAAACACCTCCCTCTGATGCTTGAAGGATTAGCTAGAGCTTGGTTGAATCAGTTGACTCCAGGCAGTATATTCAGCAGGGAAGAGTTAGCCCGAGTGTTTGTCAGAACGTTTGAGGGTACATGCAAACGACCTGCAGAGTTGGCAGAATTACATCATTGTGTGCAAAAACCAAATGAAACTTTGAGGGATTACATCCAGAGGTGGACCACTTTTCATCAGACAGTGGAGAATGTGTCTCAGCATCAAGCAGTGTGCGCCTTCAAGGAGGGCGTTTGGTATCGAGAGCTTAACCTGAAATTCGGTCAAACAGGAGATATGACCCTGACTCGAATGATGGAAATAGCCACTCGGTATGCTAATGGCGAAGAAGAAGACCGACTTCGCAGTGGCAAGACACCGGAGGAGGTAATTCCAATCAGAAGCAGAAACGCAAAGCTGAGCCTGCAGGATCTGGTGAGACTGCAGCCGTGATCCAAGGAAAATTTAAGGGAAAACCTAATGGGCCCTGGACCCCCAAGAAGGTGAAAGATCAAGCAGGGAATGATGTGTTGGATTTTCCATGTCACATTCACACCAAGAAAGACGAAGAGGGAAATCTGATTTATCCCAAGCATACCACTCGACAAAGGTTTAACTCCTTATCCAGCAATTCCGAGAGAAACAACCCAGTGAGAAAGATAAGGAGTCTGATAAGGATGAGGACAAAGAGGAGGATGATGGTTTCCCCAATGTCAATTCCACCTTGGTGATTTTTGCTGACATTGAGAGCAAAAGTCGACTGAAAGTCATAAACAGAGAAGTAAACATGGTTGCCCCGGCAATAACGACATATTTGAAGTGGTCGCAAACTGCAATCACCATTGACTAGTCCGATCACCCAACACGCGTTACCACTCCAGGGCGGCAAGTGTTGGTAGTCGACCTAGTTGTTGGAGGCACTCGACTGACCAAAGTGTTTATGGATGGTGGCAGTGGTCCGAATATTCTTTACACTGGAACCCTGAAGGGGATGGGCATTCCGATGTCCAAACTTAGCGAGAGCAACATGAGTTTCCACGGTGTTATCCCCGGAAAGAAAGATGAATCACTCGGCCAGATCACTCTTGACGTGGTTTTCGGATATTCGAAGAATTACTATAAGGAAAAGTTGACATTTGAAGTGGTGGGTTTTCAAAGTGCCTATCATGCTATTCTGGGCAGGCCCGCATATGCTCATTTCATGGCTCGACCATGTTACGTGTATCTTAAGTTGAAGATGCCTGGTCCCAGAGGTGTGATCACAGTTACTGGTAATCGGCAGAAAGCAGAGGAGTGCCTCCAGAAGGGCTCGAAAGTGCTGATGAACAAATGGCAGCAGTTGAAATGCAAGAATACCAGAAGAATGCAGATCCGAGTGATTTCTTGCGAGCCAAGAAGCCTGCCTCAGATTCTGCATTTCAGTCGCCCGGTGAAACAAAGTCAGTTCATATTCACCCGACCGATCCCAATGCTGCTCCGACTCACATCTCAACAACACTCGACAACAAATAGGAAGAAGCGCTCATCCAGTGCCTCCGTGAGAACTGGGACATCTTTGCATGGAAACCTTCTGACATGCCAGGTGTACCCAGGAGACTAGCTGAGCACCATTTTTGAGTCGATCCGAAAGCAAAACCCGTTAAAGAGCATCTCCGTCGGTCCGCCGTGGAGAAGAGAAAGGCAATCATCGAGGAGGTGGATCGGCTTCTGGCAGCTGAGTTCATCTCTGAAATTAACCACTCCGAGTGGCTCGCCAATGTTGTCATGGTCCCCAAGAAGGACGATTCACTTCATATGTGCATTGATTTCAAGCATATCAATGGGGCCTGCCCAAAAGATCATTTCCCTCTCCCCCGCATCGACCAGATTGTTGACTCAACTGCGGGGCGTGAGCATTTGTCTTTTCTGGATTCATATTCCGGGTATCATCAGATCCGGCTGTATGGACCCGATGAAATAGAAACAACTTTTATCGCCCCATTCGGGTGCTTTTGCTATGTTACCATGCCATTCGGTCTCAAGAATGCTGGTGCCACGTTTATGAGGATGATTTTGAAGTGCCTGCTCACTCAAATCAGTTGGAATGTGGAAGCATATATGGACGACATCGTGGTTAAGTCGCGTAAAGGTTCTGACGTGCTGACTGACCTCGCTGAAACCTTTGCAAACCTGAGGAGGTATGATATCAAGCTTAATCCATCGAAATGCACATTCGGAGTTCCAGGTGGAAAGTTACTTGGTTTACTCGTTTCCGAACGAGGGATCGATGCAAACCCAGAGAAGGTTGGCGCCATCCTCCGAATGAAACGCCCTGTGCATGTGCATAACGTTCATAAGCTCACTGGTTGTTTGGCCGCTTTGAGTCGATTCATCTCTCGTCTCGGTGAAAAGGCATTGCCTCTTTCCCGATTGATGAAGAAATCTGATAAGTTTGAGTGGACTCCTGAAGCTGATGCAGCGTTTGCAGAGCTCAAAGCCCTGCTTTCCACCCAGCCGGTGCTCGCTGCTCCAATCAGCAAAGAGCCTTTACTGCTTTATATTGCAGCCACTGGACAAGTTGTCAGTAGAGAACCCACGGTCGAGTGGGAAGAAGAAGGTAAAGCCTACAAAGTTCAGCGCCCAGTGTACTATATTTCTGGAGTCTTGACTCCATCCAGGCAGAGATATCCGCATTATCAGAAGCTTGTTTATGGAATCTACTTGACCATGAAGAAGGTTGCACATTATTTCTCAGATCATTCGATTACAGTCGTCAGCGATGCTCCATTGTCAGAAATTCTAAACAATAGAGATGCAACTGGTCGAGTGGCAAAATGGGCAATTGAACTCCTTCCATTGGATATCAAGTTTGAGGAAAAGAAAGCTATCAAGTCCCAAGCCATAGCAGATTTCCTCGCCGAGTGGGTTGAGCAGCAACAACCTACTCAGATTCACTCGGAACATTGGACTATGTTTTTTGATGGATCCAAGATGCTGAATGGTTCTGGTTCTGGGGTAGTACTGGTATCCCCCCGAGGTGATAAGCTCAGTTACGTTCTCTAGATTCACCTTGATTCCTCCAACAATGAAGCTGAATATGAGGCACTCTTGTATGGGTTGCGTATGGCCATTTCACTCGGCATCCGTCGCCAAATGGTCTACAGCGACTCAGATTTGGTGGTCAATCAAGTGCTGAAGGAGTGGGACATCAGGAGCCCAGCTATGACTGGCTATTGTAATGTGGTGAGAAAGTTAGAAAAGAAGTTTGAAGGGATAGAGCTCCACCACATTCCCCGACTGAAGAACCAAGTGATACGTCTCCAACGTATCTATATTTTTTGATTACTCCATGCTATACTATCTTCTGTTTTGGACATTATTGGGCTTTATTATTCACTTTTATATTATTTTTGGGACTAACCTATTAACCAGAGGCCCAGCCCAGAATTGCTGTTTTTTTTGCCTATTTCAGTGTTCCGCAGAAAAAGAATATCAAACGGAGTCCAAATGGAATGAAACCTTCGGGAACGTGATTTTCGGAACGAACATGATCCAGAGGACTTGGACCCTACGTAAAGAAATCAAGCAGGAAGCCACGAGGTAGGGGGGCTCGCCTACCCCCCTGGGCGTGACTTCCACCCTCGTGGGCCCCACGTTGCTCCACCGCGTACTCCTTCCTCCTATATATACCTACATACCCCAAACGATCAGATACGGAGGCAAAAACCTAATTCCACCACCGCAACCTTCTGTACCCACGAGATCCCATCTTGGGGCCTGTTCCAGAGTTCACTTAGGGGCATTGATCACGGAGGGCTTCTACATCAACACCATAGCCTCTCCGATGATGTGTGAGTAGTTTACCTCAGACCTTCGGGTCCATAGTTATTAGCTAGATGGCTTCTTCTTGCTTTTTGGATCTCAATACAATGTTCTCCCCCTCTATCGTGGAGATCTATTCGATGTAATGTTCTTTTGCGGTGTGTTTGTTGAGACCGATGAATTGTGGGTTTATGATCAAGTTTATGTATGAACAATATTTGAATCTTCTGAACTCTTTTATGTATGATTGGTTACCTTTGCAAGTCTCTTCAAATTATCAGTTTGGGTTGGCCTACTAGATTGATCTTTCTTGCAATGGGAGAAGTGCTTAGATTTGGGTTCAATCTTGCGGTGTCCTTTCCCAGTGACAATAGGGGCAGCAAGGCACATATTGTATTGTTGCCATCGAGGATAACAAGATGGGTTTTTTATCATATTGGCTTCTTCTCGCTTTTTGGATCTCAATACAATGTTCTCCCCCTCTCTCATGGAGATCTATCGATGTAATCTTCTTTTGCGGTGTGTTTGTTGAGACCGATGAATTGTGGGTTTATGATCAAGTTTATCTATGAACAATATTTGAATCTTCTGAACTCTTTTATGTATGATTGGTTACCTTTGCAAGTCTCTTCAAATTATCAGTTTGGTTTGGCCTACTAGATTGATCTTTCTTGCAATGGGAGAAGTGCTTAGATTTGGCTTCAATCTTGCGGTGTCCTTTCCCAGTGACAATAGGGGCAGCAAGGCACGTATTGTATTGTTGCCATCGAGGATAACAAGATGGGTTTTTTATCATATTGCTTGAATTTATCCCTCTACATCATGTCATCTTGCTTAAGGCATTACTCTGTTCTTATGAACTTAATACTCTAGATGCATGCTGGATAGCCATCGATGTGTGGAGTAATAGTAGTAGATGCAGGCAGGAGTCGGTCTACTTGTCTCGGACGTGATGCCTATATACATGATCATACCTAGATATTCTCATAACTATGCTCAATTCTATCAATTGCTCAACAGTAATTTGTTCACCCACCGTAAGATACTTATGCTCTTGAGATAAGCCACTAGTGAAACCTATGGCCCCCGGGTCTATTTTCCATCATATTAATCTTCCAACACTTAGTTATTTCTGTTGCTTTTTACTTTGCTTTTATTTTACTTTGCATCTTTATCATAAAAATACCAAAAATATATCCTATCATATCTATCAGATCTCACTCTCGAAAGTGACCGTGTAGGGATTGACAACCCCTTATCGCGTTGGTTGCGAGGATTTATTTGTTTGTGTAGGTGCGAGGGACTCTTGTGTAGCCTCCTACTGGATTGATACCTTGGTTCTCAAAAACTGAGGGAAATACTTACGCTACTTTGCTGCATCACCCTTTCCTCTTCAAGGGAAAACCAACACAGTGCTCAAGAGGTAGCAAGAAGGATTTCTGGCACCGTTGCCGGGGAGGTCTACGCAAAAGTCAACATACCAACTACCCATCACAAACCCTTATCTTCCGCATTACATTATTTGCCATTTGCCGCTCATTTTCCTCTCCCCCACTCCACCCTTGCCGTTTTATTCGCGCTCTCTTTTCCGTTCGTCTTCTCGTTTGCCTTGATGTCTTAGTTGGCTCGTTTGCTTGTTTGGTTGAAATAGTTGAGTATTTATTCCTAAACAGAGAAGCTAATATCTTTGGATCCTCATCCGCTTGCCAATCTTTTTAAGAGATCCAATTATGATGAACCAATACCTAGTGATTTGGATGCACTAGATTGTGAATAAAAAGCATGATTGCACTGATTTTATTATAAATTCTATTGATGTAAATTATGATAATAATATGCAAAACCCTAAGCTTGGGGATGCTAGTTTTGCTATGTCCACTACCTGTTGCAATAATTATCATTGGGGAGATTCTTCTTATGATCTTGAAAATTTATTTAAGCCCCATGATGAATATAAGATTGACAATAGTGTTTTCAATAATATTGAAAGTGGTTTTGGAGGAGTGTCAACTTTAGATCCCACATATTTGGATAATATTCAATCTTATGAAATTTTTGATAAAAGTGGGCTTGGAGAAATCATGACTTTAGTTAATGATAATCCCACTATTTTGGAAGAGTGTCAACTTCGTATGCATGTGGATCGTGTTGAGAATATGTTATGTGATAGCTATATTGTTGAATTTTCTTATGATCCTACATGTAATTATTATGAGAGAGGAAAATACGGTTATAGAAATTTTCATGTTACTAAATTACCTCTCGTTATGTTGAGATTGCTATTGTTCCTTTCCCCTTCCTTTTATATGCTAGTTTTTGCTTGCTATGATAATTTGTTTTCCTATAAGATGCCTATGCATAGGAAGTATGTTAGACTTAGATGCGTTTGTCACGTGTTTAATGATGCTCTCTTTGTGCTTCAATTCTTGTCTTTCATGTGAGCGTCATTAAAATTCTCAATGCCTAGCTAAAAGGCTTTAAAGAAAAGCGCTTGTTGGGAGACAACCCAATATTTTTCCTTGGTGTTATTCAATAAATATTTGTTATAGCCTCTGGTTAGATGTGTTTTTATGTTTTAATTAGTTTTTGTGCCAAGTTAAACCTATAGGATCTTCTTGGATGATAGTTATTTGATCCTGCTGTAATTTCCAGAAACTTTCTGTTCATGAAAATAATTGTTAAAAATCACCAGAACCTGATAAAATATTGATTCCAATTGCTGCTGATCAATAAACAAATTGCCGAGGTCTTCCTATTTTTTCTGATTTTTTGGAGTTCCAGAAGTTTGCGTTAGTTACAGATTACTACAGACTGTTCTATTTTTGACAGATTCTGTTTTTCGTGTGTTGCTTGCTTATTTTGATGAATCTATGGCTAGTAAAAGAGTTTATAAACCATAGAGAAGTTGGAATACAGTAGGTTTAAAACCAATATAAATAAAGAATGAGTTCATTACAGTACCTTGAAGTGGTCTTTTGTTTTCTTTCGCTAACGGAGCTCACGAGGTTTTCTGTTAAGTTTTGTATTGTGGTGTTTTCAAGTTTTGGGTAAAAGATTTGAGGGATTATGGAACAAGGAGTGTCAAGAGCCTAATCTTGGGGATGCCCATGGCACCCCCAAGATAATCTAAGGACACCAAAATGCCAAAGCTTGGGGATGCCCCCGGAAGGCATCCCCTCTTTCGTCTACTTCCATCGGTAACTTTACTTGGAGCTATATTTTTATTCACCACATGATATGTGTTTTGCTTGGAGCGTCTTGCATGATTTGAGTCTTTGTTTGTTAGTTTACCACAATCATCCTTGCTTTACACACCTTTTGAGAGATACACACATGATTCGTAAATTATTAGAATACTCTATGTGCTTCACTTATATCTTTTGAGTTATATAGTTTTTGCTCTAGTACTTCACTTATATCTTTTAGAGCACGGTGGTGGATTTGTTTTATAGAAACTATTGATCTCTCATGCTTCACTTATATTATTTTGAGAGCCTTAAAATAGCGTGGCAATTTGCTTTATTAATATCATAAGAAATTTGATGCTTGATAATTGTTTTGAGATATAAAGGTGGTAATATCATAGTTGTTGTCGGTGTCAAAACCGGCGGATCTCAGGTAGGGGGTCCCGAACTGTGCGTCTAGGCGGATGGTAACAGGAGACAAGGGACACGATGTTTTTACCCAGGTTCGGGCCCTCTCGATGGAGGTAAAACCCTACTCCTGCTTGATTAATATTGATGATATGGGTAGTACAAGAGTAGATCTACCACGAGATCAAAGAGGCTAAACCCTAGAAGCTAGCCTATGGTATGATTGTTGTTTTTCCTACGGACTAAAACCCTCCGGTTTATATAGACACCGGATAGGGTTAGGGTTACACAGAGTCGGTTACAATGGTAGGAGATCTACATATCCAGACGCCAAGCTTGCCTTCCACGCCAAGGAAAGTCCCATCCGGACACGGGACGAAGTCTTCAATCTTGTATCTTCATAGTCCAGGAGTCCGCCAATGGTGATAGTTCGCTATCCGGACACCCCTAATCCAGACTCCTCGGTAGCCCCTGAACCAGGCTTCAATGACGATTTAGTGGCGTGCATATTGTCTTCGGCATTGCAAGGCGGGTTCCTCCTTCGAATACTTCATAGAAGATTTTGAACACAAGGACATTGTCCGGCTCTGCAAAATAATTTCCACATAACACCATAGAGAGAATAATATTTACACAAAATCAATCTACTGACGTATTCCGCAGCGTACCATCATGCCACGGCCAATTCTCCATTCGAATCGTTTTTACTGTACCACCTCAGCGCGTTTAGCGAGCGGCTTCCTTGGCACGTCTTGTCAAAGCAGAGATCGTGTCCCCCTTATTCCGGGATTCTCATCAATACGGACGTGGGTGACCCAACTGCGCCATTAATTTACGGCGCTTGGGAGATAAGCAAGTTTTACCGGGCTGGTGGGGCGCTTAGTCGCGTCCGCCCGTATAAGGGGATAAGGATCCACCTTTTTCCATCTACACCTCCTTCCTCCTTTGCTTATCCATTCCTGCGCACTCGAGCTCCAGCGCCCAAGTCCGCACATCCCTCCTCAACCTTCTCCAGCCATGTCGGGAGCGGGAGGCAAGTGGATGGCCTCCTCCGTCACGGAGGGGCACATCGAAAGGCTGCGGGAAGCCAGATACTTGTCCGGCGACATCGCGTGTCGGCTCCCCAACAAGGGGCAGCTCATCCCCAAGCCCAGGCCCCATGAGAGGGTGGTGTTCCTCACCCACTCCCTCCGCGGACTAGGTTTTCCACTTCACCCATTTGTCCGGGGGCTCATGTTCTTCTACGACCTGGATTTCCACGATCTGGCCCCAAACTTCATCCTCAATATCTCGACGTTTATCGTCGTGTGCGAGGCTTTCCTCTGCATCCAGCCCCACTTCGGTTTATGGTTGAAGACCTTTAGCGTCAAGTCAAGATAGTGGGCAGCCGACAGTGGATTGCGGAGGCGCCATGGCGGCGTGATGCCCAACGTTACATGGCTTGAGGGCTCCTTCATGGAGACCATAAAGGGGTGGCAATCGGGGTGGTTCTACATCACCGAGCCGCGCGACTCCAAATGGGCGGCGGCCCCCGAATTCCGATATGGCTTCCCCACACGGCTCACATCATGGAAAGAGACGGGCCTGAGGTGGGGAGATTCGGAAGAGCTGACCGGACTTCAAACCTGCGTCCAAAATCTGGTGAACAGGAAGCTCAAGCTTGTCAACGTTGTCCAGGTCATGCTCATCCGCCGGATTCTCCCATGCCAGCAACGGGCCTTCAATTTGTGGGAGTTTAATCCGGCACAGCACCGAACCTTGAGCCGGCTCTTTGACACTACGTACGAAGATGCCTGGAAGGTGCTGTTCAAGGGCGCCGAGGCACCCACATCCGCTACCGAAGATCGCGGATTCAGCTCGCGGCGTCAGGCCAGCGAGGTAAGCTATTCTACCCTTTACGGGACTCTTGTTTTTCATAGTCTGACTCTATGTGGGATCTAAACTCCCTTACCTTTGACAGGACTGGCTGAAGACGTCCGGGCAGGTTAACTGTCCGGCTCCTTTGCCAGAAGACCCAGTGGACGCCCGCTTGACGGGGCTGCTGGTTCCGGCACCTCACGTGGTGCCGGAGATGAAGGCCAAGAAGCAGGCCACGGGAACACGAAAGAGTTCCGGACGCCAGGCGGTGCCGGACTCACCATCCAATGACCCCGAGGCGGAATCCTCTCCTGAGGACGAGGAGGAGGAAAAAGAAGCCTCTCCCCTAGCGGGGGGAGAGAAGAAAAGCAAGGCCGCCCCGACTGGGGAGGCCGGAGGGTCCAAGAAAGGAAGGAACCTTCCTCCGGACTTCTCCGCCAACGCCGACAACGACGAGGAGGAGTGGCTGCCAGGAGATCGTAAGTGCCTGGATTCCAGAATAACTCATGATTTTTACTTGTCGCATAGTGTCTTCTAACGTCGAATATAACCATGTAGCCCGCCCAAGGACGAGCTCGCCGCTTCGTCGAGCGGCTCCCTGGATTCGTCGGATATGAATAGCACTTCACTTCCGACCGCCTCCTCTCCTCGTGACGCGGACGACACCGCGGTGGAATCCCAAAAGGGGCCCAACCGGGAGGAGGTGGTCCTGGAGGCGCCGCAAGGCGACCTCCCGGACTCCGGGCGCAAAGGGGGCAAAACCCCAGAGGGCTCTAAGTCCGGCCCTGTGCCGGACTCCGTACCGGAACCTACAGTGGTTCCAAAGTCCGGCAGGCGGCCCCTTCGTAAGAAGGGCAAGACTGCGACGCCGGTGACCTCCGTCCAACCGGAGGCACCAGATAGCTTGCTAGAGGCGCTCAACGGCGCCTCCATCGACGAGGAGCACCGCACTATCATGAGTGCGGTGATCCAGAAAGTTCAGTCCGCTAAGAGCGGGCTGACTGAAGCCTGTACCAGCCTTCTAACAGGCTTTGAGGTAAGTTTAGAATATGTAAAAATATTACCGCATAGACAGTAGCCCCTGATGCTTAGTTCGGTGTTTCGGAAAGAAAAGTCGGACTGAGGATATAAAAAGATATACGCAGGAGTCTAAAATAAGTATGTCAATATGGGAATGCAGGCTGCGCTGCTGACCTCTGCCGCACTGACTGCAGAGGTCAATGCATTGAAGCAGAGCCTCGAGCGGTCCGAGAACGAGCTCGGCCTTGCCAAGAAGCAGCTCGAGGACAAGGAAGGTAAGTAATAGCTTATTAAAGTAATACCTTATAGAAAGGATTTGGTTGCAAAAATGACAGGAATAACGTTGGTATTGTAGGGGCCACGAACGAGGTGGCGACCCTAAAGGAAGCGGTGTCCAAGGCCGAAAACAGCGCGGCCACGGAGCGCACCGAGCGAGAGAAGCAGGAGGCGCGGGTGGCGGAGGTGCAGCAAGAGCTCCAGGCTCTCGTGGAAAAACACGAGAGTTTGGAGCGTGACTCGAAGACTCGAGAGTCCGAGCTCGCCTTGGCTCTTGAGAGTGCCAAAGCCGCTAAGGCCGAAGCCCAAAAAGCCCTCCAGGAAATTGAATCATTAAAGAAGATAGCGGCGGTAAGGCATTCTTTATGCAAAGCAAGCATGTGAAAGTGAATTATCTATTACTTACCCGAATCCGAGCTCTCCAGAGCATTCGCAGATCTGCCTCAGAGTGTGTCCGATGCTGCCACGTTCTACCGAGCCGAGGAGGGGAGCTCGACGGAAAAGGTGTTCTGGTCTCAGTATGCTGAGGCCGGACATCCGGTGCCCCTGAGCGACCAGCTGAAGCAGCTGGTCGAGCTCCACAAGGTCGCCAAACAGGCCATGAAGGGCCTCATAGTTCGGTTGTGGCCTACAGAAGCCATGCCTGGGAGCTACTTCGGGCTAGTGCGGCGCCTGTCCATGGATTGAAGTCATCAAGCACTCCGTCTGCATTGAAGGTGCCCGTAGGGCCCTTGCCCGTGCTAAGGTGCACTGGGGCAAGCTGGACGCTGAGAAGCTTGTGAAGGACGGAGCACCACCGGGCAAGGAGCATCGCAAGCCTGAAATGTATTATGAGGGCGTCCTGAAGGGTGCCCGCCTTATAGCGGGTGAATGCTCCAAAGATGTAATTTTTTAATAGACTCGCATTTGTTATCCTGTGCGCTGAAAACTAGTTCATATGCGTTAAGCAACGCTTGTGAATTTAAAATATTACCTTCTGTACGGCTGTTTATCAAAATTTGAGAGATGGCAAGCCGTTGGCTTCAGCCCCCGTGCCACGAGTGCTGGGGTTTTCGGGATAAACTTGAGCGCTCTTGTTCCCATTCTTGGGTCCTTCGAGGGAGGCGCTCAACGCAACGAACAGGGCAACCGGACTTATAGTGCTTGAACACTCTCACTTAGCCATAGAATTCTATAATTTTAAATTTCGGCGAAGCCCACGGTATTCGAAGACCGAAGTTCGGGCGCTATCCACGCCTTTGGCCGGACAATGCCGACTCCTCGCTCTAAGCGGCAGGAGTCTTTAGGGACCCGAAAAACCTCTCGAACAGCGACCGGCTCTCGCCCTATCATGACGGTCAGTTTTAGCTTTCTCCACTGAGGTGCTCAACCCAGCTCAACCGGGGCACAATCGCAGTGGTTCTCCCAGCGCTACCTTAGCCGATATAACAGAACATAAGGTACCAGAACATGGGAGCCGGGAAAACCCAACTATTGACCCAAGACATGATTCGGAGCCGATGCACATAATGCTATAAGTTCGGGGTGCCGCACTTGTGAAAGTGTTCGGACTTGTCACACCATATTATGGGGTACTTAAGCCCCTGGTGTATTGACCGTACCAAGTTCTACGGGTGCAACATGTCATAGATGAACATATATGCGAAAAAAGGAATACAATAATAAGCAGAAGCTATGTATTGTTTATTCAAAAGATTCTGCAATGAAGGCAGAACGATACAAATAGTGCGATAAGCAAGAGATGGGACTATTTAACATGTCCCCCTCCAGGGGTAAGCTGCGGGATGGTATGTAAAACAGGTATAATGCTCGTAGTAGAGACCACCGACACTCGGCGTAACTACGCTTCCCTGGCTGTTGCATCGTGAGTTCGGCAATTCTAGTGCCGGACAGGGCTTCTGGAAAACGGAGTCCTGAAAGTAAGAGAAAAGAAGAAAGAAAAAGAATGACACAATCGGGAGCCCCTGGTGCGGTTGAGCCGCATTCTGGGCGTGCCGTGGTCGTGCCCCTCCCCTTATGCCCATGGTATCTCCAGAGCGTAGTTATGTACGCGTAATCGCTTCGCGCATATTCGCGAGGGCTGGGGTTAGCCGCATTGCTACGCGTGCTCGGAATGTGCCAGGCGGTCTTGTTGTAGGTTACTCCGGGCGTGCTTGACGGTGTCCGGACGTTTAGTAGTCGGACTCGAGAATTGCCTTAAGAGGCTGCTTTGTACTTCCGCCGCTAGGGCCAGATGCTCCTCCGTACGGAGAGAGCATTCGGTGTTTCCATTGACCGTGATTACTCCTCGAGGGCCTGGCATCTTGAGCTTGAGGTATGCGTAGTGCGGCACCGCATTGAACTTTGCAAATGCGGTTCGTCCGAGCAGTGCGTGATAGCCACTGCGGAACGGGACTATGTCAAGATTAATTCTCGCTCGAAGTTATCCGGGATCCGAAGACCACTTCGAGTGTAATCGAGCCTTTACAGTTGGACTCTACTCCTGGTATGACGCCTTTTAAGGTCGTTTTGGTGGGTTTAATCTGGAGGGTCTATGCCCATTTTGGCGACCGTATCACAGTAAAGCAGGTTCAGGCTGCCGCCGCCCATCGAGGACTCTAGTGAGGTGGAATCCGTCAATGATTGGGTCAAGAACCAATGCGGCGAATCCGCCGTGTCGGATGCTAGTGGGGCGGTCCCTTGGATCAAAAGTGATCGGGCAGGAGGACCACGGGTTGAACTTTGGGGCGACTGGCTCCATCGCATATACGTCCCTTAGTGCACGCTTCCGCTCCCTTTTGGGTATATGGGTTGCGTATATCATGTTCACCGTCCGCACTTGTGGGGGGAAGCCCTTCTGTCCTCTATTATTCGGTGGCCGGGGCTCCTCCTCGTCATCGCTATGCAGCCCCTTTTCATTGAGTTCGGCATTTAACTTGCCTGCCTGTTTGAAGACCCAACAATCCCTGTTGGTGTGGTTGGCTGGTTTTTCGGGGTTGCCATGTATTTGGCATGAGAGATCGAGTATTCGGTCCAGATTGGACGGGCCCTGAGTATTTCTTTTTAACGGCTTTTTCCGCTGACCGGGTTTAGAGCCTTTGAATCCGGCATTGACCGCCAGATTCTTCGTGATATCGCCGCACGCGGCGCTTGTGCTTGTTATGACGCGACCTGCCATTGCTGTCCTTGATGTCCGAACTACCAGGGTTTTGGGTAAGGTTGTTACTATAAGCTAGCCAGTTGTCCTCTCCCGCGCAGAAGCGGGTCATGAGTGATGTGAGGGCTGCCATGGATTTCGGCTTTTCCTGTCCTAGGTGCCGGGCAAGCCACTCGTCATGATGTTATGTTTGAAGGATGCAAGGGCCTCTGCATCCGGACAATCAACGATTTGATTTTTCTTGGTTAAGAACCGTGTCCAGAATTGTCTGGCCGATTTATCTGGCTGCTGAATTATGTGGCTTAGGTCATCGGCGTCTGGTGGTCGCACATATGTGCCCTGGAAGTTATCAAGGAATGCGGCTTCCAGATCTTCCCAACAACCAATTGATTCTGCTAGCAAGCTGTTGAGCCAATGCCGAGCTGGTCCTTTAAGCTTGAGTGGGAGGTATTTGATGGCGTGTAGATCATCACCGCGGGCCATGTGGATATGAAGGAGATAGTCCTCGATCCAAACCGCAGGATCTGTTGTGCCTTCGTATGATTCAATGTTTACGGGTTTGAAACCCTCGGGGATTTGATGATCCATTACTTCGTCTGTGAAGCATAGTGGGTGTGCTGGCGCCTCAGATATTGGGCTATATCACGACGCAGCTCAAATGAGCTTTGTCTACTGTGTTCGGCCCGGCCGGAATTGTTGTATCCGGCATGACGGTTGTCATCACGTGTCGTGGGGCGCCCACGCGATCCGTAAATCGACCTTATTTGCCTTGCATTGTCCTCCAATATGTCTCGCAAGTCTGGTGCATTTCCCCGTGGCTTTGAACTTTTCGAGCGACGCCGGGGTGCGGCTTTAGTGGTGGGCCTAGAGGCCTCTCTGTCATGGCCACGAGGTGGCTGGTCGGCCACGTCATGCGCTGGTGATGTAAGTTTGGGTGCTTCCTCCTCTAATTGGGGTAGCAGCCTGCGTTTTGGGTAGCTCTTGGAGGGGCGATCGAGTTCGTACTCTTCGGTTGCAAGGACTTCAGTCCATCTGTCAGCTAGCAAGTCTTGGTCAGCTCTAAGCTGCTGCTGCTTTTTCTTGAGGCTGCTTGCCGTGGCCATAAGCCTGCGTTTAAAACGCTCTGTTCGGCGGGATCCTCGAGCACGACAAATTGGCTGTAAATCGAGGCTTGCCTCATCTTCGGAGGGAGGCATATAATTATCGTTCTCTACCTCTCTGTCTGCCGCTCTATTATGAGGGCTGGCTTCTCCCTCCTCCTGTGCTGAATCCTGCTGGAGGGGGTTGTCTTCGGCACTGTCCGGGGTGTTATTATCTCCCGTGCCGGAATCGCCGTTTTTGCTATGGTGGGATTTAGAGCGGCGCCGCTGCCGCCGGCGCTTGGGTTGTTTCTTGGAGGGGTCATCCTCCGCTGTTCCATCGCCGTTCCCATCTTTTGGGATGTCCACCATGTATATGTCGTATGACAAGGTGGCTTTCCAGTGCCCTGTAGGCGCTGGTTCTTGGTTGTCTCCTGCATCGTCGTCCATACCGTCAATGTCTTCGGAGTCGAAGTCGAGCATGTCGGTTAAATCATCGACAGTGGCTACAAAGTGGATGGTGGGTGGGCGTTGAATTTCTTTGTTGTCCGCATCCCAACCTTCCTGACCATAGTCCGTCCAGGGCTCTCCTGATAAAGAGAGAGACTTTAGTGAATCCAGGATGTCGCCAAAGGGCGAGTGCTGAAAGATGTCCGCGGCAGTGAATTCCATAACCGGCGCCCAATTGGATTCGATTGGCAGGGGCGCGGAGGGTTCGGAGTCCGGAGAGGAGTCCGGCACCTTGGAGTCACGGTCTTCGCAAAGGACAGGGATGGAGTTCGGCTCAATCGCCGTAGAGATCATAGCCCCCGAGGCGGTGTCCAGCCACTCGTCCTCGATCGGCGGAGTCAGCTCTGAACTAAGGGTCGGAGCGGACGCTGGTAGGGCCTCCAGGGCACTGTTCAGCGGCAGAGCTAGATCGTGCCCATCGAGACAGTGCGGCGCGCTTGGCTGTGGCTCGAATCCGTCGAAGATCAAGTCTCCGCGGATGTCGGCCGTGTAGTTCAAACTCCCAAATCTGACCTGATGGCCAGGGGCGTAGCTTTCGATCTGCTCCAGATGGCCAAGAGAATTGGCCCGGGGTGCAAAGCCGCCGAAGACGAAGATCTCTTCGGGGAGAAAGTCTCACCCTGGACCGCGTCGTTGTTGATGATCGAAGGAGCCATCGGGCCTAAAGGTGATGACACAGAGGAACTCTCAATGAAATCACCAATGTCGGTGTCAAAACCGGCGGATCTCGGGTAGGGGGTCCCGAACTGTGCGTCTAGGCGGATGGTAACAGGAGGTAAAACCCTACTTCTGATTGATTAATATTGATGCTATGGGTAGTACAAGAGTAGATCTACCACAAGATCAAAGAGGCTAAACCCTAGAAGCTAGCCTATGGTATGATTGTTGTTTTTCCTACGGACTAAAACCCTCCGGTTTATATAGACACCGGATAGGGTTAGGGTTACAGAGTCGGTTACCATGGTAGGAGATCTACATATCCGTATCGCCAAGCTTGCCTTCCACGCCAAGGAAAGTCCCATCCGGACACGGGACAAAGTCTTCAATCTTGTATCTTCATAGTCCAGGAGTCCGGCCAACGATGATAGTTCGGCTATCCGGACACCCCCTAATCCAGGACTCCCTCAGTTGTGCTAGTTGAGTAATTGTGGAATTGAAAAATACATGTGTTGGAGTTTTTGATTCCAGTAGCATGCTCGTATGGTGAACCATTATGTAACGAAGTCGGAGCATGAAGTATTTGTTGATTGTCTTCCTTTGTGTGGCGGTCGGTGTCGGTGTCAAAACCGGCGGATCTCGGTTAGGGGGTCCCGAACTGTGCGTCTAGGCGGATGGTAACAGGAGACAAGGGACACGATGTTTACCCAGGTTCGGGCCCTCTTGATGGAGGTAAAACCCTACGTCCTGCTTGATTGATATTGATATTGTGGATGTTTACAAGAGTAGATCTACCACGAGATCAAGGAGGCTAAACCCTAGAAGCTAGCCAATGGTATGATTGTAAGGGTTGTTGTGATTCTTGTCCTACGGACTAAAGCCATCCGGTTTATATAGACACCGGAGAGGGCTAGGGTTACATAGAGTCGGTTACAATGGTAGGAGATCTTCATATCCGTATCGCTAAGCTTGCCTTCCACGCCAAGGAAAGTCCCATCCGGACACGGGGGAAGTCTTCAATCTTGTATCTTCATAGTCTTGGAGTCCGGTCAATGATGATAGTCCGGCAAATGATAGTTCGGCTGATGATGGTAGTCCGGCTATCCGGACACCCCCTAATCCAGACTCCTCAAGAGCCCCTGAACCAGGCTTCAATGACGATAAGTCCGGCGCGTATATTGCTTGGCATTGCAAGGCGGGTTCCTCCTCCAAATGATAAAAGATTGGGAACACCAGGATAGTGTCCGGCTCTGCAAAATAAATTCCACATTCCACCGTAGAGAGAATAATAATATATACACGGGCTCAATCTGCTGACGTTTTCCGTGGCATGACGTCACGCCACTACCAAGCCATTACTCGAATTGTTTTTTACTTTACCACCTCAGCGCGTTTAGCGAAGCGGTTTCCTTGGCACGTCTTGTCGAAGCAGAGATCGTGTTTCCTTAATCCGGGATTCTCATCAATACGGGCGTGGGTAACCCAACGCGCCCGTTAATCGCCACGCCTCTATCGAAGGCGAGTTCCAAACGGTCACGGAGACGGCTCTTGGTATTCTCCCTCTTTATAACGGGACCAAGGCTTGTTTTCTTTTTCTTCAATCTTCCGTCGAATCCTCTCCACGCTCCAAGTTCCAGCACCTAGAGCCCCAGATTCGAGCGCTTTGGACCTTCAACGATGTCCGGTTCCGACCTCCAGGGCCGGTGGATGCCCTCCTCCGTCACGGAGGAGGACGTGCTTAAGCTGCGGGAGGCCAAGTACACTGCCTTACGAAATTTCAGACAAAGGTTGCTGCCAAGGGCAGGTCATCCCCACCCCTGAGCCCGGCGAGTATGTCGTCTTCGTATCCCACCTCTGTCAGGGTTTAGGCTTCCCGATGGATCCTTTTGTGAGAGGGCTCATGTTTTACTATGGGTTGGAATTCACGACTTGGCTCCGGAGTCCATCCTCCATATATCCGCAGTCATCGTCATCTGCGAGGCCTTCCTCCGCGTCACCCCACACTTCGGCCTGTGGCTGAAGACTTTCAATGTGGCGCCGAAGATGATCGGGGCGTCAAGCGGAGTGTGGCGGGCGGCCATAAGTAGGAGGGCCGATGCCCGTGGCCCGGCCCCTTCCAAGAGGAGCTCGGCCTGTGGCAGCAAGAGTGGTTCTATATTACCGTTCCGAGGGGCCGCAGACAAAAGCCGCCGCCCCTATTCCGCCCGGGACCTCCACGACGATTGATGTCGTGGGTCAACCAAGGGCTCAACTGGGGGCCGTCAAAGGACGTGCCCCTACTGCAGGGCCGGATTCGAGATCTCCTAACGAGGGAGATCGATATGGTGGTGGTAATGCAGGTTATGCTAATTAGGCGCCTCCTGCCCTGCAAACGCCGGCCTCTCCGGCTATGGGAGTTCAATCCGAGGGCCCACGGATTCTTCAACACTTCATGGGTATGACACCCCTGGAGATGTATAACTTATTCTTCGGATCGCGAGAGGTGCGTCCGGAATTGACCGAGGATGCTGGACTACGCTGCAATCGCCCGGATACTCAAGTAAGTAGTTCCAAGTCCGGACATACCGTTTGTTCGCCTTTCAATGATCCGCCTTATGACCGATCTCCTTCTACACAGGAGTGGATAGCGGAAGCAAAATTAATACGGTGTCCGTCCCCCCTCCCCGAGACCGCGCCGGATCCCGTGCTGGTCCGGATGCTGGAGGTTGCGCCTTCGGAGGAAAGCGAAGGGAAAGCAGGAAAGCTACTGCCTCGCCTAAGGAGGCTTTTGAACGAGGGGGGATCGAGAATCCCTCCTACCAAGGGGAGAAGAGGACTGCCTCCGAGGACCCGGGGAAAAAAGCCCCTAAACGGGGGAAGAAATCTTCGTCGGAGGGTCCTGCGTCCGGGGAAGCTCCGGGCGCACAATCTCCCTTAATGAGCCAGCCCTCCAACGAGCTTGTAGTTCAGATCTGCGTCCTTCGCAGATGAGCTCGTCTTCGGGGGACCTTCGTCCGGAGATGATAGAGAGCGAGACGCCCCCGTCCGGGGCGCCGTTGGATAGGGCGGACGAGCCTGAAGTGTCGTCACGGAGGGAGCCCCCGAGTGTGGCAAAGCCGGATAGTTCGGCACCAACTGGTGTACGGCTGAAGGATCTGCTTGAGAAGGCGTCTATCTCAGAAGATCAGCACGCATTGATGAGCGTGGTGATTGAAAGGATTTCGTCCGCCGAAGGCGGGTTGCATGATGCCGCCGAGTTTATCATGGGGTTTGAGGTATGTAAAAATGACACACCTTTTAACAGTTTTGCATATAGAATGCGCCCTGTATAGATAGTAGCCCCTGAGACTCGGTAGGTTGTCGATATCGACAGCGTGCCGAGGATCAAAATCGCAGGTTTTAAATTCCCGTCGTGCCTATGCAGGTGGCGGGTCGTCCGGGGGCCAGCCGGACTTATGGAGTTGCTGAACTAAAGCGGCAACTCGATGTGGCGGATGAAGACATCGCGCTGATCAACAGGCGACTTGATGAGTCGCAAGGTAAGTGTTACTGCGCGGACACATGGTAAGGGAGCCGAAGCAAACTCCTTACAAAATTTGCGTGAAATGCAGATAGTGCCGCTGCCGTGGAGAGTCTTCGGGCCGAACTTGCTCAAGCCAAGGAGCAGGCCAGAAGGAGTGATGCGGCAGTCTCGAAGGCGGCCGAGGAGTTAGCGGCTGAAAAGGCCGCACACTGCCGGAGCAGGGAAGAGGTAGCCGAAATGGCTGTGAAGTTAAAAGAAGCTACCGACCGCAATGAGGCTCTTGGGAAGGAGCGCCTAGCGGGGCAGGAAGACCTGCGGAAGGCCACCGCTGAAGCCAAGAATGCCCGCTCTGCAATGCGGGCCATGAAGGAAGAGCTGCGCCAGGCCGGGGAGATTGTAGCTGGCAAGCCTTTTCTGCTGCGCTGAAGGTTCACGGATTCAAAATATGCTCAGCTGGGCCAACTGTGGTGTCCGGAGGACCCTTATATGGACTTAGCAGCGAGTGCGACGGATGCCGTTGTGCATTTTCGAAGCCAGAAGGGTCACCAGACGAAAGAGCTGTTTTGGTCTCAATTCCATAGTCCGGAGCGTTCACTTCCGCTGACCGATCGTTTGGCTGAGTGGGCTGAGCTAAATAGGTTGTCCGGGCTTGCTATGGCGGATATAGTGACCCATATCCGGCCGGATAGGCCCCAGCCGAAGAGTTACTTTGGCTTATTGCAACAATTTCTTGGGGCGGTGCCGCATATCAGGGCGATGAAGCGGTCGGCCTGCATAGAAGGTGCGCGGATGGTGTTTGCCCGTGTGAAGACATATTGGACAGAGATGGATGCCACAGCTGTTGCGACCCCGGGCTCGGATAATAACCGGCTACCCGCCGAGCACTATTTTGGCGAAGTGCTGCCTGGTGCTCGAAAAATGTTACGTTCAAATGAACGTTTATATAATGTAAAAACGATTTTTATGATGTAAGCGCCTTTTATACTTGTGCGTTCAAGTAATAGAATATCTTCGTTTTGGCCGTTCATGTATACATATGTATAACCTGAAAGATGGCAGTCGTTGGCTTCAGCCCCCACGCACAAGGGTGCGGGGGTGTTCGCAAAAAATAGCGCGTTTTCACACTTAATCCGACGTCTCGGTCCTGTAAAGGAGGTGGTAGCGTAGCAAACGAGGCAACTGGACTATAATGCTTTATCACTTTCACTTAGCCATGGAGTTCGAGGGTGGGGCTACGACATAGCCCCTGGGGGCTCCGTGCTCTCCGAATTCGGGGCGCGTATGTGCCTGGCCGGGAAACGGCCTTCACAAAGCGGAGGAATCCTAAACATTCCCAAGGTCGATCGAGTGGTTGACCAGTCTCTCGCTGTATCATGACAGTCAATTTTCGGCTTTCTCTACTGAGGTGCTCTCCCAGCCGAACTGGGGCACAATCGCAGTAGTTCTCCTAGAGCCGCGTTAACCGATGATACGGAACGTAAGGCAGCAAAACACAGGAGCTGGGCAAACCCAACATTTGACCAAAGACATGATTCGGAGCTGATGCATATAAGGCCTAACTCGAGACGCCGAACACTCCCGAAGGTGTTCGGTCTATATAATAGCGGGCAAAACAAAGCCCTAAGCCCCTTGTGTCCAGGTACGGGCAGGTTCTACTGGCGCGGCCGATGCCAAAACGCCAGTCTCCACTCTGGTTATACTGAAAAACCAGGGGATTATAGCAACAAGAGACAGTAAGAAAGGTTTACGTAGGGTCTTAGTCCGAAAGAGTCCTTGCAACGGGTCCTTACTGCACGTCTGCGCCTGTGTCTCCGTTGTGCCGTATCCTGGACGGGTGTGCACGCTGTTCACCTGTAAAAAAGAGAGGAACTTGGTTGGAAAAGAAATCGTGCCAAAAAGTGCATAAAAATTGAAATATAGATTAAGAAAGCTGAGCCTATGCTAGCTCATTATGGCTTCTATGTGCAAACCCTTGTGAGGGAGTGTGCGGCTAGGTAGCCCCTAGCTTATTTATTCCGGACTCGTCTAGCCGTGTCCGTGGTCTCAGGCGACCCTTTGATGAAACGATGCCATGTGGACCGGGCATTTGAAGCGTGAGAGACGCGGAATGTGGTATTGTATGGAAGTGGGCGAGAGCTTCTCGTCCCAGTGGTGCTTTATAGCTGGCTTAAGGGCCTGGCGCCGCTCTTTTGAAGGAAGTGCGGCTATGCCGTGTTGTAATAGGGTCTATCCCCACTTGCGGATTGTGTCCGGATATAGCAGGTTTAAGTCACTGCCACCGTCCATCGACACCTGCGTTAATTGCAGTCCGTCTATTATGGGATCCGATATCGTGCAGTCTATCCTGCGCTCCGGATACTTCTGGACTAATCCAAATGGTCGAAAGTGATTGGTTTTGACATCCAACCTTGGTCCACTGGGGTGGATCGTCCTACACTTGTCTTGGCGAGTGCCGTGTTGGCTTTCCGTGTTTATCACGTGAAGCAAGTTTACTGTTTTGACTTCTCGAGGGAAAGTCCTTTGACTTCCGGTGCTCTACTGGTGGGGCTCATCATTGTCCTCGCCATGATCGAGCCTTTTGTGTCCGCATTAAGTCTGCCGGACTGTTTAAAACCCAACAATTTCGGTTGGTATGGTTTGCGAGCCTTCCGGGTATCGTGGATTTGACATATCCGATCTAAAATTTTGTTCAAATTTGATAGCTCGTCTCTGTTGTCCTTAAGAGGCCGTGTTTTATTATCTGGCCGCGAGCTTTTGAATCCGGCGTTGACCACCGTGCCCTGTGGGCTTTTTTCTTTATTCCGGCGCTGATCTTTCCTGCGCCCGTGACTTCCGTTCCATCTCCGACATCGGATGTACTCGGTTCGCTGGTGCTGCATCTTGCTAGCCAGCTGTCTTCTCCTGCGCAAAAGCGCGTCATGAGGCTTGTTAGCGCGGCCATTGTTCTTGGCTTCTCTTGGCGAGGTGTCTGGCGAGCCATTCGTCTCGGACGTTGTGTTTAAAAGCTGCTAAGGCTTCTGCGTCCGGACAATCGACTATTTGGTTCTTTTTGGTAAGGAACCTGTTCCAGAATTCTGCTACCGACTCTCCGGGTTGTTGGGTTATATGACTCAGGTCGTCAGCATCCGGAGGGCGGACATAAGTCCCTTGAAAATTTGCTCTAAACGCGTCCTCAAGCTCTTCCCAACTTCCAACAGTATTTTCTGGGAGGCTTTTGAGCCATTGCCGAGCTGGCCCTTTGAGCTTGAGGGGTAGGTATTTTATGGCATGGAGATCGTCTCCTCTAGACATGTGTATGTGTAGTATGTATTCTTCTATCCAGACTCCGGGGTCTGTTGTGCCGTCGTATGCCTCTATGTTTATGGGTTTAAACCCTGCTGGAAATTCATGACCCAACACCTCATCGGTGAAACATAGCGGGTGTGCGGCGCCCCTGTATTTGGGTGTGCCGCTGTCTTCGAACACCTGTCGTGGTATGTTACTTCCTGGGGTCCTCTTTTTTGTCCCGTAGATGGACCTAGTTGGGCCATCCGTTTTACCAGGATTATAATTCGGCTTGTGTGCAGCCCCGTTTGTCGTTTTGGGCCTCGCTGTCTGCCGTCTATCCGGCCAGGCGGCCACTTTATTTTTTGACTGTGAAGGCTCGATGGCTTCCTCGTCAAATTCTGGTAGCAACTTGCGCTTCGGGTAGCTCTTGGTTTGATGGCCGTTGCCATATTTGTCTGATGTCTTGAATACTTTGCTCCACTTCATTCTGAGCGTGTCTTCTGCTGTTTTGAGCTTCCGTTTCGCCTTCTTCAAACTTCTTGCAGTGGCGACGAGCTTTTTGCGCATGCTCTTATGCTCTGGTGTTGTGGCCGGACTGTTGATTGCTTCATGAAGGGGTTGATTATCCGGCTCGTCCTGTTCGTCGTCAGCTGGCTGGCCCTGCTCTATCGCTGGGTCGTTAGGAAGGCTGCTTTGATCGAGGCGGGACTTGGGGCGGCATTTACGTCGCCTTCTTGGTCTTTATCGGCGAGATTATCCTCTGCCGTGTCCCGTTGTTCCTCGTTATCGCTTTCCTTCGGGGTGTCCACCATGTATACGTCGTATGACGAGGTGGTCTTCCAGTGTCCTGTAGGCACTGGTTCTTGGTAGTCTCCGGCATCGTCGTCCATACCGTCGATGTCTTCGGAGTCGTAGTCGAGTACGTCGGTTAAATCGTCGACGGTGGCTACGAAGTGGGTGGTGGGTGGGCTCTGAATTTCTTCGTCATCCGCGTCCCAACCGTCCTGGCCGTAGTTCGGCTAGGGCTCTCCGGATAGCGAGAGATGCTTCAATGAATTTATGATATCGCCAAAGGACGAGTGCTGAAAAATGTCCGCAGCGATGAATTCCATGATCGGCGCCCAATCGGATTCGACTGGCATGGGCGCAGGAGGTACGGAGTCCGGCAGGGAGTCCGGCACCTCGGAGTCATGGGGTTTATGCGGGACAAGGTAAGTGTTCGGCTCCATCGCCGTAGAAATTGCGGCTCCCGAGGCGGTGTCCAGCCATCCGTCCTCGATTCGAGCGATCGGCTCCGGACTATGAGTCGGAGCGGATCCGGGTGCGGCCTCCAAGGTGCTGTCCGGCGGCAGAGTTAGGTCATGCCCATCGTGACAGCGCGGCGCGCTCGGCTGTGGCTCAGATCCATCGAGGATCAAGTCCCCGCGGATATCGGCCGTGAAGTTTAGGCTTCCAAACCTGACCTGACGGCCAGGGGCGTAGCTTTCGATCTGCTCCAGATGGCCAAGGGAGTTGGCCCGCAGTGCGAAGCCGCCGAATACGAAGATCTGTCCGGGGAGAAAGGTCTCACCCAGGACTGCGTCGTTGTTGATTGAAGAGGCCATCAAGCCTATCGGTGACGACACGGAGGAACTCTCAATGAAAGCACCAATGTCGGTGTCAAAACCGGCGGATCTCGGGTAGGGGGTCCCGAACTGTGCGTCTAGGCGGATGGTAACAGGAGACAAGGGACACGATGCTTACCCACGTTCGGGCCCTCTTGATGGAGGTAAAACCCTACGTCCTGCTTGATTGATATTGATATTGTGGATGTTTACAAGAGTAGATCTACCACGAGATCAAGGAGGCTAAACCCTAGAAGCTAGCCTATGTTATGATTGTAAGGGTTGTTGTGATTGTTGTCCTACGGACTAAAGCCATCCGGTTTATATAGACACCGGAGAGGGCTAGGGTTACATAGAGTCGGTTACAATGGAAGGAGATCTACATATCCCTATCGCCAAGCTTGCCTTCCACGCCAAGGAAAGTCCCATCCGGACACGGGGGAAGTCTTCAATCTTGTATCTTCATAGTCTTGGAGTCCGGTCGATGATGATAGTCCGGCAAATGATATTTCGGCTGATGATGGTAGTCCGGCTATCCGGACACCCCCTAATCCAGGACTCCCTCAGTCGGGATCGTGCGATGGTTAACTCCTACCAACCGTTCCCCTAGGAGCATGCGTAGTAGTACTTTGCTTCGAGGGCTAATAAATTTTTGCAATAAGTATATGAGTTCTTTATGACTAATGTGAGTCCATGGATTATACGCACACTTACCTTTCCGCAATTTTCTAGCCTCTTCGGTACCGCGCATTTCCCTTTCTCACCTTGAGAGTTGGTGCAAACTTCGCCGGTGCATCCAAACCCCGTGATATGATACGCTCTATCACACATAAACCTCCTTATATCTTCCTCAAAACTGCCACCATACCTACCTATCATGACATTTCCATAGCCATTCCGAGATAGGTTGCCATGCAACTTTCCACCACTTCATTTATCATGACATACTCCATCATTGTCATATTGCTTTGCATGATCATGTAGTTGACATTGTATTTGTGGCAAAGCCAGCATTCACAATTCTTTCATACATGTCGTTCTTGAATCATTGCATATCCTGGTACACCGCCGGAGGCATTCATATAGAGTCAAATTTTTTCTAAGTATTGAGTTGTAATTCATGAGTTGTAAATAAAAGTGTGATGATCATCATTATTAGAGCATTGTCCCAAGTGAGGAAAGGATGATGGAGACTATGATTCCCCCACAAGTCGGGATGAGACTCCGGACTATATAAAAAAAATAAAGGCCATAAAAAAAGAGAAAAGGCCCAAATAAAAAATGAGAGAAAAAGAGAGAAGGGACAATGTTACTATCCTTTTACCACACTTTTGCTTCAAATTAGCACCGTGATCTTCATAATAGTGAGTCTCTCATTTTGTCACTTTCATATACTAGTGGAAAATTTCATTATAGAACTTGGCTTGTATATTCCTATGAAGGGCTTCCTCAAATGCCCGAGGTCCTCGTGAGCAAGCAAGTTGGATGCACACCCACTTAGTTTCTTTTTGAGCTTTCATACACTTATAGCTCTAGTGCATCCGTTGCATGGCAATACCTACTCCTCGCATTAACATCAATTGATGGGCATCTCCATAGCCCGTTGATTAGCCTCGATGATGTGAGACTTTCTCCCTTTTTTTTGTCTTCCCACATAACGCCTACTGTCGGTGTCAAAACCGGCGGATCTCGGGTAGGGGGTCCCGAACTGTGCGTCTAGGCGGATGGTAACAGGAGACAAGGGACACAATGTTTTTACCCAGGTTCGGGCCCTCTCGATGGAGGTAATACCCTACTCCTGCTTGATTAATATTGATGATATGGGTAGTACAAGAGTAGCTCTACTACGAGATCAAGGAGGCTAAACCCTAGAAGCTAGCCTATGGTATGATTGTTGTTGTTCTTGTCCTACGGACTAAAACCCTCCGGTTTATATAGACACCGGATATGTTAGGGTTACACAGAGTCGGTTACAATGGTAGGAGATCTACATATCCGTAGCGCCAAGCTTGCCTTCCACGCCAAGGAAAGTCCCATCCGGACACGGGACGAAGTCTTCAATCTTGTATCTTCATAGTCTTGGGGTCCGGCCGTGACGATAGTACGGCTATCCGAACACCCCCTAGTCCGGGACTCCCTCAGTAGCCCCTGAACCAGGCTTCAATGACGACGAGTCCGGCGCGCATATTGTCTTCGGCATTGCAAGGCGGGTTCCTCTTCCGGATACTCCATAGAAGGTTTTGAACACAAGGATAGTGTCCAGCTCTGCAAAACAAGTTTCCACATAACACCGTAGAGAGAATAATTTTTGCACAGGTCTGCTGACGTATTCCACGGCGTGACATCACACCACGGCCAGTCCTTTATATGAATAGTTTTTACTGTTTCACCTCAGCGTGTTTAGCGAGGCGGTTTCCTTGGCACGTCTTATCAAAGCATAGATCGTGCCCCCTTATTCCGGGATTCTCATCAATACGGACGTGGGTAACCCATCCGCGCCATTGATTATGGCGCTTGGGAAATAAGCGAGTTTTACAAGGCTAGTGGGGGACGCATAGCTTCGTCCGTCCATATAAGGGGATAAGGATCCACCTTTTCACCTACGCCTTCTTCCTGCTTTGCTTATCCATTTCACAAGACTCGAGCTCCAGCGCCCAAGTCCGCACATCCCACCTCAACCCTTCTGCAACCATGTCAGGAGCGGGAGGCAGGTGGATGGCCTCCTCCGTCAAGGAAGGGCACATCACCAAGCTGCGGGAGGCCGAATACTTGTCCGACAACATCGCGTACAGGCTGCCCGAAGCGGGGCAGCTCATTCCAATCCCCGGGCCCCATCAGAGGGTAGTGTTTCTACCCCACTTCCTCCGCGGACTAGGTTTTCCACTTCACCCTTTTGTCCGGGGGCTCATGTTCTACTACGGCCTGGACTTCCACGACCTGGCCCCGAATTTCATCCTCAACATTTCGGCGTTTATCGTCGTGTGTGAGGCCTTCCTCTGCATCCAGCCCCACTTCAGCTTATGGCTGAAGATCTTCAACGCCCAAAAAGGTAGTGGGCGGCCGCCAAGCGGAGTGCGGAGGCGCCATGGTTGGCAAGATGGCCAAGGTCCTATGGCTCGAGGGTGCTTTTGTGGAGACAATAAAGGGGTGGCAATCGGGGTGGTTCTACATCACCGAGCCACGCGACCCTGAATGGGCGGCGGCCCCCGAATTCAGATCTGGCTTCCCCACACGGCTCTCGTCATGGAAAGAAACGGGCCTGACGTGGGGGGATTCGGAAGAGCTATCCGGACTCCAGACATGCGTCCAAAACCTGGTGGACAAGAATCTCAAGCTTGTCGACGTAATCCAGTGATGCTCATCCGCCGGATTCTCCCCTGCCAACGACGGGCCTTTAATTTGTGGGAGTTCGATCCGGCACAGCACCGAACCTTGAGCCGGCTCTTCGACACTATGTACGAAGATGCCTGGAAGGTGCTGTTCAAGGGCGCTGAAGCCCCAACATCCGCTACCAAAGATCGCGGGTATAGCGCACGACGTCCAGTGGGCGAGGTAAGTTATTTTACCCTTTACCGGACTCTTTTTTCATAGATTGACTCTATGTGGGATCTAAAACTCCCTAATTTTTGACAGGACTGGCTGAAGATGGCCGGACAGATTAACTGTCCGGCTCCTTTGCCGGAAGACCCGGAGGACGCCCGATTGACGGGGCTGTTGGCTCCGGCGCCTCATGTGGTGCCGAAGAAGAAGGCCAAGAAGGAGGCCACGGGAACTCGAAGGAGCTCCCGACGCCAGGTGCTGTCAGATTCTGAAGCAGAATCTTCTCCTGAGGATGAGGAGGAAGAAGAAGAAGCTCCTCCCCCACTGAGGGAGGAAAAGAAAAGGAAGGCCGCCCCAACGGGGGAGGCCGGAGGGTCCAAGAAGGTAAGAACCCTTCCTCCACCAACGTCGACGACGACGAGGAGGACTGGCCAACAAGGGCCAAGCCCCTGGCGAGATCGTAAGTGTCCGGATACCCATGGTTTTTCATAATTGCATAGTGTTCTCCAATGCCGAACAATCATGCAGCCCGCCTGTAGCGACCCGACCCAAAATCGGTCAAGTCTCTGTGTAGCTGTACCATCCCAAGATCATGCTGGCACACACAGTACATTGATGAAATAATCAAAGTTCAATCACACCTGAATTTATTACACGATTCTCATATCGAGTCTTTATTATAATAGAATAAATTCGGCCGAAGGCCAACTCATTAGAAATAAACTAAATAAAGCTGCGGAAGCGTAGAAGAATAGCGAGTCCATCCGACTCCAAAGGGCAATCGCCAAGCGCGGATCGTAGCCTCACTCCTGGTCGGAATAATCCTCTGCAACATAAGACGTTGCAGCCGTGTAGGTCAGCATTTTGAATATGCCGGCAAGTCATGAAGAGAGAACAACAATAAAAATTACTAACACTATATGCAATTTGGCTGTGGGGCTCTAAGTTTCATTTTTTTTGCGAAAAAGCCAGTTTTTCCCTACAACAAGAACTTGTTTGCAATTACTACAAATTGTTGGTAATTATTGAGATGGTTCCACCAACCAATGTCTCATTCCCAATTATTAAAATAATCCCCTCAATTAATTTATTAATTTTGGTGTTGAGATATCCGAAATACTCCAAGTTCCAGAGGCTCAAATTGTCCGTAACCGGGGACACGGCTAACCGATTAGATCTTCACTCTGCAGAGGTTTGTGCACTTTACCCGCAAGATTCGTTCCCTCCTTTAAGTCTTCGCACTTCATGGTGTTTGAAGACGGGACGAACGAAACAGGGTCTTCCGAAGAGTTCCTCTGGCCATTGCCGGTACCCATCCAATCCTACCGTTCTTCTACATCTGTAGCACCGTCCGGCCAGAGTCACACCTAAGGTTGACCAAGCCAGAGCCCATAATGGCTTGTGGCTGCACATGTAAGCTTCTGGTCAATGGGGTATACATCCGTCTCTTCGTGGCTGGGTGAAGCTTTCCGCAAGATGTCATGGCGCTTCTCCATGCATCCCGGCCAACCGCTGGTTTTCTCCAGGGTGCCCGTCAACCGTCCTCCACCCAGTAGTGAATTTTGAAGTCCATCTTGAGCTTGAAGTCATGGGGTTGTCATCATCTTGACTCTCACATCTCCCTTATGATTCACTCAACCAACCCCGTCTACGAGCATAGCAAAAATAAACTACTTCGTCCCGGGCCATGGTAACATGGGGAATTGGTTTCATCCTACCTCATGATACTACTCAAGAACATAACTTAAAATTCTCCTACTGCATGCATGGTGGGGAGGTATAATTCTAATGTAATAAAATCATAGGTATTGTAAAGGAAAACATGATCAATTGACTTGCCTTGCTGACGATCTTCGAAAGCTAGGGACTCGTGGTAGCAAGCTTCGCACTCCGGAAATTCTACCGAAGCAAACAACAATCATATAAGCATACAAACATATGATCACTTAACATAACAGCATGCTAACATAACACACAAAACAATTGAACCAAAACCCAAAGAAAGTTCGAAGAAATCCAAATCAATGTTTTCACCACATCAAACAACAACCAAGAAATAGTTTTACACAACTAAATTTTTCTTAACAGAACCTAAGCATGGGTTTTTGCTAACTAACAGAAAGGAAAACATCATGTGAACTAGGAGCAAAAAGAATCACATCAAAAGCTATTATAGAACTCCTCTTATGCCTATAACAATCCTAGCAAGAAAAAATAAAATAAAAATTTTATTTATTGTAAATAAAAGTCCATGTTCTAAAGTTACAGAAACTAACCTAAAATAAACTATCACATAGGAAAAATAAAATTATTTGCTAAATAAAACAATAGGAAAACAGTAGCTAGTTAAATAAATAAGAACCACATGATTTTGATTAAAACTATTTTTTATTAAATCTAAAATGCCCAAATAAATTCCTACGGTTAGGCAAGGTCAAAATAAGGTAGTGACAAAAGAATCACTAAAATAAAATAATCCTAACTCATTTTATAGCAGAATTACTAATCTGTCTAAATCTAATATAAAACAATTTCTAATAATTTTAACATGACTAAACATATTTTCTACAGAAACTACAACAAATTTGCAAACTAACAAAAAAGAATCAATTAAAAATATTAAGTAGATTAAAAGATATGGATTTTACAAAACTGAAACTATTCTGTTAAAAACAGAAACGAAAAAAATTAACTAAAAAGAAAACCGGCGCTAATGGGCCTATCTAACGCTCGGGCGTAATATAGCTAAAACGCGCCCGAGGGATTAAACCGAGTCGGGCCGGTCTAACTAAACCTAAATAAAAACCGTAACTAAAACCGGATCTTTTAAACTAAAACCTAAATAAACCGTACCCCTTCGTAGATCTAATCTAGACCCTAGGTATTGGATCGGACGGTGGGGAGGCGTTCCGGTGACTCACCGCGGTGGCGACGACGGCGGCTCGGGCGACGACGGCGCGGCGGCTACGGTGGTCCGGGGCGACGGTGGAGACCTCCGGCGGGTGCGGCGGAGCGAGGGGGACTCGGGGGTGGTGTCGGTGGAGCTCGGGGGTTCGGCGACCGGGCAGGAAAATGGCCAAGGCGGGCGTCAAGGCCCGTGAGCGATTGCGGCGAGGGGAGAGGGTCGGGCGAGGGGGAAGTGGGGGGAACGGGTCGAGGGGGGGTATTTATAGGGGGGGGGGGAACCGGCTTGGAGGAGGGGGCAGATCGGGCGAGGAGATCCCGGATTCTTCGGGATTCCGGCGAGCGGCGGCGCGGTGGTTGGCGTGGAGAGGAAGAAGGGGGTGGGGTCGGGGTGTCGGTGAGAGAGAGAGGGAGGGATTCGGTCGGGCGACCGAATGGGAAGGAGTTCGGCCGGGTCGGCTCGGCCCGCTGGTGGGCTGCGCCTGGCCCGTGGCTGGTTGGCTTGGCCCGCGGGTGGGCCGCCTAGATGCTGGCTGGGCCGGTTGGCCTGGCTGGCGCCTGGGTCTTCTTTTCCTTTTTTTTGAATTAGAGAGAGAGAGAGAGAGAATAAAATATATATATTTTATATAGGACATATATATATCAAAATGATCAGGGGAATATTCCCTATAATTTGAACATTTTTCCAGGGGCAAAACTCAAACTTAAAAAAAATCATTTTCTAGAAATCCCAAATAAAATCAAAATTTGAATTCAAACTTTTTGGCAATGTTTTTCATCTGACATATTTGGAGTGTCATGTTTACTCCTCTCATACTTTTTCTCAAGTATTTGTCAGGCATTGGTTTGAAATAATTTTCAACTGGCAATGTTCAAATTCAAATTCCATTAACTCAAAATCTTCTGAAACTTCAAATGCCACTCAATTTCAAACAATATGCATAGATGCTTAGCTATAATTGTAAAACATTCCAAATAGGAAATTTGGGATGTTACACCGCCCAAGGGCGAGCTCACCAATTCATCGAGCGAGTCCCTGGGTTCATCGGAGATGGAGAGTTCCTCGCTTCCGGCCGCCTCCTCGCCTCACGCCGCGGACGACACCGCGGTGGTGCCCCAAGGGGGGCTCGGTCAAGAGGAGGTAGCGCAGGAGGCGCCACAAGGCGACCTCCCGGACTCCAGCGCTGGGGCAAGACCCCAGGGGCTCTAAGCACGACCCTCGTCCAGGACTCCATGCCGGAACCATCAGCGGTTCCGAAGTCCGGACAGCGGATCCTTCGCAAGAAGGGTAAGACGCCGGTGTCCTCCGTCCAACCGGAGGCACCGGATAGCTTACTGGAGGCGCTCAACAGCACCTCCATCTAGAAGGAGCACCGCACTGTTATGAGTGCGGTGATCCGGACAGTTCAGTCCGCCAAGAGCGGACTGACCGAAGCCTGTACTAGCTTCCTAACAGGCTTTGAGGTAAGTTTAAAACATATAAAAATGTTACCGCATAGACAGTAGCCCCTGATGTTAGTTCGGTGTTCGGAGAGAAAGCCGGACTGAGGATCTAAAGAGATATACGCAGGAGTCTAACGTAAGTATGTCAATATGGGAATGCAGGTTGCGCTGCTGACCTCTGCCGCACTGACTGCGGAGGTCAATACATTGAAGCAGGACCTCGAGCGGTCCGAGAACGAGCTCGGACAAGCCAAGAAGCAGCTCGAGGACAAGGAAGGTAGGAAATACCTTAATAAAGAAATACCTTATGGAAAAGGTTTTGGTTGCAAAAAATAATAGGAATAACATGGGTACCGCAGGGGCCACGAACGAGGTGGAGGCCCTGAGGGAGGCGGTGGCCGTGGCCCAAAACAAAGCGGTTGCGGAACGCACCGAGCGAGAGAAAGGGGAGGCGCAGCTGGCGGAGGTGCGGCAAGAGCTCCAGATTCTCGTGAAAAAACACGAGGGTTTGGAGCGTGACTCAAAGACCCGAGAGTCCGAGCTTGCCTCGGCTCTTGAGAGTGCCAAAGCTGCTAAGGCCGAGGCCCAAAAAGCCCTCCAAGAAATATTGATGCTATGGGTAGTACAAGAGTAGATCTACCACAAGATCAAAGAGGCTAAACCCTAGAAGCTAGCCTATGGTATGATTGTTGTTTTTCCTATGGACTAAAACCCTCCGGTTTATATAGACACCGGATAGGTTAGGGTTACACAGAGTCGGTTACAATGGTAGGAGATCTACATATCCAGACGCCAAGCTTGCCTTCCACGCCAAGGAAAGTCCCACCCGGACACGGGACGAAGTCTTCAATCTTGTATCTTCATAGTCTTGGAGTCCGGCCGTGACGATAGTCCAGCTATCCGGACACCCCCTAGTCCGGGACTCCCTCACCTACCATTATACCTTATTCCACCATAGTGCTATATCCATGGCTTGCGCTCATGTATTGCGTAAGAGTTGAAAAGGCTGAAGTGCGTTAAAAGTATGAACCAATTGCTTGGCTAAAACCTGGGTCGTACATGATATGAATATTTTGTGTGGGGAAGATGGAGCATAGCCAGACTATATGATTTTGTAGGGATAACTTGCTTTGGATATGTTATTTTGATAAGACATAATTGCTTAGTTAGTATGCTTGAAATATTATTGTTTTTATGTCAACATTAAACTTTTATCTTGAATCATATCAAATCTGAACATTCATGCCACAATAAGAAGAATTATATTGAAATTATGCTAAGTAGCATTCCACATCAAATTTTTTGTTTTTATCATTACCTACTCGAGGACGAGCAGGAATTAAGCTTGGGGATGCTTGATACGTCTCCAACGTATCTATAATTTTTGATTGCTCCATGCTATATTATCTTCTGTTTTGGACATTATTGGGCTTTATTATTCACTTTTATATTATTTTTGGGACTAACCTATTAACCGGAGGCCCAGCCCAGAATTGCTGTTTTTTGCCTATTTCAGAGTTTCGCAGAAAAAGAATATCAAACGAAGTCCAAACGGAATGAAACATTCGGGAACGTGATTTTTGAAACGAACATGATCCAGAGGACTTGGACCCTACGTCAAGAAATCAAGCAGGAAGCCGCGAGGTAGTGGGCGCGCCCTCCACCCTCGTGGGCTCCATGTTGCTCCACCGACGTACTCCTTCCTCCTATATATACCTACATACCCCCAAACGATCAGATACGGAGCCAAAAACCTAATTCCACTGCCGCAACCTTTTGTACCCACGGGATCCCATCTTGGGGCCTGTTCCGGAGCTCCGCCGGAAGGGGCATCGATCACGGAGGGCTTCTACATCAACACCATAGCCTCTCCAATGAAGTGTGACTAGTTTACCTCAGACATTCGGGTCCATAGTTATTAGCTAGATGGCTTCTTCTCTCTTTTTGGATCTCAATACAATGTTCTCCCCCTCTCTCGTGGAGATCTATTCGATGTAATCTTCTTTTGCGGTGTGTTTGTTGAGACCGATGAATTGTGGGTTTATGATCAAGTTTATCTATGAACAATATTTGAATCTTCTGAATTCTTTTATGTATGATTGGTTATCTTTGCAAGTCTCTTGAATTATCAGTTTGGTTTGGCCTACTAGATTGATCTTTCTTGCAATGGGAGAAGTGCTTAGCTTTGGGTTCAATCTTGCGTGTCCTTTCCCAAAGGATGAGGGGCAGCAAGGCACGTATTGTATTGTTGCCATCGAGGATAACAAGATGGTTTTTTTTATCATATTACATGAATTTATCCCTCTACATCATGTCATCTTCCTTAAGGCGTTACTCTGTTCTTATGAACTTAATACTCTAGATGCATGCTGGATAGCGATCGATGTGTGGAGTAATAGTTGTAGATGCAGGCAGGAGTCGGTCTACTTGTCTCGGACGTGATGCCTATATACATGATCATACCTAGATATTCTCACAACTATGCTCAATTCTGTCAATTGCTCAACAGTAATTTGTTCACCCACCGTAAAATACTTATGCTCTTGAGAGAAGCCACTAGTGAAACCTATGGCCCCCGGATCTATTTTCCATCATATTAATCTTCCAACACTTAGTTATTTCCATTGCTTTTTCCTTTGCTTTTATTTTACTTTGTATCTTTATCATAAAAATACCAAAAATATTATCCTATCATATCTATCAGATCTCACTCTCGTAAGTGACCGTGTAGGGATTGACAACCCCTTATCGCGTTGGTTGCGAGGATTTATTTGTTTGTGTAGGTGCGAGGGACTCGTGTGTAGCCTCCTATTGGATTGATAACTTGGTTCTCAAAAACTGAGGGAAATACTTACGCTACTTTGCTGCATCACCCTTTCCTCTTCAAGGAAAAACCAACACAGTGCTCAAGAGGTAGCACCAAGCAGCTGATGACCTGGCAAAGATAGGTTCCAAGCGGGAGCCCATTTCTAGGAATGTGTTCTTGGAGCATCTTCACACACCATCAGTTCAAGAGGATTCCTTCACAGAAGAGATCCCACAGCCTAAAAGTTCTGTTTATCCGACTGAAGTTGAAATCCCTGCCGTGGTCGACTTAATCATGGAGGTTTTGTTCGTCATTCCTGATTGGACAGTACCGTATATAGCATATATTCTCAGGAAAGAGCTTCCAGAATATGAAGAGGAGGCACGTCAGATTGTCCGTCGATCCAAAGTCTTTACGGCGATAGGTGGACAACTCTACAGAGAGAGTGTTACTAGAGTTGTTCAGTGGTGCATCACGCCAGACGAAGGTCGAATGATTCTCAACGACATCCACTCGGGGACCTGTGGTCACCATGCGTCTTCTCGGACCATTGTGGCCAAAGCATACCGAGCGGGATTCTATTGGCCGCGAGCAAATGAAATGGCAAAAGACATAGTCGACAAGTGTGAAGGCCGTTAGTTCTACTCCAACATGTCTCACCAGCCCGCGTCAGCCCTGAAGACCATTCCACTTGTCTGTCCCTTTGCAGTCTGGGGATTGGATATGGTATGACCTCTGAGGACTGGCAGGAATGGCTTCACTCATCTGCTTGTTGCAGTCGACAAATTCACTAAGTGGATTGAAGCCAAACCCATCAAAAACCTTGACTCAAGTACTGCCGTCAGCTTTATCAGAGAGTTAACATTCAGATATGGAGTCCGCCATAGCATCATCATGGACAATGGTTCAAACTTTGATTCAGATGAGTTCAGGGCTTTCTGTGCTTCCCACGGCACTCGGGTCGACTATGCTTCAGTTCTTGGGGATCGTTGCAGAAATTAAAAAAATTCTACGCATCACCAAGATCAATCTATGGAGAGACTAGCAACGAGAGAGAGGAGTGCATCTTCATACCCTTGAAGATCGCGAGACGGAAGCGTTACAAGAACGCGAATGAAGGAGTCGTACTCGCAGCGATTCAGATCGCGGTTGATACCAATCTAAGCGCCGAAAAACGGCGCCTCCGCGTTCAACACACGTGCAGCACGGGGACGTCTCCTCCTTCTTGATCCAGCAAGGGGGAAGGAGAAGTTGGGGAAGAACACCGGCAGCACGATGGCGTGGTGGTGGAGCTTGTAGTTCTTCGGTAGGGCTTCGCCGAGCCCAACGGAGGAGGAGGGGGTGTTGGAGAGGGGGAGGGCTGCGCTTTGGATGACATTCTACTGCCCACTCTCCTCCCCTCTATTTATAGGGCAAAGGGGGAAGGGGGCCGGCCCCTCTAGATGAGATCTAGAGGGGCGCGGCGGCCAAGGGGAGGGGGCTTGCTCCCCAAGCCAAGGGGGGCGCCCCCCTTAGGGTTCCCCCCCAACCCTAGGCGCATGGGCCGTAGGGGGGATGGCGCCCAGCCCACTTAGGGGCTGGATCCCTTCCACAGACAGCCCATAGGGCCCTCCGGGGCAGGTGGACCCTCCCGGTGGACCCCCGGAACCCCTTCGTGGTCCCGGTACAATACCGGCAAACCCCCGAATACTTCCGGTGACCGTATGATGACTTCCCATATATAAATCTTCACCTTTGGACCATTCCGGAACTCCTCGTGACGTCCGGGATCTCATCCGGTACTCCGAACAACATTTGGTAACCACATACTATTTTCCATAACAACTCTAGCGTCACCGAACCTTAAGTGTGTAGACCCTACGGGTTCGGGAACCATTTAGATATGACCGAGACACCTCTCCGACCAATAACCAATAGCGGGATCTGGATACCCATATTCGTTCCTACATGTTCCACGATGATCTCATCGGATGAACCACGGTGTCGGGAACTCAATCAATCCCGTATGCAATTCCCTTTGTCCATCAGTATGCTACTTGCCCGAGATTCGATCGTCGGTATCCCAATACCTTGTTCAATCTTGTTATCGGCAAGTCTCTTTACTCATTACGTAATGCATGATCCCGTGACTAACTCCTTAGTCACTCTGAGCTCGTTATGATGATGCATTACCGAGTGGGCCCAGAGATACGTCTCCGTCATACGGAGTGACAAATCCCAGTCTCGATTCGTGCCAACCCAACAGACACTTTCGGAGATACCTGTAGTGCACCTTTATAGCCACCTAGTTACGTTGTGACGTTTGGCAAACCCAAAGCATTCATACGGCGATGCACAATCTCATGGTCTAAGGAAAAGATACTTGACATTAGAAAAGCTTTAGCAGACGAACTACACGATCTTGTGCTATGCTTAGGATTGGGTCGTGTCCATCACATCATTCTCCTAATGATGTGATCCTGTTATCAACGACATCCAATGTCCATGGTCAGGAAACCGTGACCATCTATTGATCAACGAGCTAGTCAACTAGAGGCTCACTAGGGACATGTTGTGGTCTATGTATTCACACATGTATTATGATTTCCGGATAACACAATTATAGGATGAACAGTAGACAATTATCATGAACAAGGAAATATAATAATAACCACTTTATTATTGCCTCTAGGGCATATTTCCAACAGTCTCCCACTTGCACTAAAGTCAATAATCTAGTTACATTGTGATGAATCGAACACCCATAGAGTTCTGGTGTTGATCATGTTTTTCTCATGTAAGAGGTTTAGTGAACGGATCTGTGACATTCAGATCCGTATGCACTTTACAAATATCTATGTCTCCATCTTGAATATATTCACAAATGGAGTTGAAGCGACGCTTGATATGCCTGGTCTTCTTGTGAAACCTGGGCTCCTTGGCAAGGGCAATAGCTCCAGTGTTGTCACAGAAGAGAGTCATTGGGCTCGACGCATTGGGAATAACTCCCAGGTCGGTGATGAACTCCTTCATCCAGATTGCTTCCTGTTCTGCCTCCGAGGCTGCTATGTACTCCGCTTCACATGTAGATCCCGCCACGACGCTTTGCTTGCAACTACACCAGCTGACTGCCCACCATTCAAAACATACACGTATCCGGTTTGTGACTTGGAGTCATCCAGATCAATGTCGAAGCTAGCATCGACATAACTCTTTACGATGAACTCTTCGTCACCTCCATAAATGAGAAACATATCCTTAGTTCTTTTCAGGTACTTCAGGATGTTCTTGACCGCTGTCCAGTGTTCCATGCCGGGATTACTTTGTTACCTCCCTACCAAACATACGGCAAGGTTCACATCAGCTCTGGTACACAGCATGGCATACATAATAGACCCTATGGCTGAGGCATAGGGGATGACACTCATCTTTTCTCTATCTTCTGCCGAGGTCGGGCATTGAGCCGTGCTCAATCTCACACATTGCAATACAGGCAAGAACCCCTTATTGGACTGATCCATATTGAACTTCTTCAATATCTTGTCAAGGTATGTGCTTTGCGAAAGACCAATGAGGCGTCTCGATCTATCTCTGTAGATCTTGATGCCTAATATGTAAGCAGCTTCTCCAAGGTCCTTCATTGAAAAACACTTACTCAAGTAGGCCTTTATGCTTTCCAAGAATTCTATATCATTTCCCATCAATAGTATGTCATCCACATATAATATGAGAAATGCTCTGAGCTCCCACTCACTTTCTTGTAAACACAGGCTTCTCCATAAGTGCTGTAAACCCAAACGCTTTGATCATCTCATCAAAGCGAATGTTCCAACTCCGAGATGCTTGCACCAGCCCATAGATTGAGCGCTGGAGCTTGCATACCTTGTCAGCATTCTTAGGATCGACAAAACCTTCCAGCTGCATCATATACAATTCTTCCTTAAGGAAACCATTAAGGAATGTCGTTTTTACGTCCATTTGTCATATCTCATAATCATCACTACTAGGAAAAGGCCTACTAATGGCGCACCTAATTTGGCCATTAATGACGCATTAGTGGTGCGCCATTAGTGCCACGCCATTAGTATATTTTACTAATGGCGCACCACTGGTGCGTCATTAGTATCTGGTGTACTAATGGCGCACCTCTGGATGCGCCATTAGTATATACAACGATCGCCATTAGTATGCCTCGAGGGGCCATGTATACCAGTGCTTTGGCATACTAATGGCGCACAACGGCAAGATGCGCTATTAGTAACCCGGCATACTAATGGCGCCTTTGTTTAATGATGCGCCATTAGTATCCTTTGGCATACTAATGGCGCCTTTATGTGATGCGCCATTAGTATGAATATTAGGTTTTTTATTTTTTATTTTCTGTTTTTTGCACAGGTTACAAAATGTATAATTGGACAAAATATAGACAGCACACATCAACAACAGATTCATCGAATACAATAGAAGATTAGTCTCTAAATACAATTCATCATATTAGTCTCTGAATACAACTCATCATATTAGTCTCCGAATTGAAAAGACCGAACAAAGATAGAACATTATATTACAAGTCTCGAGACCGCGAGTAGCGAGTTTGTCTTCACATTACAAGTCGATATCGATCATCTAAACTACCATCACATAGAAGAGAGCTGCGGTCATCATGATGAGCATCATCACGATGAAACTCGCCTTCATCCGGTTCCTCCAACGCCTCCTCCCTCTCCCGCTAGATAGCGGGCGTATCTAGATTCGGCCTCGGCCCTAGTGGTGTACCCTTTGTAACTGTTACCACTGAATCGGTGAACCTGTCTCCGACGCTCCTCCCAGTCGTCGTAGACTCCGGGAACCTTACCCTTGTACATGACATACGACGGCATCGCTATGCACTAGCCAAACGAAACATTAGTACCAATTCACACACAATACATAAGCAATATATAAGTATGCAACAGAACGATCGGAAGAGAAAAGCAAGACATTAATAGCATCGATTACATCTAAGTTGAACGACTCACGAAACCAAAGAGACATACTACAAGTTCATTAAAGTTTAATTACAACATGAGCCAATCGATGTTTCAGAACTAGACACAGCATCACTGCTTTCGACTCGACTCAAGGGACCGAAGCGTGGATGAAGCCACCGTCTATCATGGGAGTCATGAAAGAACGGGCGTTGTCAGCCTGCATTTGTAGCATTGTGTCGATGTCACTGTTGGACGGTTGATTTCTGAGGTAGAACTGCCCCGAGGTACGAAGGACATCTTGATGGATGATTTCCGCAAACTCCGTCTGGATGCGAAAGTATTCTTGTCTGATGTCCGCGTCCTGGATTTCCGACACGCTCGCGGCCCAATCTTTGAGTTTACTCGGTAGCAGAAGTTGGTGATGGTCACGTACGATCGCCCGCATGTGATGGATGGCGTAGTAGGCACCCTTCTGACCGCCAGGCGGCTGCTTGACGCAGCGTAACGTCAGACAGGGAGAACACGTGCTTGCCGGTTCACGAATAGGCCTGGTGAAGGTGCCTCCAGATTGGGCGTGGCCGGGAGAACATCATCAAGAACCTTCTTGACATTTGTGTAGTCTACGTCGATCGACGGTCCGGGTCGAAATACGTGGCCATGGAATATTTGGGGCTTAGGAGGATGAGCGTGCAATGTGTGTCACTGCAGAAAACACGGAATGTTAAAAGAAAAACGATCGAAATCTAAGAATTCATATGTTACAGGCCTGTTGAGGGGAGGACTTACTCGGGAAAGTAAGGCACGAGGAAGTTATCCTTATCTTGGTTTGCCAGAATGACGCCTTCGAGGTAAGAACTCGCGACTTGCCGGTCCCCAGTAGCTGCCCAAGATCTTGGCACGCATGTAGAAGGGGTCGACTATCACGATGTCCGGGTCTTGTCGCGAATGATCCGCATCTCCATACTCAGCGAAAATAGCTGAACGAAGGTGTAGTGCAGCGGATGAAGGTTCAACATAAGCGTGGATGTCATCAAACCACGTGACGATCGACGCCCGATGGAGTTATCCACAAAGCCCTTGCCCTCGCACCTTGGCCACGAAAACCGGGTATGCCACATCCTTCTCTCTCGAGACGCCGCTTCTCCAAAGAAAGAACACTGTCATGCAGACTCCGCATAGCACCGGTTGCAGCATTGAGCATATTTGTCGGTAGCATCGCCCTACCCGCCACATGCACCCTCCTCGAGATATCCTGAGGTGAATTTGGCCCGTCCTGAGCATGGATCGTACTCGGTGCCGGCTGGCCCGCACCCTTGTTAGTCTTTCTTTTGCGTGCCTTCTTCTTCTCCTGTAATGGGACCGAGTTCTGCTCTGACCGCCTTCTTGAGTGTGTTGGGGCTGATAATATTTCGCACCTCGCCTATCTGAGGCTCGGTGAAGTCGGCAGCTGGAGGCGTCTCCTGAGAGCTGAACGGCAGACGACGCCTGTTGCAACTTGGCTTCTCCACGGTACCAGCTAGATCGCGCACGTCTTTTGTTGGGTTGGGTTCTTGAGAAGGAGGCCCCATGAAGTCGCCACCGTACCCATGATCGGCAAAGTACTAATCGACGTTGGCAAATGTATCGTCGTCGTCGTCGTTCTGATCCTATGCCATATGCATGTTTGGATCCAGTGGCATAGGGATGTCCGGCACCGTTGCGGCGATCTTGCCATGGGGCCGACTTGGTGACGGCACGACTGGCGGTGTTGTCTTTGGGGTGGTGTCCCCCGCCCCCAAACGAATCTGGCTCTTCGGCCAAAGCAGGGGCCAGCTCAGCAAAGCGCCGAGGGTCATCACGTCATCATCGTCGACCCCGACGGGTTGAATCGGAGGTAACAACTCGTCGCAGCCTGGCAGCACCCGAACCAGTTCAACCCTAAACAAGTTGGGTGGCATCTGGGTATCGTGGAACAAGGGGTTTCCCGGTTGAACGATTTTTCCCTTGGCGACATCGACCAACTCGTTGTTCACGAAGTGCAGGAGAGTGCACGGAACATCGGCGGCGCCCTGCGAAAGCATGTAGGGCGTCAGGGATGCCCAGTCAAAGGCAAGGAGATGAAGTCCTCGACCGAGAGAGGCTTAATTAGTTACCGTGATGATGGCGTCGAGCTCGGCTAATGTCGAGGCACCGCCAAGGCGGGCGTGCAGTTGACGGAGGGGCCGCTTGCTGCAGAGGTGCCGGCCGGCGTACACCCGGGTGCATTAAGCTCCAGTGCCAGCGTCGGAGACACCAATGCCGCCTCCGCCGGCGACACCAATGGCCCCGCCAAAGCATTCTGCGAGTTGCTGGCTGTGAAGCTAGGAATCGGGGGCGGCCCCTGTTGGCCGCCCGCAATCCACGCACTCAACCCCTTGATCAAGGTAGGCACAATGGCGGTGATCGTCGCTCCGAGTTGTTGTTGCACTTGCTCTTGGACAATCTCCGGAATCCACGCCACCTGTGCCTTGAGTTCTTGAACCTCGCGCGCTTGGCTTTCCGAGCAGGTCTTTTTCTCCTTCCGCACACCAGCGATATAGTATGACCCCCATTTTGTGGACAAGCCTTTGCCGGCCACACGACCAGCTGACGTCGGCTTACTGAGCTTATCCTTGTTCTTCATTACATTCAACGCCCTATTTCGAGTGGTGTCCCAAGGGTTGCTCTTAGTCGACCCGCCATCGCTTTCAGTCGCCTGCGGAAGGAATGTGAACCATTTAGAAATTTGGCTTCATTAATTAGAATGCAACCATATGGAGCTAATTACGCGGGGGTGGTATTCCTTACCAGAACAACCTCAAGCGCCCTGGTCTTCGGATCCGTGGTAAGCTCCTTTGTTTTCGGGTCCTTCTTGTACCGGGCCCTGACAAAGTTCCTGGTCTGCTTGTCACCGTATTTATCGAAGAGGGGTGGTAGGCCTTGCTCGGCACGCTCCGCGTCCTCCTTGTCCCATATAGGCTCCGCCACTCTGTAACCGCCGGGACCGAGTGTGTGTTCCCCTAAGTTCAGCTCCGCATTTCTTTCCCCCAGACTTGATTCGAGTTTGCGGTGCTCGAGCAATTGATCTTGAAGTCGTTGTAGTCATCTTCGGTGATCGGAGGATTTTTCTCCTTGATCTTCTCATAACTCTCACCTTTCTCGATCATTCTCTTCACATTGCTTTTCCAAGTAGACAGGCCTTGCTCATCTTCGTGAGGGCAGCATTGTTCACTTTATTACCTTTGAGGCTTGTGTTTTCAAATTCAGCGGGGAACTTGTATCGTTCGTGCAGCTTCGTGAAGCGGAGGTTGTGCAAATTCCCTCGGTCAGGATGCCTCGTGTTCTCGGTGTTGATCGAGACGGTGCTCGGAGAATGCACCCGAGCTGAAGCGAGTACCCTTGACTATTCGCTCGGGCGCCGTTGGATTCCGCCGGAGTCCACTTCAAGAACTTCCTCCTTGAGGGTGCGGAGCACGGTCGGGCGCCGGTCCTTCCATTGCCTCTTCATTGGCTGCCATCTGCAATGCGTGCGCCGCCATCATCGATGGTGGCATCCTCGGCGGCACCATCGGTGGTGGCATCGATGGGGTCATACTCGGTGGTACCATCGGTGGTCTCGGGATCGGTGGGAAGGCGGCGTCCTCATACAAGTGAGGTTGTTCCTCCATCTCCTGGGACAGCTCCTGAATGCCTTGCCGACCGAACCCCGGCCTCATCGTTGTTGGCCATGTTTCTCTCTAAATAGGAACAAAGTTTGGTCAAAAGTTGGTTATTGTCAAGGAACAAGATCATGGTCTCATCATTTAGGGTTTGTCGACACGAGGCATCCTAAAAGCTAAGCTTTTATCATTGAGGGTTTTTCGACGCCGAGGCACCCTAAAAGCCTAAGCTTTCATCATTTCGGTTTTTATCGACACCGAGGCACCCTAAAAGCCAAGGTTGTATAATTAATGGTTTGTCGACACCGAGGCATCCTAAAAGCTAAGCTGGGAAGGAGAATTCTAAGTTGGGCCTAATCACTTGGCTCTATTGCCGCCTATGGTTTAATGCAGCTAGAATAAAGGGGCACTTGAGCCTACTTAATTAACTACTAAGATACCCCGGCCCATGCATTAGTCACAAGTACCCCATATGTCCTATTTTTAGCAAAGTCATGCTAAAATTCACGGAAAATTTCAGCATGACCTTTGCTGAAAATAGGACATATGGAGTACCCGAATTTGCCGGAACGGAAGTTAATCGACATTCCAGCAAACTCAAGGGCCTCTCGGGTGGACAAGGCAAAAAAGTAGACAATCTGCAACATGAGACACTGAAAACAATTGCTACCAATGAATCTACACTTTTATAAGAAAATAAATCAGAAACTTAGTCTGTCATCATTAGGCAGCCACCATTAGTTAGTGAGGTAAGTTAGTGAAAATAAA
This sequence comes from Aegilops bicornis, assembly GCA_021605145.1. Taxonomy (NCBI): domain Eukaryota; kingdom Viridiplantae; phylum Streptophyta; class Magnoliopsida; order Poales; family Poaceae; genus Aegilops; species Aegilops bicornis. Next base: position 63,990,704 of record CM038673.1, on the reverse strand, counting down.
TCTACACTTTCATTTGTTCACACGAGCCATAAACCAAGCTTGCAAGTAAAACTATCCACGGAGATGCGTGATACTTATTTTGGAATTTCAAAGATAATAAAGGGGACAGGACAGGAAACAGAGCATGACAACAGAGTTCCCTCATGCGTGTAACCTCAGCCGGAGAGTTAACTTTTAACCACAAGTTGCACCCGTATTATACCAAAGTCTAGCTAATGCAGGATCTATTGCTGTGTACGTCATCCGTCCAAGCGGTTAAAACGCATGATTTGTCCACTTTGAAACTATATATGTAGGGTACTCACCGAACATAACAAACCTATTTCTTCGTAACATAACTGTATTCAGCCTAATGGAAATGGGAATAACAAGATGCACGCCAACAGAAGCACATCATCGAGAGTAAATCAAATACAGCAAGATGTAGGTTTTAAAAGGAAATTCAAATTAGCATGCTCGGCTGCATCATGTAGCTTAGGCTCCTTCAGTTGGACCAAAAGAAAAAAAGATATACTCAGAGAGCTGTGATATACTATACTCGGAGAACAAAGCAAAATTGCATAAAATTCACCTGGGGATTTCTGGGTAGCCTCTTTCAGATCCTCAACCGCACCTTCCCAATCTTCCGTTAGAAGTTTAGCCTCACCTCTCTGCAGCAAGTATGAGAAACAGTTCAATTAAAAGGTTTACAAAATCTGACACAATGAGTAAGTTCATTACATTGTATAGTGCATAATTTCAATTTCCTAAAATAACACCAGAATGAAATATTGATTACCATATCTGTCAGAATTTACTTGTGCACTCTGTAGATATTTTGTTAGTGAAATATCACTCCATTCAGCAAGCAACATTGTAACAAAAAGAAATTCTAGGCGCAAATTTCTTCGTAATGAAATTAAGTTAGTGAAACTGTCACACATTTCTTCACAATGAAAATGAAACATGTTAGGAAACCACCATGTTCTTCGGAAAAAGAAAATTGATCATGTTTGTATTTTGCTCCAAAACACTTCATTTTGCAAAAAATTAAATAAAAAGAATAAATGGAGGTTTGTCCCCTATTTGATAATGGCAACTCAGGGTCATGGAGGGACGATTTAATTATGGAAGAAAACAAATGCTACAGCACGATCACTAATCTAGTAGAAAGCAAGTATCCCCCATTATCCTCCCATATAATTGGTAATAAGGAATCAGGAGACGAACATCTCTTCTCTGCTACTGAAGCTCCTGATCCTGAACAACATGTTAATGACGGGCGGAGACGCTGCCTGCCCCTCATCCACCCGCGTTAATGGCTGCTGCAACCTTTATAATACAACCACTATAGGACAGAAACTTTTGGTCTATTATGTGCAAAAGAAAGTCAAGTTTACAGTCAAAAATTTTCCCAATTTTTTTGACTTCTTATTAAAAAAAATTCCATATGAGGTGTATATCCAAGAACGATTCGGAAACCGTGTGTGTTGTGTGCTCGCTGGCCAGGATTTCACGAGCAATCGGCAAAGGCTTGTCCCTTTGCCGAGAACCTATCTTGCGCTCTCCATTCGACGCTGTCACCACCGAATTCAGAGAAGCAAGTTCACAATTCAGAAAAGAAGCCAACTAATCAATCACCACGATACTACTGCCTGAGCTCTACTAGAGAATCGACACCAACGAACTAAGCAAGGGATCGATCTAACAACAAACTAGAGGATGCGAGGGGGAGAGGGGGAGAGGAGGAGGGGGAGCTCACGGGGGCGGTGGTGTGGACGAGGCGACGAGGTGGGGCGACGAGGTCCGGGTGGTGGTGGTGCTCCGACGACGGTGGTGTGGACGGGGCGGCGTCGGGGCCACCTCTTCCTCCTCCTTCTCCGCGGGGAAAGCGGCGGGGCGGCGGCGTCGAGAGAGGAGAGGGCGGCGTTGCGGCGTCGGGGCGTCGGGGTGCAGACGAGGACGACGGGGCGGCGTCAGCGGCGTTAGAAGGCGGCGTCGAGGCGGCGGGGCAGCGGCGTCGGGAGAGGAGAGGGGAAGGGATCGAGGGCGAGGGCGAGGGAGAGAGAGGGGATAGGTTTGGGCCGCCGGGGTGGGGGCGACACAATACTAATGGCGCACCACCCATCGGTGCGCCATAAGTACATCCATTCTAATGGCGCACCTCACCCTGGTGCGCCATTAGTAATTTTTTTATTTCTGCTCGAGCCAACAGTTTATCTCCCACGACCTGATCCACACCAAGTTCCCTCTACTAGCTCGACTGGTCAGCCAGTTCTCACACCAGAGGTCCCAGGATCGATTCCGAAGCTCCACAATTTTTTTTATGCATTTAAAATGCTGTGTGATAATTATTTGTGTTTAAATATGTTCAAACTTGTTTAAATCATAACAGTAATATTTTTTTATAAGACAGTAATATTTTTTTAAAAAATATCATCAAACAGTAATGCCGGTGGAGCGGGGGAGGGTGCGGGGGGTGCGGGGGGTCGGCGGCGGCGGTTGAGTAGGGGAGGGGTGCGGGGGGTCGGCGGCGGTGGTTGAGTAGGGGAGGGGTGTGCGGGGGTCGGCGGCGGCGGTTGAGTAGGGAATCGTGTGCGGGGGTCAAGTGCGGCGGTTGAGTAGGGGAATCGAGGGTGCGTGGGGTCGGCGGCGGCCGGTGGGGGTGCTCGGCGTGAGGGGACCGGATCTGGCGAGGTGGGATAGCGATCGAGATGGAGGGGATCGAGATCGAGTGTCCATGAAATTTAAAAATATTCATGATAGTTCAAAAGTGCCCATGAAATACAATCGAGAAATGAAGGCTACGATTTAAATACAATCGATCTTAGCTAGCTATCTGTTCACAATCTTCTTGCCCTTGTTTTTCGCAAATGGAGTTCTTCCGTGGAACGGACGTCCTTTAGGTAGGGTGGTCCTGCTTCTTCTTGTGGTGTATGCTGCTACTTCATCATCGCGTCATGTTCGATCCTCGGTCGCCGTGCTTGTCGAAGTCTTGCTCATTGGCTACTCCATCCATTCCGATGATCTTCCTTTTGCCTCTCCTCACGACAACACGACCGGGCTTTGGCGGGTCGGTAATGAAGAAGCATTGGTCCACTTGGGAAGCCAGTACCCATGGCTCATTTTTCGCGGTGACGCTTATGCGCGGTCTTGGATTTGGCCCGGGTATAACCATGGTGGTGAAATATCGGTCTTCTTTTAGGACGCTCTTGGCCCATCCGACACGGAACATCGGCACCTTCTCTCCAAAGATAGCTCAGCTCCCGGATCTCCTCGATCCTTCCGTAGTATCTGTCCTTGTCCTTACCGTGTAGGATTCCATCGTTACCCGGAGTTCTGATAACCATCGCTCTTCATGTCCTTGTCCTCGGTGTAGAATGTGTAGCCGTTGATATCGTACGCCTCATAGGTCATCAGGTTGTGCTCAGCGCGCTGTGACAAGGTGAATATGAGTTGTTCTTCCGCGGAAGAATCTTCATGTAAAGGGCACGACAGAAGCTTCTGCTTGAACCAACGCGTGAAACATGAGTTGTGCTCTTTGATTATATCTCCGTCCGTCCTCTATTGGCCTCGGTCATTGTACGTCTTCTTAATAAAGGTTTGGTGCTCTACCACCCAAGGATCGACCACGTATATGTGTTGTAGCGCGACTAGGTTTGCTCTTTCAAAGTCGGCGAGTCGACCCTCTAAGTCGACATGCATTTCGCGGCGACCCTCACGGTGACCCCATCCAGCGAGCCTGCCGAGGTGCTGTTGACAGGCAGACCAACGGGGTTCTCAATGCCTAGATAATTCGTGCGATGGGAGATGCACTCTTGATTGAAGCCCCTGGTTCCCTCTGGACGTGACATGTTCCGAAAGTATCCTTTGATGACACCATTCATCCTTTCGAACGGCATCATGCTGTGCAGGGACGTCGGCCCGAGTTGGATGATATCCTCCACGATATGGACCAGCAGATGCACCATAACGTCAAAGAATGCGGGCGGGAAGTACATCTCAAGCTCGCATAGTATCACCATGATCTCTTCCTGTAGCCTTCTGAGCTGCCTCACGCCAATCGACTTCCGAGAGATGACGTCGAAAAAGTTGCATAGGCCAAATAGCGTTTCACGGATGTGCGCGTCCATGATCCCACGGATTGCAACTGGAAGTATCTGCGTCATCAAGACGCGTGATACCGTGAGACTTCATCCCGCTGAACTTCTGCTTCGCTGGGTCTAGGTATCTACTTATCTTCCCCGCGTAACCGTAAGGAAGTTTTACTCCTAGGAGGCAGGTGAAAAACTGCTCGATCTCCTCCTGACTTAGAGTGAAGCACGCGGGAGGGTAGTCATTTCCGGTCTTCTTGGCCTTTTTGCCTTTGCGACGACTTTCTGTGTCCTGCTTCTCCTCATCATCATCATCATCATCATCATCATCATTAGCGTGAAGCTCCTGCCTGATGCCCATTGATTTCAAGTCTGCCCTTGCTTTCGGCCCATCTTTGGTCCTCTCTGGAATGTTGAGCAGGGTACCAACCAGACTCTCGCACACCATCTTCATGATATGCAAGACATCAAGACTGTGAGCCACACGGTGGATCTTCCAGTACGACAAGTCCCAGAAAACAGACCTCGTTTTCCATACCTTCAAAGAGCGGCTCTGGCGTTTCGCTTCTTTCCGGCTCTGGCGCCTTTTGCTTCTTTCGGCGGTGGGCAGTCGTTCCAATGTTTCAACAGCTTGTCTATTTCCACGCCGCTCCTCGTACATCAGGCGTTTTCGGGTTCGGTTTCACCATCGAACAGATCCTTGCGTTTCCTCCACGGGTCATCGTCGCGAAGCCACCTTCGATGTCCCATGAACACGGTTTTCGAAGACCGGGATCTCTATCTAGTCATGGCGATACGTTGTGTCATCCATGCACCTTACGCATCCGGAAAATCCGTGGACTACCTGCCCGCGAGATATCCGTAATCGAGATAGTCGTGCACCGTCGTGAGCGGTGCGGCTCTCATAGGGAAATATTCTTTCTCTGCGGCGTCCCACGTATTGGTGGCGTTTTCCACAGCGTGTCAAGCTCCTCTTTCAGCAGCCCCGGTACAGATTGATGTCGTTCCCTGGTTGTTTCGGCCCTTCAATTAGCATACGCATGTGAATGTACTTCCTCTTCATGCACAACCAAGGGGGAAGGTTGTACATCCACACAAACACAGGCCAGGTGCTATGTGTGCTTCTCTGGCTGCCAAACGGATTGACTCCATCGGTGCTCGCGCCCAGCACGATGTTCCTTGGATCATTCCCAAATTCTGGCTCGCATCCTTAGGGTGACAAAGCATCTTGTCTTTTTTATATATCTCCGGATCATTTGCGTCATCTTCTCGCTTCTTATCCTCCCTATCCGCTGCGCTAACGCAGGAGCTTTGCTACCTTAGGGTCCGCGAAATACCGCTGCATTTAGGAGTGATCGGAAAGTACCACACCACTTTTCGAGGAGCTTTCTTCCTCTTCTTGTATCGAGTGACGCCAAGATACCGGACATATGGTAGACTCCGCGTGCTCGTCCCTATAAATGATGCAATTGTTCATGCACACATGGTATTTCACGTGCGGTAAATCCAGAGGACACACGATTTTCTTCGCCTCCTCCAAACTGGTCGGGCACTTGTTCCCCTTGGGAAGATGTTCGTGCCAGAACGACATGTTCTCGTCGAAACATGCGTCGGTCATTTTGTGTTTTACCTTCAGCTCCAGAGCCATGAGCTGTTACTTTCAAAGCGGTATCCTCGGGCCTGCATCCTTCATACAATGGAGTAACGCATCTAACTCAAGTTGATCCATCTTGGCTTTCTCTCGGGCGGCAGCTCTTGCGTTATCCGCTCTACTTGAGAAGCAGCTCTTGAATATGAGGGTCCTGCACCCAGCCCATCGATGGTCCAGCGTCATACGCTCCGCCGCATCATCATCTTCATGATCATGCCCGTCGTGCGCTCCGGCATCTTCCTCATCATCATGTCCTGCATCTTCTACATGATGACTGTATGCAACATCACCGTCGTGATCATCTCCTAGGGATTCTTCGTCTTCTCGCCCGCCCGAGCCGCGGTGGTTGTCTTGCTACCCTTCCTCATTTCTTGCCCGACCCCCATGGACGACTTCGTAGTCATCTTCATCACCTTGCCACCGATAGCCATCCATGAAACCACGCAAGAGCAGGTGGTCCTGCACCTGCCCGGAATCCGGGTCCGCAATAATTGCTAACATGATTCGCAATAATAGCCATCCATGAAACCACGCAAGTGCATAGAACGCAGAAATTGCTAACATGATTCAGACGGACTTCAGCTTCGCTACAGGTGAGAAGGTCTAATCGTAGTCAACCCCTTTAACTTGTCGATAACCATTAGCGACAAGCCGAGCCTTATAAATGGTCACATTACCATCTGCGTCTGTCTTCTTCTTAAAGATCCATTTATTCTCTATGGCTTTCTGACCATTGAGCAAGTTTGTCAAAGTCCATACTTCGTTTTCGTAGATGGATCCTATCTCAGATTTCATGGCTTCAAGCCAATTGTTGGAATCCGGGCCCGCTTCTTCATAGTTCGAAGGTTCATCATTGTCTAACAACATGATTTCCAGGATAGGGTTGCCGTGCCACTCAGGGGGGGGGGAACGTGTCCTTGTGGACCTACGAAGTTCAGTAGCAACTTGATCCGAAGTATCATGATCATCATCATTAACTTCCTCTCTAGTCGGTGCAGGCACCACAGAAACATCTTCCTGAGCTGCCCTACTCTCCGGTTCAAGAGGCAATACGTCATCAAGTTCTAATTTCCTCCCACTTACTTCTTTCGAGATAAACTCTTTCTCCAGAAAGGATCCATTCTTGGCAACAAAGACCATGCCTTCGGATCTGAGGTAGAAGGTATACTGAGGGAGTCCCGGACTAGGGGGTGTCCGGACAGCCGGGCTATCATCACGGCCAGACTCCAAGACTATGAAGATACAAGATTGAAGACTTCGTCCCGTGTCCGGATGGGACTTTCCTTGGCGTGGAAGGCAAGCTTGGCAATACGGATATGTAGATCTCCTACCATTGTAACCCACTCTGTAACCCTAACCTATCCGGTGTCTATATAAACCGGAGGGTTTTAGTCCATAGGACGAACAACTTCATCATCAACAATCGCACCATAGGCTAGCTTCTAGGGTTTAGCCTCCTTGATCTCGTGGTAGATCTACTCTTGTACTACCCATATCATCAATATTAATCAAGCAGGAGTAGGGTTTTACCTCCATCGAGAGGGCTCGAACCTGGGTAAAAACATTGTGTCCCTTGTCTCCTGTTACCATCCGCCTAGACACACAGTTCGGGACCCCCTACCCGAGATCCGCCGGTTTTGACACCGACATTGGTGCTTTCATTGAGAGTTCCTCCGTATGCGTCACCGATAGGCCCGATGGCTCCTTCGATCATCCACAACGACGCGGTCCAGGTGAGACTTTTCTCCCGGACAGATCTTCGTGTTCGGGCGGCTTTGCATCATGCGGGCCAATTAAGCAGCCATCCGGAGCAGATCGAAGCTATGCCCCGCCATCGTGTCAGATTTGGAAGTTTGAACTATACGGCCGATATCCGCGGAGACTTGATCTTCGACGGATTCGAGCCGCAATAAGCGTGCCCGCCTTTGTCTCGATGGGCATGATCTCGCTCTGCAGCCGAACAATGCCCCGGAGGCCGCATCAGTATCCGCTCCGATCCTTAATCCGGAGCTGGATTCCCCGATCGAGGACGGGTGGTTGGACACCGCCTCGGGGGCTACAATCTCTGCGGCGATCGAGCCGAACTCCATCCCTGTGCTTCGCGAAGACCTCGACTCCAGGGTGCCAGACTCCTCTCCGGACTCCGAACCCTCCGCGCCACTGCCAATCGAATCCGATTGGGCGCCGGTCATGGAGTTCACTGTCGCGGACATCTTTCAGCACTCGCCCTTTGGCGACATCCTGAATTCACTAAAGTCCCTCTCTTTATCCGGAGAGCCCTGGCCGGACTACGGACAGGAAGGTTGGGATTCGGACGACGAAGAAATTCAACGCCCACCACCACCCACTTTGTAGCCACTGTCGATGATTTAACCGACATCGACGGTATGGACGACGACGCCGGAGACAACCAAGACCCAGCGCCTACAGGGCACTGGAAGGCCACCTCGTCATATGATATATACATGGTGGACATCCCGAAAGATGGGAACGACGACGGAACAATGGAGGATGACCCCTCCAAGAAACAGCCGAAGCGCCGACGTCAGCGGCGCCGCTCTAAATCCCGTCACGGGAGATAATAGCACCCCAGACAGTGCCGAAGAGAACCCCCTCCAGCAGGATTCAGCGCAGGAGGAGGAAGACACAAGTCCGCACGATAGTGCGGCAGAAAGAGAGGTCGAGGACAATAATTACGCGCCTCCCTCCGAAGATGAGGCAAGCCTCGACGACGACGAATTTGTCGTGCCTGAGGATCCCGCCGAACAGGAGCGTTTTAAACGCAGGCTTATAGCCACGACAAGCAGCCTCAAGAAAAAACAACAGCAACTTAGAGTTGATCAAGACCTGCTAGCTGACAGATGGACTGAAGTCCTTGCAGCCGAAGAGTATGAACTCGAACGCCCCTCCAAAAGCTACCCCAAACGCAGGCCGTTGCCTCGACTGGAGGAGGAAGCACCCAAGTCGCCAAAGGCACGACATGGCGGACCGGCCACCCTGCGGCCGTGATGTAGAAGCCTCTCGGCCCTCCGCTCAAGCCATACCCCGACGCCGCTCAAAAAGTACCAAGGCAAGGGAAAACATGCCGGACTTGCGAGATATATTGGAGGATAAGGCAAAACATACAAGGTCGATCTACGGATCGCGTGGGCGCCCAGCAACACGGATGATTACCATCGCGCCGGATACAACAAAACCGGCCGGGCCGAACACAGTAGACAAAGCTCGTATGAGCTACGTCATGATATAGCCCAATACAGAGGCGCCGCACACTCACTATGCTTCACAGATGAAGTAATGGATCATCAAATCCCTGAGGGCTTCAAGCCCGTAAACATCGAATCATACGATGGTACCACAGATCCTGCGGTCTGGATCGAGGATTATCTCCTCCATATCCACATGGCCCGTGGTGATGATCTACATGCCATCAAATACCTCCCCCTGAAGCTTAAAGGACCAGCTCGACATTGGCTCAACAGCTTGCCAGCAGAATCAATTGGTTGTTGGGAGGACCTGGAAGCCGCATTCCTTCATAACTTCCAGGGAACATATGTGCGACCACTAGACGCCGATGACCTTAGCCACATAATTCAGCAGCCAGAAGAATCGGCCAGACAATTCTGGACTCGGTTCCTAACAAAGAAAAATCAAATCATTGACTGTCCGGATGCAGAGGCCCTTGCAGCCTTCAAACATAACATCCATGACGAGTGGCTTGCCCGGCACCTAGGACAGGAAAAGCCGAAATCTATGGCAGCCCTCACAACCCTCATGACTCGCTTTTGTGCGGGAGAGGATAGCTGGCTAGCTCGAAGCAACAACTTGGCCAAACATCCTGATAGTCCGGACACCAAGGACAACAATGGCAGGTCGCGTCGCAACAAGAACAAGCGCCGCATTAACGGCGATAATACTGAAGACACGGCTGTCAATGCCGGATTCAGAGGCTCTAAACCCGGTCAGCGGAAGAAGCCATTCAAAAGAAATACCCAGGGCCCGTCCAACTTGGACCGAATACTCGATCGCTTGTGCCAGATACATGGCACCCCTGAAAACCCAGCCAATCACACCAACAGGGACCGTTGGGTGTTCAAGCAAGCAGGCAAGTTAAGTGCCGAACTCAATAACAAGGGGCTGCATAGCGATGACGAGGAAGAGCCCCGGCCGCCAAGCAATAATGGACAAAAGGGTTTTCCTACACAAGTGCGGACGGTGAACATGATATACGCAACGCACATACCCAAAAGGGAGCGGAAGCGTGCACTAAGGGACGTATACACGATGGAGCCAGTCGCCCCAAAGTTCAACCCATGGTCCTCCTGCCCGATCACCTTCGATCGAAGGGACCACCCCACTAGCATCCGTCACGGCGGCTTCGCCGCATTGGTTCTTGACCCAATTATCGACGAATTTCACCTCACTAGAGTCCTGATGGACGGCGGCAGCAGCCTGAACCTGCTTTACCAGGATACAGTGCGCAAAATGGGCATTGACCCCTCAAGGATTAAACCTACAAAGACGACCTTTAAAGGCGTCATACCGGGTGTAGAGGCCAGTTGTACAGGCTCAGTTACACTCGAAGTGGTCTTCGGATCTCCGGACAACTTCCGAAGCGAAGAGTTAATCTTCGACATCATCCCATTCCGCAGCGGCTATCACGCACTGCTCGGACGAACCGCATTTGCTAAGTTCAATGCGGTACCGCACTACGCATACCTCAAGCTCAAGATGCCAGGCCCTCGAGGAGTAATTACGGTCAATGGAAACACCGAACGCTCTCTCCGGACGGAGGAGCACACGGCGGCCCTCGCGGCAGAGGTGCAAAGCAGCCTCTCACGGCAATTCTCGAGTCCGGCCACTAAGCGTCCGGACACCGCTGCCGCCGCGGAGTAACCTACAACAAGACCACCTGGCACGATTCAAGCACGAGTAGCAATCCGGCCCCAACCCCAGCCCTCATGAAATTGCGAACCAGTATTACACATACATAATTACGCTACTGGAGATACCATGGGCATATGGGGAGGGGCAAGACAACGGCACGCCAGGAGTACGGCTCGACCGCACCAGGGGCTACCGTCTACTTCATTTCTTTTTTCCACTTTTTTTCTTTTTTTCTTTTTTTTTCACTTTCAGGACTCCGTCTTCGAACAGTCCTGTCCGGCACTTGAATCGCCGAACTCACGATGCAACAGCCAGGGAAGCGGAAGGCCACGTCAAGTGCTCAGGTGGTCTCTGTTATGAGCATTATACCTGTTTTACATACCATCCCGGAGCTTACCCCTGGAGGGGGACATGTTAGATAGTCCCATCCCTTGCTTGCTGCACTACTTGTATCGTTCTGTTTCCATTGCAGTACTGAATAAACAATACATAGCTCTTGCTCATTATTGCTTTAATTCCTTTATATATATATATGTTCATTTCACGACATGTTGCAACCGTACACTTTGGTACGGCCAAATACACCAGGGGCTCAAGTATCCCAAAATTACGGCACCCCGAACTTATAGCATTATATGAATTGGCTCCGAATCATGTCTTGGGTCAATAGTTGGGTTTGCCCGGCTCCCGTGTTTTGGTACCTTACGTTCCGCTATATCGGCTAAGGTAGCACCGGGAGAACCACTGCGATTGTGCCCCATTTATTCTGGGTCGAGCACCTCAGTGGAGAAAGCCAAAACTGACCGTCATGATAAGGCGAGAGTCGGTCGCTGTTCGAGAGGTTTTTTCGGGTCCCTAAATACTTATGCCGCTTAGAGCGAGGAACCGGAATTATCCGGCCAAGGCGTGGATAGCGCCCCGAACTCGGTCTTCCGAATACTAGGGGCTTCTCCGAAATTTAAAATTATAGAATTCTATGGCTAAGTGAGAGTGTTCAAGCATTATAAGTCCGGTTGCCTTGTTCGTTGTGTTGAGCGCCTCCTAGATGGACCCAAGGATGGGAACAAGAGCGCTCAAGTTTATCCCGAACACCCCAGCACTCGTGGCATGGGGGCTGAAGCCGACGACTTGCCATCTCTCAAATTTGATAAACGGCCGCATAGAAGGCAATATTTTAAATTAGTAAGCGTTGCTTAGAGCATATGAACAAGTTTTCAGCGTACAGAATAACAAACGCGAGTCTATTCAAAAATTACATCCTTGGAGCACTCATCCGCTATTCGGCGAGCACCCTTCAGGAGGCCCTCATAATACATTTCGTCGTGCGATGCTCCTTGCCCTTCGGTGGCCCGTCCGTCACAAGCTTCTCCGCATCCAGCTTGCCCCAATGCACTTTAGCACGGGCAAGGGCCCTACGGACCCCTTCAATGCAGACGAAGCACTTGATAACTTCAAGACGCGGACAGGCATCCACCAGCCGCTGCACCTAGCCGAAGTAGCTCCCGGGCATGGTCTTCAATGGCCACAGCCGCTCTATAAGGCCCCTCATGGCCTGTTCGGCGACCTTGTGGAGCTCGACCAGCTGCTTCAGCTGGTCGCTTAGAGGCACCGGGTGTCCAGCCACAGCATACTGAGACCAGAATACCTTCTCCGTGGAGCTCCCCTCCTGGGCGCGGTAGAACGCAGCAACATCAAACGCACTACGGGGCAAATCTGCGAATGCTCCTGGAGAGCTCCGAATCCGGGTAAGTAATAGGTAATTGACTTTTACATTCTTGCTTTGCATAAAGAATGCCTTACCCGCCGCTATCTTCTTTAGTGCTTCGATTTCTTGGAAGGCCTTTTGGGCCTCGGCCTTAGCAGCTTTGGCACTCTCAAGAGCCGAGGCAAGCTCAGACTCTCGGGTCTTCAAGTCGCGCTCCAAACCCTCGTGTTTCTTCACGAGAATCTGGAGCTCTTGCCGCACCTCCGCCAGCTGCGCCTCCCCTTTCTCTCGCTCGGTGCGCTCCGCAGCCGCTTTGTTTTCGGCCACGACCACCGCTTCCCGCAGGGTCTCCACCTCGTTCGTGGCCCCTGCGGTACCTATGTTATTTCTGTTATTTTTTGCAACCAAAACCTTTTCTATAAGGTATTTCTTTAATAAGGCATTTCTTACCTTCCTTCTCCTCGAGCTGCCTCTTGGCTTGTCCGAGCTCGTTCTCGGAACACTTGAGGTCCTGCTTCAGTGTATTGACCTCCGCAGTCAGTGCGGCAGAGGTGAGCAGCGCAGCCTGTATTCACACATTGACATACTTATATTAGACTCCTGCGTATATCGTTTTAGATCCTTGGTCCGGCTTTTCTTTCTGAACACCAAACTAAGCATCGGGGGCTACTGTCTATGCGGTAACATTTTTATATGTTTTAAATTTACATCAAAGCCTGTTAGAAGGCTGGTATAGGCTTCGGTCAGTCCGCTCTTGGTGGACTGAACTGTCCGGATCACCGCACTCATAATAGTGCGGTGCTCCTCCTCGATGGAGGCGCCGTTGAGCGCCTCAAGAGCTATCCGGTGCCTCCGGTTGGACGGAGGACACCGGCGTCTTACCCTTCTTGCGAAGGATCCGCTGTCCGGACTTCGGAACTGCTGATGGTTCCGGCATGGAGTACGGACGAGGGTCGGGCTTAGAGCCCCTGGGGGTCTTGCTCCCCGCGCGCCTGGAGTCCGGGAGGTCGCCTTGTGGCGCCTCCTGCGCTACCTCCACTTCACCAAGCCCTCCTTGGGGCCCCACCGTGGTATCGTCCGCGGCATGAGGCGAGGAGGCGGCCGGAGGTGAGATACTCTCCATTTCCGACGAGCCCAGGGACCCGCTTGATGAATTGGCGAGCTCGCCCTTGGGCGGGCTGCATGATTGTTCGGTATTAGAGAACACTATGCAATTATGAAAAACCATGGGTATCCGGACACTTACGATCTCGCTAGGGTCTTGGTCCTTGTTGGCCAGTCCTCCTTGTCGTCTTCGACGTTGGTGGAGAAGTCCGGAGGAAGGGTTCTCCCCTTCTTGGACCCTCCGGCCTCCCCCGTTGGGGCGGCTTTCCTTTTCTTCTCCTCCCTCACGGGGTGGGGGGAGCTTCTTCTTCCTGCTCGTCCTCGTGAGAAGATTCCGCTTGAACTCCGACAAAGACAAGGCGTCGGGAACTCCTTCGGGTTCCCGTGGCCTCCTTCTTGGCCTTCTTCTCCGACACCACATGAGGCGCCGGAGCCAACAGCCCCGTCAATCGGGCGTTCTCCGGGTCTTCCGGCAAGGGAGCCGGACAGTTAGTCTGTCCGGTCGTCTTCAGCCAGTTCTGTCAAAAATTAGGGAGTTTTAGATCCCGCATAGAGTCAATCTATGAAAAGAGAGTCCCGTAAAGGGTAAAATAACTTACCTGGCCGGCTGGACGCCGTGCGCTGTACCCGCGATCTTTCAGAAGCGGATGTTGGGGCTTCAGCACCTTGAACAGCACCTTCCGGGCATCTTCGCACGTAGTGTCAAGAGCCGCTCAAGGTTCGGTGCTGTGCGGATCGAACTCCCACAGTTAAAGGCCCGTCGTTGGCAAGGGAGAATCCGGCGGATGAGCATCACCTGGATTACGTCGACAAGCTTGAGATTCTTGTCCACCAGGTTTTGGACGCATGTCTGGAGTCCGGATAGCTCTTCCGAATCCCCCCACGTCAGGCCCATTTCTTTCCATGACGAGAGCCGTGTGGGGAAGCCAGATCTGAATTCGGGGGCCGCCGCCCATTCAGGGTCGCGTGGCTCGGTGATGTAGAACCACACTGATTGCCACCCCTTTATTGTCTCCACAAAAGCGCCCTCGAGCCATAGGACCTCGGCCATCTTGCCAACCATGGCGCCTCCGCACTCCACTTGACGGCCGCCCACTACCTTCGGCCGGACATTGAAGATCTTTAGCCATAAGCCGAAGTGGGGCTGGATGCAAAGGAAGGCCTCACACACAACGATAAACGCCGAAATGTTGAGGATGAAATTCGGGGCCAGGTCGTGGAAGTCCAGGCCGTAGTAGAACATGAGCCCCCGGACGAAAGGGTGAAGCGGAAAACCTAGTCCGCGGAGGAAGTGGGGTAGAAACACTACCCTCTCATGGGGCCCGGGGGTTGGAATGAGCTGCCCCGCTTCGGGCAGCCTGTACGCGTTGTTGCCGGACAAGTATCCGGCCTCCCGCAGCTTGGTGATGTGCCCTTCCTTGACGGAGGAGGCCATCCACCTGCCTCCCGCCTCGACATGATTGGAGAAAGGTCGAGGTGGGATGTGCGGACTTGGGCGCTGGAGCTCGAAAAGTGAAATGGATAAGCAAAGGAGGAAGAAGGCGAGGTGAAAAGGTGGATCCTTATCCTCTTATATGGACGGACGAAGCTATGCGTCCCCCACCAGCCTGGTAAAACTCGCTTATTCCCCAAGCGCCGTAATCAATGGCGCGGATGGGTTACCCACGTCCATATTGATAAGAATCCTGGAATAAGGGGGCACGATCTATGCTTTGATAAGACGTGCCAAGGAAACTGCCTTGCTAAACACGCTGAGGTGGAATAGTAAAAAATGATTCATATAAAGGCCTGGCCGTGGTGTGATGTCACGCCGCGAAATACTCAACAGATCTATGCAAAAGTTATTCTCTCTATGGTGTTATGTGGAACTTGTTTTGCAGAGCCGGACACTATCCTTGTGTTCAAAACCTTCTATGTATTCGGAGGAGGAACCCGCCTTGCAATGCCGAAGACAATATGCGCGCCGGACTCGTCGTCATTGAAGCCTGGTTCAGGGGCTACTGAGGGAGTCCCGGACTAGGGGGTGTTGGGACAGCCGGGCTATCGTCACGGCCGGACTCCAAGGCTATGAAGATACAAGATTGAAGACTTCGTCCCGTGTCCGGATGGGACTTTCCTTGGCGTGGAAGGCAAGCTTGGCAATACGGATATGTAGATCTCCTACCATTGTAACCGACTCTGTGTAACCCTAACCTATCCGGTGTCTATATAAACCGGAGGGTTTTAGTCCATAGGACGAACAACTTCATCATCAACAATCATACCATAGGCTAGCTTCTAGGGTTTAGCCTCCTTGATCTCGTGGTAGATCTACTCTTGTACAACCCATATCATCAATATTAATCAAGCAGGAGTAGGGTTTTACCTCCATCGAGAGGGCCCGAACCTGGGTAAAAACATTGTATCCCTTGTCTCCTGTTACCATCCGCCTAGACGGACAGTTCGGGAGCCCCTACCCTAGATCCGCCGGTTTTGACACCGACATATACCCAACAGTTTCTTTATGGTATCCTATGAAGATGCATTTTTCCGACTTGGGTTTGAGCTTTTGAGGTTGAAGTTTCTTGACATAAGCTTCACATCCCCAAACTTTCACAAACGATAGCTTAGGTTTCTTCCCAAACCATAATTCATACGGTGTCGTCTCAACGGATTTCGACGGAGCTCTATTTAAAGTGAATGCGGCAGTCTCTA
The DNA here is from genome assembly GCA_021605145.1 of Aegilops bicornis. NCBI lineage: Eukaryota > Viridiplantae > Streptophyta > Magnoliopsida > Poales > Poaceae > Aegilops > Aegilops bicornis. The sequence goes on along the minus strand of CM038673.1, from coordinate 63,974,590 downwards.
AAGCATAACCCCAAAATGATAGCGGTAGATCCGTAAGAGACATCATAGATCGCACCATATCCAATAGAGTGCGATTACGACGTTCGGACACACAATTACGCTGAGGTGTTCCAGGCGGCGTGAGTTGTGAAACAGTTCCATATTACCTTAAGTGTGTGCCAAATTCATGACTCAAATATTCCCCTCCATGATCTGATCGTAAGAACTTTATTTTCCTGTCACGTTGATCCTCAACCTCACTCTGAAATTCCTTGAACTTTTCAAAGGTCTCAGACTTGTGTTTCATTAAGTAGACATACTCATATCTACTTAAGTCATCAGTGAGGGTGAGAACACAACGGTAACCACCGCGAGCCTCAATGCTCATTGGACAGCACACATCAGTATGTATGATTTCCAATAAGTTGGTTGCTCGCTCCATTGTTCCGGAGAATGGAGTCTTGGTCATTTTTCCCATGAGGCATGGTTCGCACGTGTCAAACGATTCATAATCAAGAGACTCCAAAAGTCCATCTGCATGGTGCGTTTGACACTATCATTATCAACCTTAGATCTTTTGGCATTCACACTATGAATATGTGTAACATCATGTTCGAGATTCAATAAGAATAAACCATTGACCAGCGGGGCATGACCATAAAACATATCTCTCACATAAATAGAACAACCATTATTCTCAGATTTAAATGAGTAGCCACCTCGCATTAAACGAGATCCAGATACAATGTTCATGCTCAAAGCTGGAACTAAATAACAATTATTGAGGTTTAAAACTAATCCCATAGGTAAATGTAGAGGTAGCATGCCGACGGCGATCACATCGACCTTGGAACAATTCCCGACGCGCATCGTCACCTCGTCCTTCGCCAGTCTCCGCTTATTCCGAAGCTCCTGTTTTGAGTTACAAATATGAGCAACCGCACCGGTATCAAATACCCAGGAGCTACTACGAGTGCTGGTAAGGTACACATCAATGACATGTATATCATACACCTTTGGTATTGCCGGCCTTCTTATCTGCTAAGTACTTGGGGCAGTTCCGCTTCCAGTGACCGTTTCCCTTGCAATAAAAGCACTCGGTCTCATGCTTGGGTCCATGCTTTGGCTTCTTCCTGGCAACTGGCTTACCAGGCGCGGAAACTCCCTTGCCGTCCTTCTTGAAGTTCTTCTTACCCTTGCCTTTCTTGAAACTAGTGGTTTTATTGACCATCAACACTTGATGTTCCTTTTTGATCTCCACCTCCGCTGATTTCAGCATTGAATATACCTCAGGAATGGTTTTCTCCATCCCCTGCATATTGAAATTCATCACAAAGCTCTTGTAGCTAGGTGGAAGCGACTGAAGGATTCCAACGACCGCGTCATCCGGGAGATTAACTCCCAGCTGAGACAAGCGGTTGTGCAACCTGCACATTTTGAGTATGTGCTCGCTGATAGAACTATTCTCCTCCATCCGACAATCAGAGAACTTGTCAGAGACTTCATATCTCTCGACTCGGGCATGAGCTTGGAAAACCATTTTCAGCTCTTGGAACATCTCATATGCTCTGTGCTGCTCAAAACGCTTTTGGAGACCCGATTCTAAGCTGTAAAGCATGCCGCACTGAACCAGGGAGTAATCATCGCTACGCGACTGCCAGATGTTCATAACGTCTTGAGGTGCTGGGAAAACAGGTGCTTCACCTAGCGGTGCTTCAAGGACATATGCTTTCTTGGCAGCTATGAGGATGATCCTCAAGTTACGGACCCAGTCCATATAGTTGCTAGCATCGTCTTTTAGTTTTGTTTTCTCTAGGAACGCGTTGAAGTTGAGGGCAACATTAGCGTGGGCCATTTGATCTACAAGACATATTGTAAAGATATTTAGACTAAGTTCATGATAATTAAGTTCATCTAACCAAATTATTCAATGAACTCCCACTCAGATAGATATCCCTCTAGTCATCTAAGTGAGACATGATCTGAATCGACTAGGCCGTGTCCGATCATCACGTGAGACGGACTAGTCATCAACGGTGAACATCTCCACGTTGATCGTATCTACTATACGACTCATGTTCGACCTTTCGATCTCTCGTGTTCCGAGGCCATGTCTGTACATGCTAGGCTCGTCAAGTCAACCTAAGTGTTTTGCATGTGTAAATCTGGCTTACACCCATTGTATTCGAAAGTTACAATCTATCACACCCGATCATCACATGGTGATTCGAAACAACGAACCTTCACAACGGTGCACATTTAGGGGGAACACTTTCTTGAAATTTTAGTGAGGGATCATCTTATTTATGCTACCGTCATTCTAAGAAAATAAGATGTAAAAACATGATAAACATCACATGCAATCAAATAGTGACATGATATGGCCAATATCATTTTGCTCCTTTTGATCTCCATCTTGAGCGCCATGATCATCGTCACCGGCATGACACCATCATCTCCATCATCATGATCTCCATCATCGTGTCTTCATGAAGTTGTCTCGCCAACTGTTACTTCTACTACTATGGCTAACGATTAGCAATAAAGTAAAGTAATTACATGGCGTTTTCATTGACACGCAGGTCATACAATAAATTAAGACAACTCCTATGGCTCCTGCCGGTTGTCATACTCATCGACATGCAAGTCGTGATTCCTATTACAAGAACATGATCAATCTCATACATCACATATAATATTCATCACATCCATTTGGCCATATCACATCACACGGCATATGCTGCAAGAACAAGTTAAACGTCGTCTAATTGTTGTTGCAAGTTTTTACGTGGCTGCTATAGGTTTCTAGCAAGAACATTTCTTACCTACGCCAAAACCACAATGTGATATGCCAATTTCTATTTACCCTTCATAAGGAACCTTTTCATCGAATCCGATCCAACTAAAGTGGGAGAGACAGACACCTGCTAGCCACCTTATGGAACTAGTGCATGTTAGTCGGTGGAACCTGTCTCATGTAAGCGTACGTGTAAGGTCGGTCCGGGCTGCTTCATCCCACAATGCTGCCAAATCAAGATAAGACTAGTAACGGCAAGTAAATTGACAAAATCGACGCCCACAACAACTTGTGTTCTACTCGTGCATAGAAAATACGCATAGACCTAGCTCATGATGCCACCCTTGGGGATCGTTGCAGAAACTAAAAATTTTCTACGCATCACCAAGATCAATCTATGGAGAGACTAGCAACGAGAGAGAGGAGTGCATCTTCATACCCTTGAAGATCGCGAGACGGAAGCGTTACAAGAATGCAGATGAAGATGTCGTACTCGCAGTGATTCAGATCGCGGTTGATTCCGATCTAAGCGCCGAACAACAGCACCTCCGTGTTCAACACACGTGCAGCATGGGGACGTCTCCTCCTTCTTGATCCAGCAAGGGGGAAGGAGAAGTCGGGGAAGAAATCCGGCAGCACGATGGCGTGGTGGTGGAGCTTGCAGTTCTCCGGCAGGGCTTCGCCAAGCTCAACGGAGGAGGAGGAGGGGGTGTTGGAGAGGGGGAGGGCCGCGCCTTGGATGAGGTGCTTCTGCCTTCCCTCCTCCCCTCTATTTATAGGGCGAAGGGGGAAGGGGGCCGGCCCCTCTAGATGAGATATAGAGGGGGGCGGCGACCAAGGGGAGGGGGCTTGCCCCCCAAGCGAAGGGGGGCGCCCCCCTTAGTGTTCCCGCCAAACCTAGGTGCATGGTGTTGGGGAACGCAGTAATTTCAAGAATTTCCCTACGACCACGCAAGATCATGGTGATGCATAGCAACGAGAGGGGAGAGTGTTGTACACGTACCCTCGTAGACCAAAAGCGGAAGCGTTAGCTCAAGACGGTTGATGTAGTCGTACGTCTTCACGATCCGACTGATCAAGTACCGAACGCACGGCACCTCCGAGTTCAGCACACGTTCAGCCCGATGACGTCGCTCGAACTCCGATCCAGCCGAGTGTTGATGGAGAGTTTCGTCAGCACGACGGCGTGATGGCGATGTTGATGTTCTACCAATGCAGGGCTTCGCCTAAGCACCGCTATAGTATTTATCGAGGTGGACTATTGTGGAGGGGGGCACCGCACACGGCTAAAAGATCAAACAAATCAATTGTTGTGTCTTTGGGGTGCCCCCCTGCCCCCGTATATAAAGGAGAAAGGGGGGTGCGGCCGGCCAAGGGAGAGGTGCGCCGGGAGGAGTCCTACTCATACCGGGAGTAGGACTCCCCCCCTTTTCCTTGTTGGACTAGGAGAGAGAGGGGAAAGAGGTGGAGGAGAAGAAGGAAGGGGGGCGCCGCCCCCTCTCCTTGTCCTATTCGGACTAGGGGAGGCGCAGCCTTGCCCCGCCACCTCCTCTCTCTTCCACCAAGGCCCACTAAGGCCCATTAAGTCCCGGGGTTCCGTAACCTCCTGCATACTCGATAAAATCCCGATTTCACCCAGAACACTTCCGATATCCAAACATAGGATTCCAATATATCAATCTTGATGTCTCGACCTTTTTGAGATTCCTCGTCATGTCCGTGATCACATCCGAGACTCCGAACAACCTTCGGTACATCAAAACATATAAACTCATAATATAACTGTCATCGAAACGTTAAGCGTGCGGACCCTACGGGTTCGAGAACTATGTAGACATGATCGAGACACGTCTCCGGTCAATAACCAATAGCGGAACCTGGATGCTCATATTGGCTCCCACATATTCTACGAAGATCTTTATCGGTCAGACCGCATAAAACATACGTTGTTCTCTTTGTCATCGGAATGTTACTTGCCCGAGATTCGATCATCGGTATGTCAATACCTAGTTCAATCTCGTTACCAGCAAGTCTCTTTACTTGTTCCGTAATACATCATCCAGCAACTAACTCATTACTTGCAATGCTTGCAAGGCTTAAGTGATGTGCATTACCGAGAGGGCCCAGAGATAACTCTCCAACAATCAGAGTGACAAATCCTAATCTCGAAATACGCCAACCCAACAAGTACCTTCGGAGACACCTGTAGAGCACCTTTATAATCACCCGATTCACGTTGTGACGTTTGGTAGCACACAAAGTGTTCCTCCGGTAGACGGGAGTTGCATAATCTCATAGTCATAGGAACATGTATAAGTCATGAAGGAAGCAATAGCAACATACTAAACGATCGCGTGCTAAGCTAACAGAATGGGTCATGTCAATCACATCATTCTCCTAATGATGTGATCTCGTTAATCAAATGACAACTCATGTCTATGGTTAGGAAACATAACCATACTAGTGACACTCTGTTTCTCTATGTATTCACAGATGTATTATGTTTCTGGTTAATACAATTCTAGCATGAATAATAAAAATTTATCATGATATAAGGAAATAAATAATACCTTTATTATTGCCTCTAGGGCATATTTCCTTCAGTCCCCCACTTGCACTAGAGTCAATAATCTAGAGCCTTGGTGCTGATCATGTTTTGCTCGTGGAAGAGGCTTAGTTAACGGGTCTGCAACATTCAGATTCGTATGTATTTTGCAAATTTCTATGTCTCCCACCTGGACTAGATCCCGGATGGAATTGAAGTGTATCTTGATGTGCTTGGTTCTCTTGTGAAATCTGGATTCCTTCGCCATGGCTATTGCTCCAGTATTGTCACAAAAGATTTTCATTGGACCCGATGCACTAGGTATGACACCTAGATCGGATATGAACTCCTTCATCCAGACTCCTTCATTTGCTGCTTCCGAAGCAGCTATGTACTCCGCTTCACACGTAGATCCCGCCACGACGCTTTGTTTAGAACTGCACAAACTGATTGCTCCATCGTCCAATGTAAACACGTATCTGGTTTGCGATTTAGAATCGTTCAGATCAGTGTCAAATCTTGCATCAACATAACCATGTACGATGAGCTCTTTGTCACCTCCATAAACAAGAAACATATCCTTAGTCCTTTTCAGGTATTTTAGGATGTTCTTGACCGTTGTCCAGTGATCCACTCCTGGATTACTTTGGTACCTCCCTGCTAGACTTATAGCAAGGCACACATCAGGTCTGGTACACAGCATTGCATACATGATAGAGCCTATGGCTGAAGCATAGGGAACATCTTTCATTTTCTCTCTATCTTCTACAGTGGTCGGGCATTGAGTCTTACTCAACTTCACACCTTGTAACACGGGCAAGAACCCTTTCTTTGCTTGATCCATTTTGAACTTCTTCAAAACCTTGTCAAGGTATGTGCTTTGTGAAAGTCCAATTAAGCGTCTTGATCTATCTCTATAGATCTTGATGCCCAATATATAAGCAGCTTCACCGAGGTCTTTCATTGAAATACTCTTATTCAAGTATCCCTTTATGCTATCCAGAAATTCTATATCATTTCCAATCAGTAATATGTCATCCACATATAATATCGTAAATGCTACAGAGCTCCCACTCACTTTCTTGTAAATATAGGCTTCTCCAAAAGTCTCAGACAAAACCAAATGCTTTGATCACACTATCAAGGCATTTATTCCAACTCCGAGAGGCTTGCACCAGTCCATAAATGGATCAATCGGAGCTTGCACACTTTGTTAGCTCCCTTTGGATCGACAAAACCTTCCGGTTGCATCATATACAACTCTTCTTCCAGAAATCCATTCAGGAACGCAGTTTTGACATACATTTGCCAAATTTCATAATCATAAAATGCGGCAATTGCTAACATGATTCAGACAGACTTAAGCATCGCTACGGGTGAGAAGGTCTCATCGTAGTCAATCCCTTGAACTTGTCGAAAACCTTTCGCAACAAGTCGAGCTTTGTAGACAGTAACATTACCGTCAGCGTCAGTCTTCTTCTTGAAGATCCATTTATTCTCAATTGCTTGCCGATCATCGGGCAAGTCAACCAAAGTCCACACTTTGTTCTCATACATGGATCCCATCTCAGATTTCATGGCTTCAAGCCATTTTGCGGAATCTGGGCTCACCATTGCTTCTTCATAGTTCGTAGGTTCATCATGATCTAGTAGCATGACTTCTAGAACAGGATTACCATACAACCCTGGTGCGGATCTTACTCTGGTTGATCTACAAGGTTCAGTAACAACTTGATTTGAAGTTCTATGATCATCATCATTAACTTCCTCACTAATTGGTGTAGACGTCACGGAAACCGGTTTCTGTGATGAACTACTTTCCAATAACGGAGCAGGTACAGTTACCTCATCAAGTTCTACTTTCCTCCCACTCAGTTCTTTCGAGAGAAACTCCTTCTCTAGAAAGGATCCATTCTGTCACGCCCAATATGCGACCCTATCCAAAAGGAACTCGAAGGTCCCACCAAGGATAGACCCGCATATTGAAACGCTTTTGCAAGGTGGATATCATTACATCAACATTACATAATAGATGGGGATACATACATAAGGCACAAATGCCACAAGGATACATCAACATCATATACAAGATCAACATCCAACTACGGATGAAACATAAACAGAAGCTCAAACAATATCCACCCTGCTAGCCCAGGCTGCCGACCTGGAACCTATCCCCTGATCGAAGAAGCAGAAGAAGAACTCCAACACAAGCAAACATCACTCTCACGTCATGATCATCGCATAACCTGTACCTGCAACTGGTGGTGTAGTAATCTGTGAGCCACGAGGACTCAAAGAATCCCATTACCATGGGTATCAAGACTAGCAAAGCTTAATGGGAAAGGAAGGGTAAAGTGGTGAGGTTGCAGCAGCGGCTAAGCATATATGGTGGCTAACAAACGCAAAAGAGAGCGAGAAGAGAAACAAAGGAACGGTCATCAACTAGTAATGATCAAGAAGTGATCCTGAACTCCTACTTACGTCAGACATAACCCAGAAACCGTGTTCTCCTCTCGATTAACCCCGAAAAGAGACACTCACGGTTACGCACACGGTTGGTGTATTTTAGAAGAGTTTGCTTCAAGTTTACTACAACCGGATATTAACAAATTCCCATCTGCCACATAACTGCGGGCATGGCTCTCGAAAGTTCAAACCCTGCAGGGGTGTCCCAACTTAGCCCATGATAAGCTCTCGCGATCAACGAAGGATATTCCTTCTCCCCAGGAAGACCCGATCAGTCTCGGAATCCCGGCTACAAGACATTTCGACAGCAATAAAACAAGACCAGCAAAGCCGCCCGGATGTGCCGACAATTCCTGATAGGAGCTGCACATATCTCGGTCTCCCAGGGGGTGCCGGACATCGCTCTGTTTGGGCCAGCACTTGGAGAAGCACTGGTCGAGGGGGGGGGGGGTAAAATAAAGATGACCCTTGAGAGCGCGACTCCCAAGGGAAAAAAAGGCTAGGTGAGGCAAATGTAAAACCAAGGTTGGGCCTTGCTGGAAAAGTCTTATTCAAAGCGAACTGTCAAGGGGGTCCCATAAATCACCCGACCGCGTTAGGGACGCAAAATCCGGGAACATAATACCGATATGACGGAAACTAGGGCGGCAAGAGTGGAAAAAACACCAGGCATAAGGCCGAGCCTTCCACCCTTTACCAAGTATATAGATGCATTAATAATATAAGAGATATATTGTGATATCTCAACAAGTAAACATGTTCCAACAAGGAACAACATCTCCATGTTCCAACAAGGAACAAACTTCATCTTCACCTGCAACTAACAACGCTATAAGAGGGGCTGAGCAAAGCGGTAACATAGCCAAACAACGGTTTGCTAGGAAGGGTGCAAAAGGTTAGAGGCTGACATGGCAATATGGGAGGCTTGAGCAGCAAGTGATAGGTAGCACAGCATGGCGATAGAACGAAGCAACTAGCATAGCAATGATAGTAGTGAGATCCAGGGTAGCGGTCATCTTGCCTGAAATCCCGCAAGGAAGAAGAACGAGTCCATGAAGAAGACGAACGGATGAAGCCGAACCAAGCGTAGACGAACGAGTCCTCACGATCGCAACGAAACGGGAACTATCGAGAAGAAGCACACAACATAGTAAACACACCACACATAGACAAGACATGATGCACAACAAGCATGATGCATGACAACGCTACATGAAGCTACTCATGGCAAGAGATGATGCAAACAAGAGCAACACATCAAGGCAAGTTTAAATGAGGCCGGGAACAACATATAACAATTCCGGTAAGTCCTCATATGCATATTTCGAAATTGGTCCAGATCTGAATAAACCTTAAGTTCAAGTTGTTAAACAGCAAGTTAAGATGCACCATGATGATCTACACGAAATTCTAGTCAAGTTACATATAAAGTTCATTAGATTCGGAGCTACGGCCTAGAAGATATGAGCTAAACAAGTTAACCATGGCATTGATGCAAAATGCACCCAAACATCAAGCAAACACCTCAAAACATGGATGCAACATGATAATATGAAGCTACATGCAAAATCAAGCAAGTTTCATATAGAGCACCCTCAAAACGGAGCAACGGTTCAACACATACACATGAAACAAGTTATAACAACAATCTGTTTAAAACAGCAACTAGGCATATTGCAAGCATCAAAACAACAAGATACATCATCGTAACATGAGAACAAAAGGCATGGACATGATGTACAGGTAAAGCATGACAAAACATGAACAATGAGCTATCTCCAGAAACCACTAGAACATGCTCAAAATGACATGGCAAGATTGCAAATACTAACAGGTTCACAGACTTAGCAGAATTCATAGGACATGGAAGAAATAACATCAGGTTAACTTGTTTAGAGCTATGAAACAACATGTTACAGAACTTATCATGGCAAACAAAGGCATGGCATGAATCTACTAAATGCATAGAACAAAAGTACCTTACTGACCATGAGCCAACAGGGCACAGAAAATATGATGGCACCCATGTAAACATGGCAAGTTATATGACAGATTCATACAAGGCAGGAACAACAATAAGTAGGCATGTTGGTGAGCTTGAACCACTCACCACAGAGCAATACATGGCATGGCAAGGCAACTCAAAGTAAGAAGACATGGCATAGAGGCTATACATGGCAAGAAAAACATCATAGCAAACACGGATCAACTACAACAACCTTGGCAAAATTGAATAACATGTAAACAACCTGCCAGGAAAATTTTTATAGCAAAAGTAGAGCTCGATTGACTCAAGCTATGGCACTCCATAATTTCAAACAAGGGCATGCTTGGATAGAGCATAACCATATGTTCAAAACATCCTTACTGAAGTATCTCAAAATAAGCATGGATCTCTCGGTAGCATCAAGTTAACATGGCATAAAAATATCACCAGAACAGGGTCTGAAATCAGCAACATCATGAAGCCTAGTTTGCATGCTTGTGCTAGTCACCACAGAGATCACAAAAATACATGGCATACACCCCTGTAAAGATGACATGGCATATAACAAAACACATGTAGGACTCAAGTTCATAGGGTGCACACATCAATCATGGAAAAAATGACAAAAGTGCATGTTCTGATAAGAATCTGAAACTAACATCAAGTAGCCCTCTTCTAACAGCATTTCGGGCATCAAGATGAGCTCAAATGTAAATGATGGAATGAGATGAAATGATTTACTCATCGAGACGAACAATTCGACATATTACACGCGGGTGCTACGGGTGCGGAGATATGATGGCATGAACATGCAACAAAATAATCACAGGTAAGACTTAGAGGAAATAACGGGGGGAGGAGAAGTCAACCCTCGTGCACGGAAATCGAGGATCGCCGGATCCTTGCCGGAGTTGGACGGAGACGGCGGCAGAGGTCGAGGGAGAGGCACCCTCGACGGGGACGGGCGGATCTGGGCGCGGGGGGTTCGGATCCGCCGGAGTTCGGGGCCGACGGGGCTCCGTGGCCGAAGGGCTTCACGGCCGAGGGCGGCGCGGCGCAGCGCTGGCGCGGCGAAGCCTCAGACGGCGTCGGCCGGGCGAAGGAGCGGGGCGGCACGAGGGCTGGGCGGCCTCGCGCGGGCGGTGGCTCGGGGCGAGCGCGGCGGCGGGCAGGCTCCCTTGAGCTGGAGCTCATGGGCGGCAAAGGTCGCCGGGCGGGGTCGGGCACCGAGGCGCTGGAGGTGGCGCGTGGGTTGACCCGGCCCCAGATGGGCTTAGGCGGCAGCGGATGGGCCTGCAGGGCCGGCGGCGGCGCGCGGTGGGAGGCGGCGGCGGGGGCGACGTGGAGGCTTGCGGTTGGCCGAGGGGGCGGTGACTGAGGGCGACAGACATGTCCGCGCGGCGGGGTTTTTGTCCCGTGGCGCGGAGAGGAAGTAGACTAGGGTTTGCACCGTGAATTTCGGGGAAGGGGACTTATTTATAGGTAGAGGGAGCTAGGAGAGTCCAAATGAGGTGCGGTTTTCGCCCACACAATCGCGATCGAATGACCGAGAGCATGGAGGGGAGTTTGCTGGGTTTTGGGCCACTTTCGAAGGGTTGTTTGGCTGCAAAGAGAAGGGGGGTTTATGGTTACCCGGTTAACCGTTGGAGTATCAAACGACCTCCAAATGATCCGAAACTTGACAGGCGGTCTACCGGTGCTATACCAAGGCCGCTTGACAAGCCTCGGTCCATTCCGAGAAAGTTTAACACCCGCACATGAAAAGAGGTAAAAGGGGGCGCCGGGAGACATAGGAGTGCCGGATTGCAAAACGGACAACGGGGAAAATGCTCGGATGCATGAGACGAACATGTATGCAAATGCGATGCACATGATGACATGATATGAAATGCAGATGATGACATGGCAAATTGCAACACGCAAGCACATGACATGGCAACAACGACGAATAATCGGACACCGCGCATCGAATCCGGGGCGTTACAACACTCCTCCACTAACAAGAGATCTCGTCCCGAGATCTTAGGACCGAGACGGAAGGGGAAAAGGGATGAGGTGAAACAAGAACTGAAGAGAAGAAGCAAAGAATCGAGAGCACTCGAGAAAAAAGAGAGGAACGACAAGAGTGACGAGAATTGAAAGCTCACTGAATCAGATAGACTATGAAAGCACTCGTTCTAACCGGAGTGGTTAGAATGAGAAAAGAAACGAATAAGACTGAAAGGATTTAGGCAGCATACCGGTTGAACAAGGAAGTGATAGAACATGAACTTCAGAAGATGGATTGACACTAGACGAGATAAACAACACAATGCCTCCGGAAGAATTGGAAGAATTGAAAAGAACTTAGAAGGAAGGATTGAATGGAGTTGTTGAGGAAATCCACAACGAAAGAATAAGCTTGATGTGGACTTATGGATAACATCTCAAAATTATGAGCTGATAACCAGCCGCAAACGGAAATGATTGGATAACTTGGAAGAACGAAGAAATGCAAAACTCCAATTCAAAAGAATACGGAGAATTAATTACACTTCGAGACGCGAGAAGACAGATACTTGAATTCCACCAACAAAATCTTGATGAACTCTTGAAGAATGAAATAAATCATGAAGAACCACCATGAAGAACTCCGGTAACAAAATGATGGTAAGATAGAATAAAGGATGGAAAGAATAAGATTAAGCCTTGCGATGATTAAGATGGAGGTTCCGACGAGATGGCCGAGGAAATTGAACTCCGGAAAGGAAAGATGATAACACTTGGAACTAGAATTTATTCATTACGAACAACTCCGAAGGAAGGGACTACTCGCTAGGAGGAAATAAGAATAAGATTTATTGTATGTTTATCCTTCATCAAATTAAATTGATGACAAGCAATGGATTTGGCATGCAACTTATTCTTCTTGAAAAAGGATTGAGAAGGGATAGCACAAAACTTGAGAAAATCTTCATGAACCACCGGTAGGATTCGAAAGAACGAATGAATTAATATAATAATCAAAGAAAAACAATCTTGAACGAACCACTGTGAAAATGAAAATGAACAAAGAGAAAAGAACGGATCGCCGGAAAGAATTAGAAAAGCACGAAGATACTTGAGGGAATTTAGAGAAAAGAGATCGAAGAGATCGCGAACTGGCTAACGAATTCTTGAACGCAGCACCGGAAGAATATTGAGACGAACGAAGGGGCACGGATATAGAATAATTGGGGAATGAATCTGAAAACTTAGAATGAAGAAATCTTCCGAAAAGATGGCCTCCGGATGATCTTGAGAGAAAGCAACTCCTGAAATGCTCCGGATGGATGAAAAGAATTTGCATGACTAGAAACAATTTGATAGCATAACATCGAGCTAGGACCGCGAATCTTCGAGAGAACAGACAAGATTTAGAGGATAGACTCTACTTCGGTCTTCAAATATCGACGGGAAACACCACAAAAATTACTGGGATACTCCGGGAGAATGATAAACGAAGAGGTTGAGCCAACAATGAAATGATTTGAAATCGATCTTGGAAAAACATCTGACTGATGAAATTCATACTTACGTCAGACTTGAAAAGAATTGGGAATAGCTCCGGGGAAATTAGAAGAGTCAGGTAAGATCCTGGGAAAAGACCTGTGGGTTAGGGCCCACTGAAGAGATAACACCGTTGAAAAAGGATGTTGAATAGATAGATGATGCACTGGAAGAACTGAAATATTTGACTGAGGTGACAACCTCAAATTAGTTGGAACACAGTCGAATCTCCTGAGATGTCTTCAGCACTCCGGAAGGACAAACTGGCGAGAGGCGAACGAGCAAAGGGAAAACACTTGAGCTGAGGGAAAGAATGTAATCGCTACCGAAAATTGAATCCACCGGAGAAGAAAAGAGATGAAGAATGTCGTACAAAACGAGAATTCACCGGTTGAGATAAATAAGGGAAGACTGAAGAGGCTCCGTACGAATGAAATTTATGGCCGAAACAGACTCAAACTCCGGGAAGAAAAAGGGTGGGAGGGCGGGAAAACAAAGACAACTTGGAAGGGGAAATCGACGAATATCTTGAAGAGAAAACACCGGTCGAAATCATTGAGGAAAGAAAGCACAGACTTCGCACGAGTAGAATGGATACTCGATAACAGACTCCAGTTTCGAGAAGAAGAAGGGTGGGCGGGTGGGAAAAGAAAACAACTGGGGATTGAACTTGCAAAGATGAAGAAGCTCGAGTCGACTTGACGAGAGATGCACCGGACAAAAAGAGCTGAGGAGCAACTATCGGAAAACCAACTGCGTGATCCTAAAGAAATATTTGAAGGAGAAGAGGAGTAATTCAAAACACCTACGTCAGGATTTCTCACCAGAGCGACGAAGGGGCAGAGGAGTAAAAAGAATTCCTACTCTCCGATATAACTAAACTCCGAAAATAGTTTTGTTCTAGACTCAACAACGGCCAAACTACACGATCAATCAAGGGGGCTCCTAGGGTCGGTCGAGGCTCTGATACCAACTTGTCACGTCCAATATGCGACCCTATCCAAAAGGAACTCGAAGGTCCCACCAAGGATAGACCCGCATATTGAAACGCTTTTGCAAGGTGGATATCATTACATCAACATTACATAATAGATGGGGATACATACATAAGGCACAAATGCCACAAGGATACATCAACATCATATACGAGATCAACATCCGACTACGGATGAAACATAAACAGAAGCTCAAACAATATCCACTCGCTAGCCCAGTGCCGACCGGAACCTATCCCCTGATCGAAGAAGCGTAAGAAGAACTCCAACACAAGCAAACATCGCACTCACGCCATGATCATCGCATAACCTGTACCTGCAATGGTGGTGTAGTAATCTGTGAGCCACGAGGACTCAGCAATCCCATTACCATGGGTATCAAGACTAGCAAAGCTTAATGGGAAAGGAAGGGGTAAAGTGGTGAGGTTGCAGCAGCGGCTAAGCATATATGGTGGCTAACATACGCAAAAGAGAGCGAGAAGAGAAACAAAGGAACGGTCGTCAACTAGTAATGATCAAGAAGTGATCCTGAACTCCTACTTACGTCAGACATAACCCAGAAACCGTGTTCTCCTCTCAATTGACCCCGAAAAGAGACACTCACGGTTACGCACACGGTTTGTGTATTTTGGAAGAGTTTGCTTCAAGTTTACTACAACCGGATATTAACAAATTCCCATCTGCCACATAACCGCGGGCACGGCTCTCAAAAGTTCAAACCCTGCAGGGGTGTCCCAACTTAGCCCATGATAAGCTCTCGCGATCAACGAAGGATATTCCTTCTCCCCGGGAAGACCCGATCAGTCTCGGAATCCCGGCTACAAGACATTTCGACAGCAATAAAACAAGACCAGCAAAGCCGCCCGGATGTGCCGACAAATCCTGATAGGAGCTGCACATATCTCGGTCTCAGGGCACACCGGATGAGCAAGACGTCGGGTTGGCATAGACCCTGATTGCCCAGGGGGCGCCGGACATCGCTCGGTTTGGGCCAGCACTTGGAGAAGCACTGGTCCGGGGGGGGGGGGGGTAAAATAAAGATGACCCTTGAGAGCGCGACTCCCAAGGGAAAAAGGGCTAGGTGAGGCAAATGTAAAACCAAGGTTGGGCCTTGCTGGAAAAGTCTTATTCAGAGCGAACTGTCAAGGGGGTCCCATAAATCACCCGACCGCGTTAGGGACGCAAAATCCAGGAACATAATACCGATATGACGGAAACTAGGGCGGCAAGAGTGGAACAAAACACCAGGCATAAGGCCGAGCCTTCCACCCTTTACCAAGTATATAGATGCATTAATAATATAAGAGATATATTGTGATATCTCAACAAGTAAACATGTTCCAACAAGGAACAACATCTCCATGTTCCAACAAGGAACAAACTTCATCTTCACCTGCAACTAACAACGCTATAAGAGGGGCTGAGCAAAGCGGTAACATAGCCAAACAACAGTTTGCTAGGAAGGGTGCAAAAGGTTAGAGGTTGACATGGCAATATGGGAGGCTTGAGCAGCAAGTGATAGGTAGCGCAGCATGGCGATAGAACGAAGCAACTAGCATAGCAATGATAGTAGTGAGATCCAGGGTAGCGGTCATCTTGCCTGAAATCCCGCAAGGAAGAAGAACGAGTCCATGAAGAAGACGAACGGATGAAGCCGAACCAAGCGTGAGCGAGCGAGTCCTCACGATCGCATAGCGAAAGCAGGAACTATCGAGAAGAAGCACACAACATAGTAAACACACCAAACATAGACAAGACATGATGCACAACAAGCATGATGCATGACAACACTACATGAAGCTACTCATGGCAAGAGATGATGCAAACAAGAGCAACACATCAAGGCAAGTTTAAATGAGGCCGGTAACAACATATAACAATTTCGGTAAGTCCTCATATGCATATTTCGAAATTGGTCCAGATCTGAATAAAACTTAAGTTCAAGTTGTTAAACAGCAATTTAAGATGCACCACGATGATCTACACGAAATTATAGTCAAGTTACATATAAAGTTCATTAGATTCGGAGCTACGGCCTAGAAGATATGAGCTAAACAAGTTAACCATGGCATTGATGCAAAATGCACCCAAACATCAAGCAAACACCTCAAAACATGGATGCAACATGATAATATGAGGCTACATGCAAAATCAAGCAAGGTTCATATAGAGCACACTCAAAACGGAGCAACGGTTCAACACATACACATGAAACAAGTTATAACAACAATCTGTCCAAAACAGCAACTAGGCATATTTCAAGCATCAAAACAATAAGCTACAGCATCTTAACATGAGAAAAAAAAGGCATGTGCATGATGTACAGGTAAAGCATGACAAAACATGAACACTGAGCTATCTCCAGAAATCAATAGAACATGCTCAAAATGACATGGCAAGATTGCAAATACTAACAGGTTCACAGACTTAGCAGAATTCATAGGACATGGAAGAAATAACATCAGGTTAACATGTTTAGAGCTATGAAACAACATGTTACAGAACTTATCATGGCAAACAAAGGCATGGCATGAATCTACTAAATGCATAGAACAAAAAGTACCTTACTGACCATGAGCCAACAGGGCACAGAAAATATGATGGCACCCATGTAAACATGGCAAGTTATATGACAGATTCATACAAGGCAGGAACAACAATAAGTAGGCATGTTGGTGAGCTTGAACCACTCACCACAGAGCAATACATGGCATGGCAAGGCAACTCAAAGTAAGAAGACATGGCATAGAGGCTATACATGGCAAGAACAACATCATAGCATACACGGATCAACTACAACAACCTTGGCAAAATTGAATACCATGTAAACAACCTGCCAGGAAACATTTTATAGCAAAAGTAGAGCTCGATTGACTCAAGCTATGGCACTCCATAATTGCAAACAAGGGCATGGTTGGATAGATCATAACCATATTTTCAAAACATCCTTACTGAAGTATCTCAAAATAAGCATGGATCTCTCGGTAGCATCAAGCTAACATGGCATAAAAATATCAGCAGACCAGGGGCTGAAATCAGCAACATCATGAAGCCTAGTTTGCATGCTTGTGCTAGTTACCACAGAGATCACAAAAATACATGGCATACACCCCTGTAAATATGGCATGGCATATAACAAAACACATGTAGGACTCTAGTTCATAGGGTGCACACATCAATCATGGCAAAAATGACAAAAGTGCATGTTCTGATAAGAATCTGAAACTAACATCACGTAACCCTCTTCTAACAGCATTTCGGGCATCAAGATGAGCTCAAATGTAAATGCTGCAATGAGATGAAATGATGTACTCGTCGAGTCGAACAATTCGACATATTACACGCACGAAACATAGCTACGAGTGCGGAGATATGATGGCATGAACATGCAACAAAATAATCACAGGTAAGACTTGGAGGAAATAACGGGGGGAGGAGAAGTCAACCCTCGTGCACGGAAATCGAGGATCGCCGGATCCTTGCCGGAGTTGGACGGAGACGGCGGCAGAGGTCGAGGGAGAGGCACCCTCGACGGGGACGGGCGGATCTGGGCGCTGGGGTTCGGATCCACGGAGTTCGGGGCCGACAGGGCTCCGGCCCGCGGGCTCCGGCCAGGCTTCACGGCCAGAGGCGGCGGCGCACCGGCCTTGGCGAAGCTTCGACGGCGCCGGCGGCCGGGCGAAGGAGTGGGGCGGCACGGGGCTGGGCGGCCTCATGGCGGTGGCTCTAGGGCGGCGCGGGCGGGCTCCGTGTGTGAGCGCTCATGGTGGCGAAGGTCGCCCGCGCCGGTCGAGGCGCTGGAGGCGGCGCTGTGGGTTGACCTGGGCCCCAGATGGGCTCAGACGGGCCTGGATGGGCTCTGAGGTCGGGCGGGCGCGTGGTGGGAGGCGGCGGCAGGGCCGACGTGGAGGCTCGCGGTTGGCCGAGGGGGCGGTGACAGAGGGCGGCGGACATGTCCGGGCGGCGGGGTTTTTGTCCGGTGGCGCGGAGAGGAAGTAGACTAGGGTTTGCACCGTGAATTTCGGGGGAGGGGACTTATTTATAGGTAGAGGGAGCTAGGAGAGTCCAAATGAGGTGCGGTTTTCGCCCACACGATCGTGATCGAACGACCGAGAGCATAGAGGGGAGTTTGCTGTGTTTTGGGCCACTTTGGAAGGGGTGTTGGGCTGCAAAGAGAAGGGGGGTTTACGGTTACCCGATTAACCGTTGGAGTATCAAACGACCTCCAAATGATCCGAAACTTGACAGGCGGTCTACCGGTGCTATACCAAGGCCGCTTGACAAACCTCGGTCCATTCTGAGAAAGTTTAACACCCGCACACGAAAAGAGGTAAAAGGTGGCACCGGGAGACATAGGAGTGCCGGATTGCAAAACGGACAACGGGGAAAATGCTCGGATGCATGAGACGAACATGTATGCAAATGCGATGCACATGATGACATGATATGAAATGCAGATGATGACATGGAAAAGTGCAACACGCAAGTACATGACATGGCAACAACGACGAATAACTGGCGGACACCTGGCGCATCGAATCCGGGGCGTTACACATTCTTAGCAATGAATGTATTGCCTTCGAATCTGTGATAGAAGGTGTACCCAATAGTCTCCTTTGGGTATCCTATGAAGGCACATTTCTCCGATTTGGGTTCAAGCTTATCAGGTTGAAGCTTTTTCACATAAGCATCACAGCCCCAAACTTTCAGAAACAACAACTTTGGTTTCTTGCCAAACCACAGTTCATAAGTCTTCGTCTCAATGGATTTTGATGGTGCCCTATTTAACTTGAATGCGGCCGTCTCTAAAGCATAACCCCAAAACGATAGCGGTAAATCAGTAAGAGACATCATCGATCGCACCATATCTAGTAAAGTACGATTACGACGTTCAGACACACCATTACGCTGTGGTGTTCCGGGTGGCGTGAGTTGCGAAACTATTCTGCATTGTTTCAAATGTAGACCAAACTCGTAACTCAAATATTCTCCTCCACGATCAGATCGTAGAAACTTTATTTTCTTGTTACGGTGATTTTCAACTTCACTCTGAAATTCTTTGAACTTTTCAAATGTTTCAGACTGATGCTTCATTAAGTAGATGTACCCATATCTGCTTAAATCATCAGTGAAAGTGAGAAAATAACGATATCCGCCACGAGCCTCAACATTCATCGGACCACATACATCTGTATGTATGATTTCCAACAAATCTGTTGCTCTCTCCATAGTACGGAGAACGACGTTTTGGTCATCTTGCCCATAAGGCACGGTTCGCAAGTACCAAGTGATTCATAATCAAGTGGTTCCAAAAGTCCATCAGTATGGAGATTCTTCATGCGCTTTACACCGATATGACCTAAATGGCAGTGCCGCAAATAAGTTGCACTATCCTTATCAACTCCGCATTTTTGGCTTCAACATTATGAATATGTGTATCACTACTATCGAGATTCATCAAAAATAGACCACTCTTCAAGGGTGCATGACCATAAAAGATATTACTCATATGAATAGAACAACCATTATTCTCTGTTTAAATGAATAACCGTCTCGCATCAAACAAGATCCAGATATAATGTTCATGCTCAACGCTGGCACCAAATAATTATTATTTAGGTCTAAAACTAATCCCGAAGGTAGATGTAGAGGTAGCGTGCCGACCGCGATCACATCGACTTTGGAACCATTTCCCACGCGCATCGTCACCTCGTCCTTGGCCAGTGTCCGTAGTCCCTGTTTCGAGTTGCAAATATTAGCAACAGAACCAGTATCAAATACCCAGGTGCTACTGCGAGCTCTAGTAAGGTACACATCAATAACATGTATATCACATATACCTTTCTTCACCTTGCCATCCTTCTTATCCGCCAAATACTTGGGGCAGTTCCGCTTCCAGTGACTAGTCTGCTTGCAGTAGAAGCACTCAGTTTCAGGCATAGGTCCAGACTTGGGTTTCTTCTCCTGAGCAGCAACTTTCTTGGTGTTCTTCTTGAAGTTCCCCTTGTTCTTCCCTTTGCCCTTCTTCTTTAAACTGGTGGTCTTATTGACCATCAACACTTGATGCTCCTTCTTGATTTCTACCTCTGCAGCCTTTAGCATTGCGAAGAGCTCGGGAATTGTCTTATCCATCCCTTGCATATTATAGTTCATCACGAAGCTCTTGTAGCTTGGTGGCAGTGATTGGAGAATTCTGTCATTGACGCTATCATCCGGAAGATTAACTCCCATTTGAATCAAGTGATTATTATACCCAGACATCTTGAGTATATGCTCACTGACAGAACTATTCTCCTCCATCTTGCAGCTGTAGAACTTATTGGAGACTTCATATCTCTCATGCTTGAAATATTAACTTCAACTCCTGGAACATCTCATATGCTCCATGACGTTCAAAACGTCGTTGAAGTCCCGGTTCTAAGCCGTAAAGCATGGAACATTGATACGTCTCCAACATATCTATAATTTTTGATTGCTCCATGCTATATTATCTACTGTTTTGGGCAATATTGGGCTTTATTATCCACTTTTATATTATTTTTGGGACTAACCTACTAACCGCAGGCCTAGCCCAGATTTGCTGTATTATGCCTATTTCAGTGTTTCGAGGAAAAGGAATATCAAACGGAGTCGAAACGGAATGAAATCAACTGGAGAAGTTATTTTTGGAAGGATAGCCACCCGATGGACTTGGAGTGCATGTCAGGAAAGAAGGGAGGTGCTCACGAGGGTGGGGGGCACCCCCCTGCCTCGTGCCCCCCCCCCTTCGGTCCATCGACGTACTCCTTTCACCCATATATACCTACGTATCGTAAAACTTCCAGAACAGAAGATAGATCGGGAGTTCCGCCGCCGCAAGCCTCTATAGCCACCAAAAAACCTCTCGGGAGGCCGTTCCGGCACCTTGGAGGAACCCATCACCGGTGTCCATCTTCATCATCCCGGCGCTATCCATGACGAGGAGGGAGTAGTTCACCCTCGGAGCTGAGGGTATGTACCAACAGCTATGTGTTTGATCTCTCTCTCTCTCTCGTGTTCTCTCTCGTGTTCCCTCTATGGCACGATCTTGATGTAACCCGAGCTTTGCTATTATAGTTGGATCTTATGATGTTACACCCCCTCTACTCTCTTGTGATGAATTGAGTTTCCCCTTTGAAGTTATCTTATGGGATTGAGTCTTTCTTGAGAACACTTGATGTATGTCTTGCCGTGCTTATCTGTGGTGACAATGGGATATCATGTGCCACTTGATGTATGTTTTGGTGACCAACTTGCGGGTTCCGCCCATGAACCTATGCATAGGGGTTGGCACACGTTCTTGACTCTCCGGTAGAAACTTTGAGGCACTCTTTGAAGTACTTTGTGTTGGTTGGATGAATCTGACATTATGTGATGCATATCGTATAATCATGCCCACGGATACTTGAGGTGACAATGGAGTATCTAGGTGACATTAGGGTTTTGATTGATTTGTGTCTTAAGGTGTTATTCTAGTATGAACTCTATGATAGATTGAGCGGAAAGAATAGCTTTTATGTTATTTTACTACAAACTCTTGAATAGATAGAACATAAAGGATAACTTTGAGGTGGTTTCGTACCCTACCATAATCTCTACGTTTGTTCTCCGCTATTAGTGGCTTTGGAGTGACTCTTTGTTGCATGTTGAGGGCTTGTTATATGATCTATCTATGTTATTATTGTTGAGAGAACTTGCACTAGTGAAAGTATGAACCCTAGGCCTTGTTTCCTATCATTGCAATACCGTTTACGCTCACTTCTACCACTATTTACCTTGCTGTTTTTATATTTTCAGATTACAAATACCTTTATCTACCATCCATATTGCGCTTGTATCACCATCTCTTCGCCGAACTAGTGCACCTATACAATTTACCATTGTATTGGGTGTGTTGGGGACACAAGAGACTCTTTGTTATTTGGTTGCAGGGTTGTTTGAGAGAGACCATCTTCATCCTACGCCTCCCATGGATTGATAAACCTTAGGTCATCCACTTGAGGGAAATTGGCTACTGTCCTACAAACTTGTGCACTTGCAGGCCCAACAATGTCTACAAGAAGAAGGTTGTGTAGTAGACATCACACATTGAACTATCGAGTAGTCATCAGCTTTGCTCTGCCGGACGTTCTTAACGTCGTCAGTTGCATCAGCAGCAGGCCTGGCACCCAGCGGTGCTTCCAGGACATAATTCTTCTGTGCAGCAATGAGGATAATCCTCAAGTTACGGACCCAGTCCGTGTAATTGCTACCATCATCTTTCAACTTTGCTTTCTCAAGGAACGCATTAAAATTCAACTCAATAACAGCACGGGTCATCTATCTACAATCAACATAGACAAGCAAGATACTATCAGGTACTAAGTTCATGATAAATTTAAGTTCAATTAATCATATTACTTAAGAAATCCCACTTAGAAAGACATCTCTCTAACCCTCTAAGTGATCACGTGTGTCGGTGTCAAAACCTGCGGATCTCGGGTAGGGGGTCCCGATCTGTGCGTCTAGGCTGATGGTAACAGGAAGCAAGGGACACAGATGTTTACCCAGGTTCGGGCCCTCTCGATGGA
The DNA here is from genome assembly GCA_021605145.1 of Aegilops bicornis. NCBI lineage: Eukaryota > Viridiplantae > Streptophyta > Magnoliopsida > Poales > Poaceae > Aegilops > Aegilops bicornis. The sequence goes on along the minus strand of CM038673.1, from coordinate 63,951,702 downwards.
GGTAAAACCCTACTTCCTGCTTGATTAATGTTGAAGATATGGGTAGTACAAGAGTAGATCTACCACGAGATCGTAGAGGCAAAACCCTAGAAGCTAGCCTATGATGGTATGGTTGTACTTGTGGTCGGCCTTCTAAGGACAAACCTATCCCGTTTATATAGACACCGGAGAGGGCTACGGTTTACATGGAGTCGGTTACAAGGAAGGAAATACAATATCTAGATCGCCAAGCTTGCCTTCCACGCCAAGGAAAGTTCCATCCGGGCACCGGCCGAAGTCTTGAGTCTTGTATCTTCACGCTTCAATGGGCCGGACGTTGTATACAGTCCGGCTATCCGGATACCCCCTAATCCAGGACTCCCTCAGTAGCCCCTGAACCAGGCTTCAATGACGATGAGTCCGGCGCGCAGTCTTGTCTTCGTCATTGCAGGGAGGGTTTCATCTCCGAATACTCCAAAATACTTGTTACGACGAATAGTGTCCGGAACTCCATCAATGTTGTACTCCTTGGCTTCAGTGCCTCAATAATGACCATTTCCACGTGTCGAGCGAATGCGAGGAGCCGATGTGTTTTCCGCATTTACAACCCTCAATCTTTTGGGCTGATTGCCTATTTGAAGAGACGGGGATTCTCAAATCCAAACCTCACTCCTCCCCCTCGAGCAAGCATCCAACAGAGCGCTCCGGAAAAACCATTCCAACATGGCCGGTCGTCACAGCTCTTTTGCTCGCTCTCCTCGTCCCAAGCCGGGGGACTTGGAAGAGTGTTCAGTTCCCCATAGCCATTTGATCGAGTTACAAATCCAAGGGTTTCTTCCACCAGCATTCATGGTCCCTGTCCGACCCGGTATAGCCACCTATAATGGCGGGGAGCAAGCCGGGAGATCTCTGAATCCGTCTCCAGAGGAGCAAATATGCCTCATCCCGCATCTGCTAAGGGGCGTCGGGTTTCCTATCCACCTGTTCCTTCGCGGGATCCTGGAGTTCTACGGCCTCCAGTTACACAATTTCACCCCTGCCTCTAAACTACATATAGCAGGGTACGTTGCCCTTTGCGAGCTATTTTTAGGCTGCGAGCCTCACTTCGGGTTATGGAAGAAGCTGTTCTGCCTTGTCCCCCGCAACCAGGGAGAATCCCTATGTCAGGTGGGTGGGGCCGAAGTATGGCGCATTGTCGAGACCGGATACCTATCCGGCACTCCCAAGAAGGTACCAGAGAACTGGCCTTCAGAGTGATTCTACATTGATGACGTTCCCCTTCCGGATCGAGTCCGGACAGGTCTCCCCCAGTTCAATAACGCCCCGCCAAGGGCACGTCTAAGCTGGCGCCCCCGAGGCCCCCAAGAGGAGGATACCAGGGAAATGCATTACCTGATGAGCAGGATAAAGTTATTGGCCAACTGCGGACTGACGATAGTCGAGGTTATGGCAATATGCATAATACAGGGAGTGCAGCCACTTCAATATCGGGGGAAGCCCATGTGGCACTTCAACGGGGAAGATGATGCCACCCGCTGTGGCCGTAAGGGTCCGGACTCCGCCACTGCTCTGGCAAGGATATTGTCCGATTTGTACAAAGGGGAAGAGGAGGAATTCCTTCACATCAAACAGCGAGAGGGATTCTCCATGTACAACCCCCCAAACTGGGTACGTTGTCGTTCCTTTCCCTACGTCACTTATTATGGCGTTCTTTGCTAAGATCATCTGCCTCGATATTCTCAAGCAGGAACTAAGGAGGGCCGTAGAAGGAATCTCCAGCCCCTCCCTGCAACCGGAGGACCCCGGAAGCGCCCTAGATCCAGGTCTCGAAGAAGATCCGGATATTACCGTGGAGCTCGTCAACAGGATATTTTATCAAGCGAGCTGTGATGGCGCCTCAGTGGCCATTACTGCCGACTATCCTGGAATGCTTCCTACGTCGTGCGTAAGCCAAGTCGAAAAACCCTATCCTCCGAAGAGGACTCCCTTCAGATGTCATGCCTTACCCTTGAAGTGTCGTGTTTTTGCAGAGACGACGATCGGAGCGTGGGGCCGAGCCCCTAGGGACTCGTCGGCCAAGGGCGTCCGGATCGGGCAGGCTCAAGAGGAAGGCGGTAAGGGTCGACTCGCCGCTACAGAGGTAAGACAAAAACTTGTGCTGTGATTATGGTATTTTGAAGTATGATAGCATCCTTTGTGTTCTGGCAGGAAGAGGAGTAGCCGGACTATATCCGGAGATCCTGCCAACCAGGCCTCCACCAGCCGGATTCCAGAACCAGCTTCAAATGCGGATATGCCGCATAATTCTCCAACAGAGAACGCTGATATGCTCTTAGCCACGAATTCTGAAGTAGAGAGCGCCATGAATCACCGGCGCCTACGGGCCGTACTTTGGAACAACATCTTTTCCGAAGAGGCATTTAACGCCTTCAATTCGGGAGACGCATACATCCGAGCTTCTCAAGGCGGGCTTGCCCGAGCGACAGATCAGTATACCAAAGATATACGGGTAAGAAAATTTAATAAGCATGTGTAGCAGTAGCCCCTGAGACTTGAAACGGTTGGAACAACTGTTTTAAGGATCAATTTATGCACAGGTCCTTGTAGATAAGAATGGGCAATTGTCTCGGGAGCTGGAGGAATGCAAGGCCGAACTGAGGGCCGCAGTTGCCAAGTTAGAGGAACCCCAAAAGCCCTCATCTGGTACCAATTGACACAATTGTACGAAGATGCACCAGTTAGTAAATGGCTGATATGACAAGTCTAACAGAAAATTTTGCAGACAATCCCGGGGTGAATCCGGAGGGTGTAAGAGAGGACGCATCGCAGCTCAAAAGGCAGCTGGAGGCTGGCGAGCGCATTCTTACGCGAGTTAGGCAGGAGAAGAATACTCTTCAAGATGCCAAAGTCCAGCTGGACGTGGAGTTAAAAGATCTCCGCGCTCAGCTGCCGGACTCCCTGAAGGAGAACAAAAGGCTTCAACGCGGCATATACGGTAAGTGCCTACACGAACTGTGGTATAGTTCGGCGAGGAAGTATATTGAAAGAATTTTGCTTGCAGGAATGTTAACGGGTCGCCCTGAGGAGGAGATGCCCTCATCTGCAAGTGATTTACTGCAAGACCTTTCGCAACTGCACGAGCGAGCTCGGCAAGTGATGCAGGGTGTTGCTCAGGCTTTGTGGCCATCAAGCTTGCTGCCGAATGGCATGGGGGAGCTTGTGAATATGCTTCAAGGAGCACGGCGGCGCTTCCGACTGTGGAAGGTGTCCGCTTGCCGGCAAGGCGCAAGAGAAGCCTGGGCTATGGTGAAGACGCGCTACACCAAGCTGGACCCGAACCATATGGCCGAAGTAGGACCGGCGGGGCCCGATGGGTAAGAAATTACCGTGAGTCTGGTATATGACCAGGTAGCGTTAGCCGCTAAGTATTCTCAACAGATTTGTAAGCTAGATAGCATGTTGAACGGTATAGAGGAGGAATATAGTCAGTCCAAGTGACTGTGTAATTTTAATGGACATAATTAGCCCCTAGGCGGATTAAAATCATTTGTCATGGCGGACCCTTTCGCTTCAGCCCCCGAATCCTATAGTCCGGGGTGTGTCCGAATACCCACTTAGTTATACAAAACCGGGGTATGCGTGGACACCAGGCGTATGGGTCATAAGTGCTTGAACAGACAAGTACCCAACTAGTTATGTTATATTACATGGATAGTAAGGAACATCTTCCACAGAGAATAGTTCCGTTAGGGGTTCCTTTCCCTGGGTAAGCATGCGACAATGCACATGTCTGGACTGTGAACGATTGCGGAGAATACGAAACTTCTGGGGATTTGTGTTATAATAAACGAATACATCTTTTGTTCACCGACCGAATATTCTCTTAAGGAAGCTAGCTTTCGGCTTCACCCAGTCTGATGTACACATCCGGCTGACCCGGCAGTAACAATCGTAGAGGTGCTCCCCTTATGCTCCCCTTATGCCCTAGCCAAATTAACGGGAACGTAGGGCATAAACACAAGAGCTAGGCAACCCAGCTTGGCCAAAACTTAAGTCATATCGATGCATATAATGGTGAAGAAAACGCAAATATGGAAAAAGAATGCATATGTGATGGGCAGAAAGCCATGTGAGTAATTATTTTTAGCTTCCGTATAGGAAGCCCCCAGGTATTGCTTACACACTTAGTGCGGCCAGAGTGGTCCAGAAATCCGCACTGTATTGAATACTTTGTGTGAAGAGAGAAAAAGGTCAAGAAAGGAAAAAGGGATGGCGCATAATCACAAAGGAGGGGTTAGGAGACGAACATTGAGTTCGGCGTATAGGCATAGAATCTCCGGATTCTGGCCGCGTTCCATGGGTTCGGCTCGAGTCTGTTATCGGATGCATTATGTAAGCTGTACGCTCCTCCGGTGAGAACTTTGTCAATGACGAAGGGACCCTCCCACTTGGGTTTGAGCTTGTCCTTCTTCTTCTCCGGTAGACGTAGAACGAGCTCGCCAATGTTGTAAGTTTTGGCCCGCACTTCTCTGCTTTGATATCGTCGAGCCTGTTGCTGATAGAATGTGGAGCAGGCTTTTGCGACGTCACGCTCCTCCTCCAGGGCATCTGAGTTATCCTGCCGATCTAACTCGGCTTCCTTCTCTTCGTAAATGCGTATGCGTGGCGAATCATGTATTATGTCCCAAGGTAATACTGCTTCCGCGCCGTACACCATAAAAAATGGTGTATCTCCGGTGGTGCGATTTGGCGTGGTCCGCAGCCCCCAGAGTACGGAGTCGAGCTCCTCGACCCACTGCGTTTCCGACTCTGTCAAGGATCGCACTAGTCTGGGTTTTATGCCGCTCATGATGAGACCATTTGCCCGCTCTACCTAGCCGTTTGTTTGGGGATGGTAGACGGAAGTGTAATCGAGCTTAATGCCCATTTTTGCGCACCAAGTTTTCACTTCGTCGGCTGCGAAATTTGAGCCATTATCAGTGATGATGCTGTGGGGGACACCGTATCGGTGTGCGACCCCGGATATGAAGTCTATTACTGGTCCGGATTCAGCCATTTTGACTAGCTTAGCTTCTATCCATTTGGTGCATTTGTCCACCATGACCAATAAGTATTTTTTCTTATGGCTTCCCCCTTTAAGAGGTCCGACCATATCCAGCCCCCAGACCGCAAAGGGCCAAGTTATGGGGATTGTTTGGAGAGCGGTAGGGGGCATATGACTCTGATTGGCAAAGAGCTGGCAACCAACGCAATGTTGGACAAGGTCCTGTGCGTCTGCTCGGGCCGTCGGCCAGTAGAAACCTGTATGGAAGGCCTTGCTGACTAATGCTCGAGCCGCGGCGTGGTGCCCGCCCAGTCCGGCATGGATTTCAGCCAAGAGCTGCCGCCCTTCCTCTTCGGAGATGCATCTTTGGAGTACTCCGGTAGCGGTTTTCTTGTAGAGTTCCCCTTCGTAGACTTTGTAAACTTTAGAGCGCCGGACAATGCAGCGTGCTTAATTTTGGTCTTCGGGGAGCTCCTGCCTATTCAGGTAGGCCAAGAAAGGCTCGGTCCACGGGGCGATTACAGCCATGATTTCGTGGGCCGAGGACGTTATTTCGGTGGTAGAACCTCCGACCATGTCTGATAGTTCGAATGCTGGGGTGTATTCGGATTCGTGCTAGTATTGCCGGACACCCCTTCCCATACTACGGATGGCTTGAACAGCCGTTCCAAGAATATGTTAGGTGGGACAGGGTCGCGTTTAGCGCCGATGCGAGCGAGGACATCCGCCGCTTGATTGTTTTCTCGAGCCACATTGTGGAATTCGAGCCCCTCGAACCGAGCTTACATTTTGAGGACGGCATTACGGTAGGCCGCCATTTTCTGGTCCTTGGCATCAAAATCTCCATTTATTTGTGATATTGCGAGGTTTGAATCCCCGCGCACTTCTAGGCGTTGAATGCCCATAGAGACTGCCATCCGAAGACCGTGCAACAGAGTCTCATATTCGGCTGCATTGTTGGAGTCTATGTATAATATTTGGAGAATGTACTGGACCGTGTCTCCAGTGGGAGACGTCAGGACTACACCTGCTCCCAATCCAGCTAGCATTTTAGAGCCATCGAAGTGCATGATCCAGTTTGAGTATGCGTCGTACTGTTTAGGGAGTTCGGCCTCTGTCCATTCGGCAACGAAGTCGGCCAATACTTGCGACTTGATGGCCCGCCGTGGTTTGTATGTTTTGTCGAACGGAAGGAGCTGAATGGCCCATTTGGCATTCTGGCCCGTAGCATCGCAGTTATTTATTATGTCATTGAGTGGTACTTCGGAGGCCACCTTAATCGAACACTCTTGAAAGTAGTGTCGTAGCTTCCGGGATGGCATGAAAACCGCGTATGCTATTTTTTGATAGTGCGGGTATCGGGATTTGCATGGAGTTAGGACCGTGGATACGTAGTAAACCTGCTTCTGGAGCGGGAACTTGTATCGTCAGCCTCTCGTTCGACAACGAGTACTGCGCTTACAACTTGATGCGTTGTAGCTATGTATAGCAGCATAGGTTCGTCAATATTCGGCACTGTTAGTACTGGATTACTGGCCAATAAGGTCTTTATTTCATCCAGCCCAGCCGCAGCTGCATCTGTCCACACGAAGTGTTTGGTGCGCCGAAGAAGGCGGTAAAGAGGTAATGCTTTTCTCCTAACCTGGAGATAAAGCGGCTTAGAGCAGCCACGCATCCGGCTAGTTTTTGGATGCGCTTGAGGTCTGTTGGTATAGCTGCTACGTCTTGAGCTTGCGTTGGTTTTCCTCGAAGAGGAGAGGGTGATGCAGCAAAGTGTAGCATAAGTATTTCCCTCAGTTTTGAGAACCAAGGTATCAATCCAGTTGGAGGCTCCTCAAAAGTCCCACGCACCTACACAAACAAACTGAGAACTCGCAACCAACGCAATAAAGGGTTGTCAATCCCTTCACGGCCACTTGCAAAAGTGAGATCTAATAAAGATAGTATGATAAGATAAATATATTTTTGGTATTTTATAATATAGATGCAAAAAGTAAAGATGCAAATAAAACTAGATTGGAAGTAAATATGATAAGAGATAGACCCGGGGGCCATAGGTTTCACTAGTGGCTTCTCTCAAGATAGCATAAGTATTACGGCGGGTGAACAAATTCTTTGTCGAGCAATTTATAGAAAAGCGCATAGTTATGAGATTATCTAGGCATGATCATGTATATAGGCATCACGTCCATAACAAGTAGACTGACTCACAGCATCTACTACTATTACGCCACACATCGACCGCTATCCAGCATGCATCTAGAGTATTAAGTTCATAAGAACAGAGTAACACATTAAGCAAGATGACATGATGTAGAGGGATAAACTCATGCAATATGATATAAACCCCATCTTGTTATCCTCGATGGCAACAATATAATACGTGCCTTGCCACCCTTTCTGTCACTGGGTAAGGACAGCGCAAGATTGAACCCAAAGCTAAGCACTTCTGCCATGGCAAGAAAGATCAATCTAGTAGGCCAAACCAAACTGATAATTCGAAGAGACTTGCAAAGATAACTTAATCATACATAAAAAAATTCAGAGAAGATTCAAATATTATTCATAGATAAACTTGATCATAAACCCACAATTCATCGGATCTCGACAAACACAGCGCAAAAAGAGATTACATCGAATAGATCTCCATAAGAGAGGGGGAGAACATTGTATTGAGATCCAAAAAGAGAGAAGAAGCCATCTAGCTAATAACTATGGACCCGTAGGTCTGTGGTAAACTACTCACGACTCATCGGAGGGGCAAGGATGTTGATGTAGAGGCCCTCCGTGCTTGGTTCCCCCTGCGGCAGAGTGCCGACGAAGGCTCCAAGATGGGACCTCGCAGATACAGAAGGTTACGGTGGTGGAAATTGTGTTTCGTGGTGCCCCTGGATGTTTTCGGGGTGCGTAGGTATATATAGGAAGAAGAAGTACGTCGGTGGCCGCCCGAGGGGCCCACGAGATAGGGGCGCGCCCTATAGGGGGGCGCTCCCTCCTATCTCGTGGAGGCTCCGGTTGCTTCTTGAATTGCACTCCAAGTTCTCTGGATCACATTCGGCGAGAAAATCACGTTCCCGAAGGTTTCATTCCGTTTGGACTCCGTTTGATATTCCTTTTCTTCGAAATACTGAAATAGGCAAAAAACAGCAATATGGGCTGGGCCTCCGGTTAGTAGGTTAGTCCAAAAATGATATAAAAGTGGAAAATAAAGCCCAATAAAGCCTAAACCAGTAGATAAAGTAGCATGGAGCAATCAAAAATTATAGATACGTTGGAGACGTATCAGGCATCCCCAAGCTTAATTCCTGCTCGTCCTCGAGTAGGTAAATGATAAAAAGAGAATTTTTGATGCGGAGTGATACATTGGCATAATTTCAATGTAAATCTTCTTAATTGTGGTATGAATATCCAGATCCGAAAGATTCAAGACAAAAGTTCATATTGACATAAAAATAATAATACTTCAAGTATACAAACTAAGCAATTATGTCTTCTCAAAATAACATGGCCAAAGAAAGTTATCCCTACAAAATCATATAGTCTGGCTATGCTCCATCTTCCCCACACAAAATATTTAAATCATGCACAACCCCGATGACAAGCCAAGCAATTGTTTCATACTTTAACATTTTCAAAACTTTTTCAATCTTCACGCAATACATGAGCGTGAGCCATGGATATAGCACTATATGTGGAATAGAATGGTGGTTGTGGAGAAGACAAAAAGGTAGAAGATAGTCTCACATCAACTAGGCGTATCAACGGGCTATGGAGATGCCCATCAATAGATATCAATGTGAGTGAGTAGGGATTGCCATGCAACGGATGCACTAGAGCTATAAGTATATGAAAGCTCAACAAAAGAAACTAAGTGGGTGTGCATCCAACTCGCTTGCTCACGAAGACCTAGGGCATTTGAGGAAGCCCATCATTGGAATATACAAGCCAAGTTCTATAATGAAAAATTCCCAGTAGTATATGAAAGTGACAAAATGAGAGACTCTTCATCAGGAAGATCTTGGTAATACTTTGAAGCACAAGTGTGGTAAAAGGATAGTAACATTCCCCCTTTTCTCTTATTCTCTCATTTTTTTCTCCCTTTTTTTTCTTTGGGCCTTTTCTCTCTTTTTTATGGCCTCTTTTTTTTTCTTGTTTTTCGTCTGGAGTCTCATCCCGACTTGTGGGGGAATCATAGTCTCCATCATCCTTTCCTCACTGGGACAATGCTCTAATAATGTTGATCAGCACACTTTTATTTACTTACAACTCAAGAATTACAACTTGATACTTAGAACAAAATATGACTCTATATGAATGCCTCCGGCGGTGTACCGGGATATTCAATGAATCAAGAGTGACATGTATGAAAGAATTATGAACGGTGGCTTTGCCACAAATACGATGTCAACTACATTATCATGCTAGCAATATGACAATGATGGCGCGTGTCATAATAAATGGAACGATGGAAAGTTGCATTGCAATATATGTCGGAATGGCTATGGAAATATCATAATAGGTAGGTATGGTGGATGTTTTGAGGAAGATATATTGTGGGTGTATGATACCGGCGAAAAGTGCGCGGTATTAGAGAGGCTAGCAATGGTGGAAGGATGGGAAAAGGTGTGTATAATCCATGGACTCAACATTATCCATAAAGAACTCATATACTTATTGCAAAAATCTAGAAGTTATAAAAGCAAAGTATTACGCGCATGCTCCTAGGGGGATAGATTGGTAGGAAAAGACCATCGCTCATCCCCGACCGCCACTCATAAGGAAGACAATCAATAAATAAATCATGCTCCGAGTTCATCACATAACGGTTAACCATACGTGCATGCTACGGGAATCACTAACTTCAACTCAAGTATTCTTTAAATTCACAACTACTCAACTAGCATGACTCTAATATCACCATCTTCATATCTCAAAACAATTATCAAGCATCAAACTTTTCTTAGTATTCAACGCACTCAAAAGAAAGTTTCACATATCTTGAATACCAAGTATATTAATATTTAAGCAAATTACCATGCTATTAACGACTCTCAAAATAATATAAGTGAAGCATGAGAGATCAATAGTTTCTTTAGAACAAATATACCACCGTGCTCTAAAAGATCTAAGTGAAGCACTAGAGCAAAAATTATCACGCTCAAAAGATATAAGTGAAGCACTATGAGCAAAACTATCAAGCTCAAAAGATATAAGTGAAGCACATAGACTATTCTATCAAATTCCAATTTATGTATGGATCTCTCAAAAGGTGTGTACAGCAAGGATGATTGTGGTAAACTAAAAAGCTAAAACTAATATAACACACGACGCTCCAAGCAAAACACTTATCATGTGGTGAATAAAAATATAGCCCCAAGTAAAGTTACCAATGAACGAAGATGAAAGAGGGGATGCCTTCCCGGGGCATCCCCAAGCTTAGGCTATTGGATATTCTTGAATATCTTGGGGTTCCATGGGCATCCCCAAGCTTAGGCTCTTGCCACCCTTTATTCCATAGTCCATAAAAGCTTTACCCAAAACTTGAAAACTTCACAACACAAAGCTCAATAGAAATCTCGTGAGCTCCGTTAGAGAAAGAAAACAAAAGACTACTTTAAGGTACTGTAATGAATCATTCTTTATTTATGGATTATAAACTATTTTACTAGCCATAGATTCATCAAAATAAGCAAACAACACACGAAAAACAGAATCTGTCAAAAACAGAACAGTCTGTAGTAATCTGTAACTAACGCAAACTTCTGGAACTCCAAAAAATCTACCAAAATTAGAAGACCTTGACAATTTGTTTATTGATCAGAAGCAACTGGAATCACTATTTTATCACGTTCTGGTTATTTTTAAGAATTCGGGCACTGAGCGCAAAGTTTCTGGAAATTACAGCAAGATCAAATAACTATCATCCAAGAAGATCCAATAGGTTTAACTTGGCACAAACACTAATTAAAAGATAAAACCATATCTAAACAGAAGGTAGATGGATTATTTATACCAAAACAGAAGCAAAAACAAAATACATAAAGAAAATTGGGTTGCCTCCCAACTAGCGCTATCGTTTAACGCCCCTAGCTAGGCATTAAAATTTGAATGATGCTGACGTGAAAGACAAGAATAAAGAGAGCATCATAAAACATGTGACAAACACACTTAAGTCTAACATACTTCCTATGCATAGGCATCTTATAGGCAAACAAATTATCAAGGTAAGCAAAAACTAGCATATGCAAGGAAGCGGAAAGAAACAATAGCAATCTCAACATACCGAGAGGTAATTTAGCAACATGAAGATTTCTACAACCATATTTTCCTCTCTCATTATAATTACATGTAAGATCATAAGAAAATTCAACAATATAGCTATCAAAAAACATATTCTCAACATGATCCACATGCATGCAAAGTTGACACTCTTCCGAAATAGTGGGATTAATATTAACTAAAGTCATGACCTCTCCAAACCCACTTTTATCAAAAACTTCATAAGATTGAACATTATCCAAATATGTGGGATCTAAAGTTAACACTCTTCCAAACCCACTTTCAATATTATTGCAAACAATATTATCAATCTCATATTCATCATGGGGATTAAATAAATTTTCAAGATCATAAGAAGAATCACCCCAATCATGATCATTGCAACAAGTAGTAGTGTCGTGGTTTTGTCACAGCAGATGTCCTCATGAAAGGACTTAGTCATGGAGCCATTGCTACGGGTTAGCTTGAAGGGGTTAAAGCGGACACAAAGACGCAAGAGAATTTATACTAGTTCGGCCCCTTCGATGAAGGTAAAAGCCTACGTCTAGTTGTGATGGAATTGATTGGGTTTCGATGACTAGGGAGCAAACAAGCTTCGCCTAAGTCTCGAGTGGTTGTCTGTTCTCCCTGAACCGCCGCCGGGTCGTCCCCTTATATATATGGGTGGCGCCCGTCGGTTTACAGAATCCCGACGCCGGTTCATGGATGAATCCGGCTCGGTGTCTACTATTCCTAACTTACAATACAAGTTACATACTGACGCCGGTTTACAGCTACATGCCTTGAACCGGCTATGGGCCTTGAGCCCTCACCTGCCTACTTGGGCTTTAACATACTCAACTACTGACGAAGTTAACCCGGCCTGTCCTGTCCGGTTTATGCCTAGTAGTAATATCCCCAACATTAGGCCCCAGATTTATTTGAATAGTTTCATGTCAATCCTTAGCAAAAAAACTTCGTTTTCAGCATTTTTGTGTAGTTTGGTGAACCACCATGATGTCATCTTCCCTGGTCGTTGTAAACCGGCGTGACGTCACCTGTCATAAAAATCTATCCACGATACTTTCTTTGTTTAATGGATCTGCAACAATTGAGGCGACAACTCTGTTTCCAAACTCGCGGCCCCTTGATTTTCGCGCCTGACACATGTCCCTTGCTTTATAAATAAGACCGAAGGGTCATTTCTTTTTCCCCTTCATGCCCTTCTGCTTCGTCTTCCTCGCGTCGCCCAGCTTTGGAGCTCCGCCGCCGCCGTCGACTTCTGCACCAACCTTGGCCGCTGCATCACCCTGAATATACTAGAATATCGCGGCGATCTTCCATTTCTTCCTCAGCTCTGGTAAGTCTCCTATCTTTTCACCATATATCTGTTCTAGAATTTCCATGTTCTTCCGCGTTCATCGCTTGCTTCTTGCTCATATGATAAATCTTATACAAGTCTGTAAATCTTTGTTCTGCGTAGCGGTAGTTTTTAGCCTCCATCGTCACCTGCGCATCTCAAAGCCATAGATCTCCCTGTATCCTTGCTCATTGATCGGTATCGCTCCCTTTTGGACCTTGAAAATTTATTTCTTTTCTGGACATGTTCCAGATCCAAAACTGTGATGTAATTTTGTGAAACCTGTTTTCGCACAACTACTCCTCTGCAATCTTGATTCTTCAATGTTTCAGACCAGGCGGTTTAACTTTGTAGAAAAATTGACAACTCGGCATATACCATTAGTCCCCTTGATGAACCGCCAGGATTCCCTAGCTAAGTATTGCCACTTTGCAGAACTCCGGTTTATAAGCAACTTCTTACGGTTTAGCAATGAATGCATCAATGTATACCCTTCCAACATATTCTTGAACCGGTATTACTGCTTTGCAGATTGCACCATGGCCAAGCAAGTGTACGAGTGCAACTGGGTCCCTTCTCGGGTGACTGAGACTCAACTGGATAACCTAGTCAACACCGGCGCTTTAGGCAAAAAAGACGTCATTCACTGGAGGGTCCCTGGCCAAAGATGGAGAGGTTGTTGTTTTTACTGACCATCTAGCCCGGGGCTTCAGTCCACCCGGTTCAAAATTTTATCGGATGTCTTGGCCAACTTCCAACTGCGTCCACAAGACATTGGCCCCAACTCTATAACCAACATCTGTCACTTCCAAGTGCTCTGTGAGGTATTCTTTCAAGAGGAGCCCACAGTTGAATTATTCAGGGATTGCTTCCATCTAAACCGCCGCACCGAAGTTACTGACAGTCCCAACAACGAGCTAGGTGGTATGGCGATTCAAAGGAGGAAAGAGGTCACTTACCCTCACGCCAAACTGCACAGCCATCCCAAAGTGTGGAATTCAACATGGTTTTACTGCAAAGATACCTCTCCTGATGGAGAAAATCCTTTGCCGGGTTATCGTCCGGAGCGGCTAAGCAACACACATCCCTTCCCTCAGAGATTGACTGCTAAGGAGAGAAGCAAATATGCTCCTCAATTATCCAAGCTCTGGGCCTTCATGGCTAACGGGTCGACAGGAGTTGACCTTGCTCGCTGCTGGATATCTTGGAGTATACTACCCTTAAGCCCGCGCTCCGGTTTGATGTGCAAATACACAGAAGATGTAAAAGACCCTCTACGGCATATTCAAATCCAGCTGACAGAAGACCAAGTTACTGAGGCTGTTAAGAGGATGGTAAATCAACCGGAAGCTGCTTGCGCTCAGACTGGCCTGCCTCCCTTTTCTGCCATTAACAAACTGCCAGCCGTAAGACTCATATCTTATGCTTTCATGAAATCTGACTATGTTTAAGTACCCTTTGTTGACCTTAACATCTTTCAAACAGGGTGATGATCCATTTTGGAGCAAGAAGCCTCCACAAGAGAAACCGGAGAAAACCATCCGGCTCAAGACCAGAGTTGTAAAGAAACCGGCCAATAGAAAGAGAACCACTGCATCCTCCGATCCACCAGCTGACGATGATGTGGGTAATCCGAACTTTGAGGTAGAGCTCGACTCACTTGGTTTATTTTTTACATGCCGGATTGATAATGATTATTGCCAGGATGACGCAGAAGTTAGTCACGCTGATGTTGTAGACGTAATCGCTCTTACTTCCGATTCAAACCCTTTGCCTTCATTAAAAATCCGTCGGGCAAACCGGAAAGTTAATTTTTCTCATCCTCTTGCTTATTTGGACCCAAACTTTCTTATGAAGACACAACAGCATGAAGCTCGCCGCACAACCCGGCACAGCGGCCAGGTAGTTACCTCCGCCGGTTTACCGAACAGTCCGGTTCGGAAACGCCGTTCAGAGGTCTCTAACTGTTTCGTCAATGCTTATCCTAAAGCGGGTTGTTTTCGTCAACCTCTTAATCCATCTGACTCCGATTATCAGGGCACTTCTCATTCTTCTTCCGGCGAGTCGTCAGCCACCCAGCTCCCACCACTTAAAATGGTGCTTGGGTGAGCCATATTCCTTATAATGTTGTTTGATATATCACTTTCAATATTCACTGGACTGATCCGTCTTTTTCCTTTCAGGGCCAAGCCTAGGCCAAGCAAGAAAGCTAAATGCGGATAAAGCGGCGAAGAAAAGCAGCGCTCTGAACCGGACAAAATACCAGATCCCGAAGAACACATCCACGACGATATGCTGACCCACCATTGCAAGATCATGATGTTACTGCTGAAGAGTCACATGTTGACGCCATAGTCCCTTTTAATCAGCCCACGAGTCCTGTTCAAACTGACAAAACAACGAGCCCATCAAAGCATACTGATAAACCGGTGACCCCCGTGCGGACAGGTGAAGCCAAAGATGATGATGTTGTTATTACTGTCTTTGGTCATTCCCAGCCAGGCAATCCTGTTGCTTTGTCTAAGCACACTGCCAAAGATGAATTTGCTGCATTTGGTAAAAGCAAATGGAATGCCGATTTGGCCACTTATGCCGCTCTGAAGCCCCAAGATCTTCATTTCGGCTATCTGAATCGGCTATATACCAGTCGTGATTATGAAGCCGGTCTGGTCAACATGATGAAGGACAAATATGATGTAAATTCCATATGACTGTCTGCTTGTATATTTCAAATCTGTCAAGTCCAATAGCCCCCAAGTGACGGTTTTAAAATATCATCTTAAACCGGGACTTTCCCACGTGAACCTTAACACAGCTGTACTTTGGGAAAGTAGCCCCCAAGGGCCGGTTCAACTTAATGTAATTAAACCGGGACTTTATACAATAAGAATTCTAGTATCACTCAATGACAGAGCAAATAGGTATTAGCCCCCAATCACATAACAAGTTATGCCCTTGGTACTTCAACTCGGCACCGTAATCTTTATCAAATGACTATCTGTATGCAGGCTGATCTGAGCAAAAAAGAAAGTCAAATCGCCGATCTGCAAGAAAATCTGAAGTCCCAACAAGCTGAAACCTCCAATGCAAAAAATGAATTAACCAGCGCTTTAAGCATCATGGAAAAGCTTAAAGAAGGCTTCAACAAGGAGCGGGCGGATTGGGCCACTAAAAAAGCCGCTCTAACTCAAAGGGCAGAGAAAGTTGAGGCTGCACTCAAACCGGTGGTGGATGAATTGACCAGTGTAAAACGGCAAGTGCATGCCATGACCGCTGCTATCTTTGGTAAGCTTTATTTATTTCTAAAGTAATGATGTCTTCTCATGTAACTGCCGGTTTACTGACCCTTTGAATGATACAGGGACATGTATTGGTCACTTGGTATCAGATGTGCGGAAGAAGTTGAAAGCCGCCTATACATTGATAGAACAACTGTATACGAGTGCGCAACGGATCATCTGCACTGCTTCTCACAACAACCCGGCGCCGACCTTGATCCATGACACTATTAAAAGGTTGTCAATGCTTCCTCCCCGTGTTGAAGAGTTAAAGAAATCTGCTGCTAGAACCGGTGCTATAAACGCCTTAATCCGGGCAAAAGCATGGGTGCCGGATTTTGATCCTGTTGAAGCGGCCCAGGGCTTCCCAAGCTTGAAGGAAGACGGGGCATAATTCAGCGAAGAGGATCTCCGAGCTATAAACCGGGAAGTGCGCCCTTTGGCTTGTCAATTGGTTGAAGAGGCAAATCTGTCTCACTATCAAGCCCAATATGATGGCGAAAACAAACGAGTGGCTGCACCAATTCCTGAAGCGGAGAACCTTATACCTCCAATCCGTAAGCATACTTACGCTCCTGACATTGAACCGTCGTTGTTGATCAATGATGAAGCTGTATTTCAAGCATTAATGGGAATCGACTGGACAACTGTTGATTTACAGCCGCTGGGTAGGGAAGCAGAAGTTGAAGCGGCGCACCGCAACCATCAGGCCAAGCTGGCAACCAAGCATGAACCGGAAGCCTGTTTACATTACTACTCCTTTATGTTATGCAAAAAAACAGTTATCTTATCTGGGCCCGTGTTGCCTTGTAATAGACTAGCTGCCACACTTGGTGTTGATATGCCTTCGCGCATACTTATTGCAACTTTATGCTTCCGTTGAATCATCCATCTTAAACTGTTGTCTGCAGCCAAAAAGCTTAAAACACCGCTGTGGTTGTATCACCAAAGGGTCATAATATCTATGTATATGAAATCAAAGATAATATCTTAGATTTAAACATATGATCAAATATGGGAATATATGATACCTGCCATCGTAGGGCATGAAGTTGGCTGTGCCAATCTTGAAACGGAGTTTTAAGAAACTCACTCTGCTAGAGGAGAAAACAGCTCCTATGAATATAAGGTCGGTTTACTAGGTAAACCGCTCTGGGTTACAATGCACACCGGTGTTACTCCATAATAGGATGTTATCAAAAAATCAAACTGGGCAAAGAGTCTCCGGATTAAGAGTGGACTGTGTTCCGTCAACTGACAGTTGAACCGGTTTAATAATTGTCGGTTAAAAAACACAACAAGAGAAATATGCAACAAGAGAAACAAATTTCAAGCAAATACAAAGATAGAATTATTTGCAAAAAGAGGTTGTTGAGCCGATCAAGTGGCATTACCATGGTCGGACACGACCAAGCCCCCGATAGGCGTAGCTATGGTTCATGTCAGCCAGGTCCCCAAATGATAAAGTGGCATTACGCTGATCAAGAGGTGTAGCGATGGTTCGGGTTCGACCAAAGCCCCCAAGTGATTCTGTGGCCTTAGACCGATCAAGAGGCATGACTGGTTCAGACGTGACCAAGTCCCCAAGTGATTCTATGGCTTTTGCCTATCAAAAGGTGTTGCATTGGTTCGGACACGACCAAGCCCCCAAGTGATATGATATAAAGCTTGTTGAAAAAGCTAACTCAAGGGGTAAACCGGAGGCCGCTTTAAGATAAAAACTCCGTGTAACCACACATGATGTAAAAATAACAGAGACCCCGCTTTAGCTGAGGCTCCGGTTTATTGTATTGATCATAATATATACATTGTCATAATATGTAAATAAGTAGAGCCTATGGCTCCAAGTATAGTAAGGCGAAGATGAGCTATGTTCCATGGCCTGTTGGTCTCCTCCTCTGATGTACGTGAGTCTTTATGCTCTCGAATATCGATCAGATAGTATGACCCGTTGTGCAGATTCTTGCTGACCACGAAAGGTCCCTCCCAAGGTGGGGATAGCTTGTGCATATCAGCCTGGTCCTTGATGAGCCGGAGCACCAAATCTCCTTCTTGAAAGGTTCTGGTTCTAACCCGGCGACTGTGATAGTGACGAAGATCCTGCTGGTAAATCACCGAACGGGCAGCTGCGATATCACGCTCCTCGTCCAACAGGTCCAAAGCGTCTTGCCGTGCTACCTCGTTGTCCGCTTCAACATAAGCCGCTACACGAGGTGAATCATGACGGATATCACAGGGGAGAACCGCCTCCGCTCCGTAGACCATAAAGAACGGTGTGTATCCTGTTGATCTTTTGGGCGTAGTATTGATGCTCCACAATACAGATGGTAACTCCTCAACCCAACAACCTGGCGTCCGCTGCAAAGGTACCGTAAGCCGGGGCTTGATGCCTCGTAAGATCTCTTGGTTAGCCCTCTCTGCTTGGCCATTGGACTATGGGTGAGCCACTGATGAAACATCAAGCCGGATGTGCTCACATTCACAGAACACCTTCATAGCACCCTTGGACAGATTGGTACCATTATCAGTAATGAAGGTTGTGTGGAAAGCCAAACCGGAAAATCACCTTTTTTGATAAATTGAACCGCCGTGGCTGCGTCACACTTGCTGACGGGCTCCACCTCCACCCACTTTGTAAACTTGTCAACCGCCACCAAAAGGTGTGTCTTCTTGTCCTTGGACCTTCTAAAAGGCCCAACCATATCCAGCCCCCAAGTCGCAAAGGGCCAGGTAATTGGAATCATCCTCAATTCTTGAGCCGGCACATGAGCGCGTCTTGCGAACTTCTGACAGCCATCACATCGCTTAACCAGGTCCTCCGCATCAGCATTAGCAGTCAACCAATAGAAGCCGTGGCGAAACGCCTTAGCCACCAAAGACTTTGAACCGGCGTGGTGACCACAATCCCCTTCATGGATTTCATGCAAGATTTCACAGCCTTCCTCAGGAGACACAAAGCATTGAAACGCCCCTGACACACTGCAATGATGCAACTCGCCATTGACAATAGTCATGCACTTGGATCGCCACACTATCTGTCTGGCCAGAGTCTCATCCTCTGGTAACTCGCCCCGGTTCATGTACGCAAGATAAGGAATCATCCAATCCGGAATGACATGCAGAGCCGCCACCAACTGAGCCTTCGGATCAGGAATAGCCAAATCCTCTTCACCAGGGAGCTTGACAGACGGGTTATGGAGAACATCCAAGAAGACATTAGGCGGGACCGGTTTATGTTGAGAGACCAGCCGGCTTAAAGCGTCTGCCGCTTCGTTCTTCCGTCTGTCCACGTGATCCACCTGATACCCTTTGAAGTGACCTGCAACAATATCCACCTCACGACGATATGCTGCCATGAGCGGATCCTTGGAATCCCAAGTACCAGATACTTGTTGAGCCACCAGGTCCGAGTCACCGAAGCACTTAACTCGGCTGAGATTCATCTCCTTAGCCATCCGGAGACCATGGAGTAAAGCTTCGTACTCAGCTGCATTGTTAGTACAAGGGAACATCAAGCGGAGAACGTAACAGAACTTATCACCTCGTGGGGAAGTTAACACGACTCTAGCCCCCGAGCCCTCCAATTGTCTGGACCCATCAAAATGAATAGTCCAATAGGTGTGATCCGGCTTTTCTTCAGGCGCTTGTAGTTCCGTCCAATCATTGATGAAATCTACAAGTGCTTGAGATTTGACCACCGTCCGAGGCACGTATTTCAGTCTGTTTGGCCCAAGCTCTATAGCCCACTTGGCAATCCGGCCAGTTGCCTCCCTGTTCTGAATTATATATCCCAAAGGAGCAGAGCTGACCACTGTGATGGGATGTCCCTGGAAGTACTGCTTAAGCTTCCGGCTTGCCATGAAAACTTCATACACCAGCTTCTGCCAATGCGGGTACCTTTGCTTGGACTCATTAAGCACCTCGCTGATATAGTAAACCGGACGCTGAACCGGATATTCCTTGCCCGCCTCTTTGCGCTCCACCACAATAGCTACACCGATCAAGACGAGCATTAGCTGCCACATATAGCAGCAATGGTTCCTTGTCAATCGGAGCAGCAAGAACAGGCGGATTGGCTTGCTACCGCTTTAAATCCTCAAACGCTTTATCAGCAGCCGAACTCCAGATGAATTGATCTGTTTTCTTAAGCATCTGATACAGAGGGATCGCCTTCTCACCGAGGCGGCTGATAAACCGGCTCAACGCGGCGATCCGGCCTGCCAAGCGTTGAACGTCATTGATACACTTCGGTTTAGCCAGGGAGGTGATGGCCGTGATCTTCTCCGGATTAGCCTCAATTCCCCTGTTGGATACCAAAAAACCCAATAACTTGCCTGCCGGTACACCAAAAACACACTTGGCCGGGTTAAGCATCATCTTGTATGTCCTAGGTTATCAAAGGTTTCCTTCAAATGGTCAACCAGAGTCTCCTTCTCCCTTGACTTAACCACAATATCATCCACATAGGCATGTACATTACGGCCGATTTGCTTATGAAGGCAATTCTGTACACACCGTTGATAAGTTGCCTGGGCACTCTTGAGCCCAAAGGGCATGGATACATAGCAGAAGGCTCCAAAGGGAGTTATAAACGCCGTCTTCTCCTGGTCCTTAACTGCCATCTTGATCTGATGATAACCAGAATATGCATCCAGAAAACTCAAACGCTCACAACCCGCAGTAGCATCAATAAGCTGATCGATGCGGGGGAGGGCAAAAGGATCTGCTGGACAAGCCTTGTTAAGGTTTGTGTAATCCACACACATGCGCCAGGTGCAATTTTTCTTAAGGACCAGCACTGGATTAGCCTGCCATTCAGGATGGAAAACTTCAACAAATAAACCAGCCGCTAAGAGCCTGGCCACCTCCTCTCCAATAGCTTTTCGCCTTCTTCGTTAAACCGGCGGAGAAATTGCTTCACCGGTTTGTACTTAGGATCAACATTAAGAGTGTGCTCAGCGAGTTCCCTCGGTACACCTGGCATGTCAGAAGGCTTCCATGCAAAAATGTCCCGATTCTCACGGATGAACTCGATGAGCGCGCTTTCCTATTTCGGATCCAAGTTGGTACTGATACTGAACTGCTTAGACGAATCGCCAGGTACGAAGTCAACAAGCTTAGTCTCAGCTGTCGATTTGAACTTTAGGGCCGGATCATGCTCTGTAGTTGGCTTCTTCAACGGAGTCATGTCCGTCGGATCAACATTATCCTTGTCGTATTTCAACTCTTCCGTGGCACAAACCGACTCTGCATAGGCTGCATCACCTTCTTCACACTCCAAAGCAATCTTGCGACTCCCATGAATAGTTATTGTCCCCTTGTGACCCGGCATCTTGAGCCGTAAATATATATAACAGGGCCGTCCCATAAATTTGGCATAAGCCGGCCGCCCAAATAGGGCGTGATATGGGCTCCGGATCTTCACCACCTCAAAAGTCAATGTCTCTGACCTGGAATCATGATCGTCTCCAAAGGCCACTTCCAGAGCTATCTTGCCAACAGGATATGCTGACTTACCAGGTACCACACCATGGAATACCGTATTGGACGGTTTAAGATTCTTATCTGTTAGCCCCATACGGCGGAAGGTCTCATAGTATAGGATATTAATACTGCTCCCTCCATCCATGAGCACCTTGGTGAATTTATAACCTCCCACCTGAGGTGCCACCACCAACGCTAGCTGACCCGGATTGTCAACCCGGGGAGGGTGATCCTCTCTACTCCATATGATTGGCTGTTCAGACCAGCGTAAATAACGAGGCACGACTGCTTCAACAGAATTTACCGCTCGCATGTGAAGCTTCCGGTCTCGCTTATCCAAGATAGTGGTGAATACATGATACTGCCCGCTATTCAACTGCTTTGGATTGCTCTGATAACCCGACTGCTGTTGGTGCTGGTTGTAACCACCCTGGCTATTCTAAATATTTTGATTGTTATGTCCACCCTGATCACCATTGAAGCCTGAACCGACATTTCCTCCACCGTGACCCGGCCCATGGAATCCGGATCCTGAGCCACCACCTGATCCCTGATCATATCGGAAAGCATTTGAATTCTTGAACTCCTGCATAATGTAACAATCCTTCCAAAGATGGTTGGCTGGCATCTCCTTCGTCCCGTGCTTTGGACAGGGCTGGTTTAACAAATAGGTCAGGCGGTCCGGGTTGGGATTTGGAGCTCCACCGTGATTCGACAGATTACCCTTTCTTCGCTGGCCCTTGTCCTGCACGCTAATATTAGCCACGAAGTCCACGCTGCTATCCGCTTTACGCTTGCCTCCGTTACCATGACCTGTCGTGTTGTGTTGCTGTCCTTTGGAGTTGCTGCTCTTCTTTCCCTTCCCTGTCTTGTCATGTCAGACTCGGGATACTTGGTACTATCAGAATCAGCATACTTCACTAACGCAGTCATGAGGGTCCCCATATCGTTACAATGGCGCTTCATCCGTCCCAATTTCAACTTCAGAGGCTTAAACCGGCAGTTGCTTTCCAAGATTATAACCGCGGAATCGGCATTGATACGGTCTGATGAGTGCAAAATTTCCGAGACTCGGCGCACCCAGCGGGTTGTGGACTGTCCTTCGTTCGGGACACAGGCCGCTAAGTCTACTATCGACATGGGCTGCTTACATGTATCCTTCAAATTCTGGATAAACCAGGCTTGCAAGTGGGCCCATGAACTGATAGAATTGGCCGGTAAGCTCTTTAACCAAATACGGGCTGTCCCTTCCAGCATCATGGTAAAATACTTCGCACACGCTGCCTCATCCACATCAAGCATCTCCAAGGCCATCTCATAGCTCTCCACCCATATTTCTGGAGACAAATCGGCAGTGTAATTTGGCACCTTGCGCGGGCCCTTGAAATCCTTGGGCAGGCGCACATTGCGTAAAGCGAGGACAAGACAAGGCACTCCCAAAGAACTCACTACTAGGAAAACGCCTACAAATGGCGCACCTAATTTGGCCATTAATGGCGCATTAGTGGTGTGCCATTAGTGCCACGCCATTAGTATATTTTACTAATGGCGCACCACTGGTGCGCCATTAGTATCTGTATACTAATGGCGGACCTCAATGCGCCATTAGTATATACAATATTGCGCCATTAGTATGCCTCGAGGGGCCATGTATACCAGTGCTTAGGCATACTAATGGCGCTAAACAACAAGATGCGCCATTAGTAACCCGGCATACTAATGGCGCATCGCTTAATGATGCGCCATTAGTATCCTTTGGCATACTAAGGCGCCTTTATCATGTGATGCGCCATTAGTATGAATATTAGGTTTATTTTTATTTTTAATTTTCTGTTTTTTGCACAGGTTACAAAATGTATAATTGGACAAAATATAGACAGCACACATCAACAATGTATTCATCGAATACAATATAAGATTAGTCTCTGAATACAATTCATCATATTAGTCTCCGAATACAATTCATCATATTAGTCTCCGAATTGAAAAGACCGAACAAAGATAGAACATTATATTACATGTCTCGAGACCGCGAGTAGCGAGTTTGTCTTCACATTACAAGTCGATATCGATCATCTAAACTACCATCATATAGAAGAGAGTTGCGGTCATCACGATGAGCATCATCACGATGAAACTCGTCTTCATCAGGTTCCTCCAACGCTCCCTCCCCTCTCACGCTAGATAGCGGGCGTATCTAGATTCGGCCTCGGCCCTAGTGGTGTACCCTTTGTAACTGTTACCGCTGAATCGGTGAACCTGTCTCCAACACTCCCAGTCGTCGTAGACTCCGGGAACCTTACCCTTGTACACGACATACGACGGCATCGCTATGCACTAGCCAAACGAAACATTAGTACCATTTCACAGACAATACATAAGCAATATATAAGTATGCAACAGAACGATCGCAAGAGAAAAGCACGACATTAATAGCATCGATTACATCTACGTTGAACGACTCTCGAAACCAAAGAGACATACTACAAGTTCATTAAAGTTTAATTACAACATGAGCCAATCGATGTTTGAGAACTAGAGACAGCATCACCGCTTTCGACTCGACTCAAGGGACCGGAGCGTGGATGAAGCCGCCGTCTATCGTGGGAGTCATGAAATAACGGGCGTTGTCAGCCTGCATTTGTAGCATTGTGTCGATGTCACTGTTGGACGGTTGATTTCTGAGGTAGAACTGCCCCGAGGTATGAAGGACATCTTGATGGATGATTTACGAAAACTCAGACTCGGAGCGCAAGACTTCTTGTCTGATGTTCGCGTCCTGGATTGCCGACACGCCATGGCCCAATCTTTGAGTTTACTCGGTAGCGAAGTTGATGATGGTCCCGTCACGATCGCCTCGCATGTGATGGATGGCGTAGTAGGCACCCTTCGACCGCTAAGCGGCTGCTTGACGCAGCGTAACGTCAGATTGTGGGAGAACACGTGCTTGCCGTGCTACGAATAGGCACAGGAAGGTGCCTCCAGATTTGGCGTGGCAGGAGAACATCATCAAGAACCTTCTTGACATTTGTGTAGTCTACGTCAATCGACGGTCCGGTCGAAATACGTGGCCATGGAATATTTGGGGCTTAGGAGGATGAGCGTGCAATGTGTGTCACCGCAGAAAACACGGAATGTTAAAAGAAAAATGATCGAAATCTAAGAATTCATATGTTACGGGCGGTTGAGGGGAGGACTTACTCGGGAAAGTAAGGCACGAGGAAGTTATCCTTATCTTGGTTTGCCGTAATGACGCCTTCGAGGTAAGAACTCGCGACTTGCGGTCCCAGCGCTGCCCAAGATCTTGGCACGCATGTAGAAGGGGTCGACTATCACGATGTCCGGGGTCTTGTCGCGAATGATCCGCATCTCCATACTCAGCGAAAATAGCCGAACGAAGGTGTAGTGCAGCGGATGAAGGTTAAACATAGCAAATATGTCATCAAACCGTAGGACGATCGTACCCCCGATGTCGCCATCCACAAAGCCCTTGCCCTCTGGCACCTTGGCCACGAAAACTGGGTATGCCACATCCTTCTCTCTGAGACGCCGCTTCTCCAAAGAAAGAACACTGTCTTGTAGACTCCGCATAGCACCGGTTGCAGCATTGAGCATACTTGGCGGTAGCATCGCCCTACCCGCCACATGCACCCTCCTCGAGATATCCTTAGGTGAAGGTGGCCCGTCCTGAGCACGGATCGTACTCGGTGCCGGCTGGCTCGCACCCTTGTTAGTATTTCTTTTGCGTGCCTTCTTCTTCTCCTGTAATGGGACCGAGTTCTGCTCACAGACCGCCTTCTTGAGTGTGTTGGGGCTGATAATATTTCGCACCTCGCCTATCTGAGGCTCGGTGAAGTCGGCAGCTGGAGGCGTCTCCTGAGAGCTGAACGGCAGATGACGCCTGTTGCAACTTGGCTTCTCCGCGGTACCAGCTAGATCGCGCACGTCTTTTGTTGGGTTGGGTTCTTGAGAAGGAGGCCCCATGAAGTCGCCATCGTACCCATGATCGGCAAAGTACTGATCGACGTTGCCAAATGTATCATCGTCGTCGTCGTTCTGATCCTGTGCCATATGCATGTTTGGATCCAGTGGCATAGGGATGTCCGGCACCGTTGCGGCGGTCTTGCCATGGGGCCGACTTGGCGCCGGCACGACTGGCGGTGTTGTCTTTGGGGTGGTCTCCCCCGCCCCCAAACGAATCTGGCTCTTCGCCAAAGCAGGGGCCAGTTCAGCAGCGCCGAGGGTCATCACGTCATCATCGTCGGCCCCGACGGGTCGAATCGGAGGTAACAACTCGTCGCAGCCTGGCAGCACCGAACCAGTTGAACCCTAAACAAGTTGGGTGGCATCTGGGTACCGTGGAACAAGGGTTGCCCGGTTGAACGATTTTGCCCTTGGCGACATCGACCAACTCGTTGTTCACGAAGCGCGGGAGCGTGCACGGAACGTCGGTGGCGCCCTGCGAAAACATGTAGGGCGTCAGGGATGCCCAGTCAAAGGCAAGGAGATGAAGTCCTCGGCCGAGAGAGGCTTAATTAGTTACCGTGATGATGGCGTCGAGCTCGGCTAATGTCGAGGCACCGCCAACGGCAGGCGTGCAGTTGACGGAGGGGCCGCTTGCTGCAGAGGTGCCGGCCGGCGTACACCCGGGTGCATTAAGCTCCCGTGCCGGCAACCGAGACACCAATGCCGCCTCCGCCGGAGACACCAATGGCCTCGCCATCGCATTCTGCGAGTTGCTGGACGTGAAGCTAGGAATCGGGGGCGGCCCCTGTTGGCCGCCCGCAATCCACGCACTCAACCCCTCTATCAAGGTAGGCACAATGGCGGTGATCGTCGCTCCGAGTTGTTGTTGCACTTGCTCTTGGACAATCTCCGGAATTAGCGCCACCTGTGCCTTGAGTTCTTGAACCTCGCGCTACCGCTTTCCGAGCTGGTCTTTTTCTCCTTTCGCCCACCATTGTTATAGTATGACGACCATTTTGTCGACAAGCCTTTGCCGCCACACGACAAGGCGACGCCGGCTTATTGAGCTTATCCTTGTTCTTCATTACATTCAACGCCCTATTTAGAGTGGTGTCCCAAGGGTTGCTCTTAGTCGACCCCGCGCTACTGCTTTCAGTCGCCTGCGGAAGGAATGTGAACCATTTAGAAATTTGGCTTCATTAATTAGAATGCAACCATATGGAGCTAATTACGCGGGGGTGTATTCCTTACCAGAACAAGCTCAAGCGCCCTGGTCTGCGGATCCGTGGTAAGCTCCTTTGTTTTCGGGTCCTTCTTGTACCGGGCCCTGACAAAGTTCCTGGTCTACTTGTCACCGTATTTATCAAAGAGGGCGGTAGGCCTTGCTTCACGGTCCGCCTCCTCCTTGTCCCATATAGGCTCCGCCACTCTGTAACCGTCGGGACCGAGTGTGTGTTCCCCTAAGTTCAGCTCCCGCATTTCTTTCCCCCACTGACTTGATTGGGAGTTTGCGGTGCTCGAGCAATTGATCTTGAAGTCGTTGTAGTCATCTTCGGTGATCAAAGGATTTTTCTCCTTGATCTTCTCATAACTCTCACCTTTCTCGATCATTCTCTTCACATTGCTTTTCCAAGTAGACAGGGCCTTGCTCATCTTCGAGAGGGCAGCATTGTTCACTTTATTCCCTTTGAGGCTTGTGTTTTCAAATTCAGCGGGGAACTTGTATCGTTCGTGTAGCTTCGTGAAGAGGAGGTTGCGCAAATTCCCTCGGTCAGGATGCCTCAGGTTCTCGGTGTTGATCGAGACGGTGCTCCGTAGAATGCACCCGAGCTGAAGCGAGTACCCGTTGACTAGTCGTGCGGCGCCGTTGGAGTCGCGTCGGAGTCCACCTCAAGAATCTTCCTCCTTGAGGGTGCGGAGCACGGCTGGGCGCCGGTCCTTCCGCTGCCTCTTCGGTTGGCTGCCATCTGTAAATGCGCCCGCCATCATCGATGGTGGCATCCTTGGCGGCACCATCGGTGGTGGCATCGGTGGGGTCATCCTCGGCGGTACCATCAGTGGTCTCGGGATCGGTGGGGAAGGCGGCGTCCTCATACAAGTGAGGTTGTTCCTCCATCTCTGGGACAGCTCCTGTAATGCCTTGCCGCCCGAACCCCCGGCCTCATCGTTGTTGGCCATGTTTCTCTCTAAATAGGAACAAAGTTTGGTCAAAAAGTTGGTTATTGTCAAGGAACAAGATCATGGTCTTATCATTTAGGGTTTGTCGACACCGAGGCATCCTAAAAGTTGAGCTTTTATCATTGAGGGTTTTTTGACGCCGAGGCACCCTAAAAGCCTAAGCTTTCATCATTAGTCACAAGTACCCCGGCCCATGCATTAGTCACAAGTATCCCATATGCCCTATTTTTAGCAAAGTCATGCTAAAATTCACGGAAAATTTCAGCATGACCTTTGCTGAAAATAGGACATATGGAGTACCCGAATTTGCTGGAACGGAAGTTAATCGACATTCCAGCAAACTCAAGGGCCTCTCGGGTGGACAAGGCAAAAAGGCCTCCATCACAACATGGAAAATACATTGGCATGTGAAGAGGTGAAACAATATATGCATCTCCAAGCAGTATCATTCAACATTTTGGACAAACCACTACAAGCAATATGGATCGGATACAAGAAGAATGTGAGAAAATGCGCACAAATACTAACAGATTGAGGTGTTTAACTTGTGGTGCTCTACGTGCTATTAACATTTCAAGTCAAAACCTTTTCTCGTTAGTAAGTGTTTCTTGAGCATATGCATGTAGTAAGTGTTTCGCTCTCGGTGTTTCAGAACACATATTTTAGCTACCTAGTACCGGTGCTATTACCCAGCAGTTAATTAGCTTTTGCTTTTGCTTTTCAAAGGCCAAATTCTAGCTAGTACCAGCAAATTAACATCTAGCAGCAATCATTTTCAAATATAGTTGCAAAAGATGCAACACATAAGCAGAATTGTATTATGTTTCAATACTTAGCCAGAGTTATAATGCAATATTTCTTTCCGTTTAACTAGTGTTCTGAACTCTTTAACAAAATCGGGTGCAACTTGCTAAACAAGGAGGATTGTCTGCTTTATTTCATCGTCAGCTAAAAGAACATACAAGGAGCCCTGCTGAGAATACAGTTTGAGATCCAAGATACTTTTCACGGTTTGAGACCCGTTAACAATATGGGTGTTAAACTTGTATATTCCATGGACAGTGTAAACTGTAACATGTCACACACACACACACAAAAAAAAACTCAGACACAAGATGCAAATGTGCATGATACAGAAAACTGAATGTGGGTAGCTGAGCAATCATCAATGTCACATAGTACATCCAGAGCATATGATTGGAGTGAAGTTGAGACAATCTGGTTGAGACCCAGTTCCTCGTGATGTTCTGTTTGAGGCAAATCTGATTTTGGCTAATGGTACTCAAGATGGTCTTGCTCCATTTACAAAAATATAATAAAAATGAACATTGCAGTTACAGAGTCTGAAGGGGAATTTGGAACCTGAGCTGAGCAATGATAAATACTACTTATCAGTGCAAGTATATCATTTCACAAGCTTCTGTTAAGATTGGACATCACAGGAAGGGTTTAATTCCTTGAAATGGTCAACAGCTAACATGAATAATAAATACAATTCCAAATGATGCAAACAGTACCCCGAACGAACTTTTTCGTGACGGTTGATAAGATTCGTGAAGGCTGCGGGTCCTCCTTCAGAACGCATTTAACGTTCGTGGACGTGAATGGCGATCAAGCGAATGGGTCGAGTCAATCCTGAAGGGTCGGGCTGACAATTGACCCAACCTGCACCAGAGAGGAGGAAGAATAGAAGGGGTGGGGACTCACCTATGTTTGCTGTAGCCGAGGCTGAAGCACCACCGGTCGAGGCCGAGGCGACGTGGCCCTCCTCTCCCGGCGTCGTCCTCGTCTGGTCGCCGCCGGCCAGCTCTACCTGCAGAAAGCAGTGGATTTACACAAGGGTCAGCTAGATGGAGACGGGAGGTACAAGAAGGATCCACAGCAGCAGCACCTTCTCCTCCTTGGATGAAAGGGAACTCACCATGGTGAGGCGTTGAGGCATCGAGGCGGCGTCGGGGCGTCGAGGCGGCGTCGGGGCGTCGGGGCGTCGAGGCGGCAGGGCAGCGACGTCGGGAGAGGAGAGGGGAAGGGGATCGAGGGCGAGGGCGAGGGAGAGAGAGGGGATAGGTTTGGCCCGGGGAGGAAATATGGATGGGGGCGGCACAATACTAATGGCGCACCACACCTCGGTGCGCCATAAGTACATCCATACTAATGGCGCACCTCGCCTCGTGCGCCATTAGTATTTTTTTTGATTTCTGCTCGAGCAAACAGGTTATCTTCCACCTGACCTGATCCACATCAAGTTCCCTCTACTAGCTCGACCGGTCAGCAGTTCTCACACCAGGAGGTCCTGGGTTCGATTCCCAGGCTCCACAATTTTTTTATGCATTTAAAATGTTGTTTGATACTTATTTGTGTTTAAATATGTTCAAACTTGTTTAAATCATAACAGTAATTTTTTTTACAACACAGTAATATTTTTTTTAAAATATCATCAAATAGTAATGCCGGTGGAGCGGGGGAGGGTGCGGGGGGTGCGGGGGGTCGGCGGCGGCGGTTGAGTAGGGGAGGGGTGCGGGGGGTCGGCGGCGGCAGTTTAGTAGGGGACTCGAGGGTGCGGGGGGTCGGCGGGCGCGGCCGTGGACTGGGGTGCTCGGCGAGGGGACCGGATCTGGCGAGGTGGGATAGCGATCGAGATGGAGGGGGATCGAGATCGAGTGTCCATGAAATTTAAAATTTTTCATGATAGTTCAAAAAGTGCCCATGAAATACAATCGAGAAATGAAGGACATGAAGAGCGATGATTATCGTTACCCCGGAGTTCTGATAATCATCGCTCTTCATGTCCTTGGCCTCGGTGTAGAATGTGTAGCCGTTGATATCGTACGCCTCATAGGTCATCAGGTTGTGCTCAGCGCCCTGTGACAAGGCGAATATGAGTTGTTCTTCCGCGGAAGAATCCTCATGGAAAGGGTACGACAGAAGCTTCTGCTTGAACCAACGCGTGAAACATGAGTTGTGCTCTTTGATTATATCTCCGTCCGTCCTCTGTTGGCCTCGGTCATTGTACGTCTTCTTAATAAAGGTTTGGTGCTCTACCACCCAAGGATCGACCACGTATATGTGTTGTAGCGCCGACTAGGTTTGCTCTTTCAAAGTCGGCGAAGTCGACCCTCTAAGTCGACATGCATTTCATGGCGACCCTCACGGTGACCCCATCCAATGAGCCTGCCGAGGTGCCCGTTGACGGGCAGACCAACGGGTTCTCAATGCCTAGATAATTCGTGCGATGGAGATGCACTCTTGATTGAAAAGCCCTGGCTATACTTACCTCTGGACGTGACATGTTGCGAACGTATCCTTTGATGACACCATTCATCCTTTCGAGCGGCATCATGCTCTGCAGGAACGCCGGCCCGGGTTGGATGATATCCTCCACTATATGGACCAGCAGATGCACCATAACGTCGAAGAATGCGGGCGGGAAGTACATCTCAAGCTCGCATAGTATCACCACGATCTCTTCCTGTAGCCTTCGAGTTGCCTCACGCCAATCGACTTCCGAGATGACGTTGAAAAAGTTGCATAGGCCAAATAGCGTTTCACGGACGTGTGCGTCCATGATCCCGCTGGATTGCAAATCGGAAGTATCTCAAGTCATCAAGACGCGTGATCGTGAGACTTCATCCCACTGAACTTCTGCTTTGCTGGGTCTAGGTATCTGCTTATCTTCCCCAGAATCAGAAGGGAAGTTTTACTCCTAGGAGGCAGGTGAAAAACTGCTCGATCTCCTCCCCGACTTAGAGTGAAGCACGCGGGAGGGTAGTCATTTCGGTCTTCTTGGCCTTTTGTCTTTGCGACGACTTCATCGTGTCCTGCTTCGCCTCATCATCATCATCATCATCATCATCATCATCATCATCATCATTAGCGTGATGCCCATTGATTTCAAGTCTGCCCTTGCTTTCGGCCCATCTTTGGTCCTCTCTGGCATGTTGAGCAGGGTACCAAGCAGACTCTCGCACACGTTCTTCGTGATATGCATGACATCAAGGCTGTGAGGCACACGGTGGATCTTCCAGTACGGCAAGTCCCAGAAAACAGACCTCGTTTTCCATACCTTCAGTAGCGGCTCTGGCGCCTTTCGCTTCTTTCCCGGCTCTGGCGCCTTTTGCTTCTTTCCCGGCAGTGGGCGGTCTTTCCAATTTTTCAACAGCTTGTCTATTTCCTCGCCGCTCCTCGTGGGCGTTTTCGGGGTTCGGTTTCACCATCGAACAGATCCTTGCGTTTCCTCCACGGGTCATCGTCGCGAAGCCACCTTCGATGTCCCATGAACAAGGTTTTCAAGACCGGGATCTCTATCTAGCTGGCGATACGTTGTGTCATCCATGCACCTTACGCATCCGGAAAATCCGTGGACTACCTGCCCGAGATATCCGTAATCGAGATAGTCGTGCACCGTCATGAGCGGTCACGGCTCTCATAGGGAAATATTCTTTCTCTGCGGCGTCCACGTATTGGCTGGCGTTTTCCACAGCGTGTCAAGCTCCTCTTTCAGCAGCCCCAGATATGATTGATGTTGTTCCCTGGTTGTTTCGGTCCTTCAATTAGCATACTCATGTGAATGTACTTCCTCTTCATGCACAACCAGGGGAAGGTTGTACATCCACACAAACACAGGCCAGGTGCTATGTGTGCTTCTCTGGCTGCCAAAGCGGATTGAGTCCATCGGTGCTCGCGCCCAGCATGATGTTCCTTGGATCGTTCCCAAATTCTAGGTCTTCGAAGTTCAACGCTTGCCACTGGCTCGCATCCTTAGGGTGACTCAGCATCTTGTCTTTTTTATCTATCTCTGGATCATTTGCGTCATCTTCTCGCTTCTTCTCCTCCCTATCGGCGTGCCAACGCAGGAGCTTTGCTACCTTAGGGTCCGCGAAATACCACTGCAGACGAGGAGTGATCGGAAAGTACCACACCACTTTTCGAGGAGCTTTCTTCCTCTTCTTGTATCGAGTGACGCCGCTTTACCGGACATATGGTAGACTCAGCGTGCTCGTCACGATAAATGATGCAATTGTTCATGCACACATGGTATTTCACGTGCGGTAAATCCAGAGGACACACAATTTTCTTCGCCTCCTCCAAACTGGTCGGGCATTTGTTCCCCTTGGGAAGACGTTAGATGCGAATGACATGTTCTCGTCGAAGCATGCGTCGGTCATTTTGTGTTTTACCTTCATCTCCAGAGCCATGAGCGTTACTTTCAAGCGGGTATCCTCGGGCCTGCATCCTTCATACAATGGAGTAACCGCGTCTAACTCAAGTTGATCCATCTTGGCTTTCTCTGGGCGGCAGCTCTTCCGTTATCCATCTGCTTGAGAAGCAGCTCTTGAATATGAGGGTCCTGCACCCAGCCCATCGATGGTCCAACGTCGTCTACTCCGCCGGCATCATCATCTTCATGATCATGCCCGTTGTCTGCTCCGGCATCTTCCTCATCATCATGTCCTGCATCTTCTACATGATGACTGTGTACATCATCACCGTCGTGATCATCTCCTGGGGATTCTTCGTCTTCTCGCCCGCCCGAACCGCGGTGGTTGTCTTGCTGCCCTTCCTCATTTCTTGCCTGGACCCCATGGACGACTTCGTAGTCATCTTCATCACCTTGCCACCGATAGCCCTCCATGAAAGCACGCAAGAGCAGGTGGTCCCACACCTGCCCGGAATCCGGGTCCGCAATAAGGCTCTTCAGCTTGCATCTTCGACACGGACATCTTATCTCCGTCTCGTTCTTTTGAAGCATCTCGGCCTTCGCGGACCTCAAAAACCTATTCACGATGCCTTCGGTCATCGTATGCGGACCATATGGTCGCTGCGGGGTAGAGAAAAGCGATATTTTAGAACCAAGAAAAATTTGGCATGACTTTCCCTAAAATAGGACCAAAAGAATGCTTAATGCCAAAATTCTCGCCAAACGGAAATGAATCAACATTCCGGCAAAATATTGGCAACTATCGCATTTCAAATACCGGTACACCTCCAAACACAAACACATATGCAACACCACAAACATATGCAACACCACGAACATACATAGATCTAGCTAGGCCATAAAAAGTGCATGTGCACATTGTTGTAGGGAGAACAACATAAATATAGTTCCCCCCTTACTTACCTATCAAAACAAGGTAATTTAACCACTTAATTTGAATGAATCTATGGTGGAAATGAGGTGAAAAAGAGGAGGCACTCGAGACAAGGAGGAGGTGGAGAGAATGAAGTGGGGAGAAAGTGAGTGTGGGTAGGAGAGGTTGTCCAAAATATCTTGTTGCTGCCCACTTACTAATGGCGCACCAATTCCAAATGCGCCATTAGTAATCCAGGTTACTAATGGCGCACCTTCTGGTGGTGCGCCATTAGTAGTTTTTCAAAAAAAAGAAAAAAACATACCAATGGCGCACTGTTCCACAGTGCGCCATTACTAGTTTAAACTAGTAATGGCGCTTAAAGGAACAAAGGCGCCATTAGTAGTTTTGCAAAAAAAGGAATAAAAAATATAATAAAAAAACAACATTAGTGGCGCACTTTCGATAGTGCGCCATTACTAGTTACAACTAGTAATGGCGCCTTCGAGTCTGGATGCGCCATTAGTATGTTTGGACAGGCGCACTAGTTCAAAAAAAAATTTGATACTAATGGCGCACATTGGGCCACGTGCTCCATTAGTAGTTTCAACTCTAATGGCGTATCAGAAGGTGGTGCGCCATTAGTATATACTAATGGCGCACCGCTTGTCTGGTGCGCCATTAGTGTCAATCCCATCTATAGCCCTTTTTCTAGTAGTGACTAGAAGTAACCCCTGGCTCAACCGAGGTGGTTGGACGAACCGGCGTAAGCTGACGAGCCTCATGCTGTGCCGCTAACTCGGCTTCCCTACGCGCCCGGGCCCGGTCCACCACTTCCTGAGCATCACCTGCCGGGTTATTGCCACAGAGCGCTTCACGGTTCCGTGCATTACTAGATACGGCCGGTTCATCCATACGCCTCTTTGTAACTCCGGCTCGGACGGGGGGTGGAATGAATTCGGGCACGGCTGTATGAATATGCTTCCCGTTGAATTAAGGCTGTCCGAAGAAGCTCCTTAACCCGGCGCGTCTACACCGCCTGCGGCGAATCACCTTCAATCGGCATGGCCTCCAGTCGTGAAGCGGCGGCACAAGATTGTCCATTGGATTGGAATAATGACCTGGAGGTGTCTGGACAGGCTGAGGCACGACATTGTTCTGTCGAGGCGGCTCCATCAGGCGAAGCTAAACTCATAATATAACTGTCATCGAATCATTAAGCATGCGGACCCTACGTGTTCGAGAACTATGTAGACATGACCGAGACACGTCTCCGTTCAATAACCAATAGCGGAACCTGGATGCTCATATTGGCTCGCACATATTCTACGAAGATCTTTATCGATCAGAACGCATAACAACATACGTTGTTCCCTTTGTCATCGGTATGTTACTTGCCCGAGATTCGATCATCGGTATATCAATACCTAGTTCAATCTCGTTACCGGCAAGTCTCTTTACTCGTTCCGTAATACATCATCTCGCAACTAACTCATTAGTTACAATATTTGCAAGGATTAAGTGATGTGCATTACCGAGAGGGCCAGAGATACCTCTCCAACAATCGGAGTGACAAATCCTAATCTCGAAATACGCCAACCCAACAAGTACCTTCAGAGACACCTGTAGAGCACCTTTATAATCACACAGTTACGTTGTGACGTTTGGTAGCACACAAAGTGTTCCTCCGGTAAACGGGAGTTGCATAATCTCATAGTCATAGGAACATGTATAAGTCATTAAGAAAGCAATAGCAGCATACTAAACGATCGTGTGCTAAGCTAACGGAATGGGTCATGTCAATCACATCATTCTCCTAATGATGTGATCCCGTTAATCAAATGACAACTCATGTCTATGGTTAGGAAACATAACCATCTTCGATCAACGAGCTAGTCAAGTAGAGGCATACTAGTGACACTCTGTTTGTCTATGTATTCACACATGTATTATGTTTCCGGTTAATACAATTCTAGCATGAATAATAAACATTTATCATGATATAAGGAAATAAATAATAACTTTATTATTGCCTCTAGCGCATATGTCCTTCACATGGGCCCTAGGGGGGATGGCGCCCAGCCCACTTAGGGGCTGGTTCCCTTCCACATACAGCCCATAGGGCACTCCGGGGCAGGTGGACCCTCCAGATGGACCCCCGGAACCCTTTCGGTGGTCCCGGTACAATACCGGCAAACCCAGAATACTTTCGGTGACCGTATGATGACTTCCCATATATAAATCTTCACCTCCGTACCATTCCGGAACTCCTCGTGACGTATGGGATCTCATCTGGGACTCCGAACAACATTCGGTAACCACATACTATTTCCCATAACAACTCTACGGGTTCGGGAACCATGTAAACATGACCGAGACACCTCTCCGGCCAATAACCAATAGCGGGATCTGGATACCCATATTGGTTCCTACATGTTCCACGATGATCTCATCGGATGAACCACGATGTCGGGAATTCAATCAATCCCTTATGCAATTCCCTTTGTCCATCGGTATGCTACTTGCCCGAGATTCGATCGTCAGTATCCCAATACCTTGTTCAATCTCGTTATCGGCAAGTCTCTTTACTCTTTACGTAATGCATGATCCCGTGACTAACTCCTTAGTCACTTTGAGCTCATTATGATGATGCATTACCGAGTGGGCCCAGAGATACCTCTCAGTCATACGGAGTGACAAATCCCAGTCTCGATTCGTGCCAACCCAACAGACACTTTCGGAGATACCCGTCGTGCACCTTTATAGCCACCCAGTTACGTTGTGACGTTTGGCACACCCAAAGCATTCCTACGGTAACCAGGAGTTGCACAATCTCATGGTCTAAGGAAAAGATACTTGACATTAGAAAAGCTTTAGCAGACGAACTACACGATCTTGTACTATGCTTAGGATTAGGTCTTGTCCATCACATCATTCTCCTAATGATGTGATCCTGTTATCAACGACATCCAATGTCCATGGTCAGGAAACTGTGACCATCTATTGATCAACGAGCTAGTCAACTAGAGGCTCACTAGGGACATGTTGTGGTCTATGTATTCACACATGTATTACGATTTTTGGATAACACAATTATAGCATGAACAATAGACAATTATCATGAACAAGGAAATATAATAATAACCACTTTATTATTGCCTCTAGGGCATGTTTCCAACATCAGTCGCACACCCGCAGTCGAATGGACAAGCAGATAGGGCAAACGGTTTGATCCTCCAAGGGCTGAAGCCTAGGTTGATGCGTGACCTCAAACACGCGGCAGGTGCCTTGGTGGACGAGTTACCATCAGTATTGTGGGGTCTAAGAACAACGCCGAATCGGTCGACTGGTTGGCTCCCTTCTTCATGGTCTATGGAGCTGAAGCTGTGCTGCCGACGATTTACTCCACAATGCTCCGTGAGTAGAACTTCTCTCAGAAGCAGAAGCAGAACAAGTCCGGCAAGATGCGGTCGATCTTCTGGAAGAGGAAAGAGAGATGGCCCTGATCAGGTCGACAATTTATTAGCAAGACCTCCGTCGATTCCATCCTAGAAAAGTGAGAGGTCGATCATTTTAGGAAGGAGACCTCGGGCACCGAGTGGATCAGCAATGGCCCCACAAAGCTTGCTCCCGCTTGGGAAGGCCCCTTGATCATCACCAAGGTGTTCCACAATGGAGCATACCACCTGTACGATGTGGAACACAAGAAAGACGAACCACGCGCTTGGAATGCGGAGCTGCTCCGCCACGTTTATACTTAAGAGTTCAGACTGTTGTGATGTAATAAGAAGTACCTTTCAGTTTGTTTATCAAACACATGGTTATACAGTCTCCTGAATGATTGTTATTACTTATACATGTGTTGAAAATCCCCCAGTGGGTGGCTTAGCTGCGAACCCGATTCGCCTAAGTTTCAAAAGCAACCACCTAGTGAAGAGTAAGCCTCTCACTCAGAGGCTTAGTCGCGAACCTGATTCGCCTAAGTATAAAAAAATCCTACCGAGTGATGAGCAACCCCCTCACTCGGAGGCTTAGTCGCGAACCTGATTCACCTAAGTTAAAATAATCCTACCGAGTGATGAGCAACCCTCTCACTCAAGGGCTTAGCTACAGTCTCGTATTCGCCTAAGTTTAAAAAATCCTACTGAGTGATGAGCAACCCTCTCACTCGGGGGCTTAGCTGCAGTCTCGTATTCGCCTAAGTTAAAAAAATCCTACCGAGTGATGAGCAACCCTCTCACTCGGGGGCTTAGCTGTAGTCTCATACTCGCCTAAGTTTAAAAAATCCTACCGAGTGATGAGAAACCCTCTCACTCGGGGGCTTAGCTGCAGTCTCGTACTCGCCTAAGTTTAAAAAATCCTACCGAGTGATGAGCAACCCTCTCACTCGGGGGCTTAGCTGCAGTCTCGTACTCGCCTAAGTTTAAAAAATCCTACCGAGTGATGAGCAACCCTCTCACTCGGGGGCTTAGCTGCAGTCTCGTACTCGCCTAAGTTTAAAAATCCTACCGAATGATGAGCAACCCTCTCACTCGGGGGCTTAGCTGCAGTCTCGTACTCGCCTGAGTGTAAAAAATCCGACCTAGTGATGAGCAACCCTCTCACTCCGGGGCTTAGCTGCAGTTTTGTACTCACTAAGTTTCAAAGAACCTCCGAATGAAGAGTAATCCTCTCCCTCGAGACCTGGCCACATGCTCCATCTCGATCCGCAAGGACGATGAGGTGCAGGTCGTCTGCGACCCTCTCCTGGGATGTGTGCCACAAGTACAATGTGTGCTCCATCCCGATTCGCAAGGACGACGAGGTGCAGGTCATTTGCGACCCTCTCCTCGGAGCTGCGCCACAAATACAATGTTCGATCCATCTCGATCCACAAGGACGACGAGGTGTAGGTCGTCTGCGTCCTTCTCTTCAGAGCTGCATTTCATGTACAAAAGTCTGTTCCGAGTAAACAAATGAGTTCCACTCGGAGACAAAGGCAAACGTATTCAAGGAAAAATCAAGTTTAGATAAATCCCATGAGTTTCTGAACCGCAGATAAAAGTACTCGGGCATCAGGCCCGAAGGAGTTTAACGGTTACAAAATGACTCAGCATTCCGAGGCAAATTTAATTAAAGTATAAAGTTTGTTCACTCCGCTGGAGGACGGCTGGTAGGCTCGACGAACTCGTCCAAGTTTATCCCATCCGCAATACGGGTGGCTGCTTCAATGAAGGTCTCCATGAAGGACTGGAAGTCAAGTTTCTTGGTATTGTCCACCTTGAGCACTGCTAGCTTCTCTTCCTTGGCCTCCTTGCAGTGGACGCAAACCAGAGATAGAGCCACATCGGCGCCACATCGGGCAGATGACTTCTTCCATTCCTGCACTCGACCAGGGATCTCGTTGAGTCGAGTCATCAGAGACTCGAGATCATTCTGAAATGTCTCCCTTGGCCAGAGTGCCCTGTCAATCCTTGACACCGCTGTAGGGAAACGTAGCAGAAAACAAAAAATTTCCAACTTACGCACCAGCCCAGGACCACTATGGAGACTGCATACAAGGTGTCGGTGTCAAAACCGACGGATCTCGGGTAGGGGGTCCCGAATTGTGCTTCTAGGATCGATGGTAATAGGAGACGGGGGACAGTATGTTTACCTAGGTTCGGGCCCTCTCTATGGAGGTAATACCCTACTTCCTGCTTGATTGATCGTGATGAATATGAGTATTACAAGAGTTAATCTACCACGAGATCGTAATGGCTAAACCCTAGAAGTCTAGCCTATATGACTATGGTAATGTGTGTATCCTTTCCAGACTAAGCCCTCCGGTTTATATAGACACCAGGGGATCTAGGGTTTACATAGAGTCGGTTACATAAGATGGAATCTTCATAGTCGGTCGCCAAGCTTGCCTTCCACGCCAAGTAGAGTCCCATCCGGACATAGGTACAGTCTTCAGCCTTCATGCCTTCTCGGCCCATCAGTCCGGCCCATGGATAATAGGCCGGACGCCCGGGGACCCCTTAGTCCAGGACTCCCTCAGTAGCCCCTGAACCTGGCTTCAATGACGAGGAGTCCGGTGCGAAGATTTTCTTCGGCATTGCAAGGCGGGTTCCCCTTTTTCCGAACTCCAAGATAGTCTTCGGATGTGATGATTGTATCCGGACTCGTATACACGACTGCAGAGGATAATGTTTCACGAGTTCAATCCACCGGTCACTTTTTGGTAATACAACCCCACGCCTGCTCGACCATTATTTGTGAACCGTTTTAGCCGGCCCGTCGCCCCACGTCCCAAGACATGGTCTTATTGGCGCATCTTATCCAAGCGGAGATCATGCCTCCCTTTTTTAAGGGATTCCTGTCAACCCGGACGTGGGTAACCCAACCATCGCTCGTGTACAACTCCTTGGAAACAAACAAGTTTTCGAGGCCTGAAAGGAGACGTTTGAAATTCACAGCCTTTACATATATGGGTATAGACCCGTCTTTTTCTCCCACGCTTGCTTCTCCCTCAGACCACGCTATCCGAGCTTCACCTCCCGAGTTTCGGTCGCCACAAGCCCCAATTATGTCCGGATCCTGCCGTCAAGGCCGGTGGGTCGCCTCTTCTGTCACGGAGGGGGATATTGCAAAGCTTCGGGCGGCGAGGTATTTGACCGCGGAAATCCATCATATGCTTCCCGCCAAGGGGTAGGTTATTCCCACCCCCAGATCCGGCAAGAGGGTCGTGTTTGTGTCCCACTCCTTCATGGGTTAGGGTTTGCACTTAACCACTTCGTCCGGGGCCCATGTTCTATTATGGGCTAGACTTTCACGATCTGGCCCCGGACTCTATTCTTCTTATCTCGGCGTTTATCGTCACGTGCGAAGCCTTCCTCCGGACACCCCCGCACTTCGGCCTGTGGCTCAAGACATTTGATGTGAAGCCGCAAGTGATAGAGGGGGAGCAGGCCGTGTGCGGCGGTGCTGTAGTGAGCAAGCTTGCTATTGCCGTTTGGCTGAAAGGATCCTTCGCCAAATCTTCCGATATGTGGCAGCAGGGGTGGTTCTATATCACCGAGCCCCGTGGCTCTAAGTGGGCAACTGCGCCCGCATTCTGACCCAGCCCTCCAATTCAGCTTGCATCGTGGGTTAACAAGGGGCTAGATTGGGGATCGACGAATGATCTGCAAACTTTGCAAAGTCGCATCCGAAGCCTCATTGAGAAGGACATCGACATGGCCAACGTCGTTCAAGTAACGCTAGTTCGTCGGAACCTGCCGTGCCAGAGACGGCCTCTCCGCCTGTGGGAGTTCAATCCAGAAGGGCCGCGAACGCTTCAGCACTTCTTCAACACTACGCACGAAGGAATGTGGAGATTATTCTTCGGGAAACGAAGGCAATGGCGGGACACCATTGAAGATGTCGGCCTAGACTGTAACCATCTGGACACCCCGGTAAGTACCCGTTTACCGAATACCTTATAGTCAGATACCCAGTGGCTACACACCAACAGTACCATCCTTTTTCAGGGCTGGATAAAGAAGGTGGAACGGATTAGGTGTCCGGCCCCCCTTCCCGAAGACTCAGCTACTCCCGTGTTAACAAGGATGCTGGCCTCGGTGCCATATCAGGAACCGGCAGGGGAGGGCAAGAGAACCCAAGGTGACCTTGTTCCATAGGTAAGTCGGACACTGAGCCTGGAGAAATCGACCTTTCTTCGCCCGAAGTCGGAGGCGGAAAAGGGGCCAGTGTACCTTCTCCAAGTAGGAGAAAAAGGGACGCCTCCGAAGATTGGGAGGGGCGATCTTCCAAGAAGGGCACGATGCCACCATCGAGCAACTTGGGGTTGAAAAGCGACGCCTTTGAACAGCTCCAACAAGGGGACAAGCCCTCGGCCAAACCGTAAGAGAATCCGGAGTACTTTGACAGCGTCCCGCTCCATTGTTGTTACCGAAGATATACGTAACGCATTTATGCATTTTTACAGGTCGGCACAGAATTTATCCGGGCGATCCTCGTCCTCGGGGAGTCTCCTCCCAGAGATGATGGAGAGCGAGATGCCTCCTCCAACCTCCTCGCCCAATGAGGCGGATGACTCTGAAGTGTCGTCGCGGAGGGTCCCTTTAGCACAGGGGACAAAAGAGGCAGTACCCGAAGGTGGACCTCCGACTATCCGGAATTCCGGTGCTGATGATAACAAAGCCCCCTGACTGTCTGGTTCACAGCCGATGGTGATTTTGGAGACGGGTGAACAGATTCCACCAAAGGATGATTGTGTTCTTGGAGCAGCTTCCGGAGACCCGGGGACTCCGGATATGTTGCAAGACTTGTTTCGGAAAGCATCTGTCTCGGGGG
Organism: Aegilops bicornis; assembly: GCA_021605145.1. Classification (NCBI taxonomy): domain Eukaryota; kingdom Viridiplantae; phylum Streptophyta; class Magnoliopsida; order Poales; family Poaceae; genus Aegilops; species Aegilops bicornis. The sequence goes on along the minus strand of CM038673.1, from coordinate 63,909,765 downwards.
AACAACTACCTTGATGGGTACAGTGATTGATAAGATTTCATCCGCGAAGAGCGGGTTAAATGAAGCCTTCATGAGCCTACTGAAGAGCTTCGAGGTTTGTGACATAATGTTTTCAGCTATGTTTTATTTGCAAAGATGCGCCTGTGTATAGGTAATAGCCCCTGATACGTTGGTTGGCTTCCACTGGGAAGCAAAACGGAGGATTGAAAAAGGATCATTAGAGGACTAACCTGATCAACTTTGAATACAGGCTGCTTCCCCCTTGGCCGCTTCCCGGACTATGGAAATTGCCGATTTGCGGTGGAAACTTGATGTAGCAGGGGATGATCTTGCTTTAATCAATATGCATCTTGATGAGTCGCAAGGTATGTATTCGGGGCGATCCTCATACATATTTTGTGGTATAAGCATGATGCTGAAATTTAGATGCCGGAATATGCATGGCTGCAGATGGAGCTGCCGCCGTTGAAGTTCTTCGAGCGGAGCTGGCCCGCGCCAAGGAGTAGGCTCATCATAGCAATGCTGCTGCCGGAAAGGCATCGGCTGAATTAAAAGCCGAACAAGCTGCACGGCACCAAGATGAGGAGAAGATATCCACGATGATGCTCGAACTGGAGAAAGCTACCGGCCGCTGTGAACTTCTGGAGAAGGAGAGTAAAGTCTTAACGGCTGATCTGGACAAGGCCTTACAAGAGGCTAGAGCAGCGCGGTCGGAATCCAGGGCAGCCCGTGAGGAGGTGTGACGGGCGAGGGAGATTGCGGATGGAAAGCCTTTCTGCTGCAAACTATGCCCAGCTTAACCAAGTATGGAGTTATCCGGACGAGTTCTTGGACATGCCGAAGAGTTCCTCCGATGCGGCGCTGTATTACCAAGCGCAAGATGGATATGCAACGGATAAACTTTTTTTGTCGCAGTTTGGCGCATCAAAGCGCCCTCTGTTACTCAATGAACATATGTCCCAATGTGCCGAACTTCACAGGATATCCGGTGCTTCCATGAAGGATGTCGTAATCTGGTGTTGGCCAACCGAGCCTGTTCCGAATAGCTATTTCGGTTTGGTGCAGAGGCTTGTCGATGCGGTGCCGCGTATCGATGCTGTGAAGCGGTCATCGTGCGTTGAGGCTGCACGGATGGCTTTTGCCCGAGTCAAAACATTCTGGGGGAAGATAAAGGCCATTGATGTTGCGACGATGAGTCCACCCAAAGGCAACGACCGCCCAGAACTGGAGCATTATTTTGAAGACGTCCAAGAGGCCGCCCGCTTTATAGAGGGTCAGTGCTCGAAGGACATAATGTTCGTGTGAGGTGTATGAAAATTGTAGAAGACAATTTTATAGTTAATCTATTTGTGTTTTGATTGAAAGCTTGAGTTCCTCTTGTGCGGCCGCTTTGATATAATCTGAAAGTTTTCCAGTCGTCTGCTTCAGCCCCCTTGTAGGAAGTACGAGGGTGTTCGGAAAGGCATTTAATCACTCTTTATCCAACGTCTTGGTCCATGAAGGAGGTGATAATGGAGCAAACCAGGCAATCGGACTATAAGGCGTTAACGCTTTCACTTAGCCATAGGAGTTTAATTATGGGGCTACGACATAGCCCCTGGTATGTATGCGGCGTACGGAGCTTTACATATTTGATATGAAAAAGATCCCTCGTGTGACACAGAGAATCACTAATGATTTCAAGAGGTCGTCAAGTGGTTGACCAGCTCTCGCCGCATCAAGACAGTCAGTTTTTGGCTTTCTCTACTGAGGTGCTCGTCCGGTTTAGGTCAGGGCACAATCGCAGTAATTCTCCCTTTACTACCCTAGCCGATAGAGCAGAACGTACGGTAGCAAGCACAGGAGCCGGGCAACCCAACTATTGACCCAAGACAATGATTCGGAGCTGATGCATATAAGGCCAAACTTGCGATGCCAAAGTATGCTATAGAGTTGTTCGGACTTTTAATGGCAACTCCTTTGTTTCCACACCGAGCCCCTGGCAGGTTATGACAAGGTATTTCTGTGAAATAATCGTAAGAGCCATATTTTGTTGGAGAAACAATACGGATGATTAGCTCGGAAGTTCTTTATTGGGAACTGAGTGATATGCCAATGATTACTTATGATTAAAAAGCCATCTTCCCAGCTATTTGACATGCTCGGGGTTGGAGGCGAAGGAACAGGCATAGTACAGGCTCGAGAAATAGAGAGTGCGGTCTAGAAAAAGTTATTTTGGACCTTTTGTCGCATGTCTACGCCGCCAGTCCTTTGGTGGGGGTAATCCTTGATGGAAATAGCCCCTTAGGTGAGTGTATGGATTCGGACTCCGATAGAGCCAGTTTTGGATGTTTATCCTGTTCGTCACCTGTTTTTAAAGGATAACAAATAAATAAATAAAAAGAAAATAAGTAAAAAAAAGTTACTGGAGTGCTTGCAGGCTTATCCGTATTGTGCTGCCGCTAATGCCCATGGTAGAGTGCGTAATGATGTATGCGCGGTACAAATTTTGTAGGTGTACGGAGTGGGCGGCGGAAGCCGGGTTGCTATTTTCGATCTAGGAGTAGTTGATCCTCGGGTGGAGATTGCCTCTGACCCCCAATGTTTCGTTGGCGAACCTTTCCGTCATCCCTGTCGCCTCGCGGCCTCCTCCCCCTGTGTTCGGCGTTGAGCTTGCCGGCCTGTTTAAAGACCCAGCAGTTTCTGTTGGTATGATTAGCTGGTTTATCGGGGTGGCCATGAATCTGGTAGGGTCAGTCCACTATCCTGTCCAGGATGGATAGTTTGTCTCGATTCGCCTTGAATGGCTTGTTCCGCTGACCGGGCTTGGGGTTCCTGAAATCGGCGTTAACCGCCGTGTCGCATGATCTTTCATTGTCATTGCGACTATTGTTTTTGCTTCGTCGTGGCTTGCCGTTGCCGTCTCGGATTTCGGAGGTGCTCGGGTTGTTAGTGCCATTGCTTCTACGAGCGATCCAGCTGTCTTCTCCCGCGCAAAAGCGGGTCATCGGAGCGGTGAGGGCTGTCATGGATTTAGGTCCTTCTTGGCCGAGGTGGCGTGCGAGCCATTCGTCCGGGACACTATGTCTGAAAGCTGCGAGGGCTTCCGTGTCCAGACAGTCGATGATTTGATTCTTTTTGACTAAGAACCGAGTCCAGAGCTCCTTGGCTGATTCTCCGGGCTGCTGGACAATGTGACTGAGGTCATCGACATCCATTGATCGTACATATGTTCCTCGGAAGTTATCGAGGAAGGCCTCTTCCAAGTCCTCCCAGCTGCCTATGGCATTTTCAGGCAGGCTGTTTAACCAATACCGAGCTGGCCCTTTTAGTTTTAGTGGGAGGTATGTAATGGCATGGAGGTCATCCCCACGGGCCATATGGATGTGGAGGATGAAATCTTCTATCCAGACCGCGGGATCGGTTGTCCCGTCATATGATTCAATATTGACGAGTTTGAATCCTTCGGGGAATTCATGATCCATTACTTCATTAGTGAAGCAAAGCGGGTGTGCGGCGCCTCTATGCTGGGCCACACTGCAACGTAACTCCAAAGGAGTCCCTTTGCGGTTTTCGGCTCGGGCGTGGGAATGTTTGACACGTCCGAATAGGTAGCCATCGTCGTGTGTCGAAGCATGCTTTCGCGATTCGTAGATAGATCTTGTGTGTCCTTCTCTATTGTCCATGTCACTCTGCAGGTCGTCTGGGGAATCGTGACCTACGTTGTTCTTGCCTTTGTGGCGAGGTGGGGCGGTCTGGTGTTCGGCTTGAGTTGCCTCTTTATCCGGACAGAGTTGTCGGCGACCTGCCGCATTGTGTGATGATGGTATGGGCTCCAATGCCCCGTCATCGGACTGGTATAGCAATCTGTGCTTTGGGTAGCTTTTGGCTAGGCCACTATGGCCGTATTCTTCGGCGACTAGGACTTCAGTCCATCTGTCGTTGAGTAGGTCTTGGTCAGCTTGAAGCTGCTGCTGCTTCTTTTTCAGGTTCCTTGCCGTAGCTCTAAGCCTGCGCTTGAAGCGCTCCTGCTCGAGGGGCTCTTCGTGTACGATGAGGTCTTCGTCATCGAGGCTTACCTCATCTTCGGAGAGCGGAAGGTAGTTGTCGTCCTCCGAACCGTCACTGGGCAGGGCCTGTTCATTGGGGCCGGCTTGCCCGTTTTCCTGTTCCTCCTCCGTGTATATTGCTCCTACAGGGTCTTCATTTCTTTCGGCGCCGTCTGGAGTACTGTTTTCTCCAGTGCCATTATTGCCATGACGTGACTTGGAGCGGCGTTTGGGGTGCCGGAATTTAGCCTGTGTCTCAGGAGTTTTATTCTCGATTGGATCTCCCTTTTCATTGCCGCGAGACTTTGTAAGTGTATCGATCGTGTACACTTCGTGTGAGGGGGTGGCTGTCCCACGCCTGATGACTGGCGGGTCTTGGCCTTGCTCCTTGTTGGCATCGTCGTCTATACCATCGATGTCTTCGGAGCCAGAAGCGGGCATGTCGGTTAAGTCCTCAACAGTGGCTATGAAGTGGGTGGCGGGTGGGAAGCAAAATTCTCCATTATCTGCCTCTAGCTCGAACCGGACATAGTTCGGCTGTGAATCCCCCATCGAGGACAGGTTTTTCAATGAATTCAGCATATCGCCGAAGGGCGAGTGTTGGAAGATATCTACGGCACTGAACTCGATGATTGATAACCGATCCAACTCGGTGTCCGGGGGTGTGCGAGGTTCGGAACTTATAGCCGGAGACGAGTCCGGAATTCCGTTGACGTTGATATTGCCTGGTGTTGAGTCTGTGTGCGGCTCCAACGCTGTGGACTCTTTTACTTCGGATGGTGCAAACTGCTCTGGATCTAAGGTCGTGGCAGTTACAGGAATCATCCCCAGGACTTGGTCCGATGATAGATTTAGGTCATGTTCATCGGAACGAGGGGGAGCGATCGCCGCGGTCTCGAATCCATTGAAGATCAGGTCTTCACGGATATCTGCAACATAGTTCAAGATTCCAAATTTGACCTGATGGCCAGGGGCGTAGCTATCGACCTTCTCCAGGTGGCCAAGCGAGTTGGCCCGCAGTACGAAGCCGCCAAACACGAAGATCTGTCCGGGGAGAAAAGTTTCTCCTTGGACAGCGTCACTATAGATGATTGAAGGGGCTGTCAAAGCTTTCGTCGACGGTACAGTGGAACTCTCAATGAAAGCACCAATGTCGGTGTCACAACCGGCGGATCTCGGGTAGGGGGTCCCGAACTGTGCATCTAGGATCGATGGTAACATGAGACAGGGGACACGATGTTTACCCAGGTTCAGGCCCTTTCTATGGAGGTAATTCCCTACTTCCTGCTTGATTGATCTCGATGAATATGAGTATTACAAGAGTTGATCTACCACGAGATTGTAATGGCTAAACCCGAGAAGTCTAGCCTATATGACTATGGTAATGTGTGTATCCTTTCCAGACTAACCCCTCCGGTTTATATAGACACCGGGGGGATCTAGGGTTTACATAGAGTCGATTACATAAGAAGGAATCTTCATAGTCGGTTGCCAAGCTTGCCTTCCACGCCAAGTAGAGTCCCATCCGGACACGGGTATAGTCTTCGGCCTTCATGTCTTCTCGGCCCATCAGTCCGGCCCATGGATAATAGGCCGGACACCTGGGAACCCCTTAGTCTAGGACTCCCTCACAAGGTTTGATCTTTTTCGTTACCGACTTGTAGTGCAGTGGGAAGTAGAGTTGATGACGATCGATGGTGCAGATCCCCGCAACTAGGATTCACAACCTCCCAACCGCGAGGATGTATACCCTCATCTGCCCCTCGGATAGTCCTTCGGGAGGTGGTCGGACAGTTCCCCGGATTGTGTCGCGGACAGCCCTTCGGGAGGACCTTCGAAAATCGGACGGTTACCCGGATAGCCCTTCGAGAGGACCTTTGAAACTCGCACGGTTACCCGGAGAGCCCTTCGGGAGGCACTCTCGAACTAAGGCCGAAACTACGATCTCTCTACAGAGTTGCACACATACGGTGTCATCTATCCGGCAGGGCTTCGCCGTCCAGATCTAGTTCCCACCGGAACCCAGACAGCCTTTCGGCTCTATGAAGCTATTTCGCGGGTAGGGAGAGAGAAGCCAGATCAGTGCAATGGCACTTGTATATGAGAAAGAGTGAGTGTGAAGAGTGCCTCTCCACCTCTATTTATATGAAAACCCAAGGGGTAGAGGACACATGAAAAACCGAAAAATGCCCACACTATTTCACACATAAAGGGCATAAAGGGATGACAAGTGGAGCCCCATGGAGGAGATGCACCCTCCAACGTCCCACCTTCATGGGGCCCCCCAAAGGGGGTTCCTTGGTCCCCAAGTCCTTCTAGAAGCCTTTTGGGAAAAGCCCCAAAAGGTGGCTTTCCATAAATATCCCAAAAAGCACTTCCACTATTCAGGACGACATTTTTCAGTGTCCGTTCGAACTGAAAATATTTAGGTGGGCTTAGAACATTTCTAGTACCCACTAAAATAATTTTCAACGCGTTCCGAAACAATTCTGGATTAGTGATTTTCATCTGCGAAAAGCATCTGAAGTGGTTCCGGCAGCTCTGGAACATATCCAGCTTTTATCTCGGAAAATTCCAGAAAGTTTCCAGAATGACTCTGGCACCCTCCAAGAATTATCAGGCATGTGCCGAAACCAATTTGACTTAATAGTATATCCCGAAACAACTTTTCGGTTTCACCGAAACTCATTCAATGACCTCTCTCTACAGAACTTTTCCGCTGCCCGAAACCTTTCCGGTGTCCGAAACTTTTCCGGTGTTTTTCCTTCAAACTCCTTGTCTAGTATTCAGCAGATAGATGACCCTTAAGCGTGTGACCCTATAGGTTCGGTGAAGTATAGACATGACACGGAACCCCTTCCGATCAATGATCAACATCGGTGCCGTGGACACCCATATAGACCCCTATACCCACACGAATAAATATCCGAGTGAACCTCCAGTTGCAGTGAGCTATTCCTGTTGCTTCGCAATATGTTACAAACACTCGAGGTGAGTTTTTTTGCATCCCCGTGGACGAACAATTTGTCCACCATGCAAGTTACGTCGTTACCGGTTTTGTTCACTTTTCTCATTTCCGTGTTCCGGTATCCCAGTGATCAAATCACACTGTGTCTGGCCAGACGATGATGGATACCGTAATACTGAGAGGGCCCGAGAATATCTCTCCATCATCGGAGGAGCAAATCCCAATCTTGATCTATCAAGTTACTTGACACACTTTTCCATGAACCCGTAAGCCATCGTAATAGCCACCCATTTATGGATGACGTTTAACAAACCCCAAAGTTCATGAAGCAATCATGAAGAAACTCGATACTCTCATGGTCTAAGGAATCATTTAAACGTTAACCATCTCTGTGTTATGTACCATTTAACTTGTGTCGAATGAATCTCATAGCATAACATCAATCTGGGTCGATTCAACACAAATGTTCTCTTAACATTGTGCCCTCAAAGTTGCTGGCATAGACATAACCATGATCAGGAGAACAAAACCATCATGCAACACTTGAGCTAGTCTTAGAGGCCAAACTAGGAATACTTCTTACCATTTATTATTCCGTACGTGCATATGAGTCTTCCTCTGAGCCTCGTGGATATTGCAGACTCGAGAATCATTGCAGTTATAGCATGGAACATAAACATAATTATGAACTCAGAGATAAATAATATCATTTATTATTGGCTCTAGGGCATATCTCCTCTGAACTCCACTTGCACTAGAGTCAATAATCTAGTTAATGCTAATGCACTTTACACCTATGGCATACTGGTGTAAAAAATGCTTCGCATGTGGTATAGCCTGATGTCCATCAGATCTGACAACTTCATCTCAGTGTGTATCTCTGCATATCCTCGCATTTTTACGCTTTCACAAAATTCATATTTTGTGTGGACTTGGCTTTGTATATATGTGAATCATTGGTCGAAACCTCACTCCTCAGACTGTGTTATGGAGCAACTATCTGCAATAGTGTCCCATTGACCGAAGCCTTCTTGGAACCATACTAAGTTCATGAATGAACTATATGATTCATCATCTTTGTCTTTGTCGCTTCTAAAGCGGAAACATACTTCGCTTCTGTTATAGAATTCACCACAGTAACTTGTTTGGAAAAATTTCCAACTAACTGCACCACCATATTGTTTGTTACACAAAACCTTCAATTTAAATCAAAAATCGCATGCAGAAATGATGAAGATTGTATCGATGTAACCTTTTACAACGAACTCTTCATGATCTCCACTTTTGAAAAAACATGTCATCGGTGCTACTTTAGTACTCAATGATCCTTTTTCACTGTTGTCCCATGATCAGTACTTTTGATCACTTTGGTATCTATACTCGCAACAGCTTGGGAGTATTGGACAAATCTGGTTGTTTTACATACCATGGAATACATGATTAATCCAAACACATGAGTGTGTGGAATCTCCATCATGTATTTTGCTCATAAGTGTTTTGGGACACTGATTCTTGCAAAAACTCTTCCATGTGACTTCGGCAAGAATCACTCCTTGTCGTTCTTAGTGCTAAAAAGTTTTAGCATCTTGTCAATATGTATTTTTTCTCAACACCATTAGGTAAATCTATCTCCATAGATCATTATGCCTAATATCAAGGCTATTTAGCCCAAGCGCTTCATCGAAAAACTATTTTCAAATGAAGTCCTAATTTGTGTCAAGAACTTTATTTACAATTAACAATGTGTCAAGCACACAAGGTTTTCAGAAACATTATTATGCTCCAACTTACTTTCTTGAATCCAAAAGCATCTTCGTTACCCATTGATGAAGTCAAACCCCTTTGACCATTTCATCAAAAACGAAGATTCCAACTCCATTTTGCTCTCTTCTGTCCATTGCTGGAACTCTGAAGTTTGCATACTTACTAGCATCCGCTGGACCGACAAAATACTTTGGATTGTATCTCATACAAGTCCTAGGTTGTATTTCCATTTCATGGAAATTCTTTTGTCATCCATGTTTCATATCTCACGTTTTGAAATATGTATTAATTGCTAGTTTAACCCGAACCGACTTTAAGCATTGCTATGGTCAGACAATCTCATTGTAGTCAACTCCTTGAACTTGTTATTGCAACAAGTCGAGCTTAATGGATAAAACTTTTTTATCCATATCAGTTTATAGTCCCATTAAAATCCGTTAGACTCCAAGTCTTTCGGAGGGTTTATCAAGATTTAAATCTTGAATCATTTATGGAAACTATCTTGGATTATATTTGCATTTAGCCAATTCTGGAGTAAGGGCCCATCAATGCTTCCTTGTGTATCATAGGTATACAGTTGTCTAACAACAATATCTCGTTTGCACACCTGAGAGGTTTGCACGAGCTTCGCCTATGTTGTTCATGTCAGGGGTTGGGTGCGACATATGCCGAAGGATGGCTTATCATGGTGGGAGTGAGTAGAACGTCGCTGGTGCCTAGAAGCAGGATGAGGTGTAGACATAAACGCCGGTGCACTTTACGCAGGTTCGGGGCTCTCATAGGAGATAACACCCCTAGTCCTGCTCTGCGGGGTCTCCGCCTGATCACTAAAACACTAGTGAGTACAATGGTGCTCCTCGAGCTGTATGCTAGAGGTGGAAGAAGGCAGGGCTTGCCCTCTTCTCTATCTATATGTGAGTCTAGGTCTAACAGGTTGGGAACCCTTTGCATGGGTGCCCTAGGGGGTTTATATATGCCTACCCCCCAGGGGTACAATGGTAATCTGGCCGGGTGTAGGACCCGGCTGTCAGTGTCTCTGGTCGCCGGCTTCTCCACCGGCTACTGGGGCCCGCAGCCTGGTGGGCCCCGCCGAATGGTCTGGTACGGAGCCGACAGGCCGCTCCCACCGCTTGCGGGTCTTGCCGGGTGCTGATTACTGTAGCCGCAATGCTAATGACGCATGCTTGGTCAGACGAGTGTGGCTACAATCCCGCCGGCTGGTGGGAGACCACTGTAGCCACACAGTGTCTCATCTGGTTAATGGTGCACGGACCCCGAGGGAAGAGTGGGCCGCCTACTAGAGGCCGGCCTCCCTTGGGTCTGACTAGTCGGGCTTCCGCCGTCTTCCGGGCTCTCGCTGCCTGGTACGGCCCGCCGGCTGCAGGCCGTACCGACGGGCCGTCGTGGGAGAAGGGCTCCGCCTGACAGGAGTGACGTCAAGGGTGGAGGGGCAGCGATGCCAGCGCCCGGCGTGGACATCTCTGCTGTCACGGGCCTTTGTGGTCGCGCCTTGCCCTGGATATGGGGGTGATGGGCTACACTGTAGCCACATCCTGTCTTGTCTTCTTAATGGGGCCGCAGACGTGGAGGGCGTCGCGGGCCGCCTGCTGGGAGCCGGCCTCTCTGGAGACCGCCTGTTAGGAGTCGGCCCGTCTTGGTGCCATCTTCTGGAGCTTGGCTGCCTTCCGGCAGCCTCCCACTTAAGCCAGCCGGCCACCAGAAGGCGGTGATTCATTCTAGATGTTTGTATGGTGCAGCCGGCCCAATGTCTTGAAAGGCTCAGGGGCTCGGGTTAGGCTACTTGTGGCCCATTACTCCAATAGTAGTCCCCGAAGCTTGTGAGGCGTCGCGGCAGATGAGTCGAGAAGCCTCAGCAGTTTCCTTCTCCGAGTGCTTCGTCCATCTCCCTGTGCGCCGCCCGCTGGGAGTCAGACACGACCAGGCGGCTACGTGTGATGATTTCGAAATGCCAAGGTGGGAACCAGGTAAAGTGCTTGCTAAGCCTCCAGGCCCGCTTTCGGTGTCAAAACCGGCGGATCTCGGGTAGGGGGTCCCGAACTGTGCGTCTAGGCGGATGGTAACAGGAGACAAGGGACACGATGTTTTTACCCAGGTTCAGGCCCTCTCGATGGAGGTAATACCCTACTCCTGCTTGATTAATATTGATGATAGGCTAAACCCTAGAAGCTAGCCTATGGAATGATTGTTCTTCGTCCTACGGACTAAAACCCTTCGGTTTATATAGACACTGAATAGGGTTAGGGTTACACAGAGTCGGTTACAATGGTAGGAAATATACATATCCGTATCGCCAAGCTTGCCTTCCACGCCAAGGAAAGTCCTATCCGGACACGGGACGGAGTCTTCAATCTTGTATCTTCATAGTCCAGGAGTCCAGCCAAAGATGATAGTTCGGCTATCCGGACACCCCTAGTCCAGACTCCCTCAAGAGCCCCGAACCAGGCTTCAATGATGATAAGTCCGGCGTGTTGATTATCTTCGGCATTGCAAGGCGGGTTCCCCTCCGAATCCTGAGTTGAACAGTGTCCGGCTTCCTTTTGAAGATCACGCTTCTCGGCTTCCACGCCCAATAATGGCCATCTTCCACGTGTCCAATGAATGTGAAAAGTCAGGGTATCTTTACATTTATCCCCCTTGCTGTGCAAATGAGCCGTCTATAAAAGAGAGGGGGATCCAGATCCGGATCGCACCATCCTCCCTTCGCGAGCCTTCATCAAAGCGCCTTTGACAAAAAATCCACTCCATATGGACAATCGACGCGGCTCCTCCTCTCGCGCTCTCAGCCCTCAGCCCGGAGATTGGGGGAGATGCTCAGTCCCGCACAGCGAATTGGTGGTGCTCCAAACCAAGGGATTCCTTCCCCCGGCCTTCCTGGTTCCGGTGCATTCGGACTCGCCACTTATAAGGGGCGGAAGCGGTGAGAGCGTCCCGATCCTTCTAAGGGAGAGCGGGTATGCTTCGTCTCTTACCTAATGAGAGGACTCGGATTTCCAATCCATCCGTTTCTCGGGCTTCGAGTTCTCTGACCTCAGCTGCACAACCTTACGCCTGCCTCCCCCTTGCATATAGCGGGATTTGTGGCCCTTTGCGAGCTGTTTCTGGGCGTTGAGGCCCATTTCGCTCTGTGGACGAGATTGTTCTGCCTTGTGCCTCGTTCTCACGAAGGGTCAATATATCAAGTGGGCGGAGCCGAATTATGGCGCATCGCCGGGACCGGATACTTATCCGGAACCCCAAAGAAGGCGTCCGAGGACTGGCCCTCAGAATGGTTTTACATGGTGGACGTCCCGCTGCCGGATCCTGTTCGGATCGGCCTTCCAGAGTTTAGCAACGCTCCTCTGAAGAAGCGCCTAAGCTGGCGCCCGCGGAGCCCCCAGAGGGAAAATGACCGGGACGTCCTTAACTTGATGCGCCGAATAAGATTGCTGGCTCATGCCGGATTGACCATGATTGGAGTCATGGCAATCTCCATTATGAGGGGAGTGTAGCCGCTCCAATATAGGGGCCACCCCATGTGGGATTTTAATGGGGAGGATGATGCCACCCCCATGGCATAAAGGGCGGGATCGGTCACCAAACTGGTGAAGACCTTGTCCGCCATGTACAAAGGGGAAGAGGAGGATTTTCTCCGCGTCAGTCCACTGGACGGGTTTTCTTCGAATAATCCTCGAAGTTGGGTAAGCGAATATCTTTGTGGCCTGTCCGATCCATGTTCCCGTGGTTAAATATCTCATTTCATGGTTTCTGCGCAGGAACTGCGCCGGCCGTGGAGAAGATACACAGCCCGCCTCCACAACCCGAGGATCCGGAACGGTCCCTCGATCCGGCCTCCGAAGAGGACTCGGATATAAAGGTGGAGCTGATCGACGGGGTGTTCCATCAACTTAGCATCGATAATGCTTTGGTTGCCATTACGGCCGACTACCCCGCACAATTTCCGGCCTCCCAGATAACCGTGACCGAAGTCCGGATACCATGACCCACCCATGCTTTACTTCTAATCACTGCGTATTTGATGGTGTTTCGCAGGGGGTGCCTTCAGAACGGGAAGCCGAGCCTGCCGCGGCCGTCCAACGAGGGGCAGCTCGGCCCAGCAGGCGGAAAAGAAGTGCGGTACGACTCGAGACGCCACCGCAACGATATGATGTGCCATCGTGTTTTAAGGAGAGGTTCCTGGGAGGCACACTGGCGCTCGTGGTTTTTTCAGGAAAAAGAGCGCTCGCCGGACTGAGTCCGGAGAAGTTGCCAATTGGACCTCCGCCCGCCAGGCTCAAAAGCCGAGTGCGGAAGGGGGTACAAACACGAGGCGTGCGTCGGATGCTCCTCCAACGGAGGATGCTGACAGACTGTCCGCCACCAAGTCGGAGGTGGAGAGCGCCATGAATCATAGGCGCCGCCGGACTATTCTACGTGACGCATGTTTCTCCCAAGAGGCGTTGGATGCCTTTAATTCGGGAGAAGCGCACCTCCGTGCCGCTCAAGATGGCCTAGCCAGAGCCACAGAGCAGTATGTGAAAGACATACGGGTAAGGAATTTTGGCAGTTATATATGCCAAGTAGTTTCGAGACTTAAATTAGTTAGGATAACTAATTTAAGGATCATTTGGAATGCAGGTTCTTACCGAAAAGAATACCCGTTTGTCCCAGGAGCTTGAAGAGTGCAAGGCCCAACTTGAGGCCGCACTGGCCGCGACCGGGGAAGCCATGAAGACTCCCTCTGGTAATATATGCCCTTCAAAGTAGAAGTAGTTTCGCAAAGTGCGGCGTGTGCATAAATCTGACATTACCAGTGCAGATAGTGCCAGGATGGATCCGGACAAGCAACAGCTCCTGCGCCAGCTAAAGGCCGGCGAGATCGTGCTTACGAGGGTGCGGCAGGAGAAAAATAACCTCCAAGATGCTAACACCCAACTGGGTGAGGAATTAAAGGATGTTCGTGCCCAGTTGTCTGACTCCGTAAGGAGAATCGGCGGCTTCGTCGCGGCATTTTCAGTAAGTGCTTAAGCGAACTTTGAAAGAGTTCGGCGAGGAAGGCGGCTAACATAAACATGTATGTAGGTTTGCTCACAGTCGTCACGAGGAGGAGATGCCCAGTTCTTGGTGATCTTCTTCCCGAACTACGTCGGCTACCTGCAAACGAAGTTCGGCAGGTTATGGAAAAGCGTCGCCCAGGCGTTGTGGCCATCTATCTCCTGCCCGAAGGCATTGGGGAGCTGGCGAGCGGCTTCAAGGAGCACGCGGCGCTTCCGACTATGGAAGATATCGGCCTGCCGTCAAAGGCGCTAGGGAGGCCTGGGCCATGGTAAAGACGCAGCGGTACCACGAAGGTGACCCAAACCACATGGCCGAGGTCGGACCTGTGGGGCTGATGGGAAGGAGATCCCTGTAAGCTTAGTGTACGGCCAAGTAGAATTGGCCGCCAAGTATTCCTAGCAAGATTGTAAATTAGACAGCCTATTAGATGGCATTGAGGAGGAATACAATCAGTCGAGTTGACTATGTAATTTAATATGACATGAAAAATGTCTTCTAGCCGGATTGTAGATCATTTATCATAGCGGACCTTTTCGCTTCGACCTCGGGACCCAATAGTCCGGAGTGTGTCCGAATACCCTCGCGGTTATGTAAGAACAGGGGCATGCATGGAGACAAGGTGTAGGGGTCATTATTGCTGTATCAGACAAGTGCCCAACTAGTTATGTTATATTCCATGGATAGTAAGAAACATCTTCCAGGGAGAATAGTTCCGTTAAGGGTTCCTTTCCCTGGGAGGCATGCCCTAAAGTGCATGTCCAAAATGCTAAGAAAGCAGAAAATCATCTGGGGGCAGATGGATAAATAGTTCAAAATCATCTTTCAGTTCACCGACCGAATATTACCTTAAGAACGCTAGCTTTCGGCTTCACCCAGTCTGAGGTACACATCCTGCTGACCCGGCAGTAACAATCGCAGAGGTGCTCCCTTTACCGCCTAGCCGAACAATCGGGAACGTAGGGGTAAGCACAGGAGCTAGGCAACCCAGCTTGGCCAAAACTTAAGTCATATAAATGCATATAATGGTGAGTAAAAGGTACATGCGGAAGTTTGACACATGTGTTGGGCATAAAGCCCGTATAAATAAGCTTCTGTTAAAGAAGCCCCCAGGTATAATGAGCGCGGGTGGCGCGTCAAGTATGTGCGAACAAAGCGCAAGCGAGCCTCTACAGGCTTCAAGAAGAAGGAGGAGGAAGGAGAGAAATAAAAGACAGCTAAAGTATAAATTTTGGACGGAGGAAGGAGACGAACCCAGAGTCCGGCGCAAGGCGTAGAATCTTCGTAGACGGGCTGCGTTCCATGGGTTCGTCTCCTTCCTCCATCGAAATTTTATACTTTAGCTGTCTTTTATATCTGATCGTAGTAAGTGGCAACTCCCAGGGCGGCGATGCGATCCAAGAGCTCGTTCACGGAGGAGAGCTCGATCGGATCTAGCTGCTCGGCAAGTTCCGAGTTAACACGAAGATTGGTTTCGATGACCCGAGAAGTCATCGTCGGCGCGGCGGCCGAACTGGTGGTCATATGGAAACCACCTAGCCGAAGAGTCTGGCCGGCGGCCAAGGCTCCTTTGGCGATAATGTCGTTTTTAAAGACGGGATGAGGCATCCTTCCTGACGGTGACAGCACAGAGGAACTCCCAATGAAAGCACCAATGTTGGTGTCAAAACCGGCGGATCTCGGCTAGGGGGTCCCGAACTTTGCGTCTAGGCGGATGGTAACAGGAGACAAGGGACACGATGTTTTTACCCAGGTTCGGGCCCTCTCGATGGAGGTAATACCCTACTCCTGCTTGATTAATATTGATGATATGGGTAGTACAAGAGTAGATCTACCACGAGATCAGAGAGGCTAAACCCTAGAAGCTAGCCTATGGTATGATTGTTCTTCGTCCTATGGACTAAAACCCTTCGGTTTATATAGACACCGAATAGGGTTAGGGTTACACAGAGTCGGTTACAATGGTAGGAAATATACATATCCGTATCGCCAAGCTTGCCTTCCACGCCAAGGAAAGTCCTATCCGGACACGGGACGGAGTCTTCAATCTTGTATCTTCATAGTCCAGGAGTCCGGCCAAAGATGATAGTTCGGCTATCCGGACACCCCCTAGTCCAGGACTCCCTCACCCGCCGCCCGCTGCAAGCACGCCACGCGACGTCAGTCAGCCGAGCCAGCCTGCCAGCCCACGCGACAGCAGGCTGCGCCCAGCACTACTGGGCCTCGGCGCGTGAGCAGATCCTCTACGACCGAGGCTGACGGTTGCGATTCGTGCGGAGTTACTACGCACAGTAATTCGCGCAATAATCGCGAGGCCGTGGGGTCGTGGGTGCAGTTAATCCCACGATCCCACGGCCCGCCCCCTCGGCTTTGTAGCCTGAGGGCTATAAGTAGGGGGAGGAGGAGGAGCGGCGGAGCACGCGCGCCCTCTCCTTCCTTTGCCATTTCCATCTTCTTCCTCATGTTGCTGCTGCCGTACCTCCGTGCTCCGTCGAGGCGCCGCCTTAGCTTGCCGTCGTCAGGCTCTTTTCGCCCCAAGCTTCCTTCTCGATCCCGCACGGTCTTCATGGCGCGCGAGAGGGGTGGGGACTGGGATGGTTCGCTCGTCATCGACGACCATCTCTCCTTCCTCCGCACCACACGGCGGTTGCCCAACGAGGGTTTCGTCAAGGTGCGCGTGCCATCGAAGGAGGAGATCTCGGCGGTGCCGCAAGGAGGCGAGCGGATCGTCTTCCGCTCACCCTTCCTCCGCGGCTTCGGCCTGCCAGCAAGCGGATTCCTCTGCTCCTTCATGGAATTCTACCATATTCAGCCGCACCACCTGACGCCCAACACCGTGACGCTGTTGTCCGCCTTCGTCACGGCGTGCAAGGGCTACCTCGGCATCCTCCCCACCATCAAGTTTTGGGGAGCTTTCTTCTACACCAAACTGGGCACCTCCGCCAAGGATAAGGCGGCCAGTGTGGTGCCTTTGTCGTTGTGCGCCGGCCGTCGCCGAAGAACGTCTTCCCCGCCATCAAGCTGTCATAGTCGGTGAAATTTCTACGTGGAGAACGTCGACCTGGCGATCGACTTCATCAACTTGTCGCCCTACGAAGCCGGCCCTCCAGCTGAGCCTCGGGCCAACTGGGGCTAGAAGCCGAAGCCCATAACGGTCGATGCTGCCGCCGCTATCAACCGGCTCCGGGTGCTGACGGAGGTGGAGGGCCTCGTGGCATCCGACTTGCTGGTCACCTTCGTCGAGCACCGGGTTCTCCCACTCCAAGGTCGGCCTCATCTGATCTGTCGGATAAGTAGGCAACCTGAGCCGAATGTGCACAAGGGACATGCTGACTACTGAGGTGGCCCGGATGGTTAATGAGATCGCTGACCTCAAGCTGTCGGAGGGGTCATGGCGTTTCGGCAAGCGGCCATACTCCCGCGCCGACCCGCCGCCAGCGGTAAGTTCTTCAACTCTTTCTTTTTAGTACTTGCCATTGGTCTTGATCTTGGTCTTGAACTGTCGGTCTTTTGAACGTAGATCTATATGTCTCGGCGACGGCTGCCGTCGTAGGGCCGGGTGGAGACTACCAGCCGGACCGGGAGGTGAGCGATGTGGACGACCCCGACTTGGGGGCGGCCGCCCTAGAGGACGACGCCATAGGCGGCTGTGACGGAGCAGGCGGCTCCGAAGAAGGAGGCGGCATTGCTATGTCTTGAGCTTGCGTTGGTTTTCCCCGAAGAGGAGAGGATGATGCATCAGAGTAGCGTAAGTATTTCCCTCGGTTTTTGAGAACCAAGGTATCAATCCAGTAGGAGGCCACGCGCAAGTCCCTCGTACCTACACAAAACAAATAGCTCCTCGCAACCAACGCGAATAGGGGTTGTCAATCCCTTCACGGTCACTTACGAGAGTGAGATCTGATAGAGATGATAGATAATATTTTTGGTATTTTTGGTATAAAGATGCAAAGTAAAATAAAAAGACAAAGTAAAGAGCAAAGCAACTAATAAAGCGTAGGAAGATTAATGTGATGAAAATAGACCCGGGGGCCATAGATTTCACTAGTGGCTTCTCTCAAGAGCATAGGTATTTTACGATGGGTGAACGAATTACTGTTGAGCAATTGACAGAATTGAGCATAGTTATGAGAATATATAGGTATGATCCTGTATATAGGCATCACGTCCGAGACAAGTAGACCGACTCCTGCCTGCATCTACTACTATTACTCCACTCATCGACCGCTATCCAGCATGCATCTAGAGTATTAAGTTAATGAAAACAGAGTAACGCCTTAAGCAAGATGACATGATGTAGAGGAATAAATTCATGCAATATGATAAATACCCCATCTTGTTATCCTCGATGGCAACAATACAATACGTGCCTTGCTGCCCTACATCCTTTGGGAAAGGACACCGCAAGATTGAACCCAAAGCTAAGCACTTCTCTCATTGCAAGAACTACCAATCTAGTTGGCCAAACCAAGCGGATAATTCAAGAGACTTGCAAAGTTAACTCAATCATACATAAAAGAATTCAGGAAAGATTCAAATATTGCTCATAGATAATCTTGATCATAAACCCACAATTCATCGGTCTCAACAAACACACCGCAAAAGAAGATTACATCGAATAGATCTCCACGAGAGAGGGAGAACATTGTATTGAGATCAAAAAAGTGAGAAGAAGCCATCTAGCTACTAACTATGGACCCGAAGGTCTGAGGCAAACTACTCACACTTCATCGGAGAGGATATGATGTGGTGAAGAAAAATATAGCTCCAAGTAAAGTTACCGATGGAAGTGGACGAAAGAGGGGATGCCTTCCGGGGCATCCCCAAGCTTTGACTTTTTCGTGTCCTTGGATTATCTTGGGGGTGCCATGGGCATCACCAAGCTTAGGCTCTTTCCACTCCTTGTTCCATAATCCATCAAAAAAATTCACCCAAAACATGAAAACTTCACAACACAAAACTCAACAGAAATCTCGTGAGCTCCGTTAGCGAAAGAAAACAAAACACCACTTCAAGGTACTATAATGAACTCATTCTTTATTTATATTGGTGTTAAACCTACTGTATTCCAACTTCTCTATGGATCATAAACTATTTTACTAGCCATAGATTCATCAAAATAAGCAAACAACACACGAAAAACAGAATGTGTCAAAAACAGAACAGTCTGTAGTAATCTGTAACTAATGCAAACTTCTGTACCTCGAAAAATTCAGCAAAAATAGGAGGACCTAGGAAATTTGTTTATTGATCAGCAGAAATTGGAATCACTATTTATCACGTTCTGGTGATTTTTAACAATTGTTTTCGTGAACCGAAAGTTTCTGGAAATTATAGCAAGATCAAATAACTATTATCCAAGAAGGTCCTATAGGTTTAACTTCACACAAACACTAATTAAAACATAAAACCACATCTAAACAGAAGGTAGATGGATTATTTATTCCTAAACAGAAACAAAAACAAAAAACTAAAAACAAAATTGGGTTGCCTCCCAACAAGCGCTATCATTTAACGCCCCTAGCTAGGCATAAAAGCAAGGATAGATCTAGGTATTGCCATCTTTGTGGGCAATCCATAGGTAGCTCTCATAATAGATTCATATGGTAATTTTATCTTCTTCCTAGGGAAGTGTTCCATGCCTTTCTTTAATGGAAATTGGAATCTAATATTCCCTTCCTTCACATCAATAATTGCACCAACCGTTCTAAGGAAAGGTCTGCCAAGAATAAAAGGACATGAAGGATTGCAATCAATATCAAGAACGATAAAGTCTACAGGCACATAATTCCTATTTTCAACAATAAGAACATCATTAATTCTTCACATAGGTTTCTTAATAGTGGAATCCGCAAGGTGCAAGTTTAGAGAGCATTCATCAAAATCACGAAAATCTAGCAAATCACACAAAGTTTTGGGAATAGTGGAAACACTAGCACCCAAATCACATAACGCATAAAATTTATGATCCTTAATCTTAATTTTAATAGTTGGTTCCCACTCATCATAAAGTTTTCTAGGGATGGATACTTCCAACTCAAGTTTTTCCTCATAAGATTGCATCAACGATATGTTTAGTAAACGCTTTATTTTGACTATAAGCATGCAGAGAATTTAGCACGGATTGCAACAAGGAAATACAATCAATTAAAGAGTAACTTTCATAATTAAATTCCTTGAGATCCAAAATAGTGGGTTTAGCAACATCTACGGTTTTACTTTCTTCAATCCCACTTTTATCAATTTTAGCATCATAATCTAAAAGCTCCGAATTTTTAGAACGCCTTCTAGGTAAAGGTGACTCATATTCAATCTCATCATTATCAAGATTCATATTGCAAAACAAAGATTTAATGGGAGACACATCAATAACTTTTAGATCTTCATCTTGATTTTCATGAAAATTGGAAGAACACGCTTTAATAAAGGCATCTTTCATAGCACACATCCTAGCGGTTCTTTCCTTGCACTCATCAGTGGAAGTTCTCATGGCCTTGAGAGACTCATTGATATCATGCTTAGGAGGAATAGATCTAAGCTTTAAAGAATCAACAACAAGAGAAATTATATCAACGTTCCTAGCCAATTCATCAACTTTAAGTAATTTCTCTTCAAGCAAAGCATTAAAATTCTTTTGTGAATTCATAAACTCTTTGACACTATTCTCAAATTCAGAGGGCATCTTATTAAAATTTCCATAAGAGTTGTTGTAGGAATTTCCATAATTATTAGAAGGATTACTAGGATAAGGCCTAGGATTAAAATTCCCTATGTATGCGTTGTTACCAAAATTATTCCAACCAAAAAAATTCACATCCATAGATTCATTATTATTCTCAATCAAAGTAGACAAAGGCATATCATTAGGATCAGAAGAAACACTCTTAGTAGCAAATAATTTCATAAGTTCATCCATCTTTCCACTCAAAACATTGATTTCTTCTATCGCATGCACTTTTTATTAGTAGATCTTTCAGTGTGCCATTGAAAATAATTAACCATAATATTATCTGGGAGTTTAGTAGCATCTCCTAAAGTGATTTCCATAAAAGTGCCTCCCACGGCCGAATCTAAAAGGTTTCTAGAAGAAAAATTCAATCCGGCATAAATATTTTGTATAATCATCCACAAGTTTAAACCATGAGTAGGGCAATTACGTATCATTAATTTCATTCTCTCCCAAGCTTGTGCAACATGTTCATGATCAAGTTTCTTAAAATTCATAATATCGTTCCTAAGAGAGATGATCTTAGCGGGAGGAAAATACTTAGAGATAAAAGCATCATTGCACTTGTTCCAAGAATCAATACTATTTTTAGGCAAAGATGAAAACCAAGCTTTAGCACGATCTCTAAGCGAAAAAGGAAATAGCGTCAATTTAACAACATTATTGTCAATATATTTCTTGTTTTGCATATCACACAAATCCATGAAGCTATTTAAATGAGTAGCGGTATCTTCAATAGGAAGGCCGGCGAATTGATCTTTCATAACGAGATTCAACAAAGTTGTATTGATTTCAAAAGATTCAGTATTGGCAAGAGGAGCAATCGGAGTGCTAACGAAATCATTATTGTTGGTATTGGTAAAGTCACACAACTTGCTATTATCTTGAGCCATAGTGACAAGCAAGCAATCCAACACACGAGCAAAAAGGCAAGCGAAAAGAGAGGAGGAGATTAGGAAAGAGAGGGCGAACAAAACGGCAAGGGTGAAGTGGGGGAGAGGAAAACGAGAGGCAGATGTCAAATAATGTAATGCGAGAGATAAGGGATTGTGATGGGTACTTGGTATGCTGACTTTTGCGTAGACTACCCGGCAACGGCGCCAGAAATCCTTCTTGCTACGTCTTGAGCTTGCGTTGGTTTCCCCCGAAGAGGAGAGGATGATGCAGCAGAGTAGCGTAAGTATTTCCCTCAGTTTTTGAAAACCAAGGTATCAATCCAGTTGGAGGCCACACGCAAGTCCCTCGTACCTACACAAAACAAATAGCTCCTCGCAACCAACGCGAATAGGGGTTGTCAATCCCTTCACGGTCACTTACGAGAGTGAGATCTAATAGAGATGATAGATAATATTTTTGGTATTTTTGGTATAAAGATGCAAAGTAAAATAAAAAGACAAAGTAAAGAGCAAAGCAAATAATAAAGCATAGGAAGATTAATATGATGAAAATAGACCCGGGGGCCATAGATTTCACTAGTGGCTTCTCTCAAGAGCATAGGTATTTTACGGTGGGTGAACGAATTACTGTTGAGCAATTGACAGAATTGAGCATAGTTATGAGAATATCTAGGTATGATCATGTATATAGGCATCACGTTCGAGACAAGTAGACCGACTCATGCCTGCATCTACTACTATTACTCCACTCATCGACCGCTATCCAACATGCATCTAGAGTATTAAGTTAATGAAAACAGAATAACGCCTTAAGCAAGATGACATGATGTAGAGGAATAAATTCATGCAATATGATAAATACCCCATCTTGTTATCCTCGATGGTAACAATACAATACGTGCCTTGCTGCCCCTCATCCTTTGGGAAAGGACACCGCAAGATTGAACCCAAAGCTAAGCACTTCTCTCATTGCAAGAACTACCAATCTAGTTGGCCAAACCAAACGGATAATTCGAAGAGACTTGCAAAGTTAACTCAATCATACATAAAAGAATTCAGGAAAGATTCAAATATTGCTCATAGATAATCTTGATCATAAACCCACAATTCATCGGTCTCAACAAACACACCGAAAAAAGAAGATTACATCGAATAGATCTCCACGAGAGAGGGGGAGAACATTGTATTGAGATCCAAAAAGAGAGAAGAAGCCATCTAGCTACTAACTATGGACCCGAAGGTCTGAGGCAAACTACTCACACTTCATCGGAGAGGATATGATGTTGATGTAGAAGCCCTCAGTGGTGGAATCCCCTCCCAGCGGAGCTCCGAAACAGGCCCCAAGATGGGATCTCGTGGATACAGAAACTTGCGGCGGTGGAATTAGGTTTTTGGCTCTGTATCTAATCTGAAGGGGGTACGTAGGTATATATAGGAGGAAGAAGTATGTTCGTGGAGCCTCGAGGGGCACACGAGGCAGGGGGCGCACCCTAGGAGGGGGGCGCGCCCTCCACCCTCGTGACCACCTCGGAGCTTTCTTGACGGAGGGTCCAAGTCTCCTGGGTCTTATCCGATGAGAAAATCACGTTCCCGAAGATTTCATTCCGTTTGGACTCCGTTTGATATTTTGTTTCTTCGAAACACTGAAATAGGCAAAAACAACAATTCTGGGCTGGGCCTCCGGTTAATAGGTTAGTCCCAAAAGTAATATAAAAGTGGAAAATAAAGCCCAATATAGTCCAAAACAATAGATAATATAGCATGGAGCAATCAAAAATTATAGATACGTTGGAGACGCATCAGGCATCGAGACTTAGCCCGGTGATGACGATGAGGAAGACGAGCTGCGCCCTACGCGAGGCGCCGGCAAGGCGGACGTGGCCCCTCTGCCGAGCCGACTGCTCGAGGCGGCACTCGTAAGCGTAAACAGGGCGTCGTCTTGTTTGGCAGCGCGCTGAAGAAGGCCAAGAACTCGACCGCTATGACCAGGCGGAAGGAGGCTGCTGCGAAGGCGGCCAAGTTTCAGAAGCTCCCGAAGGCGCCTCTCATGTTGTCGGCGTAAGTGTGTTTTCTTGTGCTTTTTCTCTCTTGTTGATTCTGTCTAAGCTTCCTTGCTTTATTTTCCTTGACTTAGGGCCTCGCTCTGTCTTGAGAAGTCGGCCGCGCCTCCGTCATTGGGTCGGCGGAGACTTCCACAACCACCCGGCGAATCGATCCGGTGGCCGACCTCCGGGAGGCGCAGGAGCGAAACGCGCGGGAGCCCAGGCGATCTTCGCCCTTTGGCTAGACATGCCGGCTCCGCGCACTCCCAGTTGGACTGCCGACTGGCTGGAGGTGGCGGCCGGCCGTCTAGAGGCCTGGAAGGGTTCCTTGGCCCGGGCTGGAGTGCGCCAGGCCTTGGAGTTCGTCAAGGCGTGGTACCCTGGGCTAAATCTAGCCCAGTTGACCACGTTTCGATAGGAAGCCCAGGAGGAGTTGGTGGCGGTTGAGGGTGATCTTGTCAAATGGGCGGCGGCGATCCCCAAGTACACCAACACCAGCATCTTCATTCCTGAACTGGCTAAGAATGGTGCCGAGGCGCCACTGGAGTGGTTCGGGCTGAACCCGGAGGTCAGCGAGGACTCGGCCGAGGTGATCGACTCCAGCCACGAGGGAGAAGGCGAGGAGGGCGAAGAAAGCGAAGATGATGCACCAGAGGTCGGAGCGGACGGCCAGCCTCAGCTTGACCGTGCCTTGAACAACGAGCCGCGCTCGAGCGCGCCGACTGCTGCTGGAGGCGACCAAGCGGAGACAGACCAACCGTCCACTCCAGCAACCGGCACCACCGACTCTGCCACCTAGCCGAACCCCTCTGCTGCTCCCTGGGCCGTCGATTTGTATTTTTCCTCCTTATTAGTCTCAACAAACTTTGTTAAATATGCACAATTCCACCCGCGGGGTGTATTTCAAACTCTATTGAATGCTGGCCAATGGGCCTTTTGACATGTAAATATTTTTGCCGAGTTCTGTCTTTTCTTACTTTCTGCTCCTTGGCTTTTTTCATTTGCCGCCCTCCCTTGGTTGTCGTCTTGCTGGCCAAGCAGCCGCTCTACGGACTGTGGCTGGGTCAAGTACTTAGCTACTTTCGGGAAGGCAAGTACTTAGCCGACTGGAGTACTAGCAAGTTAAGTAGAAGCCGGCCGGCCGGCCGCTGAACAGCCGGTCGGTGAGGTTGGAAGCCGGCTTGAGCTATGTACGTACTTTTGGGTCCTTAGCCATTTTTCATGTGGACACCCTTTCTACCTTTGACTCTTTTCCACCGGACAGTCGCTCTGCGAGCCGCGGCTTCTGACAGGAGAAGGTTTAGGTGCCAACACACTACTTGTACGACTACTAGAAGCACCATATAGCACAAAGCGGCAGCCCCCGGGTCGACTGGTCGAACCCGGTGCCAGGCGGAATGATGAAATAACACATTCATAGGCATAATACTTATCATATAGATAAGAGAGGGTAGTCCCCGAGCTCTTCTCGGGGGACCCGGACTTTTCGTACTTAATACAAAAGGTAGCATGGTACATACTGCATCAACTGTAAAATCTTCGAAGGAGATTTGCATTCCATTGCCGCTCCGTCTCCTTGCCGGAGTCGTCTCTTTTGCATGATCTGGGCTTCTGAGCATCGATCAGGTAGTAGGAGTCGTTGCCCAGAACTTTGCTGATGATGAAGGGGCCTTCCCAAGGTGCCGAGAGCTTGTGCTGGCCGGCTGTTCGCTGGATCAGCCGGAGCACAAGGTCTCCCTCTTGGAAGGATCTTGGCTTGACCTTCCGGTTGTAGTATCGGCGTAGACTCTGCTGGTAGATGGTGGACCGGCTGAGTGCCAACAGCCGGCCCTCTTCCAGCAGATCGACGCCGTCTTCTCGTGCTTCTTTTGCCTCCTCTTCGGTGTACATGGTGACTCGAGGGGAGTCGAATTCTATGTCCGTCGGGATGACGGCTTCGGCACCGTAGACGAGGAAGAAAGGCGTGAAGCCGGTTGACTTGTTCGGAGTTGTGCGCAGGCTCCAGAGGACGGCCGGCAGCTCATCGAGCCAATAGCAGGCTGAACGCTCTAGAGGTTCGACCAGTCGGGGCTTGATGCCGGACAAAATGAGGCCGTTTGCTCGCTCCACCTGGCCGTTTGACTCCGGATGGGCAACGGAGATTAAGTCCAGTCAGATGCCCTGCGTCGCGCAGAAACGAGCCAAGGCGCCTTTGGCAAAGTTCGCGCGGTTGTCGGTGATGATGTTGTGCAGTATGCCATACCGAATGGTGATGTCAGCGATGAAAGTCACAGCAGTCGGTTCATTCAACTTCTTGATTGGCTTTGCTTCTATCCACTTGGTGAATTTGTCCACAGCGACAAGCAAATGTGTCATGCCGCCGTGTGCTATCTTGAACGGTCCCACCATGTCCAGCCCCCAGACGGCAAAGGGCCAGGGAATGGGGATAGTCTTGAGTGCACAAGCCAGCAGATGTGGCTTGGAGAGGAACTTCTGGCACCCCTTACATTTTTGGACCAAATCTTTGGCATCTTCCAGAGCAGTCGGCCAGTAAAAACCATGACGGAAAGCATAGGCAAGAAGTGATCACACTCGCCTTGGTGGATATGTTTGAGGATTGCTTGGCCTATCTCCGGCTCCATGCAGCGCTGGTACACACCAGTGACACTGTGCCTCACAAGTTCTCTGTTGATAATGGTGTATGCTACTAGCCGACGTTGCACTTGTCGGGCCGAGATCTCATCAGTCGGCAGCTCTTCGTTCACTAGAAAGTTGAGGATGGGCTACGCCCACGAAGGTGCTGCTATTTCTTCGACTGCCAGAACTGCGATTTGCACGAGGGCGGTTGGGCTGGGAGGCGGCGGGTTGGAGTCGGCTGCCGCTTGCTGAGTTGATGAAGTCCCGACGTGCTGCGATCTCCGGGCGGGTTCAAGTCCCCGGGCGGGTGCGACTGCTGCAGTCCCCGAGCCGCCTGTCGAATTCCCTGCGCCGGCTGCTGGGGTCCTCAAGTCGGATCCGACAGCTTCAGGAGGAGCCGGCACAAAGATGGAGTCTGATTCTGGCGACGGCTTGAGAGACGGCTTGAGGAGGCGTTGCAGGGCGATGCCGGTTGGTATTGCTTGCCGGGTGGAGCCGATCCATGCCAAGGCATCTGCTTGCTCATTGTCATTTCTTTGCAGATGGAGGAACTCGCACCTTGAAGTATCCATCGAGTTGTTGTCTGAGGAAGCGGTAGCTTGCCATATTTGCATCCTTGGCGTCCCGCTGACGATTGCTAGACCACCAAGTCGGAATCACCATAGCACAGGATCCGGCGAATGCCGAGTTCATTGGCAAGCCGGAGCCCGTGAATGAGTGCTTCGTATTCAGCTATGTTGTTGGAGGCGGCAAAGTGAATTTGCAGCACATATCTGAGCTTGTCGCCTTTGGGAGAGGTGAGGACGATGCCGTGGAACCATCAAAGTGCATCCGCCAATGAGTGGATTCCGGCACTGGCAACAGGTACTGGGTCTCGGCCCAGTCGACGAGGAAGTCGGCCAGTGCTTGTGACTTGATGGCGGTGCGAGGCTGGTAGTAGATGGTGTAGGGGGCCAAATCTATGGCCCATTTAGCCACTCGGCCCGAAGCATCTTGGATTCCAATGATCTCGGCAAGCGGAGCAATGCAGACAATAGTGATTGGGTGCTCTTGAAAGTATGGCTACAGCTTCTTAGCGGCAAAATGCACGCCGTAGCACATCTTCTGATAGTGGGGGTAGTTCTGCTTGGAGGCGGACAACACTTCACTCAGGTAATACACCGGCCTCTAGACTGGTAGTGCTCTGCCTTCTTCCTTGCGCTCCACAAGTATGACTGTGCTGACCACCCGACTGGTGGCGGCGATGTAGAGAAGCATGGGCTCCTTGGCAGTCAGAGCTGCCAGGACAGGCGGAGTGGTCAACATCTTCTTGAGTTGGAGAAAAGCCTTGTACGCCTTGTCATTCCACTCGAAAAAAGTGTTCTTCTTCATGACCTGATACAGGGGAAAAGCCTTCTCGCCTAGCCGACTGATGAAATGGCTGATGGATGCCAAGCAGCCGATGAATTTTTGCACGTCCAGCACTCGGGTGGGCACCTCCATCCTCTAGATGGCCTTGATCTTCACAGGGTTGCACTCTATGCCGCGCTCTGAGACCAGGAAGCCAAGAAGCTGGCCGACTGGTACTCCAAAGACACATTTCTTCGGGTTGAGCTTGATTTGAAATCGGCGCAAGTTTTCAAAGGTTTCCTTGAGATCTTCTAGTAGCGTGCCACGCTTGTCCGTCTTCACCACTACGTCGTCCACGTAGACATGGGCATTTCGGCCGAGTTGCTTGTGGAGGCACTTCTGCATGCAACGCTGAAATGTGGCGTCGGCATTCCTCAAGCCGAACGTCATGGTCAGGTAGCAGAAGGCTCCGAATGGTGTGATGAAGGCGGTCTTCAGCCTATCGGTCGGGTTCAGCTTGATCTGGTGATACCCTGAGTATGCATCCAAATAACTCAACAGCTCGCATCCGGCTAGGGAGTCGATTACTTGGTCAATTCTTGGCAAAGGAAATGGATCTTTGGGGCAAGCTTTGTTTAGGCTGGTGTAATCAATACACATGCGCCACTGCTTATTCTTCTTCAGTACAAGGACCGGGTTGGCTAACCATTGTGGAAAAAACACTTCCATAATGAAGCCAGCTGCTAGGAGTCGGGCTATCTCTTCTCCAACGACTCTTCTTTTCTCTTCTGACAGGCGGGACAAGGGCTACCTGACCGGCTTGGCGTCAGGTCAGACATGTAGCTTGTGCTCGGCGAAATCCGTCGGAACACCCGGCATGTCTTTAGGAGACCATGAAAAGATGTCCCGATTCTCACAGAGGAAATTGACGAGCTCGCTTTCTTATGTGCTGTCAAGGTTTGCACCTATGACAGCGTGCCTCTCCGGTATCTTCTTTGTTTCTTTTGTCGGCTTGAACGAGCCCTCAGCTTCCGACTCCTTGGGGTTCGGCGACATTTCCGGCTGCTTGCCTACCATTGCCACAACCCGGTCAAGGAGCCGCTTCTCTGTTGCAATCATGAGAGACTCGGCTAGCCGGCTGCAGTTTGCTGCATAGGCGGACGACTTCTTGTGGTCTCCGGTTATGGTTAGGATTCCCTTGGTGCTTGGCATCTTCATCTTAAGATAAGCATAGTGGGGGACCGCCATGAACTTGGCCAGAGCAGGCCGGCCAAGTAGTTCATGATAGGGGCTCTCAAGGTCCACCACCTCAAACTAGACTGGCTCTCGGCGGAAGTGATCTTTGTCTCGAAGAGGACGTCTATCTGTGTCTTGCCGATTGGTGAGCAGGAAAGGCCAGGAACTATGACATGGAATACAGTCCGACTGGGCTGAAGCTGCCTCTGTTTGATTCCTAACTTCTCCATAGTGTCTCGGTACAGGATGTTGATGTTGCTGCCGCCATCTATCAGAACTCAGGAGAAGTGAGCAGCTCGCCTCTCTGTGGTGAAGGTGGCATCCAAAACCAGGGCATAAGAACCAGGAGAGCGCATCACCTCTGGGTGGTCAGCTCTACCCTAACTGATAGGCTTCTCAGACCAATGCATGAACTCGGGGGTCTCTGATGTTACTGCGTGTACTTCTTGTTGCTGTTGCCGTCTGCTGTGCTTATCGTCGGCCATACTGGTGAACACGACGTAAGCTCCATGCTCTTCAGGATACTCGTCTTGTATGGCACCGACTGATCGAACCGCCGACTGCTGGGGAGGAGGAGGAGGCGGCGGCCGGGCAGGCGGATTAGGCAGGAGTCAATCACCCTTGGTGATCCTGGTGAGCCAGTGGCATTTCCGAGTGGTGTGGTTGGACGGCTTCGCGCCGCTGTGAAACTTGCAGGGTGCATCAAGAGTCTACTCGTATGATAAGGTGGGCAGCCAGTTGGGGTTGCCGCCCTTCTGACGCTTGGGTAGAGGCTGCCCTTCCGACTGTTGGTCTTCGACTGTCGCCACCTGCCGGCTTGTGGAAGCCGGCTGCGTGGCCTTGCGCTTGTTGTCATTTGGTTGCTGATGCCGACTAGTGTCGCCAACCGGAGTCCGAGGAGCTTCAGGAGCCACTTTAACAGATGCGTCATCTTGGATTTCCGCCTTCATGGAGGAGTCGGTCGTGGCGTACTTGTCTGCTATGATCAGCGGTTCGTCGAGCGTCGCCGACTCGTCGCAGAGAAGCTTCTGCTTGAGGAGGGTGCCTTCTCGGCACCCGGCAGTGAAGTATTCAATGGCCTGCACCTCGTGCACGCCCTCGCAAGAGTTGTGCAGCTCGGCCCAACACGTGAGGTAGTCGCGAGTTGATTCGTTGGGGCCATAGACACACAAGGAGAGCTGGCGAGGCTTGGGCGGCTTCTTGTACATGCTGGTGAAGTTGCGGATGAAGGCTTCGGTGAAATCAACCCAGCTGTTGATGCTGCAGGGCTTCAGGCTATTCAGCCATGTCCGGGCTTTGCCCTGGAGCATGAGCGGGACGTACTTCACATCAACACGCTTGTTGCCATTTGTGATGCTGACGGCCGTGGAGTAGTCAACCAGCCAGTCTTCCGGCTTCACGGAGCCGGTGTACTTGGGCGTATCTCTCAGGAGCATGAACCCTTTGGGAAAGGGCTCGTCACGAATGCGAGGGCCGAAACAGGGCGGGCCCAACTCGACATCTTCTTCTAGTACCAGGGATCGGTTGAGGCGGTCGATCCGGTGGCGGGCATCATTCTCCTCGAATCCTTCCCGACGGCCAAGGCAGTCGCCGAGTGTTGGGTGGTCAACAGGCGGCGGGGAAGCGCGCCTCTCCATGCGAGGGGGAGGGGGAGGCGGACAGTCGTCCCGTCGTTCCACTACTCTTGGGCGGCCGTCTTGGTCGCGCTCGATGGTGATACGAGTCCGGCTGCGGCTGGCAGCCGGTCCTTGTCTCTTCTCTCGCGGACGCCACCAGTCAGCCTCCGGGATGCCGCGCCTTGATCTCGGCGAGGTGGCGGGTCGTCGTTCCGCTGGTTGGGCGCTTCAGCACGGTTGCCGGCTTCTTGCTGCTCAGCGGCCGCGTCAAGGAGCTGCTGGACGCGCTCCATCATGTGGCGACGCTCGTCGCCCTCGAGCTTGTCTAGCTCGTCTGCTGCCGCCTGGGCCGCTCGTATGTTCTCCGCGGGCGTGGCGTAGACGGTACGATCCGTCCCGAACAAGCTGGCAATGGTCGCGCCACGCTGCCGAATCATGCCAATGCAGCTAGGCCCACCAGGAGCCGCCGTGCCGCCGACGGCACGGTCCATCTCACGCTGGTAGGCTTCCGAAAGGCGTCTCATGCTGGCCAGCCTGTTGGCGCTTTCGACGAGCTGGACGCGGCGCGCCTCCAGCGTCTCGGTGTAGGCGTCTTCTGGAATGGGCGCAGTCAGGTCTTGCAGCGCCGCTTGCAGCAGGTCCTGGCCACCTCCGCCAGAGTGCTCGCCATGGCTGATGACGAGCACCTCCATGATGGTGCTGCCGGGCTGGCTGCGCTTGCCAGGAAGGAACAAGGTTCCCGTCCAGAGAAGGTCTCCGAGAGAAGGTGCACCTCGCCCCACGGTGGGCGCCAAATGTCGGGGGTTGGGTGCGACATATGCCAAAGGATGGCTTATCATGGTGGGAGCGAGTAGAACGTCGTCGGTGCCTGGAAGCGGGATGAGGCGTAGACACGAACGCTGGTGCACTTTACCCAGGTTCGAGGGTCTCCTAGGAGATAACACCCCTAGTCCTGCTCTGCGGGGTCTCCGCATGATCACTAAAACACTACTAGTGAGTATAATGGTGCTCCTCGAGCTGTATGCTAGAGGTGGAAGAAGGCAGGGCTTGCCCTCTCCTCACTCTATATGTGAGTCTAGGTATAACAGGTTGGGAACCCTTTGCATGGGTGCCCTGGGGGGGTTTATATAGGCTACCCCCTAGGGGTACAATGGTAATCTGGCCGGGTGTAGGACCCGGCTGTCAGTGTCTCTAGTCGCCGGCTTCTCCACCAGCTGCTGGGGCCCACCGACTGGTCTGGTACGAAGCCGACAGGCCGCTCGCGCCACTCGCAGGTCTTGTCGGCTGCTGATTGCTGTAGCCGCAATGCTAATGACGCATGCTTGGTCAGGAGAGCGTGGCTACAGTCCCGCTGCCTAGTGGGAGACCACTGTAGCCACACCGTGTCTCATTTGAATAATGGTGCACGGACCCCGAGGGAGGACTGGGCCGCCTGCTAGAGGCCGGCCTCCCTTGGGTCCGACTGGTCGGGCTTCCGTCATCTTCCGGGCTCTCGTTGCCTGGTAGGGCCTTTCAGCCTACAGGACGTACCGACAGGCCGTCGTGGGAGCAGGGCTCCGCCTGGCAGGAGTGACGTCAAGGGTAGAGGGGCAACAATGCCACGCCGCGCGGAGACCTCTGCCTGTATGGGGCACTATGGCCGCACCTTGCCCTGGATATGGGGGTGATGGGCTACACTGTAGGCACATCCTATCTTGTCTTCTTAATGGGGGCGCAGACTTGGAGGGCGTCGTGGGCCGCCTGCTGGGAGCCGGCCTCTCTAGAGGCCACCTGCTAGGAGTCGGCCCGTCTTGGTGCCGTTCTAGAGCTTGTCCGCCTTCCGGCAGCCGGCCACTTGAGCCGGCCGGCCACCAGAAGGCGGTGCTTCACTCTGGATGTTTGTGGGGCGCAGCTGGCCCAATGTCTTGAAAGGCACACGGACTCGGGTTAGGCTACCCGTGGCCCATTACTCCGACAGTTCAGCAGCAAGTTCGACCGAAGTCCATACATCTAATGCAGAGGCTTCCGTATCAGTCGCAGTAGGAAACTCTAGAATCACTTCCAAGGTTCCTTTTCTTTGACCTGATGAATGAAGATACTTGTTATATCGTCGAGTTGCACTGTCCTCCCACTTACCCTTTTCCAAGAACTATTCTCTTTAAAAGCATACCATTTTGTGGCAAAAATCCTTTGCCTCGGTATAATGGTGGGGGAATACCCAATGACTTGGAATAACTTATAAAGTAGCACCTGTCTGATTTGGAATAGGTTTGTAACCTTTTACACAAGCCCCATATTCCAAATGTTAAGAAAAGATATAACATGGTTGGGCGTACCATACCATGCGTCATTTCAACAGACCTGATGGAGCTCTTTTCAGTTTAAAAGTTGTAGTCTCTAAAGCATTACTCTTTAAAAGTGATAATGGCAAATTTATTTATGTCATCTTTGATCTTACCATGTAATAAATAGTTTGATTACATCTTCACAGACATTCCACTCATAGTGGTGTTCCGGGAGGTGTAAGTTATGAAACTCTTTTCACAACTCATCGGACATTCGCTAAACTTCTAACTCGAGATATTCCTTTACGCAATCAAATTGTAGAAACATAATTTCCTTGTTACAATAACTTCTACTTCATTTTTGAAAACCTTTGAATGATTTCAAAAGATCCAGACTTACATCTCATCAAGCAAATATCCATATATCTACTTGAGTCATTTCTGAAGATATATAAATCCACTACTTGCAACAACATTTATTGAACTACACACATCAAAATGTATGATCACCAATAAGTTTGTTGCTCGTTCCTTATGGCATCTGAACGGTATTTCAGTCACTTCACTTTTCAGAGGAAAGTTGCAAGTGTCAGATTATTCAAAATCAAACGACTTCAAAATCAATCATAATGGAATTTTTCCATGCGGGTTTCTCCAATGTGACCAAACGCAGTGCCACACATGTGTGGTATTCTCATAGTCTTGCGACATTTAGCGTCAGTGTTATGGATGCATCATTTTACCATCAATATTCCTAACATACATCCCATCTTTGATGGAAGCATGGCCCTTCATGTTATTCGTAATACTGAACAACAATTGTTCTTTTATGAACAACCCTTTTGCAATAAACATTGTGCAATGGGCTAGAGTGTAAGAAACTCTAAAGTGAATTATGAAAGTAAACACCGAGGTAATATATTAATATCATTATTCATAACAAACATCTCATTCATAATGAAAGTATGGCCCTTAATGTTTATTCATAATCTTTGAACATCAAAAGTTCTCTTATGAACAACCTTCTTGCAAGATACCTTATGCAAAGGGCTAGAGTGTGAGAAACTCTAAAATGAATTATGAAATAAAATACATAGGTAATACACCGATGGAAGGTATAGTAACTTTTACTAGGTTCCCAGCACGTATTAAAACCTCATTCATGGCTAGCCTTTTTAGGCCATTGTAGCTCTTACATTGATTCACAACAGAATGCAACCGAGTGGGTATCTTTGTGATTAACTCACAATACCCAAGAATTAGATATTAACATGTTTAACCATAATTCCCAAGAACTATTTCTTTGACCAGCCTTCTATACATCAAAAACTTGTATGACATTCATACATGAGCTGGATATTCCAGTCATCTTTCTTTCTGCCTTTATACTTCTAACAGTTTAACTTTTTGTATTTCTCCTACTTGCAAAAGAAGCACCCAACTTAAGAGTGGCGTTAGCCCCGGACTTCCTAGGCGTGTAAGTCATACTAACACCCTTTGGACATTTCCTTTCTCTTTAAGTTGTTGTTTGATTCACCTTTCATCATATGACATGCGTTCTTCTAGATCCCTCTCTTATCAGTCTAACGCATAGTAAACACTTAACTAATAATTTGCAAACAAACTTTTCTTTGGATATTTCATATCTTTCAGCCTTTGTTTGTATCTGAAAATTAATTTTCAGTTCCATGAGTATCACATAACTATCACAAACTTTCGAAGTTCGAGTTTCAAGGAAGCAAAAAAATTGCACTTGACCGGAACGGAATTCTAGCTTTTGGATCGAAGGACGAGAGTCTCATCATCCATTGCATTTAGCGGGAGAGCATGCGATAGGACAAAGTGCTTCTCGACACTTTTGAGGACAATCCTCACATTATGTTACCAATCGTAAAGTTTTAACCAGATATTTAACAGCTATTCAATTTTAACAGAGAAGGTGGAAACGCGAGCCATTATTCTTGTCAGGACCCCGATTCCAAGTCACATAGACCCAGCCGGTAACATCTCATATCACTTTGCGGCCTCACGCACGGTATTCCCACGGGTGTCGCCTTACCATGGCCCGGGTCTGTTTGCGTATCTTGGCTCACGTATATGATAATGTCGCTAGCATCCATACGACAGAGAACCCGGGCCGACATGGCTAGTCGAGAACCCAAAGCGGCGCTAACCCATGGAGACAGGCATACATCAATCACATCAAGCATGTCGGTCATCAACGTATGAATTCGGGCTGTAGCACTGGGCTAACAGGACTCCGGTAATCCGGGCTGTAGCAGGCTAGGCAGGACTCCGAATATCATCGTGTGACATTTCCCCAAAGGGACAGACATAGGAACAAAGTGAAACACATGCCGGCCAGTCAAGTGTCCAAAGCAGTAGTGCTGGGCTAGCAGGACTCCGGTGAACCGGGCTGTAGCGGACTACTATCGCTTAGGAAGCACTAGACTACATTTCCCCATATGAGAGGCTGCCAAGGATAAACAACTAGGTTGTCGGATCCCACTCATACCAAGCATTTCAATCATACACACAATATGCCCGATATGAGTACATATAACATGGCATCACAACAAAACTCTACAACTCAAGTACTTTATTTAAGAGGCTCCGAGGAGCCATACATAACATATTCATACAGATAGGGGTCACACGACCCAACACTCAAGTCATACAACATACAAGCACATGCGGAAGCAACTAGTCTGAGTACAGACTCTAAAAAGAAAGAAGGCTTGAAGAAGCCCTTCTATCTATAGTGGCCCTTCACAAGCCTTGGATCACCACCTGGATGGCTAGTCACTCGTCAACGTCGAGGTCTATGTAGAACCCATCGGAGGGGTTGGTGTTGTCGTCTGAAAACATTAATTAAGCAAACATGAGTACAGGGGTACTAAGCAAGTCTTACAACAGAACACAGTATACATGCACATTCTCAAGAAGGTAGTGGAGTTATTGCAGCAAGCCAGCTTTGACTCTTGGCTAAGCTATCCAACGTGACACCACCTAAAAAGCATTAGTCATACGCGAGTCCACTAATCACCATCACAATACTCCACCGTGGATCCTCTCTCGTCAATCCACGAGAGGGCCATCCGCGGCACTCACACCTATCTTGAGGCTTTTAGTAGTCTCCATTTACTTGTCTATGAACTGTATAGGTGACCAAGTAGTCCTTTACCGCGGACGTGGCTATTCGAATAGTTTCATACCCTGCAGGGGTGTACTTCTTCACACACGCTCTCACCACTTATCCCTGCTACACGACCTGTACTCGGCAACCTTCAAGCGGAAGCCCAGCGAGGGTGTCGGCCACGACCTGACTAAACACACGAGTCCCAAGTCCAGGTTTATCGCCTATTCGGGTTCCATCCATGAGCAGTCCGGCCGAGGTTTCCACTAACGGCCCCGAACGATGTGAGCAGGGTTCCCGAGACACCAAACGGGCGAATCGGTACACCGTGCCATGTGCCTACTGCAACACAGCCCACCCCTAAGGTCAGCGCTGCGTGTGGCCCCCAGCATGCTACAAACACCAGAAACTACTTGCAACTTCCGGACAGAGGACAAGAGTGGTTAATAAGTCGAGAGGGTCAATTAAGGATCCCAATGCATGGTAGTAGCTAAGTCTTAAATCACACACACAGATCTCAGTTCTTAGGGACGGTTCCAATGAAACAACCCACCATGTACTCCTACATGGCCTCTCATCGATACCTTTACCAAATCGTGTTCAACACTTTCACTCTCGAACCCGACACAACCTTTCACTCCAGTTCATCATCCCAATGAGCCAGACCCGACACAACTCTAAGCATAGCAAGCATAGCATGGTAGGAATCACAAACATGTCTCAATCAACTCCTACACATACTAGTGGGTTTCATCTATTTACTGTGGCAATGACAGGTCATGCAAAGGAAGTGGGTTCAACTACCGCAACACACAACAGTTTGAATCACGTTGTCTTAATGCAGTAAACAAGAGCAGAAGCGAGATCATGGGTTTGTATCGGAATGATCAATGGGTTGCTTGCCTGATGTAGTGGTGGTGGGATACTGCCCTTCAGACGGATATTCGGGGTTATCCTCGGAGGCAGAACCTATCACGGAAAACACACCGAACATAAACAACACATGACGATATGCAACAATATGATGCATGCTATGACATGGCAATGTGAATGTGTGTTGACCTAATCCAAGCTAGAACAGGAAGGAATGAACTCGTTTGAATCAAAGATTCAAACACTAGCTCATTTAACATAGCCAAATTAGTGCATTATCTTGTTTTGATTAAACAGCAAGGTTAAATTGTTCTAACATGCATGAAACCCGTACCAATGGATAGATTGAATTTTTCTGATCAAAATTCATATATAAAACTTTGCATTTGGAGTTACAGAGTAATCTCTATGAATTTTTGAAGTTTGCAACAATTTTTGGAATTTCCTATATAGAAATAAATTCAGAAATTAGTTATTGCGTCAGCAGTGCGTCAGGGTGACGTCAGGGGGTCAACGGGGTCGTCCAGGTCAACCTGACCTGTGGGACCCGCATGTCAGTAGTTAATTAAATTAGTTTAATTAGTTAGAACTAATCTGGGTAATTAGCAGGGGGGCCCACCTATCATAGGCGCAGGGGAGTCAACCTTGGCCCACCACGGTCAAAGTCGAAGTCAACCACGCCGGCGTTTAGCCGGCCGAGCCAAACCTTGCGAGAGTGGTTTTGAGCGTTCGGCAACCAAATGAGCCGGAGGCGTCTACGTGTAGCTGGGAGCAAGCCGCAACTCTTGGTGGCGTTGGTTGGGCTCGGGGTGGCCGGAAGCGACGCCGGCGACGACCTTGGCGGTCGCCGGAGTTCGGGTGATGATGAACTCGTGGCTGCGGGGTACGGCGAGGTGCGTGAAGTAGGGGGTTAGACTCTGGCGGCGGTGAGCATGTTAGACACCGTGGGGTGACCGGTGGATGGCCGGAGGCACGTCGGCGACGAGCTCCGCGGCGGCGCGTGCGGGTGAGCTTCGTGCAGTCGCTACGGGGCTCGGAAGCGAGAAAGGAAAGGGGGGAGAGGTAGCTGGGCTCACGGCGATCTCGAGGAAGCAAACGGCGCGGTCGGGGGCAGCTGGTCTTGGCGATGACGTCGAAGGGGATCTCCGGTGACGGCGGTGTCGGGCGAGGTCGGTGCAGAGGCCTCGGGGCAAGCGAGCGCTCGGGGCTCGGCTAGCTTGAAGAATAGGAGGGCGACGGAGCTACTAGACACGACGGATTGGCGCAAGGACGACGGAGAGCGTGACTACGGCGACGGTGCGGCTGCAGTGGCGTCGGCCATGGCGTGGGAGAGGAGGAGAGAGTCGGTGAGCGAGCGAGGTGTCCAGGGGTTCGGGGCATGACGTGGAGCTCACCCGGGCCGATGAGAGGCGAGGGAGGAAGCAGGGCGGCGGGCAGCTGCGTGGCGCGCGCTGGCGCCGCCGACGAGCACCTGCCTGCCTGCCTGGCGAGGCAAGCAGCTCGCTGGAGCGGCTGCTGGGCTGGGCCGGCTAGGTGGGCTGGGCCGGTTAGGTGGGCTGGCTGGTGGGCTGCGGCCAGGTAAGTCTTTGTGGACTTTCTCTTTTCTATTTATTCTGTAACTTTGTGGACTTTCTAAAAATACCTAAACAACTCCAAAAATCACCAAACTGCACCTGGCCCTTAGTTGGAATATTTCCAGCATGGAACATTTTAGTTTGGGATTATTTGAGCATTTGAAATATTTTATATAATTTAAATGCGCAAACTCAAATACTTATGATTTAATTCAAAAACCTTAAGATGACCTAGAAAATTGTGCACCACTTTTGGCAGAGGCTCTGAACCAAGGCAAAAATGAAGGACATTTTAGAAGGGCATTTCAGGTTCATTGAAAATATTTTTGATAAACCCTAGTTGGATTCAGAGGGGTTCTGGGGGTTCTGTCTTCCCCACTTCAACTTTCTGATGAAAAGTAAACATGATGCAACACTCTAATGCCTGGACTGACTTGGGTGTGACAACTCACCCCACTCAAAAGAATCTCGTCCCGAGATTTAGAATCCCTCGGAAAGAAGGCGGGGTACTCGAGTCGAAGACGATCCTCCCTTTCCCAAGTAGCTTCTTGCTCGGAATGGTTTGACCATTGAACGTTGAGAAAATTAATATTCTGACGTCGAGTGGTACGCTCGGCTTGATCAAGGATACGAACGGGATATTCACGATAGGTAGGGTTATCTTGGAGATCAACCGTTTCGTGGTCCACTCCTCGGATAGGATCAGAAGCAACGCTGAGTTGAGAGGCGTGGAAGGCGTCATGAACTCTGGAAAGATGCGAGGTAGTTCCAATTGGTAGGCAACTTCTCCTCGTTTGGCAAGAATGCGAAAGGGTCCAATGTAACGAGGAGCCAACTTGCCTTTGATACCGAATCGATGGGTTCCCTTTAAAGGAGTAACCCGAAGATAAGCCTTCTCGCCCACTTCATAAGACATATGCTTATGCTTGCGGTCATATTGGCTCTTTTGACGAGATTGGGCTGTTTTCAATTTCTCACGAATAACGCGAACCTGCTCTTCGGCTCCCTGAATCATATCCGGGCCAAAGAGTTGTCTCTCTCCGGTTTCTGACCAGTTAAGAGGCGTTCGATATTTTCGTCCGTAGAGAACTTTGAAAGGAGCTTTGCCTAGACTAGCTTGGTAACTATTGTTATAAGCGAATTCGGCGAATGGAAGGCATTTCTCCCAATTCATTCCGAAAGAGATGACAGAAGCTCGAAGCATGTCCTCCAGAATTTGATTGACTCGTTCTACTTGACCACTTGGTGAGGATGGAAGGCGGTGCTTGAAGAGAGGCGAGTTCCCATCGCATTTTGGAAACTTTCCCAAAATCGAGAGGTGAAGAGACTTCCACGATCTCAGTTAATCTCCAATGGAACACCATGAAGAAACACTATTCGGGAGATGTACAAATTAGCAAGCTGACTAGCGGTTATACTCTCACGAACGGGTAGAAAGTGGGCTACTTTGGAAAGACGATCGATAATCCATTTAAGATAGCATTATTCCCTCTTTTGGTCCTGGGAAACCCGGTAATGAAATCCATACCGATTTTATCCCATTTCCATTCGGGAATAGCAAAAGGTTGAAGGGTGCCAGCAGGCCGTTGATGCTCTGCTTTAACTCGATGAAAGACGTCGCAGTTAGCAATGAATTGAGCAATTTCTCTTTTCATCCTAGTCCACCAAAACCTCTGACGTAGGTCTTGATACATTTTAGTACTACCGGGATGAATGGTGAGAGGAGAGTCATGAGCTTCCTTCAGGATCAATTGCCGCAGCTGTTGTTTCTTGGGAACCACCAAGCGGTTATCGAAGAAGACAACACCTCGCTCATCCATGGAGAAACACTTAGCAACTCCGCTAGCAATGTTCTCCTTGATCCGAGATATACCTCTAACATACCGCTGAGCGGTTATGATTTGATCCGTAAGGTTGGGTTTTACCACCAGGGTGGAAAGGAATCCTCGAGGAACAAGGTGAAGATTAAGCTTACGAAATTCCTCGTGGAGAAGCGGTTTACCTTGTTGTAACATTATATTGTTACAATAAGATTTACGACTTAGTGCATCAGCCATGACATTGGCTTTGCCTGGGGTGTAAAATATTCCTAGGTCGTAATCTGTAATCAACTCGACCCAACGTCTTTACCTGAGATTCAAATCCGGTTGGATGAAGATGTATTTCAGACTTTGGTGATTAGTGTAGATTTCGCAATGGTTACCAAGGAGGTAATGTCGCCAGGTTTTGAGTGCATGGACCACTGCTGCAAGCTTTAGATCGTGTGTGGGATAGTTATCCTCATGTGGACACAACTGTCGGGAAGCGTAGGCAATCACATGACGATCTTGCATGAGTATGCAACCTAGCCCTTGTCGCGAGGCGTCGCAGTACATAATAAAGTCCTTAGAAAAATCTGGTGGAATAAATGCAGGGAGCGGATGTCGAGGCGTCTTTTCAGTTCTGAAAAGCTGAACTTCGCCTTTGTCGTGTCCATTCGAACTTTTTATCTTTCTTGAGGAGTTCGGTTAGAGGCTTAGAAGTTCTCGACGAAGCGGCGGCAATAGCTCGCTAAACCAAGAAAACTCCAAACTTGCTTAACCGATTTAGGTGGAGTCTAGTCAAGGACGGCT
Organism: Aegilops bicornis; assembly: GCA_021605145.1. Taxonomy (NCBI): domain Eukaryota; kingdom Viridiplantae; phylum Streptophyta; class Magnoliopsida; order Poales; family Poaceae; genus Aegilops; species Aegilops bicornis. The sequence goes on along the minus strand of CM038673.1, from coordinate 63,869,032 downwards.
TGAACTCGCTCGGGATTGACAGCAATGCCCTTACCATAAATTACATGGCCTAGATAGGTCACTTCTGGCAACCAAAACTCACATTTAGAAAATTTGGCATAAAGGCGATGCTCTCGAAGTTTCATCAACACTAGCCTTAAATGTTCGGCATGTTCTTCCTCATTCTTGGAGTAGATGAGTATATCATCTAGGTAAACCACGACGAATTTATCCAAATACTCCATGAAGATCGAGTTCATTAATCGAGAGAAGGTGGCTGGAGCGTTGGTTAAACCGAAGGACATGACGGTGTACTCGTATTGGCCATAACGAGTTACAAAGGCCGTTTTAGGTATGTCCCCGTTCTTGATTTTGATTTGATGGTAGCCCAACCTCAAATCCATCTTGGAAAAGACTGAGGATCCAGCGAGCTGATCATACAGGTCGTTGATCCTGGGGAGCGGATACTTGTTCTTAATGGTGACCAAATTGACAGGTCGGTAATCTACAACCATCCGATCCGTTCCATCCTTCTTCTTGACGAAGAGGACAGGACAAGCCCATGGAGAAGAACTAGGACGGATGAAACCCTTTTGCAAGGACTCATCGAGTTGTTTCTTAAGCTCGGCTAGTTCTAGGGGTGCCATCTTATAAGGTCTTCTGGAGATTGGAACGGTACCTAGAACAAGATCTATCACGAACTCAACATCCCTGTCAGGTGGAACACCTGGCAGTTCTTCTGGAAAGACATCCGGAAAGTCACGGACTACCGGGATATCTTCAAGGTCTGGAAGGGGGTTGGCATTTAGAGAGTAAAGCTGACGCTTAGACACTCGGGTCAAAACATTGGCTGTCTTGCCCGAAGGGTGGGTGAGTTGAACAGTTCTAGTAGAGCAATCGATCTTAGCGTAATGGGCTGACATCCAGTCCATACCCAAGATGATGTTTATGTCCGAGGACTTGAGAGCTATTAGTGACGCGAGGAAAACTAATGCATCGACAAGGATTTCATTTCCATGGCTAATTTTTGAGGTTTGCCACTTAGAACCGGGGTTTGAATTACCATGGAGGTGGGCATGTCACAAAATGTGGTGTTGTGCAACCGAGCATAGCTCTCAGAAATAAATGAATGAGATGCTCCAGTATCAAAGAGAACAGTTGCCGGATGGCAATTAACAAGGAGCGTACCAAGAACGACATTGGGATCCTCATGGGTTTCCTCAGCTGAAACATAGTTGAAATGGCCCACGGCGGTGGCGGTGGTTTAAGCGTAGAGCACCTTTCCTGCTGGCTTACCACGGCCAACAGACTTTCCGACTTGGTTGGGGTTGTTCTGGGGATACTCACGGGCGTAGTGACCCGTCTCCCCACACTTGAAGCAAGTTACCACATTGGGACGTGGGGCAGCATTAGCAGTGGGGCCACCATAGGCCTTGGATGGTGCATACTTCTGGTTGGGGCGAGGTGCCTCAAAGGATGGCCTCGGAGTGAATCTGGGTGGCAGGGCGGTACTTGGGATCCAGACCCGGCGCTTCTGGGATCCAGAACCGGATGAAGAACCAAAGTCGCGGGAGTGCTTGCGCGAAGCTTCAAAGTCAGACTGTCCAGTTTCGGCGCTGATAGCCTTGTTGACTAACTTCTGAAAGGAGGGGCACTCGTGCGAGCGAAGATCACGGTGAAGCTCGGGGTTAAGTCCCTTGCGGAACCTTGCACCTTCTTGGCGTCGGTGGATACTTCTTGAGGAGCATATCGTGCTAGATTTCCAAACTCACGATTGTATGCATCCACGGTCAGCCTACCACAGGTGAAATTACAGAATTCTTCCCTCTTGCGATCCATGAGACCTTCCGGATGTGATGCTCACGGAAAGCCGCGACCTGAACTCAGCCCGGTAGTGATTTGGCCAACCGCGCATAGCCTCGAAATTTTCCCACCAAAGGCTAGCAGGGCCTTGAGGTGGTAAGCGGCAAAAGGTGACCTTGTCGACCCGCCACGTTGGCAGAATGTAGCTTATGGGTGATGCTGCGGAGCCAGTCATCCGCATCGAGAGGCTCGACGGAATGCTTGAACTTCGGTGGATATAGCTTGACAAAGTCATTGAGTGACACCAGGTCATTCCTTGGCTGGCGTGCGGTATTCTGCTCAATCCGCTCCAGCAAGCGATTGGTCTCACGCTTGTTGCGTTCTGCCTCCAGCATAACTTCGGCCAGAGAGGGTGGTTGGGGCAGATTTGCATTCCTAGCGGCACTGGCTTCACCCTGCTCCGGAGCAGCAGGGTTGTTGCGGGTATTGACCATCCTAGGAAAACAAGACAAAGATGGCAAAATCTGGCGGACAAGGTGCGGAATGTAATGGATAACACGGAATGCAGAGATATTCATCCGTATGACATGGTAATATAGAAGCTGCCATATATATACCAACAGTCATACACGCCATTCATAGTCTAGTACAAGCCCGGCTAAGAACAACTACGACGAAAGACGTTACATCTCATCGGAAGCATTCCAAACTCCTATACATTATTTTTCTACACTTCCGGAATTGATACACACTAAGTCATATTCCACAGATCACGCAGGACGGTGGAAATACAACTATTACAATACTAGAGATACTACTACTAACTCGGGCGCCTCCGTAGTAGTCCTCATAGAAGTCACCTCCATAGCCTGGAAGCTCAACATGGTTATCCAGGAAGCAGGCGGTCTGAGGAGCTTGGGGACCATAGGGGCTAGGATGAGGTCTTGGACCAACAAACTGTGGCCTGCGGGGACCACTTGGTGGGGTGATGCCTCCCACATCACGCCAATCCACCATATCCGACAGAGCAGATCTCACAGGGTACAGATCCCTAGTATCCATACATCCATCTTGCACAGCCGGTGCAAACCGAGTCAACGTGGCCCAATGATCGGCGCGAGTGTTGAAAAGCACTAACCTCAAGGCCCGATTCTCTCGGTCTTTATCCTCGAGCATCTCAGCAGTGGTGCGAGTAAGTGAGTCCTCTTGTGTGGAGACAGCATAGATAGCCTGGAGGTACCCTTGTGCCCCCGGAAGTGAGGCCGGCATATAACAGAAATCGGTGTTCCGAAGTAGGCCAGTCCTGACTCGCATAATGGTCATCATAGAGTAGGCAGCATCCTATACCGCCATCTCAATAGTAACCCCGAGTCCACAAGAACAGTGAAGGGGCTCGGTAGATCTAGGATAAGACGGAAAGATTCTGACAGTACAGAGGTACTGGCTTTGGTTAAAGTCTCGGAACTGCTCTTCGACAGTGTATTCGGGATACCAACGGTAACCCGTCTCAATCATTACCCGGACTAGCATAGCCGTATGACCGGGCACATTGATGCACCTGGTCAGACGAACCACTTGGTTTTGAGCACGAGTGGCCATCTGAAAGCACAGCCACAATACAAAGACATTAGAATTTCTAGGGAAAATCGGACAACATAACATCTGTAAATGCTCAAGAATAGATTTGAGACATTCAAAATCAGATTGCAAAGCCACTCAGCAACATCATATCAAGGTTCGGGTTCAACTGATAACACGCTAATCATTGGTAGAAACTGAACTGAGGCTGGTAACCATCAATCCTAAAAGTTACTACGGATTAGTAACACGTGATCCTGATAGAGAAAGAGAGCCTAGTCCTATACCCATGTAGAATGAGAAGAGGATGACTCAGATCAGAGGGCATAAGGTAAAGGAGTAAAAAGAGGCTTACGTCCCTCCCACAATCAATTCCCCTACATATAACTAAAGCATTTCTAGACTCGACATCGACCAGTTTGGCTTAACGAACCTACAGGCAGTCCGGCTCTGATGCCAACGCTGTCAGGACCCCGATTCCAAGTCACATAGATCCAGCCGGTAACATCTCATATCACTTTGCGGCCTCATGCACGGTATTCCCACGGGTGTCGCCTTACCATGGCATGTGACCGTTTGCGTATCTTGGCTCACGTATATGATAATATCGCTAGCATCCATACGACAGAGAACCCGGGCCGACATGGCTAGTCGAGAACCCAGAGCGGCGCTAACCCATGGAGACAGGCATACATGAATCACATCGAGCAAGTCGGTCATCAACGTATGAATTCGGGCTGTAGCACTGGGCTAACAGGACTCCGGTAATCCGGGCTGTAGCAGGCTAGGCAGGACTCCGAATATCATCGCATGACATTTCCCGAAGGACGGACATAAGGAACGAAGTGAAACACATGCCGGCAGTCAAGTGTCCAAAGCGGTAGTCTTTGGGCTAGCGGGACTCGGTGAACTGGCTGTAGCGGAAACTATAAACAGGAAGCACTAGACTACATTTCCCAATATGAGAGGCTGCCAAGGATAAACAACTAGGCTGTCGGATCCCACTCATACCAAGCATTTCAATCATACACACGATATGCCCGATATGAGGACATACAACATGGCATCACAACAAAACTCTACAACTCAAGTACTTTATTTAAGAGGCTCCGAGGAGCCATACATAACATATTCATACAGATAGGGGTCACACGACCCAACACTCAAGTCATACAACATACAAGCACATGCGGAAGCAGACTAGTCTGAGTACAGACTCTAAAAAGAAAGAAGGCTTGAAGAAGCCCTTCTATCTACAGTGGCCCTTCACAAGCCTTGGATCACCACACAGGTGGCTAGTCACTCGTCAGCGTCGAGGTCTATGTAGAACCCATCGGAGGGTTGGTGTTGTCGTCTGAAAACATTAATTAAGCAAACATGAGTGCAGGGGTACTCAGCAAGTCTTACAACAGGAACCTATTATACATGCACATTCTCAAGAAGGTAGTGGAGTTATTGCAGCAAGCCAGGTTTGACTCTTGGCTAAGCTATCCTACGTGACACCACCTGAAAAGCATTATCGTACGCGAGTCCACTAATCACAATCACAATACTCCACCGTGGATCCTCTCTCGTCAATCCACGAGAGGGCCATCCATGCACTCACACTTATCTTGAGGCTTTTAGTAGTCTCCATTTACTTGTCTATGAACTGTATAGGTGACCAAGTAGTCCTTTACATGACGCGGCTATTCGAATAGTTTCATACCCTGCAGGGGTGTACTTGTTCACACACGCTCTCAGCACTTATCGCTGCTACACGACATGTACTCGGCAACCTTCAAGCGGAAGCCCGGCGAGGGTGTCGGCCACGACCTGACTAAACACACGAGTCCCTAGTCCAGGTTTATCGCCTATTCAGGTTCCATCCGCAGGGAGTCCGGCCGAGGTTTCCACTAACGGCCCCGAACGATGTGAGCAGGGTTCCCGAGACACCAAACAGGCGAATCGATACACCGTGCCACGTGCCTCTTGCAACACAGCCCACCCCTAAGGTCAGCTGCGTCATGCCCCCAAAGATGCTACAAACACACGAAACTACTTGCAACTTCCGGACAGAGGACAAGAGTGGTTAATAAGTCGAGAGGGTCAATTAAGGATCCCAATGCATGGTAGTAGCTAAGTCTTAAATCACACACAGATCTCAGTTCTTAGGGACGGTTCCAATGAAACAACCCACCATGTACTCCTACATGGCCTCTCATCGATACCTTTACCAAATCGTGTTCAACACTTTCACTCTCGAACCCTACACAACCTTTCACCCCAGTTCATCATCCCAATGAGCCAGACCTGACACAACTCTAAGCATAGAAAACATAGCAAGCATAGCATGGTAGGAATCACAAACATGGCTCAATCAACTCCTACACATACTAGTGGGTTTCATCTAGTTACTGTGGCAATGACAGGTCATGCAAAGGAAGTGGGTTCAACTACCGCAACACACGACAGTTTGAATCGCGTTGTCTTAATGCAGTAAACAAGAGCAGAAGCGAGGTCATGGGTTTGTATCGGAATAATCAATGGGTTGCTTGCCTGATGTAGTGGTGGTGGGATACTGCCCTTCAGACGGATATTCGGGTTATCCTCGGAGGCAGAACCTATCACGGAAAACACACCGAACATAAACAACACATGACGATATGCAACAATATGATGCATGCTATGACATGGCAATACGAATGTGTGTTGACCTAATGCAAGCTAGAACAGGAAGGAATGAACTCGTTTGAATCAAAGATTCAAACACTAGCTCGTTTAACATAGCCAAATTAGTGCATTATCTTGTTTTGATTAAACAGCGATGTTTACTTGTTCTGACATGCATGAAACCAGTACCAATGGATTGATTGAATTTTTTTGATCAAAATTCTTATATAAAACTTTGCATTTGGAGTTACAGATTAATTTCTATGAATTTTTGAAGTTTGCAACAATTTCTGGAATTTCCTATATAGAAATAAATTCAGAAATTAGTTATTGTGTCAACAGTGCGTCAGGGTGACGTCAGGGGGTCAACGGGGTCGTCCAGGTCAACCTGACCTGTGGGACCCGCATGTCAGTAGTTAATTAAATTAGTTTAATTAGTTAGAACTAATCTGGGTAATTAGCAGGGGGGCCCACCTGTCATAGGCGCAGGGGAGTCAACCTGGGCCCACCCTGGTCAAAGTCAGGGTCAACCACGCCGGCGTTTAGCCGCCGGCGAGCCAGACGCGGCGGCGAGAGTGGTTTTGAGCGTTCCGGCAACCAAATGAGCCGCGGAGGGCGTCTACGTGTAGCTGGGAGCAAGCCGCAGCTCTTGGTGGCGTTGGTTGGGCTCGGGGTGGCCGGAAGCGACGCCGGCGACGACCTTGGCGGTCGCTAGAGTTCGGGTGATGATGTACTCGTGGCTGCGGGGTACGGCGAGGTGCGTGAAGTGGGGGGTTAGACTCTACGCGACGCGGTGAGCATGTTAGACACCGTGGGGTGACCGGTGGATGGCCGGAAGCATCGTCGGCGACGAGCTCAGCGGCCAGCGTCTGAGTGAGCTTCGTCACGATCGCTACGGGCTCCGGCGAGAAAGGAAAGGGGAGAGGTAGCTGGGCTCACGGCGATCTCGAGGAAGGAAGCAGCGCGGTCGGGGCGAGCTGGTGCGGCGGTGACGTCGAAGGGATCTCCGGCGGCGAGTCGGGCGAGATCGTCACGAAGGCCTCGGGGCAAGCGGCGCCGAGGCTCGGCTAGCTCGAAGAAGAGCAGGCGGCGGAGCTACTAGACCTGACGGAATGGTGCAAGGACGACGGAGAGCGCGACTACGGCGACGGTGCGGCTGCAGTGGCGTCGGCCATGGCGTGGGAGAGCGAGGGAGAGAGTCAGGTGAGCGAGCGAGGTGTCCAGGTGGTTCGGGGGATGACGTGGAGCTCACCCAGGCCAGTAGAGAGGCGAGGGGAGGAAGCAGGGCGGCGGGCAGCTGCGTGGCGCGCGCTGGCGCCGCCGACGAGCACCTGCCTGCCTGCCTGGCGAGGCAAGCAGCTCATTTGGAGCGGCTCTTGGGCTGGAGCCAGCTAGGTGGGCTGGCTGGTGGGCTCTTGACAGGTAAGTCTTTCTCCTTTCTTTTATTTCTCTTTTCTATTTATTCTGTAACTTTGTGGACTTTCTAAAAATACCTAAACAACTCCAAAAATCACCAAACTTCACCTGGCCCTTAGTTGGAATATTTCCAGCATGGAACATTTTAGTTTGGGATTATTTGAGCATTTGAAATATTTTATATAATTTAAATGCCCAAACTCAAATACTTATGATTTAATTCAAAAACCTTAAGATGACCTAGAAAATTGTGCACCACTTTTGGCAGAGGCTCTGAACCAAGGCAAAAATGATGGACATTTTAGAAGGGCATTTCAGGTTCATTGGAAATATTTTTAATAAACCCTAGTTGGATTCAGAGGGGTTCTATGGGTTCTATCTTCCCCACTTCAACTTTCTGATGAAAAGTAAACATGATGCAACACTCTAATGCCTGGACTGACTAGGGTGTGACAATTCTACAACTATTTTGCAAGAAAGACTTAGACAGTGTTCATAATTGCACTGAGAATTAAACATGTTAATTCAATAGTGCGCTCCCACTCAAATCAATATCTCTCATAATTAATTTTGAGTGATACAAGATCAGCATATCCATTCAACGCCATTGAAAGAGATAAACACTGATGGCGCGAAATTCAATCGGTAGGCAAACTTGCCGATCAAATCTCTATGTGACTCTTGTTCATCTTTCGATGGGCGCGTTCCGAGCTCAGGGAGATCCTTCCAGAACGTCAAGACAAACAAGTGATCTTGCTGCGAGGTCTCAACTCACCCGTCTCACACTTCCCTAATCGTTCGTACCCAGGGAGATCCTGCGATACCCCGAAAAGTTAGGTGCCGTGATGGTGCTACACTTGGGAGAACACTAACTACTTGATATTTTTTGAGAGATCACCCTAATAAAAGCGACTACCACGCAATCAAGAAGGGTGCATCAAGAGGGATAAACATCTCACGCAATTCATAATAGCATGATATGGTATAGCCTCTTCTGACATTTCTTCATCTTCGGCATTCGCGTCGGTGTTCACCTTCGCGAAGATTGCCACCACCTTGTCGATGCACCAGATAATATCGCTATCTCCATAGAGGATAAATAAATGCATTACTTAAGGTTGACACGCAGGTCATTAAAATGCAATCATATGGATCTAGCCATCATGCCGAATCATGACACGCAGGTCATGTTAATTACATCATATAGTAATCTCATACATAATCAAATTGAATATGAGCATTGCTATACCACATCACATGCACATCCTGCAAAACCAAGTTAGACGCCTCTAATCGGTTTATGCAAAAATTTATTATTCGTGGCTTCTAAGGTATTGACTTAAACTGCAGCTAGCAACGGTTTATCATCAAGTATGATTATTCAAGTTGCTAGATTAACATCTCGGGGTGTATGAAACACGAGATAATGAAATCTCGAGCCCCATACTAAACTTCATCATACGCATGACCCCCGTGTAGATCATATCTGCAATGCCCTTTCATCTGCGAATTTCATCTTTCTTTTGACTACTGCAGAACGCAAAGAACTAATAGCACTTCCATGATCAATCAGGATCACGGATTGCCAGAACTTTGTCAAATTCCACCATGTTGTCTCGAGATTGAGCAAACGCAAATTCTAGGGAAGCAACAAGAACGTTGGGTAACAGATTTCATCTGTCACCCGCATAAATAATTTTCAGCAATAGATCTCATCTACTACCTAATTATATTATGCACTACCCATACATCTCCATGTATTCTAGATCGCAACCTGCATCTACGCATAGCACAGCTCTTGATGCCACTGTAGGGAAACGTAGCAGAAAATAAAAAATTTCCGACTTACGCACCAGCCCAGGACCACTATGGAGACTGCATACAAGGTTTGATCTTTTTCGTTACCGACTCATAGCGCAGCGGGAAGTAGAGTCGATGACGATCGGCGGTGCAGATCCCCGCAGCTAGGATTTACAACCTCCCAACCGCGAGGATGTATACCCTCATCTGCCCCTCGGACAGCCCTCCGGGAGGTGGTCGGACAGTCCCCCGGACGGTGTCGCGGACAGCCCTTCGGGAGGACCTTCGAAACTCGGACGGTCACTCGGACAGCCCTTCGGGAGGACCTTTGAAACTCGTACGGCCACCCGGACAACCCTTCAGGAGGCACTCTCGAACTAAGACCGAAACTACGATCTCTCTACAGAGTTGCACACATACGGTGTCATCTATCCAGCAGGGCTTCGCCATCCAGAACTAGTTCCAACTGAAACCCAGACAGCCTTTCGGCTCTACGAAACTATTTCGTAGGGAGGGAGAGAGAAGCCAGATCATTTGCAATGGCACTTGTATGTGAGAAAGAATGAGTGTGGAGAGTGCCTCTCCACCTCTATTTATAGGAAAACCCAAGGGGTAGGGGACACATGAAAAACCCAAAAATGCTTACACTTTATGTCACACATAAAGGGCATAAAGGGCATAAAGGGATGACAAGTGGAGCCCCATGGAGGAGCTGCACCCTCCAACGTCCCACCTTCATGGGGGCCCCCCAAAGGGGGTTCCTTGGTCCCCAAGTACTTCTAGAAACCTTTTGGGAAAAGCCCCAAAAGGTGGCTTTCCATAAATATCCCAAAAAGCACTTTCACTATTCACGACGACATTTTTCAGTGTCCGTTCGAACTGAAAATATTTATGTGGGCTTAGAACGTTTCCAGTACCCACTAAAATAATTTTCAACGCATTCTGAAACAATTCCGAATTAGTGATTTTCATCTGCGAAAAGTATCTGAAGTGGTTCCGGCAGCTCCTGAGCATATCCAGCTTTTATCCCTGAAAATTCCAAAAAGTTTCCAGAATGACTCTAGCATCCTCCAAGAATTATCAGGCATGTCCCGAAACCAATTTGACTTAATAGTATATCCCGAAAGAACTTTTCGGTTTCACCGAAACTCATTCGATGACCTCTCTCTGCAGAACTTTTCCGCTGTCCGAAACCTTTCCGTTGTCCTAAACTTTTCTGGTGTTTTTCTCTCAAACTCCTTGTCTAGTATTCAACAGATAGATGACCCTTAAGCATGTGACCCTATAGGTTCGGTGAAGTATAGACATGACCCGGAACCCCTTCCGATCAATGATCAACATCGGAGCCGTGGACACCCATATTGACCCCTATACCCACACGAATAAATATTCGAGTCAACCTCCAGTTGCAGTGAGCTATTCCTGTTGCTTCACAATATGTTACTAACACCCGAGGTGAGATATGTTGCATCCATGTGGACGAACAATTTGTCCACCATGCAAGTTACCTCGTTACCGGTTTTGTTCTCTTTTCTCGTTTCCGTGTTCTAGTATCCCAGTGATCAAATCACATTGTGTCTGGCCAGACGATGATGGATACTGTAATACCGAGAGGGCCCAAGAATATCTCTCCATCGTCAGAGGAGCAAATTCCAATCTTGAGCTATCAAGTTACTTGACACACTTTTCCATGAACCAGTAAGCCGCCGTAATAGCCACCCATTTACGGATGGCGTTTAACAAACCCCAAAGTTCATGAAGCAAGCATGAAGAAACTTGATACTCTCATGGTCTAAGGAGTCATGCAAACGTTAACCATCTCTGCGTTATGTACCATTTAACTTGTGACGAATGAATCTCATAGCATAACATCAATCCGTGTCGATTCAACACAAATGTTCTCTTAACATTGTGGCCTCAAAGCTGCTGGCATAGACATGCCCATGATCAGGAAAACAGAACCATCATGCAACACTTGAGCTAGTCTTAGAGGCCAGACTAGGAATACTTCTTACCGTTTATTATTCCACACGTGCATATGACTCTTCCTCCGAGCCTCGTGGATATTCCAGACTCGAGAATCATTGCAGTTATAGCATCGAACATAAACATAATTATGAACTCGGAGATAAATAATATCATTTATTATTGCCTCTAGGGCATATCTCCTACAACCGCCACCTTCAGCCGTGAAAGATAGTGCATGACACTGGCGAGGCGAGACTCCAGTCAGAGCACGTTCATGGCAGCTTCATCCTTAATAGGGGAGAGGATGGGGTCCAAGCTCGTCTCAATTCGCCCAGTCTCTTCCTCGAAGTTCTGGCAGAATTCTGCACACACAACAAAGCGACGAGTCAACAGCTGTATAATGAGTCGACAACAGCAAGTCAGTCAGACAAGGAAAAGCACCTTCAAGCATAAGGAACAACTTCTTGGTGAGCCCTCCCAGATACGCCTCCAGATCGCCTCTCTTCCGAGTGAGATCTCCAACTTTGTTGGCTAGAGCTGCCTTGTCTTTCTTCAGCTGCACAACTTCCTTGTTGGCCTCACGGATGGCAGTCTTCAGTTTGGCGTTTTCTTCATCTAACTTGCCGATTGAAGCCAGCTTCTTGTCGGCAAGTTCGGTTTTTTCTCGGGCCGTCTTCTGAGCTGCGGCAAGGTCAAGGTCCTACTGTTCCAGGGCCTGCTTCATTTTCTCTAAAGAAATAACATTCTTCAGACGAGCTTGGAGTTGTCTATTTTCACTACGCACATCTGCTCGAGTAGTGTCACTCGGTTCAACGAATGAAAAAGAAAGATGACAAAGCAAACAATCAGCAAGTCATTACCTCCCTTGGCAGTTGCTTCATCCTGCGCATTCTTCAAGTTCCCCTTGGCTAGGGCCAAATCAAGGTTGAGTTGGATCTGTTGCTTCTTTAAATCAGCAAACTGACTCCCGAAGTCACAAGATTTCTACAGTAAAAGACATGTCAACCGACTGAGACAGAGATCAATTGCTTCCGAGCGAAAAAGATACAAGTTCAAGTCATTACCACAAAAAAGTTCTAAGACTACTACCGAATCAAACATTCAACAGTAGTCTCGGGGACTACACCCAGTGGGTGCACTTGGCGTGCCCCCACTGGTTCTGCTTTCCACTCGACGTGGTTCAAAAAAAAGTGTGTGGCAATACTTGTTCTCAGAGCACCGCCGACTGCCCGCAGTCGACCGCGGTCTTGAGGACTACACCTAGTGGGTGCACTTGGCATGCCCCCACTGGTCCGAATCTCACTCGGCGCGATCAGTCTAAACCGAGTGGAAGAACTGTAAAGTGGTATTTTTGATAAAGACCCCCACCGAATGAAACATTCGACAACGGTCTCGGGGACTACACCGAGTGGGTGCACTCTGCGTGCCCCCACTGATTCAAAGATACACTCGACACGACATGGTCGACTCAAGTGAGAACATTACTCAGCAAAAGTTGAAAACACCCAGTGGGTGTACAGATGCAAGATGCAGACTCTTGATAGATGCACATTATGGATCCAGAACACTCGTCCACGGACATCTTACGGATAGCAAAGCAGCAGTTGTCAAGTAGCATATCCTAACAGAACAAGCGTCAAGTTAAAGATCAGTCGGAAGTCAACTAACCTGGACGTTAGCTTGGAGGGCTGAGCGGGCATCATAAGCAGCTTGGCTAGCATCACGCACCAATTTCATTAGATCCATCATAAGGCCCGCCTGGCGTATAGCTTCTTTCGCGGCGCTTATTGGTTCCTCTGGAGCAAGATGGGCAATGAAGAGTGAAGTTGATGGAACACTTGCAGCAGCTTGGGGATCTAAGGCATGGAGTTGCACAGACGAAATAGGGGTATGCTCAGTCGATGCTGAAAGATGTCCACTCGACAAGGGAACCGCCAAAGTAACAGAAGCGCGATTGAAGTCTCCGGACTGCTGATTTGTTGGTTCTTTCACCGGGGTCGACTGAGGCGTCTTGCTAGCTGGCACTCTCCTGCCTAAGGTCCTGCCCCTCTTTCCCGTGGGCTTCTGAGGCACATCTTGATCGTCATCTGGAAGTTCAATAACATTTTACGAAACTACAAAAGAATCGACCACAAGAGTTCAGTCAACCGAGAAAATAGTTGGCAAAGTAGAGACAAGATGACAAGAGTCATACCCGCCTTGGAGGTGACCGCGTCTTCCATCTCCTCACCATCGTCCTCCTTGTAAATGGAAGTCCCAGAGGTAGCAGCACTGCAAATCTCAAGATTCACTCGGTCAAGCAAGAAAATGGGTCGACAACCGATATAAGATTCCCTGAGCAAAGGGTGAAAACGAAACACTTACGCAGAGGCGACGGGAAAGTCAACCTTAATCTTGGGAAAGGATTTCCGAGGCTTTGACGGTGCAACCTTGAGCTGCTCCGGAGCCTTCTCAGTCGGTACTGAAGAAGATCTCCGAGTGCGCTTTGAAGTCTGGTCTGTCGGTGCCGTCGCTTTGCCCGGATACTTGCTGGGTCATGCTTTTGTTTGGAGCGTCTTTTCGAACGAGGTGGAGAGTCGACCTCCTCACCACTGCTCGAGTCTTCGTCCTCTTCATCACCCTCAGCGTCAGAGTCCCAACCGCCGTTGTCGCCCCCGCTCTCCTCTCCCGCCTGGGTCTGCTCTCCATTTGGCATCGAGTACATCTCAGTATATATCTACAGAGCAAAGAGTCACACAAAAGTCAGTCGGATTGGAGCTTAGTAACAAATCAAAACAAAAGACATTCGGCGTTGAAAATCGGACCTTGTCTGGTTCGTTGGCCTTATCGAAAGGTGGAACCCTCTTGGACCCCCTAGGGTTGTCTTTGTTACTAGTGATGCCCTGCAGCCACTGCTCTACTACCTCCTCGGTGACTTCCTCCGGGTGGATCCGAGTGGTATCCTCAATACCTGAGTACATACACATAGGATGATCACGAGCCTGGAGTGGCTGGATGCGTTGACTGAGAAATACTTCAAGAAAGTCGATGCCAGTCACGCCATCACGGACTAACTAGACTACTCGTTCAACTAGCATGTTCACCTTTGCTTTCTCCTCTGGGTTCACTTTCAAAGGAGAAGGTGGCTGGACTCGATCAATGGAAAAGGGAGGAAGCCCAGTCGACTGACCAGGAGTCGGTTGGTCTTTGCAGTAGAACAAGGTCGACTGCCACCCTCTAACTGAATCAGGAAGTGTCATAGAAGGAAAAGAGCTCCTACCCCTCGTCTGAATTCCCAGACCCCGACACATCTGGATCACATGCGTTCTCTCATCACTCGGATTGGCATTTTTCACAGCTTGAGAGCGGCAGGTGAATATATGTTTGAAGAGACCCCAGTGCGGTCGACAGCCAAAGAAATTCTCACACAGAGAAACAAATGCAGCAAGATAGGTGATGGTGTTGGGGGGAAAGTGATGAAGTTGAGCTCCAAAGAAATTCAAGAAACCTCAGAAAAAGGGATGTGGAGGCAATGAGAAGCCGCGGTCGACATGAGTCGCAAGGAGAACGCACTCACCGTCTTGCGGCCGCGGTCGACATGAGTCGCAAGGAGGACGCACTCACCGTCTTGCGGCCGTGGCTCGGTCTCGCTCCCCGGCAACTACCAAGACTCAAGGGAAATCAAGCCCCCTTCGATCAGATCCACCATGTCCTCCTTCTGGATCGTGGATCTGATCCAGTCGCCCTGGATCCAGTCGGGCGGCAGGCCGGACCTCGACGATGACCCGCCCCGACTCGTCTTCTTGCCCTTCGCTACCATCGTCGCCTTCTTCGCACGCTCCAGGGCCGCCATCTTCTCCTTTCCCATCGCAGCAGGCTGCGCTCGGATGGGGCGGCAGCGTCGAGGGTGAGGGCAAATGCGGTGGAGAAGCAGAGGAAGAAGAAGGGGATGAGAAGCACTGTGTGGGATACATTGGCCGCAACGCCTTATATAGGCCCGTAACCGAGTGGCTGACTCGTGGGCCCAAGTGATTCTGTCAAATCCCGAAACAGTCGCGCGCTGGGCATGTGGCGAAAAAGGCGGCACGAAGATCGAGGCACCCCTGCCTAATCCATCCCATTTACTGTGAAGCCCTCAGCCTCGCGCGCTTCCCCAAATTTCGAATCCCGTGAGATCCGGGAATGGCAACGCAGTCAATCCCGCCAAAGATCTCATACCAGATCAACACTCGAAGCTTATCGTCAAAATTCACTCGACAGCTCAGGAATGGATCAAGGCGACTGAAAATGAAGTCGAAGTTGTTGCGTGGTTCATCAATCCAAGTAAAACGCTTCCGAAGCGTGAAAACTGGGTCGGAACCATCTTCAACCACTTTTTTCACTCGAACCCTGAACCATTCGGGGGCGAATGACGAAGACATGTACCTACGGTAGGGTAATAGGTCTGACCTAGACACCCTTCCCAAGGACATTACCTTGAAATCAAGAGTATTCAAAGGACAAAAACATCTACTCGACCAGAAACGTTCCACTCGGAAAACCTAATTTCATTCGATCGGAATGTACTCACTCGACCACAGTGGAGACCACTCGGAAGACAGAAGATCTAAAGCCACTCAGAACGGAAATGGTCAGGCGTTCACTCTGTAGTTTTAAAGGTCATTTATATGCCTTTATTGCTGGCGTTACAAGTAACGCCCTATCTTTATGTACATTGAACCATGTGTAACCGAGGGCCGAAGGGGTCTGGCGTACTCTATATAAGCCACCCTCCTCCTCAGGCACAAGGGTTCGCACCCCCTGTAACTTCACGCATAATCCAATCTACCGAGCCCCCGGGCACCGAGACGTAGGGTTGTTACTTCCTCCGAGAAGGGCCTGAACTCATAAATCTTGCGTGCACAATCTCATCGTAGCTAGGATCTTGCCTCCTCATACCTACCCCCGATTCTACTGTCATACTTAGAACCACGACATAGACCACGAGAGATAATTTATGTGCCTATGGTCGCAATGGTTCACCCTAATCTTTTTGCCTCCCCACCCCTAATCAATAATCTACACCACTGAATCAGTTGCAGATTTCATGTGACTTTTTTTAGATGCCTAGCTAGAAGATTTCCTCATTAATTATATATTTTTAGAAGGCTAGCTAGCTAGATGTGCCTATAGCCAGTTGTTGGAAGACCTCTGTTTGAGTAGTGTGTCTTACCTACTAGGTAGAAAGTGTGGCTTGCCGCACCCGGCAGCTATGCTGCCGGGTATAGTCGTCGGTGGGAACGACACCTATGGAATCACAAGAATCCCTAATACGGTCGCGGGGCGCGGGGTCGTGAGAAGAGCGGATAAAACAGATAGCACACGGTTTCCTTATCCAGGTTTGGGCCGCGAGGATGCGTAAAACCCTACTCTTGCTTTGGTGGTTTGTTTATCTGTGTTCTTGAACTAGCAATGGGGCGTGAGGAGCTCCAAAAAGCCGAATCCTCTTCCTGGTCGCCTTGGGCCTCCTTTTATAGGGAAAGGGGTTGCCACAGTGGCACACAGGAGGTGGAATAGGTACAGTGATGCGAGTTTATCCCTCAAATTACATGACAAGGCGCCTTTAATGCGTCTTGCTTAGGTGTCCTTGCTTTATCGGGGACGGGGGAGAGCCCTGTCTTGTCCGTCGCCGCTCCCTTTCGTGTCGACCGCATACAGCCAGCGGTGCCCGCGGTGCCATGTAGGCAGGCAGGCAACTGAGGTGGCGCAGTGGTGGGTCTCCTCGAAGATCCACTTGCCGCCACGCAGGTGCCTGCCCAACTGGTTGGGTCGGCAGCCGCATGCAAACTGTGGCGGAGGTTTGATTGGCGTGGGCCTGATGGTGGCCCTACGGGTGTTCTTGTCAAGGGCCTCGGCGTAGCCCCGGCAAGGGTCTTGCCGGGGGCCTTGTGGTCCTCCTTGGCTGGGATCCCGCCATGGGTCATCATCTTCTATAGTGTGTATCTGATCTTGAATGTCTTCACAAAGATCTGCATGCCACCACGGGGATGTCTCCCGAATCCTTGCCCCATGGGGGCAGTGGACTCAAGGGTGATTCGCTCCGTAGGCGTGGGGCGAGCTGCCACGGCAAGGGTCTTGCCGGGTTCGCTAGAACCGCCTCCGGCAAGGATCTTGTCGGGGGAGTCCGCTTCGTCCCCTTTGCTCTTTGCGGTCTTGGTCTTGGCGTCGTTCTGCTCCTTTCGAACTTCGGCCTTACCTTGGCTCACCTCCCTTGCCTTGCTCAGTGTGGTGGTGCCCGTGGCTCAGACTGCCCGTGCACAGTTATAGGGGTACAAAAAGTGTACCCCTCTTTTTGTACACCGACAGGAGCCCCCGGGCCTGGGCCACACGTAAGCGCAATCGCGTCGTTGGGCTAGGCCCAAAAACGGTGCGTGGGCAGGCGGGGTGGTTTTACATGATAAGTCTCTTGGCGCCTTTGCGCTTCCCACGCCTCCCGCGCGCGGCTCGGCGTGGGGAGGTGTGTGTTACGTGGGCGGCATGCGTGGGGCTGAGCCCTGTGCGCATGCGTCACGTCGCAGTTAATGTGAAAGGAGGCGGCCCGCATTTTCCCCCATAAGAAGGAATAACCGTGGGCGCGCTGCTCACTTTCTCCTCTTCTCTCGTACCTTTTCCAATCTCAGAGCCGCCGTTTCCTCTCTTCATTCCTTCCTAAGCTTTCGCCGTCGCCCGCCGTCACTGCTTCGCCACCCCTCTTCCTCAATCCTCTAGACCTCTCGGCCGCCATGGCTCCCAAATCCGCCAAGGGCAAGGGGGTGGCTAAGGGCTCTGGGACCGTGGAGCCGCCGGAGAGCGCGTTGTCGGGGGACCGGACGAAGTCCGCCTTCTTCTTCCCCTCGTCGGTTGATATTCATGAGCTCCGGGCCTCCTTCAAGCCCTTATGGGGAGTGAAGACGGGGGGAGAGAATTCGGGGCACCCGGCGACGCGCGTTATTCCTGCCGCTTCCGGCGATCCTACTCCAAATCGGTATCCCTTTTTTGTCGATTACCTTTCTTGCGGGTTATGCCCCACTTTTTTTGATTTCTTCTGCGACATCATGCACACGTTCGGCTTTCGCCTCTTGGATTTCACTCCGAATGCGGTGGCGTGCCTGGCTCTCTTCGCGCATCTTTGTGAAGGCTTTGCCGGAGTGCAGCCCAACACGGCACTCTTTCGCCATTATTTCTCCCCTCGAATCTAGCCCGAGGCGCCGTCTCGATATCGTCGCTGGATCCCAAGATCCAAGGGGCGTGCAGACGGTGCCATGAAGGAGAGGTGGGAGGAATGGCGTGGCCGGTGGTGCTGGATTGAAGACGAAGACCCGCCGGAATTCTGCAAGGTCCGCCGAGTGCCGCCGGTCCGCGGCAGCGATTGGAGTGATGTCGATGCTGCCGACGGGAGGCTTACTGTCGCCACCACCAGGATCCTCCGGCTGACCCGGGCTGGGCTCACCCTGGAGATGATCGGGGCGGACTTCATTCACCGCCGGATCGCCCTGTTGCATAATAAGGGGAGGCCAGTCTGGCTTATTACGAACCCGGCTGACATTATGCGGCTCCGCCCTGGCCTCGACCACAACTTCACGGTGATGGCGCATGCCCACTTCTGCCAGCGGCTTTTCCAGCTTGATGTGGGTCGCGACGGCGAGGTCGAACGGACCGGCAAGGCCGCGAGGGCTGCCGCAAAGGTCGGCAAGGCCGTCAAGGGACCGTTCTTCAAGTTGCCAGCGGGTGTGGTCCCGTTGTGCAATAACTCACGTCGGTCCGAGATCATTGCTATGATGCCGGACTGCAACGCGCACGGCCCTGTCCCGAGCTGGAAGGAGCCGTCGGACGCAGATGTGCAGCAATTCTTCGACTCCTTGACCGAGGTATACGTCAATGCTGACGTCGAGCGGTGGCTTGTCATGGACACCACCCAGGCGGAGCTGGACTACATCGCCACCAGGGTGAGGGAGGCACAGCTTGCCACGGAGGCCGGCAGCGCCGGGGGCGTGGAGGACAAGGCCGTGACGGCTGCGGAGGAGGACCAGTTCACCCTGTGGGCGGCAGCCACCGAGGAGGTCAGCAGCGTCGACGCTGGAGCTCCGCTTTCGAGGAAGCGGCCGACGAATCATCAGAGGAGGAGAACGTGGCGGCGGGCTCGACGCCAGCCAGGGGAAGAGGGCGAGTCTTGCGGCGGTCTGGCTCCGGCGAGCCGGTCCGGCCCGGCAGGGCTACGCGGCCTCAATTGACCCTGGAGGGGTCCGGGCGCCACACGAGGGCCACAGCAGCGAAGGGGCTGACGAAGGCCGCTGAGAAGAAGTAGGCGACAGCTCCTTCCTCACCCGGGCGCGCACAAACCCCGCCGCCTTCTTCGCCTCCTCCGGCAGGCGTCGACTCGGATGATGATGTGGAGCTCCCTTTTGATCTCGGGCCTCTCAGCCCGGAGAGGAAAAGGAAACTGGTGGAAGAGGAGGAGACGGATGACGAGTAAGTACTCCGTTCCTTACTATCATTTCCATTTCCCCGATCGGGTCGCTTGTCTTGATCCATTTTTGCTTTTGCAGGGAGGCAGAGACGCTGGCCCAGAGGGTGAAGAGGGCGAGGACCTCAGCGAGCAGTCAGTCCCCGGCTGGGGCTTCAAAGACACCACTGGTGGTGCTGAGCAGCCCGGACAGCAGCCCCCAGCGTAAGTTCGTCACCCTCTTCTTACTCGACATGTGGTAGGCGCTCGATGCTATGATGCTGACCTTGCCGGGTTTGCAGGAGGGGAGCGGCAGCAGGAGGAGCCACAGAGGGCTACTCCTAACACACCACCCCCATCGACTACGCCGCCGCAGGGGGGCGTCCCTGGCAAGGGCATCAGGCACGGAGCCCACACCCATGGAGGAAGAGGGGAACTTGGGTGTGACTCTGCCACGACGCCAAATGTTGGCGGAGTGGGGACTTCTGCTTCACAGCCTGGCACTGGTGAGTCGCCTGTCCTTCGTCTCTGTTTTTCCCTTATTCTTTTCTTGGCTTCATTGCTCCCATTGCTGCACAGGCGCTCCTTCAACAGACATGGAGGACGTGGAAACTGTTGTTGGAGACATTGCTGAGGAGGCCGCGGCGGAGGCCAGCAGGATTGCCACCGAGGAGGCCGCCAAAGATGCTGATGAGGCCGCCGCTGACGAAGCCGCCAAGGGTGCTGCCGAGGACGCCGCTGCGGGGGCCGCCAAGGCGACCGGCGAGGCTTCTGCCGAGGGCGCCAGCGGTGGACCTGCCGGTGAGGCCGGCAAGGCCTCCGCCGAGGAAGAGGTGGCGGGTGACTAGCCTCCCTCCTCCTCAACCTCGGGCCCCGGCAGATATCTGAAGGTGGGCGACGATCTTTTCGTCCATCTTCTAGGGGCGTCAAGCCGAGCGCCCGCCGAAGGGGAAGCTTTTGACGGTGAGGTGCTTGCTGCCACCGGGCTTGAGCAGCTTTTCCGCGCCATGGGGGCCGATTTTCGGAAGCTCCAAGTGCTCTACCGTGCCCGCCTGGACAAGGTCAAGTCCAGGATGGCAACGGTGGACAACGCGGAGGTGGACTTCAAGGCGCGCGTCGCTGAGACGCAGACCTGGTTCCACCAGACTCGCGAGGAGCAGAGGGCCTTTCAGGAGGAATTGGCCAAGCGCGATGTGGAGCTCACCATGAAAATGGCCGACATCGAGAAGGCCCAGGAAAAGGCGGCGAACTTGGCTGCCGCGACCGAAGCCGCCCGGAACCAGCATCAAGCCGCCTTGGATTCCCAGGAAGAGGACCTCTCCGCGCGTGAAGCGAAGCTTATCGCAACGCTCCGCGGCAAGGATGAGGAGCTCGAGGCCCTTGTCACGTGATGGACTCGCGAGCTGGAGCAGAGGCACAAAGAGGCACTCGATGCCCAAGCTCTGGCCCATGCCGGCAAGGTGAAGGAGCTGGAAGCAGAGCGGGACGAGCTGAAGGAGCAGGCCCTCAAGTTGTACGGTGAGAAGAGGCGCAAGGAGCAGTCATCAGCGGGACTGGGGAGCTCTCCGACGTGCGGAACACCATCAGAGACCTCAAGCTGAAGCTGGAGGTGTTGGGGAACGTTGCAGAAAATTAAAATTTTTCCTACGGTTTCACCAAGATCCATCTATGAGTTCATCTAAGCAACGAGTCAAGGGAGTGATTTTGCATCTACATACCACTTGTAGATCGAGTCTTGGAAGCGTTCAAGGGGATGGTGATGATGGAGTCGTACTGCCGTGATTCAGATCACCGATGACCAAGTGCTGAACGGACAGCACCTCCGCGTTCAACACACGTGCAGTGCAGACGGCGTCTCCTCCGTCTTGATCCAGCAAGGAGGAAGGAGAGGTTGAGGAAGACAGCTCAACGGCAGCACGACGGGCGTGGTGTTGTTGGTGCAGCGATACTCGGCTGTGGCTTTGCCAAGCACGTGCGGAGGAGGAGAGGTGTTGGGAGGGCGGGGCTGCGCCTTGGCTGGGGTGTTCCGCCCTCCCCTCACCCCTCTATTTATCGGGGACGGGGCACGGGGGGCCGGCCCCTCTCGAGGGGATCTAGCGGGGGGGCGGCGGCCAGGGAGGGGGGACTTGCCCCCCAAGCAAGGGGGGCGCCCCCTCTAGGGTTCCCCCCCCCCAACCCTAGGCGCATGGGCCCAAGGGGGGGGGCGCCCAGCCCTCCAGGGGCTGGCTCCTGCCCCACGCAGCCCATGTGGCCCCCCGGGAGGGGTGGCCCCTCGGTGGACCCCCGGAACCCTTCCGGTGGCCCCGGTACAATACCGATAAGCCCCCGAAACCTTCCGGTGTCCGTATGACAACTTCCCATATATAAATCTTTACCTCCGGACTATTCCGGAACTCCTCGTGACGTCCGTGATCTCATCCGGGACTCCGAACAACATTCGGTAATCACATACAAGTCTTCCTAATAACCCTAGCGTCACCGAACCTTAAGTGTGTAGACCCTACGGGTTCGGGAGACATGCAGACATGACCGAGACGACTCTTAGGTCAATAACCAACAGCGGGATCTGGATACCCATGTTAGCTCCCACATGCTCCTCGATGATGTCATCGGATGAACCACGATGTCGAGGATTCAAGCAACCATGTATACTATTCCCTTTGTCAATCGGTACGTTACAAAGCCCGAGACTCAATCGTCGGTATCCCAATACCTCGTTCGATCTCGTTACCGGCAAGTCACTCTACTCGTACCGCAATGCATGATCCCGTGACCAAACACTTGGTACTTTGAGCTCATTATGATGATGCATTACCTAGTGGGCCCAGAGATACCTCTCCGTCATATGGAGTGACAAATCCCAGTCTCGATCCGTGTCAACCCAACAGACACTTTCGGAGATACCTGTAGTGCACCTTTATAGTCACCCAGATTACGTTGTGACGTTTGGTACACCCAAAGCACTCCTACGGTATCCGGGAGTTACGATCTCATGGTCTAAGGAAGAGATACTTGACATTGAAAAGCTCTAGCAAAAGCGAACTACACGATCTTGTGCTATGCTTAGGATTGGGTCTTGTCCATCACGTCATTCTCCTAATGACGTGATCCCGTTGTCAATGACATCGATGTCCATAGTCGAAACCATGACTATCGGTTGACCAACGAGCTAGTCAACTAGAGGCTTACTAGGGACGTATTGTGGTCTATGTATTCACACGTGTATTACGATTTCCGGATAATACAATTATAGCATGAATAAAAGACAATTATCATGAACAAGGAAATATAATAATAATGCTTTTATTATTGCCTCTAGGGCATATTTCCAACAATCTCCCACTTGCGATGAGAGTCAATAATCTAGTTACATTGTGATGAATCGAACACCCATAGAGTTCTGGTGTTGATCATGTTTTGCTCGCGAGAGAGGTTTAGTCAATGGATCTGCGACATTCAGATCCGTATGTACTTTGCAAATATCTATGTCTCCATCTTGAACATTTTCACGGATGGAGTTGAAACGACGCTTGATGTGCCTGGTCTTCTTGTGAAACATGGGCTCCTTGGCAAGGGCAATAGCTCCAGTGTTGTCACAGAAGAGTTTGATCGGCCCCGACGCATTGTGTATGACTCCTAGGTCGGTGATGAACTCCTTCACCCAAATTGCTTCATGCGCTGCCTCCGAGGCTGCCATGTACTCCGCTTCACATGTAGATCCCGCCACGATGCTCTGCTTGCAGCTGCACCAGCTTACTGCTCCACCATTCAACATATACACGTATCCGGTTTGTGACTTAGAGTCATCCAGATCTGTGTCGAAGCTAGCATCGACGTAACCCTTCTGACGAGCTCTTCGTCACCTCCATAAACAAGAAACATATCCTTTGTCCTTTTCGTGTACTTTAGGATATTCTTGACCGCTGTCCGATGTTCCTTGCGGGATTACTTTGGTACCTTCCTACCAAACTTACGGCAAGGTTTACATCAGGTCTGGTACATAGCATGGCATACATAATAGATCCTATGGCTGAAGCATAGGGGATGACACTCATCTCTTCTTTATCTTTTGCCATGGTCGGGCATTGAGCCGAGCTCAATCTCACACCTTGCAATACAGGCAAGAACCCCTTCATGGACTGATCCATTTTGAACTTCTTCAAAATCTTATCAAGGTATGTGCTTTGTGAAAGACCTATGAGGCGTCTCGATCTATCTCTATAGATCTTGATGCCTAATATATGAGCAGCTTCTCCAAGGTCCTTCATTGAAAAACACTTATTCAAGTAGGCCTCAATGTTGTCCAAGAATTCTACATCATTTCCCATCAAAAGTATGTCATCTACATATAATATGAGAAATGCTCTGAGCTCCCACTCACTTTCTTGTAAACGCAGGCTTCTCCATAAGTCTGCATAAACCCAAACGCTTTGATCATCTCATCAAAGCGAATGTTCCAACTCCGAGATGCTTGCACCAGCCCATAAATGGATCGCTGGAGCTTGCATACTTTGTTAGCATTCTTAGGATCGACAAAACCTTCCGGCTGCATCATATACAACTCTTCCTTAAGATAACCGTTAAGGACGCTGTTTTGACGTCCATCTGCCATATCTCATAATCATAGTATGCGGCAATTGCTAACATGATTCGGACGGACTTAAGCTTCGCTATGGGAGAGAAAGTCTCATCGTAGTCAATCCCTTGAACTTGCCGATAACCCTTAGCGACAGGTCGAGCTTTATAGATGGTGACATTACCATCCGCGTCCGTCTTCTTCTTAAAGATCCATTTGTTTTCTATCGCTCGCCGATCATCGGGCCAGTCAGTCAAAGTCCATACTTTGTTTTCATACATGCATTCTATCCCAGATTTCATGGCTTCTAGCCATTTGTTCGAATCTGGGCCCGCCATCGCTTCTTCATAGTTCGAAGGTTCACCGTTGTCTAACAACATGACTTCCAGGACAGGGTTGCCATACCACTGCAGTGCGGAACGTGTCCTCGTGGACCCTCTGATTCGAGTAACTTGATCCGAAGTACCTTGATCATCATCATTATTTTCCTCTTCGGTTGGTGTAGGCATCACAGAACATTTTCTTGAGCTGCACTACTTTCCCGTTCAAGAGGTAGTACTTCATCGAGTTCTACTTTCCTCCCACTTACTTCTTTCGAGAGAAACTCTTTTTCCAGAAAGGATCCGTTCTTGGCAACAAAGATCTTGCCCTCGGATCTTAAGTAGAAGGTATACCCAATGGTTTCTTTAGGGTATCCTATGAAGACACATTTTTCCGACTTGGGTTCGAGCTTTTCAGGTTGAAGTTTCTTGACATAAGCATCGCATCCCCAAACTTTTAGAAAGCGACAGCTTAGGTTTCTTCCCAAACCATAATTCATACGGTGTCGTCTCAACGGATTTAGACGGTGCCCTATTTAAAGTGAATGTAGCTGTCTCTAGAGCGTATCCCCAAAATGATAGCGGTAAATTGGTAAGAGACATCATGGATCGCACCATATCCAATAGAGTGCGATTACGACGTTCGGACACACGTTACGCTGAGGTGTTCCAGGCGGCGTGAGTTGTGAAACGATTCCACATTTTCTTAAGTGTGTACCAAATTCGTGACTTAAATATTCTCCTCCACGATCCGATCGTAAGAATTTTATCTTTCGGTCACGTTGATTCTCTACTTCATTCTAAAATTCCTTGAACTTTTCAAAGGTCTCAGACTTGTGTTTCATCAAGTAGACATACCCATATCTACTCAAGTCATCTGTGAGAGTGAGAACATAACGATATCCTCCATGAGCCTCAACACTCATTGGACCGCACACATCGGTATGTATGATTTCCAACAAGTTGGTTGCTCGCTCCATTGTTCCGGAGAACGGAGTCTTGGTCATTTTGCCCATGAGGCATGGTTCGCATGTGTCAAATGATTCATAATCGAGAGACTCTAAAGTCCATCAGCATGGAGCTTCTTCATGCGCTTGACACCAATGTGACCAAAGGCGGCAATGCCACAAGTATGTGGGACTATCGTTATCAACTTTACATCTTTTGGTATTCACGCTATGAATATGTGTAACATTACGCTCGAGATTCATTAAGAATAAACCATTGACCATCGGAGCATGACCATAAAACATATCTCTCATATAAATAGAACAACCATTATTCTCGGATTTAAATGAGTAGCCATCTCGTATCAAGCGAGATCCGGATACAATGTTCATGCTCAAACTTGGCACCAAATAACAATTATTAAGGTTCAAAACTAATCCCGTAGGTAAATGTAGAGGTAGCGTGCGGCCGGCGATCACATCGACTGGAACCATTCCCGATGCGCATCGTCACCTCATCCTTCGCCGATCTCCGCTTATTCCGCAGCTCCTGCATGAGTTACAAATATGAGCAATGGCACGGTATCAAATACCCGGGAGTTACTACAGTCTTGGTAAGGTACACATCAATTACATGTATATCAAATATAGCTTTGGTGTTGCCGGCCTTCTTATCCGCTAAGTATTTGGGGCAGTTCCGCTTCGATGACCCTTCCCTTGCAATAAAAGCACTCAGTCTCGTGCTTGGGTCCATTCTTTGACTTCTTCCCGCAACTGGCTTACCGGGCGCGGCAACATCTTTGCCGTCCTTCTTGAAGTTCTTCTTACCCTTGCCCTTCTTGAACTTAGTGGTCTTATTGACCATCAACACTTGATGTTCTTTCTTGATTTCAACCTCTGCTGACTCAAGCATTGAAAATACTTCAGGAATGGTCTTCACCATCCCCTGCATATTGTAGTTCATCACAAAGCTCTTGTAGCTTGGTGGGAGCGACTGAAGGATTCTGTCAATGACCGCCTCATCCGGGAGGTTAATGTCCAATTTGGGACAAAGCGGTTGTGCAACCCGGACATTTTGAGTATGTGCTCACCGACAGAACTATTTTCCTCCATCTTACAACTATAGAACTTGTCGGAGACTTCATATCTCTCGACCGGGCATGAGCTTGGAAAACTAGTTTCAGCTCCTCGAACATCTCATATGCTCCGTGTTGCTCAAAACGCTTTTGGAGCCCGGTTCTAAGCTGTAAAGCATGCCGCACCGAACTAGGAGTAATCATTAGCACGAGACTGCCAAGCATTCATAATGTCTTGGTTCTGCAGAGACGGAGGCGTCACCTAGCAGTCCTTCTAGGACATATTGTTTCCTGGCAGCTATGAGGATGATCCTCAGGTTCCGGACCCAGTCCGTATAGTTGCTGCCATCAGCTTTCAGCTTGGTTTTCTCTAGGAATGCGTTGAAGTTCATGTTGACATGAGCGTTGGCCATTTGATCTACAAGACATATTTGCAAAGGTTTTAGACTAAGTTCATGATAATTAAGTTCATCTAATCAAATTATTTTAATGAACTCCCACTTAGATTAGACATCCCTCTAGTCATCTAAGTGTTACACGATCCGAGTCGACTAGGCCGTGTCCGATCATCACGTGAGACGGACTAGTCATCGTAGGTAAACATTCTCATGTTGATCGTATCTTCCATACGACTCGTGTTCGACCTTTCGGTCTCCGTGTTCCGAGGCCATGTCTGTACATGCTAGGCTCGTCAAGTTAACCCTAAGTGTTTTGCATGTGTAAAACTGTCTTACACCCGTTGTATGTGAACGTAAGGATCTATCACACCCGATCATCACGTGGTGCTTGAAGCGACGAACTTTAGCAACGTTGCACAGTTAGGGGAGAACACTTCTTGAATTTGTTGTAAGGGATCATCTTATTTACTACCGTCGTCCTAAGTAAACAAGATGCATAAACATAATAAACATCACATGCAATTATATAGTAGTGACATGATATGGCCAATATCATATAGCTCCATTGATCTCCATCTTCGGGGCTCCATGATCATCTTGTCACCGGCATGACACCATGACCTCCATCATCATGATCTTCATCATCGTGTCTTCATGAAGTTGTCACGCCAACGACTACTTCTACTTCTATGGTTAACGCGTTTAGCAATAAAGTAAAGTAATTTACATGGCGTTCTTCAATGACACGCAGGTCATGCAAAAAATAAAGACAACTCCTATGGCTCCTGCCGGTTGTCATACTCATCGACATGCAAGTCGTGATTCCTATTACAAGAACATGATCTCATACATCACAATATGTCATTCACCATTCATCACAACTTCTGGCCATATCACATCACATGACAATTGCTGCAAAAACAAGTTAGACGTCCTCTAATTGTTGTTGCATCTTTTACGTGGCTGCAATTGGGTTCTAGCAAGAACGTTTTCTTACCTACGAATAACCACAACGTGATCTTGTCAACTTCTATTTACCCTTCATAAGGACCCTTTTCATCGAATCCGCTCCAACTAAAGTGGGAGAGCGGACACACCGCCAGCCACCTTATGCAACTAGTGCATGTCGATTCGGTGGAACCGGTCTCACGTGGCGATACGTGTAAGGTTGGTCCGGGCCGCTTCATCCCACAAGCATCGCTGAAGCAAGATAAGACTAGTAGCGGCAAGCAAGTTGACAAGATCTACGCCCACAACAAAATTGTGTTCTACTCGTGCAATAGAGAACTACGCATAGACCTAGCTCATGATGCCACCGTTGGGGAACGTTGCGAGAAAATTAAAATTTTTCCCTACGGTTTCACCAAGATCCATCTATGAGTTCATCTAAGCAACGAGTCAAGGGAGTGAGTTTGCATCTACATACCACTTGTAGATCGAGTGCGGAAGCGTTCAAGGGGATGGTGATGATGGAGTCGTACTCGCCGTGATTCAGATCACGGATGACCAAGTGCTGAACGGACAGCACCTCCGCGTTCAACACACGTACGGTACGGACGACGTCTCCTCCGTCTTGATCCAGCAAGGAGGAAAGAGAGGTTGAGGAAGACAGCTCCAACGGCAGCACGACGGCGTGGTGTTGTTGGTGCAGCAGATCTCGGCTGTGGCTTCGCAAGCACGTGCGGAGGAGGAGAGGTCTTGGGAGGGAGGGCTGCGCCTTGGCTTAGGTGTTCAGCCCTCCCTCACCCCTCTATTTATAGGGAAGGGGCAGGGGCGGCCCCTCTAGATGGGATCTAGAGGGGGGGCGGCG
Organism: Aegilops bicornis; assembly: GCA_021605145.1. Lineage (NCBI taxonomy): Eukaryota > Viridiplantae > Streptophyta > Magnoliopsida > Poales > Poaceae > Aegilops > Aegilops bicornis. The sequence continues at coordinate 63,840,269 of CM038673.1, read as the reverse complement.
ACCAGGGAGGGGGGACTTGCCCCCCAAGCAAGGGGGGCGCCCCTTCTAGGGTTCCCCCCCAAACCCTAGGCCCATGGGCCCAAGGGGGCGGAGCCCAGCCCTCCAGGGGCTGGCTCCTGCCCCACGCAGCCCATGTGGCCCCCCGGGAGGGGTGGCCCCTCCCGGTGGACCCCCGGAACCCTTCCGATGGCCCCGGTACAATACCGATAAGCCCCCGAAACCTTCGGTGTCCGTATGACAACTTCCCATATATAAATCTTTACCTCCGGACTATTTCGGAACTCCTCTTGACGTCCGGGATCTCATCCGGGACTCGGAAAAACATTCGGTAATCACATACAAGTCTTCCTAATAACCCTAGCGTCACCGAACCTTAAGTGTGTAGACCCTACGGGTTCGGGAGACATCTGCGTACATGACCGAGATGGCTCTCGTGTCAATAACCAACAGCGGGATCTGGATACCCATGTTGGCTCCCACATGCTCCTCGATGATGTCATCGGATGAACCACGATGTCGAGGATTCAAGCAACCCTGTATACTATTCCCTTTGTCAATCGGTACGTTACAAGCCCGAGACTCGATCGTCGGTATCCCAATACCTCGTTCAATCTCGTTTCCGGCAAGTCACTTTACTCGTACCGTAATGCATGATCCCGTGACCAAACACTTGGTCACTTTGAGCTCATTATGATGATGCATTACCGAGTGGGCCCAGAGATACCTCTCCGTCATATGGAGTGACAAATCCCAGTCTCGATCCATGTCAACCCAACAGACACTTTCGGAGATACCTGTAGTGCACCTTTATAGTCACCCGATTACGTTGTGACGCTTGGTACACCCAAAGCACTCCTACGGTATCCGGGAGTTACACGATCTCATGGTCTAAGGAAGAGATACTTGACATTGAAAAACTCTAGCAAAGCGAACTACATGATCTTGTGCTATGCTTAGGATTGTCTTGTCCATCACGTCATTCTCCTAATGACGTGATCCCGTTGTCAATGACATCTGATGTCCATAGTCGAAACCATGACTATCGGTTGACCAACGAGCTAGTCAACTAGAGGCTTACTAGGGACGTATTGTGGTCTATGTATTCACACGTGTATTACGATTTCCGGATAATACAATTATAGCATGAATAAAAGACAATTATCATGAACAAGGAAATATAATAATAATGCTTTTATTATTGCCTCTAGGACATATTTCCAACAGGAGTATCTCGAGAAGATGTTGTCGGAGAGCAGGGCTCGGGAGGAGACCTTGACCAGGAGCCTCGAGGAGGAGAAGCAGCTGCGGGCAAACGAGGCCGCCTCCCACCAGGAATATGTGGTGGGTGAGAACAGGTGGATCAGCCATCTGGAGGTCGTTGCCGGCAGGGTCACCTCGCAATTGGCCACCATGGGGATGCCAAACGTGAGGTACGCCCCCGAGCGCAGCGGGACCGTCAACGCCAAGCTGACCCAGTTCTTCGAGGGCGTCATCGGAGCCTTGGCCTATCTTCACTCCAACAGGACGGCCACGCTGGCGTACTGGAATCCCGACCTTGACTTCGCGGCCGCGATGAAGAGCTTGCCGGATGGTGTTGAACTCACGGGGCTCAAGGAGCGCATCAAGCCCATCACCGACTACATCGACGAAATCAAGAGGGTGGAAGGCCAGCGCCGGGATTAGGCATCCCGTTCTTCTTTGCCGCTGCGGGTTCCCGACCAAGACAAATTTTATCTTTAGTTAGAACCGCAGCTATGACGTGATGTAATATAACTTTGAAGTACTCTTAATTTTCATGCATGTTATTTCCCCGTTCAATTCCTCTTTGTATGCGTGCGCCACGCCGATCGGGTAGGCTTGCCGGCATAGAAGCCCCTAGCGGAATTTTGGGGACGGATCCCCAGGGCCTTCCTGGTACGCGTGCTGCCGGACGAGCCACCTTTCCGTTCTGAACGCGGCCGCTCGAACTATCGAGCTTGACTCGAGTCAGAATCGAGGGCGTTGTGGATCGCGGAAGGTTACTCCGCCATTCTCGACGCAGCCGCTTGAGCTGTTGAGCGGACTTGAAACAGGGCAAGGGCGTTGCCGATCGTGGGAGAGCGCCCTGGCGTGCAGGTTTCTCATACAAAGGCGTGACATCTTTGGGGGGGAATAACCTCAAATAAGAAGGGTAGCACAAATAAGGGTTCAGTGCAACTTAGCTTCTGTTTGCGATCGCTCGAGTGTCGATCTTCTGGCCTCCTTTCTTCTTCAAGGGTCACGAAGATGAAGGAGTGTCGGGCTAACTGCTAATGCCGATTCTCACAACTGCGCCCCTACCTGGCGCGCCAAAGATGTCGGTGGGAACGATACCTATGGGATCACAAGAATCCCTACTACGACCGCAGGTCGCGGGGTCGTGAGAAGAGCGCATCAAACAGATAGCACACGGTTTCCTTATCCAGGTTCGGGGCGCGAGGATGCGTAAAACCCTACTCCTGCTTTGGTGGTTTTTTTATCTGTGTTCTTGAACTAGCAATGGGGCGTGAGGAGCTCCAAAAAGCCGAATCCTCCTCCTGGTCGCCTTGGGCCTCCTTTTATAGGGAAAGGGGTTGCCACAGTGGCACACAGGAGGTGGAAAGGGTACAGTGATGCGAGTTTATCCCTCGCATTACATGACAAGGCGCCTTTAATGTGTCTTGCTTAGGTGTCCTTGCTTTATCGGGGACGGGGGAGAGCCCTGTCTCGTCCGTCGCCACTCCCTTTCGTGTCGACACGCGCCCTGGCCAGCGGGTGCCCGCGGTGCCATGTAGGCAGGCAGGCAGCTGAGGTGGCGCAGTGGTGGGTCTCCTACGCAGGTGCCTGCCCAACTGCTTGGGTCGGCAGCTGCATGCGAATGGTGGTGGAGGTTTGATTGGCATGGGCCTGATGGTGGCCCTACGGGTGTTCTTGGCAAGGGCCTCGCCGTAGCCCCGGCAAGGGTCTTTCCAGGGCCCCGTCAAGGGTCTTGCCATGGCGCCTGCTGTCATCCCCGGCAAGGCTCTTGCCGGGGGCCTTGTGGTCCTCCTTGGCTGGGATCCCGCCAAGGGTCGTCATCTTCTATAGTGTGTATCTGATCTTGAATGTCTTCACAAAGATCTGCATGCCACCACGGGATGTCTCCCGAATCCTTGCACCACAGGGCGGTGGACTCAAGGGTGATTCGCTCCGTAGGCGTGGGGCGAGCTGCCACGGCAAGGGTCTTGCCGGGTTCGCCAGAACCGCCTCCCGGCAAGGATCTTGCCGGGGGAGTCCGCTTCGTCCCCTTTGCTCTTTGTGGTCTTGGTCTTGGAGTCGTTCTGCTCCTTTCAAGCTTCGGCCTTATCTTGGCTCACCTCCCTTGCCTTGCTCAAGGCTTGGTGGTGCTCATGCTCAGACTGCCCGTGCACAGTTATAGGGGTACAAAAAGTGTACCCCTCTTTTTGTACACCGACAATAGTCATGTTCAATCCATTTATACAACCACTTAAGCATTTTAAGTATAAAAATTTACACAACAAAAAAAGGTTCATATAGAGATGGTACTCCTTGACGGAAGAACTGTCATGATATGCAGGCAAAAGACATTGCAAAAAAACACAGGAGCAAGAGCCTATGCACCATTTCAGAACACATAAAAATGGCAATCTAACACTAAGAAAAAACATGCAACACCATCGCTCAAACCCAGCATCCAATTCTCTCACTTCTAAGCTTAAATAAAAGACTACATGAATACTCCATATTTTTACAGATCCAACATGAATAAATCCTTGTCTAATCCAACATTCGCTGAATAAACAAAATAAAAAGAACATTGGAGTGATAGCATACAGAGGCATCATCGAAATTTGAGCCACAGACAGAGGGTAAAACTCCTTCAACACGGTCATGTATGCTCGCCTTTGAGCAATGTCATCCCCTTTGAGCAAAAAAACTCCTTCAACACTAATTTGAGGCATGGTGAACAGTAGTAGGCAAGAAAGAAAACCAGTAATGCATGAATTGTTAAATCAGTAGTGGGACATGCTCATGGTGTAGATTAGCAGGTAAAAACAAAAACCAGTAACAATGCATTAGCGACATGCTCATGGTGTAGATTAGCGGGTAAAAACAAAAACCAGTAACAATGCATTGGCTATTAAATCAATAGTAGAAAAGGTGGAAGAAATCACCTGAGAAGGAGCTGCTCCTCAAACAAATGACCAAGGACTCCGCCGAACACCGAATATGGTTGACCAAATTGCTTTACTGCAGCATGCAATTCCCAGGGGGCGAGATCATGTCCATTCTACATGACGATGTTAGAATATCAGTTAGAATAGTTTTATAACGAATTCACAAATAAGGTGCTAAAATACAAACTATTTACTGCCATATACAGAGAAATCTATAAGGTTGCGAACTTCAAATAACAATCTGGCAAAAAAGGTGATGTTCACATATATGCATCTAATAAAATAGAGGAACATATAAGATCATCACTTCCTGATATCGTCTACTTAACGCAAACCAGCGTGGTTTCCGTCGCTATAGGTGTGCCTGAGTTCATGTTGAGAAAGAGTCTAAATCTTCCCTCTGTATTAACATGACATGCATCATATTTTATATTGGCCAAAGGAGAGAGAAATGCAACAACCTGGCATAACTAATTATCTATACTGATGTACTGACTGATGATTGCATGTAATCTATTATCATAAGTACTCAACAGACTAAATGTTGGAATGAAATGAGGAATAGGTTTCATAAACTTTAAAGGAAAAAACTCAGTTCTTGTAGATTAAGAACAACATATAAAATAGATAATGACCTATGAGGAATTTGTAATATACATATATAGTGCACTTTCTGATTGTAAGTAGCAGTAGAAACTAGACTGATGTATTGTAGCACCTAATCATTTTATAAGAAACAACAAAGATTGGTAACCAAAACAGCCAATGTATTTTTAGCTCCACTGCACCAATCTGATTGTAAGCTAATCTAGCACAAAGAATAGACAACAAACCCTCCAACGTCATCATCGTTACACAAGCGCACAACTCATGGTATATGCAAACAGCTAAACCATAGACAAAAGTAGGCCTAGCGCCAGAAAACACACCCACCAAATTATACCAAACAAAGCACATAATATCAATTGCAGAGGCAGCAGCATACGCAAAATGCAGGACTCGTAAGAAATGCAAAGAAAGAAGCTAAGGAGCAGTGCATTACCAGAGCGAAGAAGCACAACAAGGACAGCCATGAGCAAACAACAACCTGAGGAAAACATGGCAGATCCAAACGAACTTCAGACAACAAAATTTACTTTTTGAAAAGAAGAAACAATTTGACCTTTGCTAGGCTAAACAAAAGATAAAGATTGTGATAATATTTATATGACGATTGAGATGGTTAGCTACATACATTTTTTGATAGCTCACTGCCCATCTCCATGGTACGCAAGCACAGAGGAACTAACTCAGTTTGCAGGAGAACACCGATAACCTCAGTATCATCAACCTGCATGCATAATAAGAAGGTCAAAAGTCTTCTTCAAAAACCAAGAAGAAAACATTTGGTATTTGGAAACATATGCAGCTATTCCAAAAGCAAGAAGAAAACATTAGATAGAAAAGCCAACGCCGAAAGCTGAAGCAAGCACATGACAACATATATTCTGAAATTATAGAGCAGAACTGGGTAGTGTTAGCACTAATCTTGATATTATTGTATCAGCATTTTAGTTTGGTCTCTCATCATGCATGTAACTTAGGTGATCTAGGGAGTAGCTAGTCATCAAGACTTCAGTTGAGTGCACGGAGAAGACGAGATGCCAGGCTGCCGTGCGATGCGGCAAGCAAGGTGGGATGCCGATGGCGGCGAGAGGCTGCCGTGCTGTGTGATACGGCATCATCGTGTGATGCAGCGAGGCACACCAGGAGCTGGAGACCACCGGTTGGATGAGCAAGAGAATTGGGTGAGTTCGTTAATGCATGCATGTAGTCTGTTGTGAGTTTGTTAGCTGCATGCGTGTGATTATGGCCGAGTCCTGTGGATAGGATAGGCTGCGTATGTGGAGGACGTGGGCATGCATCTAGCTAGTGATTAGTTAGTGCATGGTGCTTAGTTAGTTAGTGGACCGATGTTGTAGCGTGAGTTGGGTGGCATGGGTGCTCAACCCCGGTGTATATATGTTGCACATCAGTAATGAAAGGAAGGCCATGAGGGCTGGAGAAACAATGTAGCCACGGTGTGATCACCAAGGGAGCCTCTTGGCAAAGCTTGTGTGTTCTTCCTTGGTGCATGTGTGCGTGGGTGTGTGTGTGTGGAGTTTCTTCTTGTGTGAGGCAAGAGGTAGAAGAAGAGCGGCGTCGCACGAGGCGGCGCCAACACGTAGAGAAGTAAGTCAGTCTCAGATGCATCGACAAAACAATCAAGAAATCAAGTTTGCTTGAGTTGAGCCTTGAATCGCCAACTTTCACACATACCTTGCTCTAAATTAATCAATAGAAATAAGAATATGTGCAGCACATAATACTTTTGGGAAATCGGTGTACACAAACATGAGGAGATCAAGCCTCGAAGCATATGATCTCCAACTTGATTTCTCACATAATATGTATGAGTGCTGCAAGTGCATCTATTGTGCTTAGTTTTTAGAGGAAAAGAATTGGTATAACTTTCTGTTGAGTAAAAGGAACATCATGGAGCTTCTAAATTTTCATGGCCATGGAACACACTCAACACCTAGACTTCGTGATCCCGTTGTCATGGCCATCACATGAAGTCAAGGAAGCTGCTAAATTCATAGTGGTATCTTCTTGGGTTATTCACAGCCAAAAAATACATGAAAGTAAAAGGTCCAGAGAGACATGCAACACAAAGATTGTAATAGCAGTAGAACCCAGACTGATGTATTGTAGCACCTAATCATTTTATAAGAAACATCAAAGATTGGTAACCAAAACAGCATCATAAACCATTTGTGTGAATAAAGGCATAAGTTTAATAATAACATATCAAGGAAAAATATTAGCTATTTTTAGGCGCGACCACCAGTGGAACGATTCATAGTAAAAAGATAAATAATAGAACCTAGGAAAAAAGGTATACTATAACTGGATGTGTGTCATTCTGCACTGTACCTCATTAAGTTTCTCACAACTACCAAAACTACCTGCATGGGTGGACAGAAACAAACAGTCACCACACTAAAAAGCAGTCAGGAGCACTACAAAAGATCCAGTTAGCTCATACACATACACTAAATGGCCTACTACGTTTCGTTTATCAAAAATCGAAATAACATATGAAATCTACACAACTAAATTATCATGCATTGGACAGGTCAGATCTACTTTCATGGCCAACTTCAGATAGGTAGTCTAAGAGTACATGATGTCCATTCTTCCTGTCATATGAACTTGTAGATGAGCAGAATATGTTTCAGAAACATCATCAGCACAATGGTCATACTGCTCCTTTTAATCATTCTATCAGGAACCTTTCAAGCAAGTAAACCAGAGTCATGGAGTAAAACTAATCTATAGTTATCTTATACAAATGACAACATAAACATGCAGCCATCATTTCTAAGAAAAAAAACATGGATATACAAATGGAGAAGCTTACCGTTCTGCCTTATTATCAAGCAAGAAATGATCCTGGTACTTGAAGCACGAGTCATTTTGTTAGACCTCTACAGAGATTACAAGATTTGCATTCCATAAGGAATCAAAACCTTGACCTAATCTAAGAGTATGATGACACCATCGTCCTAGTCCTTCAGTGGCTATATATCTGGAGAACAAAAAGTAAAAATAAAGTAAGAGGGAAGAAACATATTAGGTGTAGAGGTCTCTTTAGACACATACAAAACGAAGCATTTTACAGATGTTAACATAAAACAAAATCAAGTGTTAGGACAGAATAGGTAGAGGTCATCATCACTATAAATTATTGTTAACTGACCACCTTACAGAAACCACAAGATCAATATCCCAAAATGGTCCGAGTTGCGCTTTGTCACCAAAAGCAAAAGCATGCATTCCCTCATCTAATCAACATGAAAATGTTAAAGTTGTGTCCAATATTGTGTACAAGGTAGGTTACAGTTGGACTCTAAGTAGTATTGTGTTTACAGGGTACGGAGTCGTGTCCTAGTAGGACACTTGTATTCTAGGCCTCTCATATATAGAGAGGGTAGACGCACGATGTAACCTATGCCAACATAATAGGACCGGAACGAAGGGGAAGCCGGCGGCATGTCCCGGTGTCCAGGGCGACCGGGTGCGGTATTGTAGCGTTATCATGGGGAGGAGCGCCCACAGTCAGGCCCCAGGGATGTAGCCATATCGGTGAACCTCGGTAACAAATCTCGGTGTCATGCTTGTGTGATTGCTTGGCCCTTGATTAATCGACGAAGCGCCTCAAATTTATTACCACAAGTGCCAGGGCAACGAGCACTACCAGCTTCGCTACTACGTCATCTTCTGCCCATGATGTGATGGAGACCGTGCGTGCGTGCCTTCTTGGGCACAGCTCGAGCTCGTTAGCCATTTGATCTTGACCATATTGTCTCCACTAATGTATGGAAAATAAATTCATGAATTGAAACTCCAACCTTTTATTTTATTTTATTTTGAGGAAGAAACTATGGAACGTGTCATGTGTGTGTCTCAGAAATGTTCATGTCATCTTGTGTTTGGTTAGTCTTGGAGCGGATGATCTTAGAAACTTTGGAATTTCTTGAACGAGAGGTTTTCTTTAATGTCAGTGACCAAGGCTTCACATTGGATTGATCTACGAGATTCACCACCGTCACTAACAATCTTGTCGTCTGACAATGACTGCCCATTAGCACACACATGGAGGACCCGTGGCGTGTGCATACGGAAGGAACACCGTGGATTTGTTTTGGACAAAAAGAAAAGGGACCGAGTCATGGGTGGAGACGCGTTCTCCTTGTCCCGAGCCGGACTAGTGCAGCAACAAGGCAGCTCCTTCGTGTACGGGAAATTCCACCGTGCCACACGTCCGTTGGAAATAGCTAAGGCATTGGCAGCAATTGCTAGCATATGGAGTTGAGTCGGATAGGAGCCAAATTCATGTTGAAGACCAACTTGTTTTGGATTTGCTATTAGTACATGAGGGTGTGCCATGTTTAGGTTTTGCTCGTGTACTTGGGCATCACGTGAAAATAAGCTCGATTATTTTTTCATTGGACGAGTCATACAAAGAACTATGGCGTCAACGGATACTAGGTTTGAGGTGGAGAAGTTCAACGCAACTGCAAACCTTGGGTTATGGCAGACAAGGATGAAAAATATGTTGGCACAACATGGATGCTTGAAGGCGTTGCGGGATGTCAAGCCAGTTAAGATGGACGATGATGGTTGTGAAGGAGTTGCAGATGGTCGCAATCAGAAAAGTCGGCTCGGGTCAGACACATAGGGCAGTTGGCATGGATAGTCTGACGGATCGACGCGAGTTGGTTGGTACAGAAGATGGTGATGGGATCGGTGACGACGACGTAGGAGCGTGATACTGATGATGACCGACTTCTGGGGCGTGGAAACACGTGGCGCAGGCTCGAGGGCTTGTGTGGCTTCGACAAGACTATGGCGCGGGGTTGATTCAAGACGGTGCACATGTGAGCTTGAAGGCGACGGGACGCGAGGGTGGACTGATCATCTACCATGGAGTCATGTTGAAGGTGGAGCTAGAGTCTGGAGGACTTCACTCGGTGCTGATTGAGGGGCTACGGCGTAAGTAAACAGAGAGTCAAAGCCTATTCAGCGGGAAAAGCAAGGGACATGTAATTCGGACTAGAGCCCAGTGGTCTAATGTAAGCGTGAAACTCGTCATCGGTCGGTGATGATCGGTGGTACTCTGCAGTGGAGGTTGAGTGGTGTGGTTTCGCGACCCTTGAGACTCGACCGGGACAGCGGAGACTCGACGCGGTAATAGCGGCGAGGCGTGCGGTATGCACGGGACATGGAGACGGGCCAGGGCTCTGGTGGTCATACATGTGGTGAGACAACTGCGAATTTGATTCGGGATGACAACAAGCAATGGTGAAATTCCTTCAAGTTTCTGACAGACGGTCAAGGAAGGAGCGGTGATGTTGAGTTCAGGTAACTCTTATGTGTGACACCCAATATGTGAGTTCTTCACTTTCACGAAGGCAGTGATCGGTGTGTGATGGCGTTGACCGATACTCCGGAAGTTGGAAGCACAAAGTAGAGTAATGAGAAACTTAATTTTGCTCGAGCGTTGACTGTGGTCAAGAAAAGAAGGGACTACAAGTTGCAGGTGGACTCATATGGAGTCTTTGGAGTAGCAGCGGTACTCATGGGATAAGCTCAAGTCCATTGTACATGGAAGTTTGACGCATTGACGAATTCAAGATGGTGGAGAATATTTGCCAAGGTGGAGTTTGTTAGAGTTGTGTCGAATATTGTGTACAAGGTACTCCCTCCATCTCATAATGTAAGACGTTTTTTTGACTCTAGTGTAGTGTCAAAAAACATCTTACATTATGGGACGGAGGGAGTAGGTTACAGTTGGATTCTGAGTAGTATTGTGTTTACAGGGTACGTAGTCGTGTCCTAGTAGGACACTTGTATTCTAGGCCTCTCATATATAGAGGGTAGACGCACGATGTAACCTATGCCAACATAATAGCACCGGAACGCAGGGGAAGCCCGCGGTATGTGCCGGTATCCAGGGTGACCGGGTGCGGTATTGTAGCGGTATCATGGGGAGGAGCGCTCATAGTCAGGCCCCAGGGATGTAGCCATATCGGTGAACCTCGTTAACAAATATCGGTGTCGTGCTCGTGTGATTGCTTGGTCCTCGGATGATCGATGAAGTGCCTCGGATTTATTCTAATAAGGAAAAACTAAATCCACACATGTAAGCAAGGAATGATTCACATAGTTCATATCTATATGGCTACCATATACAGATACTTATACTAATTAATGAGAAGAGGAGTAACTTGTAATGACGAAATCAACTTGTACCTATTGTGCCACTGCAAGGAATTGCAGTACCTGGTGCTGCACGGACTTGATTAGCCTCAGATGTAGTAAATAGAAAACCCACCACTTGGCTGCTTGGCAGCCTCACCACCCAACAAAGGTGCAAACATCTTCTGCACAGAGACATGGATCAGTAAACAATGCTTAATTATGGAGATAGTTGCAAGATGATAATTTACACAAGCTTTTGCAGGCTGAAGTAAAAAGATCAAAATATATGAAGACAAGAGCAAGTAAGTTCATACGCAAGCCTCTATTCCAGGCCAAGTTTTTGCCTCAAGGTTGTTCCACTTGTTTGAAAATGACTTCTAGTGAATTGTGTACATGACACGTGCTATTATTTTGGGAAATGACGGTGTACAAATGCATGGTGACTGCAGACTTTCGATCAAAATTTTCTTAACGTGGGTAGCGATTTCCTAGGTGTCGTTAGCGAATATGGGTGCGTGTGGGCCAGGATTTTCCGTTGACCTCGCCGCCCGACATTCCTTATGTTGTACGTGTCTGTGTGGGCTTCGATCGCCACCTGCGATGTGCATGCTTCTTTATCGATGTACGTGTCGTTGTGTGTGCTTCGATTGGTTGGTGTCATTGCATTGGGCCAAGGGAACAGGCGGTGCCGCCTTGATCGGCCCATCCAGACGTTCTCGGTGTTTCTGGTCGGTGCCGTTGTTACTGTTTTTCGAGAGTGGTCGCGTGGTTCGCTCGAAATTCCACTGCCTGCCGCTACCGCTTTTGTCCTGTAGACGTAGGTAACGAGTGTGGTGCGGGTTATAAATAGTTCGCCATTGTTCTATGGTTGCTCCTTCTCCAGTCATAATGGTCCTCGGCGCCCGCTGCTGCTCATGAGCACCGCCCCACCAAAGCTTCCTATGGTCTGTGCCGGCGGGCTACTCGGCGGGAGTGCAAAGGAGCGGCTGCCACCACGGAGGAGGCGGCTGTGCCGTTCTGGCTACTCCATCGAGTAAGGCCGTCGCCAGGAGCTGCTTCGCGCCATCGTCGGTGGCATGGTGGCAACCGGGAGTGTGGTGGACGGCAGCGAAGCACGCCGATGCCACCGGCGTGGTGGTTCGGGAAGTTTTGCTGCGTTGGCCGTTGTGTCAGCTCGGCCCATACGTATGGAGCATGCTCCAGCGTCTGATTATCGGCCGTTGTATCGCGGTGGCTTCTGCACGCTAGCAAGATCGTTCGATGAGCGGCGCTCAAATTCTGTCAAGGTGGACTTCATCCGTGAGGACCTCTCCCCTTCTTTCTCTTGAGTGTGTTTTCTCTTCTGTTGATCCAAGGCAGGACAGGAGGTGTCGTGGAATTGTCACGGCAGATGTCCTTAGTGTCAGGACTTAGTCGCGAGGCCAACGCTTCTATGTGGTAGCTTGAGAGGGGTTGAGCGGAATCGAGAGACGCAACGCAAGACAGGGATTTAGACAGCTTCGGGCCCCGGGAAACATCATCCGGTAAAAACCCTACATGCTGTTTGAGGCTAGGTCTCATTATCATCACGAGGGAGTCGCCGTAAACCGGCTCTCCTCTTTGTGTCTAGCCCTAAGATTGTTTCTTCTTGCTTGTAGCCTGTCCCTCTTGGGGAGCCCTGCCCCTCCTTATATATGTTGAAGGGGTGGTTTACATGTGGAGTCCTATTAGGATTAGGACTAGTCTATCTCTAATACAAACCGGATACAAGTCCTGGTCTTAATTCCTTGTAAGGTAAATATTCATTATGCCTTTCCTTATAAACTGGCCCACCATAGTTGAACCGGCCTTCATGAACCGCCAGTCAGGCCACCGGGTCTTGTCGCTCCTCTGACCCGCCTGCCTTACCAATGAACCGTAAACCGCCGGGTCGCCAGTGAATCATCAAGTTTTAGCCGGTTCTCAAGTAAACCGCCAAGTCCGGCCGGGTTAACTTCCGGCCGATTTACACCGCGGGGTATATCCCCGACATTAGCCCCCAAGTTTAGCTTGGATTTATCCATGGTAAACTTATGCTGCAAAATAAACACCAGAACAAATTTGGCAGGTTGTGCTCCGGGTTAAGAATTCTTGTAGACCGCACCTGATCGTCCTTAAGTCCATTGTCATTTCCTCCTTCTAGAAAATCCGGGTCAATAACCAGCTTCATAATCAAATTGCTGATGTTGGCTTTTTATAGAAAAAATATTATGAAGAATAATCCACTTGAATCGGCTTCCAAAGCGCGGTTTAAGAAATATTGGTCTTGAAATACTCATCCGATATTCAATCGGTTTGAAGATGCAGAACTTGCCGGTTTTATCATTGCCAAAGACCTGTCGGGTTATAAAAACTTGATAATTTTGAGTCATGATTGTTGCGAGACACCGGTTCATGATTGTTGCCAACGCCGGTTCATGATTATTAATGACGCCGGGTTGCAGCCACAGGGTCATAATGATTGGTGACGCTGGGTCAACCTAGTTTGCTCAATCAGAGAATTTGAAAATATTTCTTCAATAATAATATAATACCTATAGCCCCCAAGTCTTTGAGCAGAACAAAGTGGTGGCTTAAGACTTTGCTTCAATATAAATACTGCCACTTTCAAAGAAATCCATGTTGTTCATCCCCGTGACTAGTAAAAACTGAATACTCCATACTATGTAACCCCAAGTGTCGGGTTGTCATGCTTGCAAAACAACACAGGACTTGTAATTGTCTTATACTCATAAAAACTTCCACCAATGTAGCCCCAAGGGCCGGGTCATTATGCAATAATGAGCAGGGACTTTGTAGGTGTAATCATGTAGATTTGAGCAATGATGTGTAGCCCCCAAGGGCCGGGTCATTATGCAATAATGAGCAGGGACTTTGTAGGTGTAATCATGTAGATTTGAGCAATGATGTGTAGCCCCCAAGGGCCGGCTCAGTAAGATAATATTGAGCTGGGACTTAATATATACTTCAATGAAAATAACATCATATGATGTAACCCCATCATGGGACTTGAATCCACGTCCACAAGGTTAAGAGCCTTGTGCTTTACCAACTGAGCAGTGGACCCTTCAATATAAAAAAGCTTTGTACCTTCAACTGTTGACAGGAGCAATTGGTAGCCCCCAAGGGCCGACTCAGTATAATATGATGAGTCGGGTCTTCAATAATATGAGCAAAAAATTACTTTGCATTAGCCCCCAAGTGTCATGGTGCATGCTTGCAGCGACATGAGACTTGCATATTTGATATAATCTCAACTTAAATAATGTAGCCCCCAAGTGTCGGGTCGTAAGCCCCGCAACTCGGGACTATTCCCTCTATTGTAGAATAAATCATACCCATTGATGAAATAATAGCCATTATATTTACCTTTGAAAACCTCAATCATAATATTGGTTATTGATAACCATAATAAAAATCTAGCCATGTTGGCTATTCAAGATAATATAATCTGGTATGAAAAACCTTATTCATTTAATATCATAATGAAAATTCAGCCAAGTTTGGCTAGTTGAATAATATAACCCAATGATTTATAAGCGCATGATTCCAATGGCGCAATCCAAATATGTACTGGCGACTTATAGTCCAAAACCAGGCCAGGTTAACAAACACCGGATAATTTCTCATCATATATTGGCGACTTATCGTCTTAAAGCCAGCACGGTTTAATAAACACCGGATAATTTATCATCATGCTTTATTCAACCTGTCTCTGCATACAACAAGTTTAAAGTGTCCTGGCGGTTTACCACCGGACGGGTCATAATGCCCAACAAATAACCCAGGTAACCAAGGCTGCACTTTAAGAATAATCAATGAAATATATCATACCTGTGACATTGAATCACATCATTGGTTTACCAATTTTTTGTAGTAACGGTGATGGCCCCAATCTGGAGTAATGATAACTCCTTTCATACTGTGTCGGTTTATGATAAACCGTACCGGGTTGTGATAAACACCGGTTTAACCATATATAATACTGGCGACTCGTAGTCAAACCAGACCGGGCGGATAGTCTCCGGATTATGATTTGATCATGTACTGACAATTTGTAATTGAAAGTCAAGCCGGGTTAATGAACACTGGTTTACTCCATAATAAGATGGTAACATCAAACCGGGCAGATAGTCTCCGGATTAGGATTTGACCGTGTTCCGCCAATTTGTAATTGACAGTTTGAACCGGATTAACAATGTCGGTTTAAAAACGCAACAGAAGTAAAAATTCTTTAGCAAAAAAGAACAGAATTCAAGCAAAGGCAAAATAAAACCATTGCAAATGAGGCTTTACTGAGCCGATCAGATGGTGTTACCATGGTCGGACACGACCAAGCTCCCAATAAGGTGTAGCCATGGTTCAAGTCAGCCAAGTCCCCAACTAAAACCGGGGCATTATGCCAATCAAGTGGCGTGGCAATGGTTCGGGTTCGACCAAGCCCCCAAGTGACTCTGTGGCCTTAGGCCGATCAAGAGGCGTGACTGGTTCAGACTTGACCATGTCCCCAAGTGATCTGGTGGCTTTCGCCTAACAAAAGGTGTTCCATTGGTTCGGACACGACCAAGCCCCCAAGTGATGTTGCGGCACTAGGCCGATCAAGAGGCGTGACTATGGTTCAGACATGACCAAGCCCCCAAGTGATCAATAATATGATAAGCCAATAAGGCATGATACCCATGTTTGAACCGCGCATCATGGCAGCAGGTCCTCTTTGGCACCTTTTAACTTGTTGTAAGAGAAAAATCCTTCTTGAACCGGGATTTTGAACCGGATATCGAGAGCTTCAAAGCTTTGTGGGAGACATCTTTCCCTTGAACCGGATTTTAAACCGGAATCTTCATTTTCGGTCGGAAATTTTCTGACGGCCTTTAAACTCGAACTTGCGAGAAGCTAATTCCTTTTTGAACCGGACATTTTTTAAACCGGATTTTTACAGCTTCAGAGCTTTGCAGGAGAACAGATTTCCCTTTAACCGGATTGTAACCCGGATATTTGAGAGCTTCAGTGAGACTGACTTCCCTTGAGCCGGATTTTAAACCGGAATCTTTTCTGATGACCCAGGACCTCTTCATTGAGTCCGGATTTTGTAACTGTCATACACTTTCTAAGCCGGAAATTTTCTGACGGCCTTTAAGTTTTTATCAATATAACAGGAGCCTCCAGACCGGGTTATCTTTCCTCCATCGTCCTAGGGTTCTTAGTTTTGCTGAAACGTAGCCCCCGAGTTTCAAAGGTGACTCGAGGAGTTGGCTTGAGACTCTTCATATGTGACCGTGATGTAAACCGGCATAAGTTGTATATCATTGGTGTTGATAGCCCGATGTGAATACACTGAAGATTGATGTAACTGCAGCGGGTTATAAATGATCCCGTACGAGCCGTGTCAGCAACTCGGCCAATAGTTCCTTCCAACTGGCGATTTGAAATTAACCAAAACTGTAGTAGCGGCGACTTGTGTGCCTGCCCATTGAGCCATCCAGTGCAAACGACGGTTGATGATAATTTGCCTCCAATTTGAAAGAAAAACCGGGCTACCCAAGCTGTGACTTGCTCATACCCAATAAACAGCTCATGTAGACAGCTGCGGCCCGGTATGCTGATGTAGACTAAGCCGCAAAAGACGGATGACAAGGACGATCGCAACATCAGAGGCAGCTCGGACAGATGAATCGGCCGCGGCATTGTAAGCCGGTGCGGACGAGGAAGATCGGCACCGGTGTCATAAACCGGCACGGATGGGTGAGTTAACCACAGGCGCGGTCAGGCGAGACAATTGCAGGCACGGTCCTGGTGAGTCGATGTAGTTCGGGCCGCAGGGGCGGCGTCTTGCACACATATTCTTTGATCATTGTGGCACGGTCATATGCTAGCACATGACAGTAATTACGCGATTTATATATCCATGATCCGGCCATCGGCTTTGTAATGACCAATTGTCCTGCATATAAAATGCAAAGACCAAAGTAATTGCTTTCTGACAAAAACAATATGTGCTAAAGTTATACTTCGAGGGATATCACCTGATTCGCCCAGACAACAGATGAGTCAACCATGGCATTGTAAGCCGGTGTGGACGCTGCGTGAACTGCGCGGACGCTGCGTGAACCGGACGTGAGGACAGATGGACGAGTCATCCATGGCGTGGTAAAGCGGGCGCAGATGGCGAGTCAAAGCGTGATGTTGTTTAACTGGTGTAGACGCATTTAATCGGCGCAGTGCGGACGGATGTAATCCGAACATTGGGGAGGCGACTTGCACGGGTATCCGTTGAGCATCATAGCACCGGACAAACACAAGTGCAAAAGTGATGTTGACGCGCCCCCTTAGGCGACACCTTTTTGTAATGATCCTGCAAAAATATTGCAAGACCAAGTAATTGTTCCCTGATGAAAAACAATATGTGTTAACAAAATAGAGTCAGATGGATATGACCTGATTTCTTCGGAGGACCGATGGTCTGTATATACAGCGTCCATGATTTCTTTTTTCAACACATGTGCTGTCCACCCTGACTTTCCTTCAAACCAGTCTCCCTTATCCCTTTGCAGGAGCAAGGACCGGTGGTGGTGAAGCACCTGACCGTAGATACAGAGGGAAAACCACCTAGCGGCGGACCGCTCGGAGTAGCGGCGGCTTGCCAGCAATGGCTGGGCGTCTTAATAACGGAGGCAACGCGAGGCTGGGCTCGAAACCGCGACGATTTACAGCAGAGTCAGAGCAGCAGGTTCGGGTGGCTCAACGGCCGGCGGGTCGTCGAAGCGAGGGCGGGCCAGAGCGAGGCCGAGTTGGAACAGGTCGAAGCAGCGGGTTACAAAACCAGCACGGCATGACGGCTATGGCTACGGGAGGCCTCCGGCCAGTGGTGATGCCGGTGTTCGGCGAGGTCTTGGCGGCGCACGGCGTGGCTAGCTGTTTACAGCTGAGCTCGCGCCCTTGGCCGTGAGCAGCGACCCGTGGATCCCCAGATCCATGGTAGCAAACCTACATCTGCTACTCCAGCATCCACCATGTCTCATCTACTTTTTTTCAATGAAACCAGCATCTAGCTAGCTAGCTAAAGATTACAGGGTTGATCCTTCTTGCGGCGAGGAAGGAACCCGTGCATTGGCGGGCGAATGGTGGTGGGCTGCATCTACCAGAAAAACTTGGTTTGCTGACGGCCAAATCTATGCCGACGGCACCCGTCGGCATAAATGGAGCTATGCCGACGGCCAAGGGCAGGCCGTAGGCGTAGAAAAGCCGTCGGCATACCGTCGGCATAGAAGAGGCCGTCGGGACCACTCGTGATACGCCCACGGGGCCCGTCGGCATAGGAGCAGCCGTCGGCATAGCCCGTGCCCAGCTACAAGGTCAGCGCTGAATGTTTGACGGTGTTGAGCCTACGCCGACGGGTGGAAATGGCGGCCGTCGGCATATCTTTGCCAGACATATGCCGATGGCATGGCCGTCGGCATAGACCTGGCCTATACCCCTCTGCCCCGTCATCGATCCGTGTGCTATGCCATGTCGTCGATCCGTGGGACTGCACCTCCGTGTGTGCACAGATATGCCGACGGCCTAGCCGTCGGCATACATTTATTTAGTTTTATTTTTAATTTTGCTTTATACTACCTATGGCAAAGATATGCCTAGGGTATAGCCGTCGGCATAGGCCCCTCTGCCACGTCATCTATCCGTGTGCCATGCCACGTTATCGATCCATGGGACTGCACCTCCGTGTGTGGACAGATATGCCGACGGCCTTGCCGTCGGCATACTATTTTTTTTTATTTTTACTTTATTTTCTCATTTTTACTTTGTTTTAGTTTTTGTTTTTGCATAAGATAATCATGCCTTATCTAAAAAAACATACCTTGATTGTATATCGATTGCCCCCCGTTACGAACGTCGCTATCGCCGTGTCACGGAGGGGGGAAACGGTCGACACGGAGGGAATTCTGGTTGGTGAGGGGATTCGGGGTGTAGCTATGTCACCGAAACATCGCACGGGTCCCGATGCATATGTGAAAGTGTTCAAGCATGCGTAGACGCCCGTCTTGGGGCTCCGCGGTGTGCCCCCATGCACGCAAGGCAGTGCCGCCGTCACTTGGAGGGGGGGCACACCCCGAAGATGCGTGCCGCCTCTTCGGACATGCCACCACACCACCCCGCATGTATGAGGGCCCGGTGCGACGCTCGGGTGGCATTGCTACCCCCTAGGGCCCCCGTCCCGCCTAACCCTGTAGCGTTTGACCACGGGATCTAGCCCATTGACTTTGCACGGACGGGCTTTGAGAAGTGGACCTATCCACCCGGTTGTGTTAGGTCAGTCCATAGGAACAGTTCGGAGCAACATCCGGGCCAGACCCACGGCAAGATCCCCGCCGTGTAGACCCGACGCGCCCGTTTCCCCCTCCACAGTGCCGGCCAAGCGCGCCGTCCGTGAGGGGCACACCGGAGGCAGCGTGCCGCCTCTTCGGACATGCCACCACACCACCTCAAGATGTATGAGGGCCCGGTGCGACGCCGGCGGCATTGCTACCACCCCGCGCCGCCTCCGCCTAACCCTGTAGCGTTTGACCACGGGATCTAGCCCTTTGACTTTTTGAAAAGAAGAAACAATTTGACCTTTGCTAGGCTAAACAAAAGATAAAGATTGTGATAATATTTATATGACGATTGAGATGGTTAGCTACATACATTTTTTGATAGCTCACGGCCCATCTCCATGGTACGCATAAACCTGAAGGAACTAACTCAGTTTGCGAGGAGAACACCGATAACCTCAAGATCATCAACCTGCATGCATAATAAGAAGGTCAAAAGTCTTCTTCAAAACCAAGAAGAAAACATTTGGTATTTGGAAACATATGCAGCTATTCCAAAAGCAAGAAGAAAACATTAGATAGAAAAGCCAACGCCGAAAAGCTGAAGCAAGCACATGACAACATATATTCTGAAATTATAGAGCAGAACTGGGTAGTGTTAGCACTAATCTTGATATTATTGTATCAGCATTTTAGTTTGGTCTCTCATCATGCATGTAACTTAGGTGATCTAGGGAGTAGCTAGTCATCAAGACTTCAGTTGAGTGCACGGAGAAGACGAGATGCCGTGCTGCCGTGCGATGCGGCAAGCAAGGTGGGATGCCGATGGCGGCGAGAGGCTGCCGTCTTTGTGTGATACGGCATCATCGTGTGATGCAGCGAGGCACACCAGAGCTGGAGACCACCGGTTGGATGAGCAAGAGAATTGGGTGAGTTCGTTAATGCATGCATGTAGTCTGTTGTGAGTTTGTTAGCTGCATGCGTGTGATTATGGCGAGTCCTGTGGATAGGATAGGCTGCGTATGTGGAGGACGTGGGCATGCATCTAGCTAGTGATTAGTTAGTGCATGGTGCTTAGTTAGTTAGTGGACCGATGTTGTAGCGTGAGTTGGGTGGCATGGGTGCTCAACCCCGGTGTATATATGTTGCACATCAGTAATGAATGGAAGGCGGACTGCAAGAAGAAAAGAGAGCCCGAGCCCAAGCCAGTATTTTCTGATAAGCAAAAGAAGTGGGCTAAGTCATTTTTGAGCACACCGTCCCAAGCATGAAGAATCTGCTGACGACTATGCACGTGAACTTGGCGGGCAGGCACTCATGTTCAAGGAGCACAAAGAAGCGGGAGAAGGCGAAAGTAAAAAAGCGGAAACAAGTTGCCCAGCTCGGGAACAAAGTAAACAATCGATTGCCCGCTTATAGTGCAAGCCTTCTGTCCGGATGACCCCGAGATCATACAAGCTGCGGCAACACGAGGGATTGACTGTAACGAAGTGCCGAGAACAAGCGGCCAACTTAGGTATTACTCTTCGTGAACTGTTAGGCCTTGATGAGGCGCCCGATGAAGGAGGTAGTAATTACATATGTCAAGAATGGGCCTCTCGTCAGTCTGCCGAGGAAAATGATCTACCTGACCAAATGAAAGGTCCGCTGAATTGGTACAAGGGTTACATAAAAATAAAAACGCCAAAGAATATATTTATGCGGAAGTTAGACATGAGCATCACTTCAAACATTACTATGTACAAATTGCACCGAAAGTGAATTGTTCCAGCTTTTCAATCTGCGCGAGCTCGACAAATCTATCATCGGTTGCTTTCACGTTACGTAAGTGATTTATTAATTTCTACCCCATCTCGTTCATATTGCCTGCACTATATATATGTCCTAACTATATTGTTGTGTCCGCTATTATACATGCAGAATGAAGATTAAGGAATGCAGAGTAAGGAACATCCATGATGTTGGGTTCATTGACCCACACATCGTTAATGGACATGTGTTGGAGCCGTCACCCCTTGACGTGGAGGCAGACCTGTGGCAGTTTCTTACAAAGCAGGATCTCAAAAGTGATATTCTATTTCCTTACCATTTTGGGTGAGTGTTTCTGTCTTGAGCACATTCTCTTTTGTTTACTCCATGCATGGTATGTGGCCGGCTAATCGATGAGTTATGCATGACGTCTTGTGCATGTATATCGTGTCCGCAGGTTCCACCGGATTCTGCTAGTAATTAAAGTTAACACCTCAGAATGTCTCGCCCACGACTCTCTGAATATGGATCCAAAGCTTTGGGCCGACATGAGAAGAATGCTGCAGAAGTAATTATTTTCATTCATTTGCGCTCTATATCGATCGGCCTATTTCGTTCATTTCCTAATATCAAGTAACTAATAACTCTCTTGTTCATTTAATTTTCTTTGCCTCGTAGGGTTTGGAGACGGTTCGTAGATACAAAGGTCGGTGAATTCAAAAAGAGCTAGAATTCAAAATGTTAAAGCCTAAGAATGCTGGGGATATTCAGCCACCGTTGACCAATCTATGTGGATACTATGTTCATGAGAGGATCCGAGATACACCTCTGAGCGGGTTCCGAGTGATACCAATGCTCGGAGGAATAACCTCCGGATGATGCTTAGTCCGTAAGCTTCGCTTCCGACCACTTCAAGAGGAACTAGCTGGATGGTTCAGCAGGAAGTCCTCCATCCTAAAGGAGAACACTATTACGAGGACGTAGAACTTTATATGGATTAAATCATGTATGGAAACTTGTTCAAAATTTTATATGGTCATCCGATGATATTGAATATATATTGTATATTCCTCTTGAATTCTTTTTGGTTCTAATTTCAAATTTATTTGAAATTGTACATTCATATGCATGTATGTAGTACCGTAGAATATATGAAACTCCTTCAAAATTAAAATAAAGCACAAAAGAAATAAAATAATACAAATTAAACAGAAAACAGGTTTAGGGGGGGGGTGGCTAAAACCCAAAACCTGTGGCGGCTTTTAGTCATGTTGTCCGGAAGAACTGCGACTAAAGGTCCTCCGCTTGACGCACCGACGCCCACGTGGGACGGGCCGTTTGTCGCGGTTATTATGCAGCCGCGACTAAAGGATGGGGGCTTTAGTCGCGCTTATTTGGTCGCGGTTGCGCAACCGCGACTAATGGCAGTTGCGAACCGCGACCAAAGGCCTTTTTTCCACCAGTGCTAGTGATTAGTTAGTGCATGGTCCTTAGTTAGTTAGTGGACCGATGTTGTAGCGTGAGTTGGGTGGCATGGGTGCTCAACCCCGGTGTATATATGTTGCACATCAGTAATGAAAGGAAGGCCATGAGGGCTGGAGAAACAATGTAGCCACGGTGTGATCACCAAGGGAGCCTCTTGGCAAAGCTTGTGTGTTCTTCCTTGGTGCATGTGTGCGTGGGTGTGTGTGTGGAGTTTCTTCTTGTGTGAGGCAAGAGGTAGAAGAAGAGCGGCGTCATGCAGTAGCGCCAACACGTAGAGAAGTAAGTCAGTCTCAGATGCATCGACAAAACAATCAAGAAATCAAGTTTGCTTGAGTTGAGCCTTGAATCGCCAACTTTCACACATACCTTGCTCTAAATTAATCAATAGAAATAAGAATATGTGCAGCCCATAATACTTTTGGGAAATCGGTGTACACAAACATGAGGAGATCAAGCCTCGAAGCATATGATCTCCAACTTGATTTCTCACATAATATGTATGAGTGCTGCAAGTGCATCTATTGTGCTCAGTTTTTAGAGCAAAAGAATTGGTATAACTTTCTGTTGAGTAAAAGGAACATCATGGAGCTTCTAAATTTTCATGGCCATGGAACACACTCAACACCTAGACTTCGTGACCCCGTTGTCATGGCCATCACATGAAGTCAAGGAAGCTGCTAAATTCATAGTGGTATCTTCTTGGGTTATTCACAGCAAAAAAATACATGAAAGTAAAAGGTCCAGAGAGACATGCAACACAAAGATTGTAATAGCAGTAGAACCCAGACTGATGTATTGTAGCACCTAATCATTTTATAAGAAACATCAAAGATTGGTAATCAAAACAGCATCATAAACCATTTGTGTGAATAAAGGCATAAGTTTAATAATAACATATCAAGGAAAAATATTAGCTATTTTTAGGCGCGACCACCAGTGGAACGATTCATAATAAAAAGATAAATAATAGAACCTAGGAAAAAAGGTATACTATAACTGGATGTGTGTCATTCTGCACTGTACCTCATTAAGTTTCTCACAACTACCAAAACTACCTGCATGGGTGGACAGAAACAAACAGTCACCACACTAAAAAGCAGTCAGGAGCACTACAAAAGATCCAGTTAGCTCATACACATACACTAAATGGCCTACTAACATATGAAATCTACACAACTAAATTATCATGCATTGGACAGGTCAGATCTACTTTCATGGCCATCTTCAGATAGGTAGTCTAAGAGTACATGATGTCCATTCTTCCTGTCATATGAACTTGTAGATGAGCAGAATATGTTTCAGAAACATCATCAGCACAATGGTCATACTGCTCCTTTTAATCATTCTATCAGGAACCTTTCAAGCAAGTAAACCAGAGTCATGGAGTAAAACTACTCTATATTTATCTTATACACATGACAACATAAACATGCAGCCATCATTTCTAAGAAAAAAAAACATGGATATACAAATGGAGAAGCTTACCGTTCTGCCTTATTATCAAGCAAGAAATGATCCTGGTACTTGAAGCACGAGTCATTTTGTTAGACCTCTACAGAGATTACAAGATTTGCATTCCATAAGAAATCAAAACCTTGAGCTAATCTAAGAGTATGATGACAACATCGTCCTAGTCCTTCAGTGGCTATATATCTGGAGAACAAAAAGTAAAAATAAAGTAAGAGGGAAGAAACATATTAGGTGTAGAGGTCTCTTTAGACACATACAAAACGAAGCATTTTACAGATGTTAACATAGAACAAAATCAAGTGTTAGGACAGAATAGGTAGAGGTCATCATCACTATAAATTATTGTTAACTGACCACCTTACAAAAACCACAAGATCAATATCCCAAAATGGTCCGAGTTGCGCTTTGTCACCAAAAGCAAAAGCATGCATTCATGAAAATGTTAGAGTTGTGTCCAATATTGTGTACAAGGTAGGTTACAGTTGGACTCTGAGTAGTATTGTGTTTACAGGGTACGGAGTCGTGTCCTAGTAGGACACTTGTATTCTAGGCCGCTCATATATAGAGAGGGTAGACGCACGATGTAACCTATGCCAACATAATAGCACCGGAACGAAGGGGAAGCCGGCGGCATGTCCCGGTGTCCAGGGCGACCGGGTGCGGTATTGTAGCGGTATCATGGGGAGGAGCGCCCATAGTCAGGCCCCAGGGATGTAGCCATATCGGTGAACCTCGGTAACAAATCTCGGTGTCATGCTTGTGTGATTGCTTGGCCCTCGATTAATCGACGAAGCGCCTCGAATTTATTACCACAAGTGCCAGGGCAACGAGCACTACCAGCTTCGCTACTACGTCATCTTCTGCCCATGATGTGATGGAGACCTTGCGTGCGTGCCTTCTTGGGCACAGCTTGAGCTCGTTAGCCATTTGATCTTGACCATATTGTATCCACTAATGTATGGAAAATAAATTCATGAATTGAAACTCCAACCTTTTATTTTATTTTATTTTGAGGAAGAAACTATGGAACGTGTCATGTGTGTGTCTCAGAAATGTTCATGTCATCTTGTGTTTGGTTAGTCTTGGAGCGGATGATCTTAGAAACTTTGGAATTTCTTGAACGAGAGGTTTTCTTCAATGTTAGTGACCAAGGCTTCACATTGGATTGATCTACGAGATTCACCACCGTCACTAACAATCTTGTCGTCTGACAATGACTGCCCATTAGCACACACGTGGAGGACTCGTGGCGTGTGCATACGGAAGGAACACCGTGGATTTGTTTTGGACAAAAAGAAAAGGGACCGAGTCCTGGGTGGAGACGCGTTCTCCTTGTTCCGAGCCGGACTAGTGTAGCAACAAGGCAGCTCCTTCGTGTACGGGAAATTCCACCGTGCCACACGTCCGTTGGAAATAGCTAAGGCATTGGCAGCAATTGCTAGCATATGGAGTTGAGTCGGATAGGAGCCAAATTAATGTTGAAGACCAACTTGTTTTGGATTTGCTATTAGTACATGAGGGTGTGCCATGTTTAGGTTTTGCTCGTGTACTTGGGCATCACGTGAAAATAAGCTCGATTATTTTTATTTTTTCATTGGATGAGTCATACAAAGAACTATGGCGTCAACGGATACTAGGTTTGAGGTGGAGAAGTTCAACGCAACTGGAAACCTTGGGTTATGGCAGACAAGGATGAAAAATATGTTGGCACAACATGGATGCTTGAAGGCGTTGCGGGATGTCAAGCCAGTTAAGATGGACGATGATGGTTGTGAAGGAGTTGCAGATGGTCGCAATAAGAAAAGTCGGCTCGGGTCAGACACATAGGGCAGTTGGCATGGATAGTCTGACGGATCGACGCGAGTCGGTTGGTACAGAAGATGGTGATGGGATCGGTGACGATGACGTAGGAGCGTGATACCGATGATGACCGACTTCTAGGGCGTGGAAACATGTGGCGCAGGCTCGAGGGCTTGTGTGGCTTCGACAAGACTATGTCGCGGGGTTGATTCAAGACGGTGCGCATGTGAGCTTGAAGGCGACGGGACGCGAGGGTGGACTGATCATCTACCATGGAGTCATGTTGAAGGTGGAGCTGGAGTCTGGAGGACTTCACTCGGTGCTGATTGAGGGGCTACGGCGTAAGTAAACAGAGAGTCAAAGCCTATTCAGCGGGAAAAGCAAGGGACAGGTAATTCGGACTAGAGCCCAGTGGTCTAATGTAAGCGTGAAACTCGTCATCGGTCGGTGATGATCGGTGGTACTCTGCAGTGGGGGTTGAGTGGTGTGGTTTCGCGACCCTTGAGACTCGACCGGGACAGCGGAGACTCGACGCGGTAATAGCGGCGAGGCGTGTGGTATGCACGGGACATGGAGACGGGCCAGGGCTCTGGTGGTCATACATGTGGTGAGACAACTGCGAATTTGATTCGGGATGACAATAAGCAATGGTGAAATTCCTTCAAGTTTCTAACAGACGGTCAAGAAAGGAGCGGTGATGTTGAGTTCAGGTAACTCTTATGTGTGACACCCAATATGTGAGTTGTTCACTTTCACGAAGGCAGTGATCGGTGTGTGATGGCGTTGACCGATACTCCGGAAGTTGGAAGCACAAAGTAGAGTAATGAGAAACTTAATTTTGCTCGAGCGTTGATTGTGGTCAAGAAAAGAAGGGACTACAAGTTGCAGGTGGACTCATATGGAGTCTTTGGAGTAGCAGCGGTACTCATGGGATTAGCTCAAGTCCATTTTACATGGAAGTTTGACGCATTGACGAATTCAAGATGGTGGAGAATATTTGCAAAAGTGGAGTTTGTTAGAGTTGTGTCGAATATTGTGTACAAGGTACTCCCTCCGTCTCATAATGTAAGACGTTTTTTGACTCTAGTGTAGTGTCAAAAAACATCTTACATTATGGGATGGAGGGAGTAGGTTACAGTTGGATTCTGAGTAGTATTGTGTTTACAGGGTACGGAGTCGTGTCCTAGTAGGACACTTGTATTCTAGGCCTCTCATATATAGAGAGGGTAGACGCACGATGTAACCTATGCCAGCATAATAGCACCGGAATGCAGGGGAAGCCCGCGGCATGTGCCGGTATCCAGGGCGACCGGGTGCGGTATTGTAGCGGTATCATGGGGAGGAGCGCTTATAGTCAGGCCCCAGGGGTGTAGCCATATTGGTGAATCTCGTTAACAAATCTTGGTGTCGTGCTTGTGTGATTGCTTGGTCCTCGGATGATCGATGGAGTGCCTCTGATTTATTCTAACAAGGAAAAACTAAATCCACACATGTAAGCAAGGAATGATTCACATAGTTCAGATCTATATGGCTACCATATACATATACTTATACTAATTAATGAGAAGAGCAGTAACTTGTAATGACGAAATCAACTTGTACCTATTGTGCCACTGCAAGGACTTGCAGTACCTGGTGCTGCACCGACTTGATTAGCCTCAGATGTAGTAAATAGAAAACCCACCACTTGGCTGCTTGGCAGCCTCACCACCCAACAAAGGTGCAAACATCTTCTGCAGAGAGACATGGATCAGTAAACAATGCTTAATTATGGAGATAGTTGCAACATGATAATTTATGCAAGCTTTTGCAGGCTGAAGTAAAAAGATCAAAATATATGAAGACAAGAGCAAGTAAGTTCATACCCAAGCCTCTATTCCAAACCAAGTTTTTGCCTCAAGGTTGTTCCACTTGTTTGAAAATGACTTCTAGTGAATTGTGTACATGACACATGCTATTATTTTGGGAAATGACCGTGTACAAATGCGTGGTGACTGCAGACTTTCGATCAAAATTTTCTTAACATGGGTAGCGATTTCCTAGGTGTCGTTAGCGAATATGGGTGCGTGTGGGCCAGGATTGTCCGTTGACCTCGCCGCCCGACATTCCTTATGTTGTACGTGTCCGTGTGGGCTTCGATCGCCACCTGCGATGTGCATCCTTCTTTATCGATGTACGTGTCGTTGTGCGTGCTTCTTTTGGTTGGTGTCGTTGCATTGGGCCAAGGGAACAGGAGGTGCCGCCATGATCGGCCCATCCAGACGTTCTCGATGTTTCTGGTCGGTGCCGTTGTTACCGTTTTTTCGAGAGTGGTCGCGTGGTTCGTTCTGGAAATTCCACTACCTGCCGCTACCGCTTTTGTCCTGTAGACGTAGGTAACGTAGTGTGGTGCGGGGTTATAAATAGTTCGCCATTGTTCTATGGTTGCTCCTTCTCCAGTCATAATGGTCCTCGGCGCCCCGCTACGCTCATGAGCACCGCCCACCAAAGCTTCCTATGGTCTGTACCCGCTGGGCTACTCGAGCGGGAGTGCAAGGAGCGGCAGCCACCACGGAGGAGGCGGCTGTGCCATTCTGGCTACTCCATCGAGTAAGGCCGTCGCCAGGAGCTGCTTCAGCGCCATCGTCGGTGTCATGGTGGCAACCGGGAGTGTGGTGGACGGCAGCGGCACGCCGATGCCACCGGCGTGGTGGTTCGGGCCGTTCTGCTGCGTTGGCCGTTGTGTCGGCTCGGCCCGTGCGTATGGAGCATGCTCCGATCCGATGATCGGCCGTTGTATCGCGGTGGCCTTCTGCACGCTAGCAAGATCGTTCGATGAGCGGCGCTCAAATTCTGTCAAGGTGGACTTCATCCGTGAGGACCTCTCCCCTTCTTTCTCTTGAGTGAGTTTTCTCTTCTGTTGATCCAAGGCAGGACAGGAGGTACGACACCAGTACGGCATGACGGCTACGGCTATGGGAGGCCTCCGGCCAGTGGTGATGCCGGTGTTCGGCGAGGTCCTGGCGGCGCACGGCGTGGCTAGCTGTTTACAGCTGAGCTCGCTCCCTTGGCCGTGAGCAGCGACCCGCGGATCCCCAGATCCATGGTAGCAAACCTACATCTGCTACTCCAGCATCCACCATGTCTCATCTACTTTTTTTCAACGAAACCAGCATCTAGCTAGCTAGCTAAAGATTACAGGGTTGATCCTTCTTGCGGCGAGGAAGGGGCCCGTGCATTGGCGGGCGAATGGTGGTGGGCTGCATCTACCAGAAAAACTTGGTTTGCCGACGGCCAAATCTATGCCGACGGCACCCCTCGGCATAAATGGAGCTATGCCGACGGCCAAGGGCAGGCCGTAGGCGTAGAAAAGCCAACGGCATAAATCCATATATGCCGACGGGGCCGTCGGCATAGAAGAGGCCGTCGGGACCACTCGTGATACGGCTACGGGGCCCGTCGGCATAGGAGCAGCCGTCGGCATAGCCCGTGCCCAGCTACAAGGTCAGCGCTGAACGTTTGACGGTGTTGAGCCTACGCCGACGGGTGGAAACGGCGGGCGTCGGCATATCTTTGCCAGACGTATGCCGATGGCATGGCCGTCGGCATAGACCTGGCCTATACCCCTCTGCCGCGTCATCGATCCGTGTGCTATGCCATGTCGTCGATCCGTGGGACTGCACCTCCGTGTGTGCACAGATATGCCGATGGCCTAGCCGTCGGCATACATTTATTTAGTTTTATTTTTAATTTTGCTTTATACTACCTATGGCAAAGATATGCCTATGGTATAACCGTCGGCATAGGGCCCTCTGCCACGTCATCTATCCGTGTGCCATGCCACGTCATCGATCCATGGGACTGCACCTCCGTGTGTGCACAGATATGCCGACGGCCTTGCCGTTGGCATACTATTTTTTTTTTACTTTATTTTCTCATTTTTACTTTGTTTTAGTTTTTGTTTTTGCATAAGATAATCATGCCTTATCTAAAAAACATACCCTGATTGTATATCGATTGCCCCTCGTTACGAACGTCGCTATCGTCGTGTCACGGAGGGGGAAAACGGTCGACAAGGAGGGAATTCTGGTTGGTCAGGGGATTCGGGGTGTAGCTATGTCACCGAAACATCGCACGGGTCCCGATGCATATGTGAAAGTGTTCAGGCATGCGTAGACGCCCGTCTTGGGGCTCCGCGGTGTGCCCCCATGCACGCAAGGCAGTGCCGCCGTCACTTGGAGGGGGGCACACCCCGGAGACGCGTGCCGCCTCTTCGGACATGCCACCACACCACCCCGCATGTATGAGGGCCCGGTGCGACGCTCGGGTGGCATTGCTACCCCCAGGGCCCCAGTCCCGCCTAACCCTGTAGGGTTTGACCATGGGATCTAGCCCATTGACTTTGCACGGACGGGCTTTGAGCAGTGGACCTATCTACCCGGTTGTGTTAGGTCAGTCCATAGGAACACTTCGGAGCAACATCCGGGCCAGACCCACGGCAAGATCCCCGCCGTGTAGACCCGACGCGCCCGCTTCCCCCTCCAAAGCCGGGCGGCGGGCGCCGTCCGTGAGAGGGGCACACCGCGGAGACGCGTGCCGCTTCTTCGGACATGCCACCACACCACCCCGCATGTATGAGGGCCCGGTGCGACGCTCGGGTGGCATTGCTACCCCTGTGGCCCCGTCCCGCCTAACCCTGTAGCATTTGACCACAAGATCTAGCCCTTTGACTTTGCACGGACGGGCTTTGAGCAGTGGACCTATCCACCCGGTTGTGTTAGGTCAGTCCATAGGAACACTTTGGAGCAACATCCGGGCCAGACCCACGGCAAGATCCCCGCCGTGTAGACCCGACGCGCCCGTTTCCCCCTCCAGGTGCCGGCGGCGGCGCCATCCGTGAGGGTGGCACACCCCGGAGACGCGTGCCGCCTCTTCGGACATGCCACCACACCACCCCGCATATATGAGGGCCCGGTGGGACGCTCGGGCGGCATTGCTACCCCCCCCCCCCGGGCCCCCGTCCCGCCTAACCCTGTAGCGTTTGACCACGGGATCTAGCCCTTTGACTTTGCACGGACGGGCTTTGAGCAGTGGACCTATCCACCCGGTTGTGTTAGGTCAGTCCATAGGAACACTTTGGAGCAACATCCGGGCCAGACCCACGGCAAGATCCCTGCCATGTAGACCCGACGCGCCCGTTTCCCCCCTCCAGGTGTCGGCGGCGGCGCCGTCCGTGAGAGGGGGCACACCCCGGAGACGCGTGCCGCCTCGTCGGACATGCCACCACACCACCCCGCATGTATGAGGGCCCGGTGCGACGCTCGGGTGGCATTGCTACCCCCCCTGTGGCCCCTGGCCCCGCCTAACCTCAGAAGCGTTTGACCACGGGATCTAGCCCTTTGACTTTGCACGGACGGGCTTTGACCAGTGGACCTATCCACCCAGTTGTGTTAGGTCAGCCCATAGGAACACTTTGGAGCAACATCCAGGCCAGACCCCCGACACGTCTGTTTCCCCCCACCAGGTGATGAAGTCATATACCTGGGGTAGGGTCATGGACCTGCCCAAGGGTACCCTCCACAAGGACATTCACAAGAGAAGCAGCCTTCCAGTCGACCTGTTAGGCTTCCACTCGACAGATTCAAAGACACTCGACTATGAAGACCCACTCGACCACCAAGAGTCCAAGAGCCACTCGGTGTCCAAACGGTCTGTAGTTAAATAGTCTTTATGACCTTAATGACACTTTATGTAAGGCGTTACCAAGAACGCCTAGCTTTAACGCACCTTAAACCCTCTACTACGTGGGCTGGCTGGGGTCTGGCGCACTCTATATAAGCCACCCCTCCACAGGTAGAAGGGTTCGCACCCTATACACATACGCATATAATCCAGTCGACCGCCTCCGGGCTCCGAGACGTAGGGCTGTTACTTCATCCGAGAAGGGCCTGAACTCGTAAATCCCTTGCGTATACAACTGCTCCATAGCTAGGATCTTGCCTCTCCATACCTACCACCCATTCTACTGTCAGACTTAGAACCACGACAGTTTGCGCCCACCTTGGGGCTGGTGTTCTAGCGAATTGTTGGAGAAGTTGGGATTCTCTCGATCTCCGGCATCATGGTTTCAGGTGGAGTTCTGGTCGACGGCCACGAGATCCGTCTCGGTGCGCTCACGTTCGTCGCCGACGGCTCCGCTTGGCTTCAGGAGGCTCCACTCGACGTGGACGCGCTCCCCGTCCGCGGGGCGACGCACTTTCGCGCGTGTGTCCGCGGCGTCCTCATGCGGCAACCGTCGACCCAGTATGGGTTGGTTCCTGCGCCGTGTTCACTCCCAGTCTCCCACCGGCACAAGCGTTCCGGTCGGTCGAGGCTTCAGCGGTGGGTGAGGCATGCGGTGGCCCGCCAGTCGGCCATCCCCCAAGTCGCGGCGATCGAGCCCGACGAATCTCTCTACGGCATGTTCGACCTGTCGACTGGCTCCGTAGAGACCGCGTCCGAATGCGATAGCAGTGACCCGGCGGTAGAGGTTCTGATGGTCGATGGACGACGCAGTCCCCCTGGATTCACCTGCACCAACGAAGGTGGCGGTGGAGGCGATCCGGCGCAAGCCCACGAAGAGTACTTGCCCGAGCCCCTCACTTCGCTCCAGAGGGAGGAGCTTCGTCGTCGGAACATGGATGCACTTCACACTCCTATCGTTGGAGAAAACCCCGAGGCTCGCGCCTTGGAGGATGCGCGCTAATAACCTGGCTGAGCGCACTCGATCGCAGAATCTTCAGCGAGCACTAGACGAAGCGTCTGCGACCGAGGGTTCCGTAATCCAATGACGCCAGCTCTTTCAATCGCCAACCCAGGTATATCGAACTCCGATTCAGAATTTAGCAGCTGCCACCGTATAGCAGAATCAATTCAGCCTTCCCAATCGGAGGCGGTAGAGGTTTGCAGCAAATCAGGATTTGCTCCGGCGGCAGGAGATCAAAACTCAGTTGTATCCCAACAAGGAACAGGGTTCACAACCGATCCGTCGCTGCGAATTCATTCCATCGGCCCATAGTCCAAGATCGCCCCCGAGGCGTGAGGAACGTGGAGGCCGGCGTGATGATCAATACAAGGGCCGCGAGCAGTATGAGCACCGATTCGATCGCAACGATCGACGTCGAGTGTCCACTCCTCCCCCAAGGGGTGGATCATACGCTCCTCGGCAGCAGGACGACAGACGCCAAAACAGTGCTGGGCGAAGAATTCCAGTCGACCCCATAGAACCAGGCTTTGATGCGAGATCCATTATCGTTCAGGGTTTGGTCGACAGGAACAGAGCTCACCGAGACGTCCACGATAGAGATGTTCCTTCCAAAGAGTAGAGTTTATGTCTCGGGACCAGAGTGTTTCAGCAGGGCCATCAGGGCCGCGGTGATTCCTCCCAACTTCAGGTTGGCGACTGGAGTCAGCAAGTTCATTGGAGAATCCAAGCCTGACACTTGGCTTGAAGATTACCGAGTGGCAGTTCAGATCGGCGGTGGCAACGATGAGGTAGCCATGAAGCATTTGCCTCTTATGTTGGAAGGTTCAGCCAGGGCATGGTTGAATCAGTTAGCACCCAGCAGTATTTACACTTGGGAAGATCTTGCCCGAGTGTTTGTCAGGACATTTGAAGGAACTTGCAAACAACCAGCAGGTTTGACAGAGTTGCAGTCGTGCGTGCAAAAGTCGAGTGAAACCTTGAGAGATTATATCCAGAGGTGGATCACTTTGCACCACACACGAGAATGTATCTCGACCATCAAAGGCGCCTCAGGCCTTCAAGGAAGGGGTCAAGAACAGAGAATTGAGTTTGAAATTTGGTCGAACCGAGATATGACCTGAGTCGGATGATGGAGATTGCCACCAAATATGCAAATGGTGAAGAAGAGGATCGGCTTTGAGTGGTAAATATAAATCTGCCGCCAATGAGATCGGCGGAGGAAATTCCAATCGGCAGCAGGTTAAAGAAGTCGAGCCATGGGCTCCGGAGAGGCCTTGGCGGGACCCCAGGGAAAGTTCAAGGGTAATCCCAAGGGTCCTTGGAACCCTAAGAAGGTGAAAGACCACGATGGGAACGACGTGTTGGATTTACCATGTCATATTCATACAAATAAAGATGAAGAGGGTAAACTCATTTACCCGAAACATACCACTCGACAGTGTCGGCTCTTTATTCAGCAGCCCAAGGAAACAGCCCAAGGATAAGGATAAGGAGACAGACAAAGTTGAGGATAGAGATGATGTTGATGGTGGATATCCCTGTGTCAATTCCACCCTGATGATTTTGCCGACGTCGAAAGCAAGAGTCGATTGAAGGTTATCAATCGGAAGTAAGCTTGGTTGCTCGTGACTCCCAATTATCTGAAATGGTCCTGCATCGCCATCACATTCGATCAGTCTGATCACCCGACGCACATTGCCACCCCTGGGAGGCAAGCGTTGGTGGTCGACCCAGTTGTCGAAGGCACTCGACTGACCAAAGTCCTGATGGATGGTGGTAGTGGTTTGAATATATTATACGCGGAGACGTTGAAAGGGATGGGCATTCCGATGTCCAGACTCAGTACCAGTAACATGAGCTTCCACAGAGTCATTCCTGGAAAGAAGGCTGAGTCACTCGGCCAAATTGCTCTTGATGTAGTTTTTGGTGATTCGAAGCATTTCCGGAAAGAAAAGTTGACCTTTGAGGTCGTGGATTTCCAGAGCGCTTATCATGCTATTCTGGGGAGACCAGCTTATGCACGTTTCATGGCCCGACCATGTTACGTGTATCTTAAACTGAAGATGCATGGTCCCAAGGGCGTGATCACTATCACGGGTAATCGGAAGAAGGCAGAAGAGTGCTTCCAGAAAGGCTCTAAGATCGCCGATGCTCAGTTGGCAGTGGTAGAGCTACAAGAGTATCAGAAAACTGCGGATCCGAGTGATTTGTTGCGAGCTAAGAACCCTCTACGGAGTCAGCATTCCAGTCGACTGGCGAGACGAAACAGGTTCACATTCACCCGACTGATCGCGATGCTGCTCCGACCAACATCTCAACAACACTCGACTCGAAATAGGAAGAAGCGCTCATCCAGTTCCTCCGTGAGAACTGGGACATCTTTGCATGGAAGCCTGCTGATATACCGGGTGTTCCCAGAGGGCTGGCTGAGCATCGCCTACGAGTTGACCCAAAATTCAAACCAGTTAAAGAGTATCTTCGGCGGTCTGCCGTCCAGAAGAGAAAGGCCGTTGGCGAGGAGGTGGCTCGACTCTTAGCAGCAGAGTTCATCCAAGAGATCTACCACTCCGAGTGGCTCGCCAACGTTGTCATGGTCCCCAAGAAGGACAAGTCGTTGCGCATGTGCATTGATTTCAAGCATATCAATCGGGCCTGCCCGAAAGATCATTTCCCTCTTCCTCGCATCGACCAAATAGTCGATTCAACTGCGGGATGCGAGATGTTTTCTTTTTTAGACGCTTATTCCGGGTACCATCAGATCCGTCTGTATGGACCCGATGAGATTAAAACAGCGTTCATCACTCCATTCGGATGCTTCTGTTATGTCACCATGCCATTCGGTCTCAAGAATGCCGGAGCCACATTCATGAGGATGATTCAGAAGTGTTTGTTCACTCAAATCAGTCGGAATGTGGAAGCATACATGGATGATATAGTAGTCAAGTCACGAAAGGGTTCCGACCTGTTGACTGACCTTGCTGAAACATTTGCCAATCTCAGGAGGTATGATATCAAGCTTAATCCATCAAAGTGTACATTTGGAGTTCCTGGTGGAAAGTTACTCGGTTTTCTCCTTTCTGAGCGAGGAATCGATGCTAACCCAGAAAAGGTTGGCACCATACTCCGAATGAAGCACCCTGTGCGTGTGCACGATGTCCAGAAACTTACTGGATGCTTGGTCGCTTTAAGTCGATTCATCTCTCGCCTCGGTGAAAAGGCATTGCCTCTGTACCGATTGATGAAGAAGTCAGACAAGTTCGAGTGGACTCTAGAAGCTGATGCAGCGCTTTGCGAGCTCAAAGCTCTGCTCTCCACCCAGCCGGTGCTTGCTCCTCCAATCAGCAAGGAGCCTTTGCTGCTTTACATTGCAGCCCTTTGGACAAGTCGTCGATACCATCTTGGCCGACGGTCGAGCGGGAAGAAAAAGGAAAGGCCTTCAAAGTTCAACGCCCGGTTTATTATCTTTCAAGCATCAACCCCGTCAAAGCAAAGATACCCTCACTATCGTAAGCTTGTTTATGGGATCTATATGACCACGAAGAAGGTTGCTCATTATTTCTCTGATCATTCCATTACGATTGCCGTGACGCCTTTGTCGGAAATTCTTCATAACAGAGATGCAACTGGTCGAGTGGCAAAATGGGCGATTGAACTCCTTCCCCTTGATATCAAATTCGAGGCAAAGAAAGCCATCAAGTCCCAAGCAATAGCAGATTTCCTCGCCGAGTGGACTGAACAGCAGCTTCCGACCCAAGTTCACTCGGAACACTGGACTATGTTTTTCGATGGCTCCAAGATGCTGAACGGTTCTGGTGCAGGGGTTGTATTGGTTTCCCCCCGAGGAGATAGGCTCAAGTATGTTCTCCAGATTCACTTTGATTCTTCCAACAACGAAGCAGAATATGAAGCACTCCTGTATGGGTTACGAATGGCCATTTCACTTTCGGCGTCATTAAGCCTTATGGTTTATGGCGACTCAAATCTGGCTGTTAATCAAGTGATGAAGGAGTGGGATGTCAGAAGCCCAGCTATGACAGGTTATTGTAATGGAGTGAGAAAGCTGGAGAAGAAATTCGAATGGTTAGAGCTTCATCATATACCCCGACTGAAAAATCAAGGTGCGGATGATTTGGTGAAGATAGGGTCCAAGAGGGAAGCCATTCCCAGTGATGTATTTTTAGAACACATTCATGCTCCATCAATGCAGGAGGATCCTTTCACAGAAGAAGCCCCGCAGCAAAAGAGTGCCAATGATCCGACTGAAGTTGAGGTCCCAGCCGTGGTCGACCTAATTATGGAAGTTGTGGTCATCACTCCCGACTGGACAGTGTCGTACATCGCATATATCCTTAGGAAAGAGCTCCCAGAGAATGAAGAAGAGGCTCGACAGATCGTCCGTCGATCCAAGGCCTTTACAATAATCAAGGGACAATTGTACAGAGAAAGCGCGATCGAGTCGGCCGAAGTGTATCACGCTGAAGAAGGTCGAGATAATTCTTGAGGATATCCACTCGGGGACCTGAGGCCATCACTCGTCCACTCGGAAAATAGAGGCTAAAGAATACCGAACGGGATTTTACTGGCAGAAAGCAAAAGAAATTGCAAAAGAAATAGTCGAAAAGTGTGAATTATGTCAGTTCTATTCCAACATGTCGCACAAGCCAGCCTCAGCCTTGAAGACCATTCCACTGCTTTGGCCCTTCGCTGTTTGGGGATTGGAGATGATTGGGCCTTTGAGAACTGGCAGAAGCGGCTTCACTCATTTGCTAGTAGCAGTCGACAAGTTCACCAAGTGGATCGAAGCCAAGCCCATCAAGAACCTCGATGCATGCACTGCTATCAGTTTCATCAGAGAGTTGATATTCAGATATGGAGTTCCGCATAGCATCATCACCGACAATGGGTCAAACTTCGATAATGACAAGTTCAAAGCCTTCTGCGCCTCTCAAGGCACGCGGGTCGACTATGCTTCAGTGGCTCATCCTTAGTCGAATGGACAAGCGAGCGTAAAACGGCCTCATTCTCGAAAGGTCTAAACCTCGGCCGATGCGTGATCTCAAACACGCAGCAGGAGCTTGGGTCGACGAACTTCCGTCGGTTCTCACGGGGATTGAGGACCACTCCTAATCGGTCGATCGAGAACTCCATTCTTCCTGGTCTATGGAGCTGAAGCAGTTCTGCCAAGTGACCTACTTCACAATGCGCCTCGAGTCGAGCTATACTCTGAAGAGGAAGCAGAACAAGCCCGGCAAGATGCAGTCGACCTCTTGGAAGAGGAGAGAGAGATGGCCTTGATCCGCTCGAATATCTATCAACAAAACTTGCGTCGATTCCATGCCAGAAATGTGAAGAGTCGAGCCTTCCAAGAGGGAGATTTGGTCCTCCGAGTGGATCAACAGAAACCCCACAAGCTTGCTCCCACTTGGTAAGGTCCCTTCATCGTCACGAGAGTCCTCCACAACGGGGCATATCATCTCTACAACGTTGATCGCCAGATCGACGAGCCTCGAGCTTGGAACGCGGAGCTGCTCCGCCCCTTCTACACTTAAAACTCACTCGGTTGACATGTAATAAAAGTACTTTTGTAGTTTGTTTATCTAAGACAAGAATGCTATAATTTTCCCAGTGATTGATATTGCTTTTTGTTGGAGTTTCCCCCAGTGGGTGGCTTAGCTGCGAATCCGATTCGCCTAAGTTTGTAAAAAAAGTCCTTTCCGAGTGCGAGCCAGTCTCCCACTCGGGGGCTTAGCTGCGGATCCGCTTCGCCTAAGTATCCAAAATCCTATCGAGTGGCGAGCCAGCCTCCCACTCAGAGGCTTAGCTGCAGTCCAAGTACTCGCCTAAGTATCCAAAATCCTACCGAGTGGCGAGCCAGCCTCCCACTCGGAGGCTTAGCTGCAGTCCAAGTACTCGCCTAAGTATCCAAAATCCTACCGAGTGGCGAGCCAGCCTCCCACTCGGAGGCTTAGCTGCAGTCCAAGTACTCACCTAAGTATTCAAACCCTGCCGAGTGGTGAGCAAGCCTCCCGCTCGGGGCCTTATAACAGCCCAAGGATTCGCCTCAAACATCCAAAGTGATAAAAATCCTACCGAGTGGAGAGCAACCCTCCCACTCGGAGGCTTAGCTGTAGCCCAGTGCTCGCCTAAGTAATAGAAATCCTACCGAGTGGAGAGCAAACCTCCCACTCGGAGGCTTAGCCGCAGCCCAGTGCTCGCCTAAGTAATAGAAATCCTACCGAGTGGAGAGCAAACCTCCCACTCGGAGGCTTAGCTGCAGCCCAGTGCTCGCCTAAGTAATAGAAATCCTACCGAGTGGAGAGAAAACCTCCCACTCGGTGGCTTAGCTGCAGCCCAGTGCTCGCCTAAGTAATAGAAATCCTACCGAGTGGAGAGCAAACCTCCCACTCGGGGGCTTAGCTGCAGCCCAGTGCTCGCCTAAGTAATAAAAATCCTACCGAGTGGAGAGCAAACCTCCCACTCGGAGGCTTAGCTGCAGCCCAGTGCTCGCCTAAGTAAAAGAAATCCTACCGAGTGGAGAACAAACCTCCCACTCGGAGGCTTAGCTGCAGCCCAGTGCTCGCCTAAGTAATAAAAATCCTACCGAGTGGAGAGCAAACCTCCCACTCGGGGGCTTAGCTGCAACAAGACTACGCCTAAGTAAGGAATTCATCCCAATCCGCAAGGACGACGAGGTGCAGGTCGACTGCTACCTCCTCCTTCGGAGCTTCGCCGCAAGTACAACGTGCGGTCCATCCCAATTTGTAAAGACGACAAGGTCAGTCACAGTCTGTGTTCCATCTCTACCTGCAGGATAGATGAAGCTCAAGTCGATTGGAATTTCAACGGAATATCTTCCGAAATGAAGAATAAAGTTCTCTCGAAGACAAGCAAAGCATGTTAAAGGAAAAATCAAGTTCGGATAAACGTCCTACGGATCCAAAGGTGCTCAGGCGTTGAGCCGGTTAAAGTTTATCGGTTACAGAAACCACTCGGCATTCCGAGGCAAATTTAAAATGGGACATAGAAATTTTTTACTCCTCCGGCGGAGGACTAGAAGGTGCAACAAACTGGTCGAGGTCGATTCCGTCGGCAATACGGGTAGCAGCAGCTATGAAAGTCTCCATGAAAGATCTGAAGTCGTGCTTCCTGGTATTGGCAACCTTGAGAGACACCAGCTTGTCCTCTTGCGCTTCTTTGCAGTGGACACGAACCAGAGATAGAGCAACATCAGCACCACACCTGGCAGATGACTTCTTCCATTCTTGCACTCGACTTGGAATCTCATTCAGTCGAGTCATCAAAGATTCAAGATCATTCTGGAGAGTCTGTTCTGGTCAGAGAGTCGAGTCGATCCGCGACACTGCAACTTTCAGTCGAGCAAGATAATCCACTACGCTTGCAATACGAGACTCCAGTCGGAGCACATTCATAGCAGCTTCGTCCTTCACAAGAGAGTTGATGGGGTCCAAACTGGTTTCCACTCGACTGGTTTCTTCAGAATTCTGAAAACACAACTCAGATTCAAAATGAAGATCATATTATGAGTCGGTGAGAGCAAGGCAGTTGGATAAAAGAGATTACCTTCAAGCATGAGAAACAGCTTCTTGGCGAAGCTTCCAAGATAAATCTCCAGGTCGTTTCGCTTCCCCGCCAGCTGGCCAACCTTGTCAGACAGAACATTCTTGTCGTTTTTCAGTCGACTGACTTCCTTGTTAGCCGCGTCAAGAGAGGCTTTCAGCTTGGCATTTTCATCTTCAAGTTTGTCGACTGAGGCAAGCTTCTCTTCAGCGAGCTTTGTTTTCTCCAAAGCCGCCTTCTGTGCCTCTGCAAGGTCAAGGTCCTTCTTCTTCAAAGTCTCTTCCAGTTTATCTGCAAAGCAACAATGAGAACAGAGTTGAGAATGAGCAGAAAAACAGAGGCAGTCAAAAATTCTCACCAGCCATACCTTTTGCTTCATCCTCAGGCCTTCGCAAATTCTCCCGAGCAAGCTTCAAATCGAGGTTGAGCTGAATCTGCTTTTCTCTAATCTCACTATAGCGAGCCACAAGCTCGCAAGATTTCTACAAAGAGTCAACCAACGAAACACATCAACGACAGATCACGTCCGCGTGACTAAGGAAAAATAGTAGCATTTCTAAGACTACGGTCGAATAAAACAATTCGACAGTAGTCTCGGGGACTACACCCAGCGGGTGCACTCAGCGTGCCCCCACTGGTTTACCAATTTGGTTCGATCAGTCGACCAAAAGAGGCAAAAAGGCTATGATTCTAAAAACATGGCTAATTGTCAGCGGTCAGCCGCAGTAAAAAAACAGTTCTTTAGACTATAGTAAACTGCACGCAGTCGACCATAGTCTTGGGGACTACACCCAGTGGGTGCACTTAGCGTGCCCCCACCGTTTTTACAGTTCCATTCGACTTGGTCCGTCCAAGTCGAGTGAAGAAGATCACAGCATAAAGACCATAGTCGACTGCACGCAGTCGACCATAGTCTCGGGAACTACACCCAGTGGGTGCATTCAGCGTGCCCCCACAAAAGTTCAAACGACACACACACCCAGTGGGTGTACATATATGGAAATCTACAGAAGAAAGCAGTTTCAGATAGTATATCGTAACAAAGCAAGCGACGACTGACTTACTTGGACATTGCTCTGGAGAGCTGAACTAGCATCATAGGCCGCCTGACTTGCCTCTCGAGCCGCTTTCACCTGCTCCATCATGATCCCTGCCTGGCGTATGGCCTCCTTAGCAGCACTTACTTGGTCTTCCGGGACGTGGTGTGTAGCAAAGAGAGATGGTGGATCAGCAGTCAAAGAAGTGGGTCGGGCGCTTGTCAGTGGCACAACGAAAGATACAGAAGTCCGAGTGGGGTCGCCTCCCTCGGAAATCAACGTCTCAGTAGTCGCCGCGACTTGAGCAGCCTTGCCAGCAGGCACTTTCTTGTTCCTCCTCTTCCTCAATGGCGCTTCCTCGTCATCATCGGGAAGATCAATGACGTGAGGCGGAACTACAAGAGAGATCCAGAAGTAAACATGGAAGCCCAATCGACTAAAAAGCTCCAGTCGGCTAAAAGTGAAACCTCAGAGATCTTACCAAGATTGGAAGTGGCCGCATCCTCCATTTCCTGATCACTGTGCTTGGCTGGAGTCTCGGAGGTAGCGGCGCTGTAGATTTCAAGAGTCGGCTGAGCAGTCATCAAGTCGACTAAAAGTTCACTCATGTTGAAAAAGGAAATACATGGTTCTGTTGGTTACCCGGAGATGGTGGGGATGACCATTCGCCGGCTTCGACGACGCCGCTCGAGGTTGCTTCGGCGGCTTCTCAGTCGGCGCGGGAGAAGTTGTCCTAGGTCGCTTCGTCGACTGACCGGTGGGCACAACAGCTTTACCGCGCCTGGCCACCGGGTCGTGCGTCGACTTGGAGCTTCCCTCCGAGCGAGGAGGGTCGACATCCTCCGCCTCTTCTTCCTCCTCCTCCTCATCATCAGAGCCATCATCCTCCTCATCCTCTTCGCCGTTGGACTCCCATTCCTCCGGACTCTCACCTCCACTTCCTTCTTCTTCTTCGGCTGCTTCCTGCGCCCCGTTGGGCATCGAGTACATCTCAGTGGTGACCTAGAAGACAACAAAACAAGGTGAAAGTCAGTCGACTAATTGACATCAAAACAGAATGAATGCAGCAGAATCACAGTCGGAGATAAGTAGTGATACCTTGTCTGGTTGGTAACTCTGGTCGAGTGGTGGAATCCTCCTAGCTCCGCGAGGGTTGTCTTTGTTTCCTGTGATGGCAGTCATCCACTTCTCCAGTATGGCGTCATCAACCTCCTCCGGATGGACCCGAGTGGAATCATCCGTACCGGAGTACATCCACATAGGATGACCTCAGTATTGGAGTGGCTGAATACGCCGTCGGAGAAAAACCTCCAGGAGATCCATGCCGGTCACCCCTTCGCGAATAAGCTGGACTACACGCTCCATCAGAAGCTTTACTTGGGCCTTCTCCTCTGGCAACACCTTCAGGGAAGATGGCTTGTTCACTCGACTCATGGAGAAAGGAGGGAGCCTAGTCGACTGCCCCGGCGTCGGCTGGTCTTGGCT
This sequence comes from Aegilops bicornis, assembly GCA_021605145.1. NCBI lineage: Eukaryota > Viridiplantae > Streptophyta > Magnoliopsida > Poales > Poaceae > Aegilops > Aegilops bicornis. The sequence continues at coordinate 63,797,653 of CM038673.1, read as the reverse complement.
GTAAAACCAGGTCGACTGCCACCCTCTAACCGAGTCAGGGAGAGTCATAGCTGGAAAGGCACTCTTCCCCCTCATCTGGACTCCGAGTCCCCCACACATTTGGATTACTTGGGTCCTCTCGTCATTCGGGCTCGTTTTCTTCACCGTCTGAGAGCGACAGGTGAATATGTGCTTGAAAAGACCCCAATGCGGTCGACAACCCAAGAAATTTTCGCAGAGCGAAATGAAAGCAGCAAGATACACAATGGAGTTTGGAGTGAAATGGTGGAGTTGCGCTCCAAAAAAGTTCAAAAACCCCCGAAAAAAAGGATTTGGCGGCAGAGAAAACCCCCTATCTATGTGGGTGGCCAAGAGGACGCACTCACCCTCTTTAGGCTGCGGTTGCCACTCCGTGCCCGGAAGCTTCGCCGACCCATGGGGGATCAGTCCTTCCTTGGCCAGATCGGTGAGATCTTTTTTGGTGATGGTCGACCGGATCCAGTCTCCTTGGACCCAGCCCTGCGACAGCTTGGACCGCGAAGAGGAACCGCCCCGACTGGGCGCTCTCCCCTTGGCCTTCGCCGCCGTCTTCTTCACCCGTTCCAGGGCGGCAGTCTTGTCCTTCACCATGGTCGCCAAGTAGAAAGGTACCGAAGCTTGGCGCTGGCGGACGGAGAGCGTGGCGAGAAAGTTTTGGAGGCGGAGAGTGGAGAAGTCTGAGGATGCACTGTTCAAAATGCCCGGTCCAACGCCTTATATGGGGTCGCTTCCGAGTGGCTGACCGGTAGGCCCAGGCAATCCCGTCACGATCCCGCAACAGGCGCGCGCACGATACGTGGCGAAAAAGGCGGCGCAAGGATCGAGGCGTCATCATCTTATCCCATCCGAGTGCCGCGGTTTTGTCCGCTTCGCGCGCTTCCCAAAATTTGGATCCCGCGAAATCCGCTAACCGCAGAGCAACTCGTCAGACAACAGATTTCCTCCGATCCGTCGCTCAGAAATCCTCAAGTTCACAAAGTTCACTCGACAAACGTGAAGAATGGATCAAGGCGACTGAAAGAAAGGTTGATGCCGTCACCAAAAGGTCGTTGATCCAGAGTAAGACGCACTCACAACACGAAGAACAGGTCGGAAAGATTATCAACTCCTTCCTCACTCAAACCTCGATCCATTCGGGGGCTAATGATGAAGTCATATACCTGGGGTAGGGTCATGGACCTGCCCAAGGGTACCCTCCACAAGGACATTCACAAGAGAAGCAGCCTTCTAGTCGACCTGTTAGGCTTCCACTCGACAGATTCAAAGACACTCGACTATGAAAACCCACTCGACCACCAAGAGTCCAAGAGCCACTCGGTGTCCAAACGGTCTGTAGTTAAATAGTCTTTATGACCTTAATGACACTTTATGTAAGGCGTTACCAGTAACGCCTAGCTTTAACGCACCTTAAACCCTCTACTACGTGGGCTGGCTGGGGTCCTGGCGCACTCTATATAAGCCACCCCCCTCCAACGGTAGAGGGGTTCGCACCCCTGTAACACATACGCATATAATCCAAATGACCGCCTCCGGCTCCGAGACGTAGGGCTGTTACTTCCTCCGAGAAGGGCCTGAACTCGTAAATCCCTTGCGTATACAACTGCTCCATAGCTAGGATCTTGCCTCTCCATACCTACCCCCCATTCTACTGTCAGACTTAGAACCACGACACCAGGTGCCAGCGGCGGCGCCGTCCGTGAGGGGGGGCACACCCCGGAGACGCGTGCCGCCTCTTCGGACATGCCACCACACCACCCCGCATGTATGAGGGCCCGGTGCGACGCTCGGGTGGCATTGCTACCCCCCAGGGCCCCCGTCCCGCCTAACCCTGTAGCGTTTGACCACGGGATCTAGCCCTTTGACTTTGCACGGACGGGCTTTGAGCAGTGGACCTATCCACCCGGTTGTGTTAGGTTAGTCCATAGGAACACTTTGGAGCAACATCCGGGCCAGACCCACGGCAAGATCCCCTCCGTGTAGACCCGACACGCCCGTTTCCCCCCTCCAGGTGTCGGCGGTGGCGCCGTCCGTGAGGGGGGCACACCCCGGAGACGCGTGCCGGGCGTTTGCACCGCCACAACACTTCCAGACTTGTGAGAGGCCACCTACGCAATATTTTGCGGCATGCTAGCCCCCGGAGGCCGCCGGCCAAAGTCGTAGACACGCGAAGAGCAATCCGCATAAGAGGGAATTGTTGAGATACTACTCCATCACGAACAATGATGAAAAATTACCATCAGTCCTACGGCACATGTGCCCACGTCGTGTAAATAACTCATGATTTTATCGCGCTCCGAGTATTTAATAATATTCACGCCGCATCGTTACCACAGAACATCTACAACCGTGTCATCGCCGTCCGTGAGGGGGGCCACACCCCGGAGACGCGTGCCGCCTCTTCGGAAATGCCACCACACCACCCCGCATGTGTGAGGGCCCCGTGCGACGCTCGGGTGGCATTGCTACCCCCAGGGCCCCGTCCCGCCTAACCCTGTAGCGTTTGACCATGGGATCTAGCCCTTTGACTTTGCACGGACGGGCTTTGAGCAGTGGACCTATCCACCCGGTTGTGTTAGGTCAGCCCATAGGAACACTTTGGAGCAACATCCGGGCCAGACCCACGGCAAGATCCCCTCCGTGTAGACCCGACGCGTCCGTTTCCCCCCTCCAGGTGCCGGCGGCGGCACCGTCCGTGAGGGGGGGCACACCCCGGAGACGCGTGCCGCCTCTTCGGACATGCCACCACACCACCCCGCATGTATGAGGGCCCCGTGCGATGCTCGGGTGGCATTGCTACCCCCCAGGGCCCCGTCCCGCCTAACCCTGTAGCGTTTGACCACGGGATCTAGCCCTTTGACTTTGCACGGACGGGCTTTGAGCAGTGGACCTATCCACCCGGTTGTGTTAGGTCAACCCATAGGAACACTTTGGAGCAACTTCTGGGCCAGACCCACGGCAAGATCCCCTCCGTGTAGACCCGACGCGTCTGTTTCCCCCCTCCAGGTGCCGGCGGCGGCGCCGTCCGTGAGGGGGGGCACACCCCGGAGACGCGTGCCGCCTCTTCGGACATGCCACCACACCACCCCGCATGTATGAGGGCCCCGTGCGACGCTCGGGTGGCATTGCTACCCCCCCAGGGCCCCCGTCCCGCCTAACCCTGTAGCGTTTGACCACGGGATCTAGCCCTTTGACTTTGCACGGACGGGCTTTGAGCAGTGGACCTATCCACCCGGTTGTGTTCGGTCAACCCATAGGAAGACTTTGGAGCAACATCCGGGCCAGACCCACGGCAAGATCCCTTCCGTGTAGACCCGACGCGTCCGTTTCCCCCCTCCAGGTGACGGCGGCGGCACCGTCCGTGAGGGGGGGCACACCCCGGAGACGCGTGCCGCCTCTTCGGACATGCCACCACACCGTACGACATGTATGAGGTCCCAGTGCGATGCTCCGGTGGCATTGCTACGCCCCAGGGCACGCGGCTCCAGTGTGTGCCCCTCTTATGGGCGTCGCTGCCGCCGTGTCGCTAGCGCGGCAACCGGGTTCCATACACACGGTAAACTAAAAATCTAAAAAATGTAATATCTGAATATATTAAAAATGTAATAATTTCTTGTCCCTGGGCGAGGTTTGACTATTTCTTCAAAAAAATGTGGTTGCCATCTGTGCCTACGGCCTGGCCGTCGGCATAGGCCTCCTCTCTATGCCGACGGCCTGGCTGTCGGCATAGGGCCACCTTATCCACTCCTCCCGCTCCACTGACTTGTGGACCCGGCCTATGCCGACGGCCGGGCCGTCGGCATAGGGGTGACCTTATCCACTCGCTATTCGTCCTCCTCCACCCGTTCCCTCTCTGTCTCACCCCGACCCCAACCTCTCTCTCGACCCTGATAGCCGCCGCCACCAACACCGCCCAAAGTCGCCGCCCCGCCCCGGCCACCACCCCGCCCCGACCTCGTCCCCGCCCCGCCCCGGCCGACGCCCTGCCCCGGCCCGACCTCGTCCACACACCGGCCGATGCCCCTCCCTGCCCCGACCTCATCCCCACCCCGAACTCGTCGTGCCGCCAACGCCGCCGCCCACCTCGGCCGCCGCCTCGCTCGACCTCGTCCTCGCCTCAGCCGCCCGCCTCCCAACCTCGTCCCCGCTCAACGCCGCCACCCCGCCCCGACTCGACCTCATCCCCACCCAACGCCGCCGCTGCTCGATGGTGAGGGGAGGGCCTCCTGCCCGGAGTCGCCGCGCTCCCTCCCCGGAGCAGCTGCCGCCCCGACCTCGTCCATGCCCCGGCCAACGCCCCTCCCTGCCCCGACCTCGTCCCCGCCTCGACCTCCTCTCCGTTAGGTCCGGCCCCCTTCCCTCCCAAGAACATTTTTTTCTGTTTTTTCATGATTTTGCAGAGGATAAGAGGGCTAAATGTGATAGTTAGACACATAGATGGTAGTTAGATAGATAACTTGTTCATACGGATTATTTTTGAGATGATGATGATTGTTAGATGAGAAGTGATAATGATGATTTTTTATGCTTCGATGATTTTGAGATGATGATGATGATGGATGATAGATGATTGGTAGATGATGATGTTGATGATAGATGATGATGCTTTTTTATGCTTCGATAATTTTTAGAGGATGATGATGTTTTTTATGATTCGATGATTGTTAGACGATGATGATGATATTGTGATGTTCTATGAGTTGTGATGTTCTAAATTTTTTGTCGTGATGGAATTTGCAGGCTTTGTGGTGTTGCATTTCATCAAAGTGACCGTCGTCCGACGCGTTGGTCCCTGAGCATCCCTCTGTTGTTCGTGTCAGGACCCCGATTCCAAGTCACATCGATCTAGCCGGTAACACCTCATATCACTTTGCGGCCTCACGCACGGTATTCCCACGGGTGTCGCCTTACCATGGCCCGGGACCGTTTGCGCCTTTTGGCTCACGTATATGATAGTGTCGCTAGCATCCATATGACAGAGAACCGGGCCGACATGGCTAGTCGTGAACCCAAAGCGGCACTAACCCATGGGGACAGGCATACATGAATCACATCGAACATGTCGGTCATCAACGTATGAATCCGGGCTGTAGCACTGGGCTAACAGGACTCCGGTAACCCGGGCTGTAGCAGGCTAGGCAGGACTCCGGATATCACCGCGTGACATTTCCCCGAAGGGACAGACATAGGAACGAAGTGAAACACATGCCGTCCAGTCAAGTGTCCAAAGCAGTAGTGCTGGGCTAGCAGGATACCGGTGGACCAGGCTGTAGCGGACTACAATCGCTCAGAAGCACTAGACTACATTTCCCCATATGAGAGGCTGCCAAGGATAAACAACTAGATTGTCGGATTCCACACATACCAAGCATTTCAAACATACACACAATATGCTCAATATGTGTAAATACAACATGGCATCACAACATAACTCTACGACTCAAATATTTATTCATTAGGCTCCGAGGAGCGAGATATTACAAACATGGGTCTCATGACCCAACACTCGGCATACAAGTCAAAGCACAAGCGGAAGCTTAACATGTCTGAGTACAGACATCTATAAAATGAAAAAGGCTGAGAAGCCTGACTATCTACCAGATCCTGCCGAGGGCACAAGATCGTAGCTGAGGTAACAAGCTAAACGTCGAAGTCCAAGCGGAACTACTAGCGAGACTGGCGTCTCTCTGCAAAACATAAAATAATCAAACGTGAGTACAAACGTACTCAGCAAGACTTACATCAGAACTATCTACATATGCATCATTATCAACAAAGGGGGTGGTGGAGTTTGACTGCAGCAAGCCAGCTTTGACTCTGTGGCTATCCTGAACTACGACTGCAAGTAACTCTTTTGAGGTGGCGCACACGAGTCCACATATTTACCATATCAATACACCACTATGGATCCACTCCCGTCTCCCTACGAGAACGCCATCCATAGCACTCACACTTATCTTGCGCATTTTAGAGTATCCACTTTCACTTGTTTATGAACTAATATAGGCAACCCAGAAGTCCTTTTCCGCGGGACACGGCTATTCGAATAGATCATATTAACCCTGCAGGGGTGTACTTCTTCACACACGCTCTCACCACTTACCGCCGTTGACACGACATGTACTCGGCAACCTTCAAGCGGAAGCCCAACGTGGGTGTCGGCCACGGCCTACCTAAACACTCAAGTCCCTAGTACAGGTTTATCGCCTATTCGGGTTCCATCCGCAGGGAGTCCGGCTGAGGTTTCCACTAACGGCCCCGAACGATGTGTGCAGGGTTCCCGAGATACCAAACGGGCATTCGGTACACCGGGCCACGGTGTATCTACCGCATCATAGCCCACCCCTAGGGTCAGTGCTCCTACATGGCCTCTCACCGCTACCTTTACCAAATCGTGTTCACACACTTAGCTCACACACAGTAGGACATGTTCACACACCTCCGATTCATCCCCGATGAATCAGTCCTGACTCAACTCTAAGCGATAGCAGGCATGACAAACAAGCATGAATGAGTAGGCACAACATGGCTCAAGCAACTCCTACTCATGCTAGTGGGTTTCATCTAATTGCTGTGGAATGACAGGTCATGCAGAGGATAAAGGGGTTCAGCTACCGCAGCAGGTAACACATGAGTCGTTGTTGTCCTAATGCAGTAAAATAGAGCAGGAGCGAGAGAGTGGGATTATATCAGAATGAACAAGGGGGTTTTGCTTGCCTGGCACTTCTGAAGATAATATAGTTCTTCATCGGTGTCATCAAACAATCGTCGGAACGTCGTCTACTGAGAGGGGACAATTACCGGCAAACAAGAAAGAACACAATCAATGCGATGCAACAATATGATGCATGATAATGACATGGCAATATGCTGGTGTTTTGAGCTAATGCAGCTGTAAGCCAAGTTAATTGAAGTGGAATTCAAACAAGGTTAAACTCCAACTCCAAATGCTAGTTCATAAATTACCCTAGTCATGATTCATCCTATTCAGTGAGGTTAACTTGTTCAATCATGCATGAAAGTGCCATAAACAGATTCTTCATATTTTTCTGATCATTTTTCATATATAACTTATTTCAATCTGAGCTACGGTTGAATTTCTATGATTTTTAGAAGTTCTAACCATTTTCTGGAATTTCCAAATCATTTAGAATTAGAAATAATCCAGGAAAATGATTACTGCGTCAGCCTAATGTCAGTGTGACATCAGCAGGTCAACAGGTCGGGTCCAGGTCAAACCTGACCAGTGGGGTCCACTGGTCACTGACCCAGTGCCGAATACAGCGGCTGACACGTGGGACCAGGTCAACGGCCACGTCAGCAGGGTCAAAGTTGACATGTGGGTCCATTGTGTTTAACTAAAACTAAACATGATTTAATCTGTGTGGTTAAATATGGGCGTGGGGCCCATAGTCAGTGAGGGAGAGGGTTAGTTAGCCCCGTCATTAGTGTTAATGACGGGTCCACGTCAGCGGCCGCCGGGGTTAGTCGCCGGTGACCTCACAGCACGGCGGCGGCTCGCCGGACGGGCGATTCCGGCCACGAGAGCTCGCGCTCTTAGGCTCTGCGGAACCAGCACGACGAGGCGCTTCAGATCATGGTCGTGCCTGGCCGTGGGGTGGTCCGTGGCGACGGCAACCACGACGACGGCGGGGGCCGGAGCTACGGGCGCGTTCCGGCGTGGGGCTGAAGTGCGAAATCGAGCACGAGGAAGGAGAGGAAACAGAGGGGAGCTCACGGCGGGTCGACGGGCGTGCTCATGGCTCATGAGGAAGACGAACGGCGATGGGGCGTTGCCGGCGATCTCGGACGGCCGGGGTGGAAGACGATGTCGATGGCGGTGATTCGATGCGCCCCGGGTTGCGTGGCTCGGCGAGGATGATGCAGGCGTCGAGGCGGAGCACTAGAGCACAACCGTTGGGCAGGGGAGGGCTGGTGGCCGCGGTGGACGGTGTCGGCGGCGACGAGCTAAGCTCGGTCGCGAGAAAGAGAGAGAGAGAGCAGAGAGGGGAGTTAGGTCCAGCGAGAGGAGGGGAAAGAGAGAGGGAGCGCTGGGCGTCTCCGTGGCACGTCTGGAGGGGTCGGGGTCGTGCGGCTGAAGCAGGAGGTGGCAAGGCATCGTCGGCGCGCTTGCCACGCACCTGTCTGTCCTCCTGGCAGGAGGAAGAAGACCACACGGGGAGGTGGCGGTGGTGGGCTGGGCCAGGCCTCAGCCACAGTACCGGGCCAGGTGGCTGTGCGAGGTAAGCTGGGTCAGGTTAGTTCCTTTCTCCTTATCTCTTTTATTTGTTTTAGTTTTCTATTTTTATTACTCTGTTTTGAATTAGTAAAAATACTAACTCATTTTGTAAAATCCTGACAAAAATTGTGGGCACTATTTGAATTATTTCCAATAGCCCCCAAGTACTTTCAGGATTATTTGGACATTTAAAAAATATTATAAAATTTAAATGTCCAAATTCAAATACTTATGAATTAATTCAAAAATCCAGAATAGCCCCCAAAAATATGAACCCATTTTTGGCAGAGGGTTTAGCCAGACCAAAGATGGTGAACATTTATGAAGGGCATTTTGGGTTCATTGAGAATATTTTTATTTGAACCTAGTTGATTTGGTTTGGTGCTAGGGTTTGAGCAATCCCCATTTCAACTTTCAAATAAGTTTAAACATGATGCATGGATGCTGATGCCACTAATTACAAGCAATTCTGGGGCTGTGAAGAACTCACCCCCACTAAACAAGAATCTCGTCCCGAGATTCAAGACGTGAGGTAAGAAGACAGAGGGGACACTGGCTAACACAAACTTCACGATCCAGATGTCTTTCTCGAGGATGTTGATTCATTGCATCATCTTGATCTCGACGTCTTGCTTTGAGAACTTCATCCAACACGACAACGACAGAAAGAAACTCCACAGGAATTGATCTCCTCGAAGGTCAAGCACTCGGAATCAACTCATGGAGTGATATGTCGGAACATCTCGAGTTGAGGCACAAAACACATATAGAGGGATGGAAGAACAAACAACGAGGTTTGATTAGTGGGCAACAATTCCACGCTTAGAGAGATGATGGATGGTGTCCAGGTGGCGAGGAAATAATTGCCATGATTCAATAGCGGGGCACCTCAGGGGAGGTGACGCGAGGAACTATTCCCTTAAGTGGCAAAAAGAATTACTTTTGATTCAGAGATCATTGAAACTCTTCATACCAGCCTAAGGCAATTCACAACGATCGTTTGGCGGAGTGCAAAGGAATGGTACACCCGGACTAGAATGGATGATGTGGACTACCTTGTTGAAGACAACGCAATGAATGATTTTTGCTTATCACCGGAGGTGGAGGGGACCCATGGTAAGTCCACCTTTGAAGATGAACCTGGACAAGAATTACTAAGAAGGCAGCCCATAGTGAAATGGCACAAGGACGGTGCAAGCTGGGAACGAAATGCAACTGTTGGAATGTTCCAACCATCATATCTGCCTGAGATTCAGATCCGATTGGTGATAGGATACTTCAGACTCAGCATGTCTGAAAAGGAAAGGTTGCAACACAAATCGACGAGATGATGTTGCGAGATTCTCGGGAGATGGACTATGGTAGTAAGCTCCAAAACATGAGCGGGTTCTGCTACAAACAGGTGAACACGTTGTCCCAGACAAGCATGGCCACGTAGTAGTCTTATATTAAACACTACCAAGTTTAGGTGGGGAACCATCATCGCGGATAACGATGTCCATGCATAAGTCATATGATTAGCTCTTATGAAGAAACTTCTTTTCCTTGAACAAATCAGTTAGTGTCTTGGTGTGCTAGGGAATTCATATGGAATGAAGATGATCAGTCTATCAGACCATAGAATACTTCGCACATGCATGACTGACTTGGGATGATTCCAGAGGAAGAAAAACAACTTTCTCGGATCCACGGCGACAACTTACATCAAATGCATGTGAATTAGAGGAAGTCACTTCTTTCATCCAAGCATAGGCTTCATGAACGGAACACGAAGGCATTGCTTACAAAGTTTCCAACACTAGGTTGACGTTCAACATGATTCATGGGGGAGACAAAATGCTACTGATGGGCTCAACAACAACTCATCGGAGTTTCCATATCACTCGACTTCCACCATCATGTGAACACGGTGATAGCATTGATCAGACCAAAAGATGTAATGGTGTATGCTCAAGGGATCAACCACGAGTAAGACAACATTACGAACATCGTTGGTTCTTATTTGACTTGACAATAGCCCATACTAAAGTCAAAGGATTGATAAGACAATAGGTCCAACAATTGATCACAGGGACCAATCGATGAAGATATCATCTTTCTTCAACACACACTCAAAAGGATATCCCTTAAGATGAACTAAGTCGGACAAGCTTTTATCTTCCAACTCTCCAAGTTGTTGTTTAGCTCAACTAACTAGCTCAGGGATATCCAACACAGATTCTTGGAGAAAGGGTGGTTCACAAGAAACCAACTTGATCGCGAGCTCAACATAACAGTCAGGAAACAACCCGGTAACACCTCCAAGAAGATATTTGGAGAGTCATGAACCACCGGTATGTTACTAAGCTCGAGAACAATCTTGCTTTTCAGGGCAAGACGATATGATCAGAAGAGTAGGGGATTGACACAATCCTAACTCATTGATCGAAGAGTGCACCAGAAATAAGGACTAGGTAGCACGATTAATCTTAGGATGATGATGCAATAACCAACACGCTAAGAATGAGAATATTGTCCATTTACTACCAAGCAATGAGGTTGCTAGGAGTATCGATTTCACACACCAAATTCACTAGTCGGCATTCCGGTTGCGACAACACGGAATCGAGCAATGAATAATGAGGGCGGAAGTATCACTGCATCAAGAATTCCTAAGAGGTTGTGCAATTCCCATGACATTCTTGACATAAGATGGTAACACTCCAGGTGGAACAGACTCAAAAGCTGGGTTGGCATTTTGATCTGCGGAATACAACTACTTTGACCCAATCCCAGATATGGATGAGGTACTGGAGTTTGTTTCTCCAAGTCATTCAGGAAAAAATGGCTTGACGGACCACGAGAGTAATAGGCATCGATAAACGAATGCACGCATACCCTTGACTATCAATTGACAGGCGGGGTCAGAATACAACTAAGGAGGAACAACTCGAGGAGCATATAAATTTCTGAGTTGTGGATGCATAGGTTAGTATGTCGAATCAAGTTCAACAGGGTTCTTCCGGATAACCCATGCAGGAAAGTAGAACTGGCAGATTCAAAATTATGAATGGAGAACTCCTCAAGAGTACCCTGGTTGTGATCTTTTAACTCAAAGACTTCTGCCTTATTGGTTCATGGTATTCGAAAGAAAGAAATACCACGGACCTCGAGGACTAATGCAAAGGTTACTAATATCCTAAGGGAGCTAGCAATTACTATCAACAAGAAGTAAGTAGGGTGAATCTCGGGTTCAAGAACCCAGGAATAGAATGCCTACTAACTAATAACATCACGGGATGCTTTCAAAAATAATGGCCAGAATCATCGCACTGGGGATACAAAAGCATTGCTAAATTGCTAGGTGACTTCCTAAACACCTAGGCTCATAATAATAGCTCCAACATCTACGCCGAGGCAACAAAGTACCTCAACTTACCGATTAGTGTGCTTATGCTGACCAAAAAGGACATCGGGAACGGAAGGAAAAGATTTGCAAATGCATCAGACTATTTAGAGACCTGGGATGACTCGGACAGCATAACGGCTGTAAATGCTCAAAATGAGTTGAGACACCCTGCAAAAATGGTGGCATAACCACTCAACATCACAATACCAAGGTTCCGAGATCAACAGTTATCATACAGTAAATAGTAGGAACTGAACGGGGCTTAAAACCAACAATCTTAAAGGTCTATGGATTAGTAACCCGTCATCCCGATAGATAGATGAGAAGCCTAGTTCTTAAACCCCGTAGAAGAGAAGAGGATGACTCGGATCGAGAAGGCCATGAGGTATAAGGAGTAAAAAGAGCCTTACGTTCCTTCCACAATCAATTCCCTTACATAACTAAAGCATTTCTAGACACAACTTCGACTAGTTTGGCTTGGTAATCCTACAGGCAGTCAGGCTCTGATACCAACGCTGTCAGGACCCCGATTCCAAGTCACATCGATCTAGCCGGTAACACCTCATATCACTTTGCGGCCTCACGCACGATATTCCCACGGGTGTCGCCTTACCATGGCCCGGGACCGTTTGCGCCTTTTGGCTCACGTATATGATAGTGTCGCTAGCATCCATATGACAGAGAACCCATGCCGACATGGCTAGTCGTGAACCCAAAGCGGCACTAACCCATGGGGACAGGCATACATGAATCACATCGAACATGTCGGTCATCAACGTATGAATCCGGGCTGTAGCACTGGGCTAACAGGACTCCGGTAACCCGGGCTGTAGCAGGCTAGGCAGGACTCCGGATATCACCGCGTGACATTTCCCCGAAGGGACAGACATAGGAACGAAGTGAAACACATGCCGGCCAGTCAAGTGTCCAAAGCAGTAGTACTGGGCTAGCAGGACTCCGGTGAACCAGGCTGTAGCGGACTACTATCGCTCAGGAAGCACTAGACTACATTTCCCCATATGAGAGGCTGCCAAGGATAAACAACTAGATTGTCGGATCCCACACATACCAAGCATTTCAAACATACACACAATATGCTCAATATGTGTAAATACAACATGGCATCACAACATAACTCTACGACTCAAATATTTCTTCATTAGGCTCCGGGGAGCGAGATATTACAAACATGGGTCTCATGACCCAACACTCGAAACATACAAGTCAAAGCACAAGCGGAAGCTTAACATGTCTGAGTACGTACATCTATAAAATGAAAAAGGCTAAGAAGCCCGACTATCTACCAGATCCTGCCGAGGGCACAAGATCGTAGCTGAGGTAACAAGCTAAACGTCAAGTCCAAGCGGAACTACTAGCGAGACTGACGTCTCTCCGCAAAACATAAAATAAGCAAACGTGAGTACAAACGTACTCAGCAAGACTTACATCAGAACTATCTACATATGCATCATTATCAACAAAGGGGGTGGTGGAGTTTGACTGCAGCAAGCCAGCTTTGACTCGGTGGCTATCCTGAACTACGACTGCAAGTAACTCTTTTGAGGTGGCGCACACGAGTCTACATATTCACCACATCAATACACCACAATGGATCCACTCCCGTCTCCCTACGAGAACGCCATCCATAGCACTCACACTTATCTTGCGCATTTTAGAGTATCCACTTTCACTTGTCTATGAACTGATATAGGCAACCCAGAAGTCCTTTTCCATGGACACGGCTATTCGAATAGATCATATTAACCCTGCAGGGGTGTACTTCTTCACACACGGTCTCACCACTTACCGCCGTTTACACGACATGTACTCGGCAACCTTCAAGCGGAAGCCCAACGTGGGTGTCGGCCACGGCCTACCTAAACACTCAAGTCCCTAGTCCAGGTTTATCGCCTATTCGGGTTCCATCCGCAGGAGTCCGCCGAGGTTTCCACTAACGACCCCGAGCGATGTGTGGAGGGTTCACGAGATTCCAAACGGGCTTTCGGTACAACGGGCCACGGTGTATCTACCGCATCATAGCCCAGCCCTAGGGTCATCGCTACGCACGGCCTCCAACACATATCCGACAAACACCAGAAGCTAGTTGCAACTCCTGGACAGAGGACAAGGGTGGTTAAGAAGCCGAGAGAGTCAATTAAGGATCCCAATGTGTGGTAGTAACTGTTTCATGGATCACAAACACAGAACTCATTTCCTGAGGACGGCTTCAATGAGACAACCCACCATGTACTCCTACATGGCCTCTCACCGCTACCTTTACCAAATCGTGTGCACACACTTAGCTCACACACGAGGACATGTTCACACAACCATTCCAATTCATTCCCGATGAATCAGACCTGACTCAACTCTAAGCAGTAGCAGGCATGACAAACAAGCATGAATGAGTAGGCACAACATGGCTCAAGCAACTCCTACTCATGCTAGTGGGTTTCATCTAATTACTGTGGAATGACATGTCATGCAGAGGATAAAGGGGTTCAGCTACCGCAGCAGGTAACACATGAGTCATTGTTGTCCTAATGCAGTAAAATAGAGCAGGAGTGAGAGAGTGGGATTATATCAGAATGAATAAGGGGGTTTTGCTTGCCTGGCACTTCTGAAGATAATATAGTTCTTCATCGGTGGCATCGAACAATCATCGGAACGTCGTCTACCGAGAGGGGACAATTACTGGCAAACAAGAAAGAACACAATCGATGCGATGCAACAATATGATGCATGATAATGACATGGCAATATGCTGGTGTTTTGAGCTAATCCAGCTGTAAGCCAAGTTAATTGAAGTGGAATTCAAACAAGGTTAAACTCCAACTCCAAATGCTAGGTCATAAATTACCCTAATCATGGTTCATCCTATTCAGTGAGGTTAACTTGTTCAATCATGCATGAAAGTGCCATAAACAGATTCTTCATATTTTTCTGATCATTTTTCGTATATAACTTATTTCAATCTGAGCTACGGTTGAATTTCTATGATTTTTAGAAGTTCTAACCATTTTCTGGAATTTCCAAATCACTTAGAATTAGAAATAATCCAGGAAAATGATTACTGCGTCAGCCTGACGTCAGTGTGACATCAGCCGGTCAACAGGTCGGGTCCAGGTCAAACCTGACCAGTGGGGTCCACTGGTCAGTGACCCAGTGCCGAATACAGCGGCTGACACGTGGGACCAGGTCAACGGCCGTTCAGCAGGGTTAAAGTTGACATGTGGGTCCATTGTGTTTAACTAAAACTAAACATGATTTAATCTGTGAGGTTAAATATGGGTGTGGGGCCCATAGTCAGTGAGGGAGAGGGTTAGTTAGCCCCGTCATTAGTGTTAATGACGGGTCCACGCCACGTCCGCCGGGTTAGTCGTCGGTGACCTCACAAAGACGGCTGGGCGGCTCGCCGGACGGGCGATTCCGGCCACGAGAGCTCGCGCTCTTAGGCTCTGCGGAACCAGCGCGACGAGGCGCTTCCGATCATGGCCGTGCCTGGCCGTGGGGTGGTCCGTGGCGACGGCAACCACGACGACGGCGGGGCCGGAGCTACGGGCGCGTTCCGGCGTGGGGCTGAAGTGCGAAATCGAGCACGAGGAAGGAGAGGAAACAGAGGGGAGCTCACGGCGGGTCGACGGGCGGAAGACGGACGGCGATGGGGCGTTGCCGGCGATCTCGGACGGCCGGGGTGGAAGACGACATCGATGGCGGCGATTCGATACGCCCCGGGTTGCGTGGCTCGGCGAGGATGATGCAGGAGTCGAGGCGGAGCACTAGAGCACAACCATTGGGCGGGGGAGGGCTGGTGGCCGCGGTGGACGGTGTCGGCGGCGACGAGCTCCGCTCGGTCGCGAGAAAGAGAGAGAGAGAGAGAGAGAGAGCAGAGAGGGGAGTGAGGTCCAGGGAGAGGAGGGGAAAGCAAGAGGGAGCGTTGGGCGTCTCCGTGGCATGTCTGGAGGGGTCGGGGTCGTGCGGCTGAAGCAGGAGGTGGCAAGGCAGCGTCGGCGCGCTCGCCACGCACCTGTCTGTCCTCCTGGCAGGAGGAAGAAGACCACACGGGGAGGTGGCGGTGGTGGGCTGGGCAGGCCTCGATCCGCGATGCAGGCAGTGGGCTGTGCCGGAGTAAGCTGGGTCAGGTTAGTTCCTTTCTCCTTCTCTCTTTTATTTGTTTTAGTTTTCTATTTTTATTACTCTGTTTTGAATTAGTAAAAATACTAACTCATTTTATAAAATCCTGACAAAATTTGTGGGCACTATTTGAATTATTTCCAATAGCCCCCAAGTACTTTCAGGATTATTTGGACATTTAAAAATATTATAAAATTTAAATGTCCAAATTCAAATACTTATGAATTAATTCAAAATCCAGAATAGCCCCCAAAAATATGAACCCATTTTTGGCAGAGGGTTTAGCCAGGACCAAAGATGGTGAACATTTATGAAGGGCATTTTGGGTTCATTGAGAATATTTTTATTTGAACCTAGTTGATTTGGTTTGGTGCTAGGGTTTGAGCAATCCCCATTTCAACTTTCGAATAAGTTAAAACATGATGCATGGATGCTGATGCCACTAATTACAAGCAATTCTGGGGCTGTGCCAGTTCGACTCCTTCCCCTACAGCCGAGGGTGAGCTACAAGTCCATCTCCTCCATTTTTTGATGTCACTAGATTTCATTCTCAAGTCAACTGGCGTAACCTAGGCATCTCCCGTCCGAAAGGGTTGCATCGATAAATATGCATTCAATTGCATATTTATCACTGCAGCTCTTTCGGATTGTCCAGCGTTTTCCACGGACAGCCCGAGGATGTGTAGATTGGGTATGTTCTCCATGTTCTACCCGTTCGAGACAGGATTTCGGTGGCGCCTCCCATTGTTCTCCGGAGCACATTCTCTCGGCTATTTGCCGAGACGCGTGTATCTGGAGAACAGCGGGAGGTGCTGCCGAAATTTTGTCTCGAACGGGTAGAATGGAGAACGTGCTCAATCTACACATCCTCGGGTGGGATTAGGACCCATCTTTACCTATTAGAGATGTAGGTGGATTCAACGGTAGAAACTGAAAATTTGATGTGATTAATTTAAGTGAATCCTTAATTATGTTGTGTGGCTTGCAAAAAGCGGAGGATGGCGGATAATCGGTGGATGTACTTGGTTTTATCCGTCGGAATTGAGTAACATCAGAGTGGATCGCGAAAACCGATGTGTATTTGAAGGAGATATTCCGTCGTCCAATGAGAATTATCCCACCATGCCCCTGTCCGAGATGTGCCAGACGTCACCGTAGAAATCAGACGGACATCAGTGAGCACCTTCGCACGCACGGATATATGCCAAACTTTGACATGCCGCCGATAAAGATAGCCGAGCAGGACCGTGGTAGAGAGGAGGTGATGCGACAACGCATCGATGGATATGAGGACGACGGGGTCGAGGACATGCTAGATGATGTCATTGTTGCGAAGCGGCAAATGCGACACCTTCAGAGAATGAACCGGAGGAGCCGGAGGCAACCGCAAAGGCCTTCTTGGAGGTCTTGGCCTCATCGAAGAAACCTCTTTATGCGGGTGCGAAAATATCTCGATTGGATGCCATCTACTTCGATTGCGATCAAGGCTGAAATGCAGGCTGTGGCAGAAATGCTTGAAGCATTCACAGGAGTATGGGCTAACAGCCTCCCTGAGCGTTATGAACTGCCGAAAAGCATGTACGATACAAAGAAAATCATGAAGGCACTCTCTATGGATTATGAGAAAATAGATGTTTTCCCGAAGAATTGCCTTTTTTTAGGCACGAGTATGCAGATGACAAGTACTGTAGGAAGTGTGGTTCGTCTCGGTACATTGAGGTGGTCGGTGAGGACGGTGAGAAAAAGCAGCTAACCATCCCCATTAAGGTTCTTCGGTATCTTGATTTTATAAAAAGACTGCAGCGCCTTTTCATCACGAAGGAGTCTGCCAAAATGAAGAAGTGGCACAAGGAAGGTATAAGGTACAATCCAAAAAAAATCGTACATCCATCGGGAGGGGAAGCATGGAAGTCGTTCGATGAAGAATACCCCGAGGAAGCAGCCGAGGCTGGGAATGTCAGAATAGCCATATTAGGTGATGGGTTGAATCCATATGGTATGTCGTCCAATCCATACAGCTCTTGGCTGTGTTTGTAATTCCGCTCAATCTTCCTCCCGGTGCCCTAATGCAACGGAAGACCATGTTCTTGTCGCTCATCATTCCGGGGCCTGAATACCCGGGGAAGCAATAGGGTGTGTTTATGTAGCCGCTGGTGGATGCTTTGCACCATTCTTGGTACTTTCCGAGGTTGACATACGACCGGGATCTGCAGAGAAATTTCTTGATGAAAGTTTGGTTGAACTATTGCATGCATGACTTTCCCGGCTATGCTCTATTCTGCGGATGGTGTACAAGTGGGAAGATGCCATGCCCGGTGTGCATGCAGGCTCTATGAATGATTTGGCTGAGTAAGGGTGGCAAGTATGTAGCCTTTGACCTGCATCGACAGTTCCTCCCTCCAGACCATCTAGACAGGGAAGACAAGAAGAACTTCACGAAAGGCCGGGTTGTTCATGAAGTAACCGAGATTCCAACATTTTCAGGGGCAGATGTTCTTCCTCGGCTAAAAGCTCTCAAGCCTAAAGTCAAAGGCAAAGGCAAAGGCAAAGCCAAAGGCTTCGAGGGATATGGTGAGACGCACAACTGGACTCACATTACCCCCTTCTCGCAGCTACCCTATTTCAAGGACCTCAAACTTCCTTACAATATTGATGTGATTGACACCGAAAAGAATGTGGCAGAGTCCCTTTTCCACACGATCCTGAACATTCCTGATAAGACGAAGGATAACGTTAAAGCTAGAGCCGATCAACAGAGAATTTGTGATAGACCACGCCTGAACATGAAGCCTCCCACAGGCGGTCGAAAAAACTGGTTCAAGCCAGATGCTGACTTTGTCCTTAAACCGCCAGAAAAAAAAGAAGTACTTATCTGGTTGAAAAAAAAATTCAAGTTCACCGATGGTTATGCATCGAATATAAGTAAGGGAGTCAATCTTTCAACGGGCAAAGTGACCGGCCTGAAGAGTCATGACTACCATGTATGGATTGAGCGGATAATGCCGGTGATGGTTCGAGGCTATGTCCCCGAGCATGTCCGGGCGAGTGCTTGCCGAGCTTAGCCATTTCTTCCGCATGCTCTGTGCTAAAGAAGTAAGTAAAGAGGTGATTGAAAAATTGCATAAGAAGGCACCGGAGTTGATAATCAAGCTAGAGAAGATCTTTGCGCCAGGCTTCTTTACTCCGATGACACATCTCATTCTGCACCTCGCGAACGAGGTATTGTTGGGGGGGCCTGTGCAGAATCGCTGGCAGTACGGCCCTGAGAGGAGGTGTCAGACCTCAGGACATCATACTATCCAGACCACGTTCCCCATCTGCATAACAAGGTGCCTCGATACAATATAGAAGAGCCCAAGTATCAACCCAGGCTCCATCTATTCAACGCGCAAGGTGGGAGGGCTGGGGCCTCGAAATCTTATAACATGCCACGACAAGAGGAGGAGGACCTCATGTTCTATATCTTGCACAACATCAAGGAAGTTGAGGAAGTGTGGATGAGTTAATACCACTACACCATTCCTTTATGTCTTCCACATCATCATGTTCCATGTTCACTTAGTCCCGGTCTAACACCGCTTTTCTTTTTTAGTGATTTCGTTCAAGAGGAATGGACGGGAGTGAATCCTCCTACTGAGGCGGAGGCACTTACTCTTCTCCGTCATGGAAACGCTGGACGTAAAAATTTTGTTGCTTGGTTCATGGAGAAAGTAATTTTCCACACTCCCCTATTAAATACCTAGTTCAACATTTATTAGTTAACCGAACTAATGCACGCAACAATTTCCATTATACTTGTAGGGAAAAGATCCTAACATATCTATGGTTGATGAATTGAGATGGGTTTCCATAGGTTTTGACCCTGCGTCATGACATGTAAAAAGTATGATGTGAATGGGTATCGCTTCCATACAAAGGAGCACCAAAACAGCCGGCCCGATCCCAAAACTATAAATACCGGAGTGTACACCCCCGGTCAAAATTCAGTAGACTACTACGTAAGGGTACAAAATATATACGAGGTTAAATTCCGCCAGGGGCATGAGACCCTAAGTCTGCCTGTGTTCAAATGCCGATGGTTCGATCCGCGGGAGGGGGTAAAACATACGCCTTCCATTGGTTTGGTCGAAGTTAAACCATCAACCGTTTATGCCGGAGCCGATCTCTTCATTGCGGCTACCCAAGCTACACAAGTATATTATCTGCCTTACCCATGCCAGAGAGTGTATCTAAAGGGTTGGGAGGTTGTGTTCAAGGTGTCGCCACATGGTAAGCTACCAGACCCGAATGAAGACGATTACTACAACAGTAACCCCATGACATACGAGGGAGCGTTCTATCAAGAGCAACCTGATGATGATGATGATGATGTGGTTAGAAACGATGACACTAGACCATTGGGTGATGATGATGTGAATCCAAACGTCGACGATGCACGGAATGATGGTGAGACCATTGTCAATGAAAATGACATACTTATGCTAGAAAAGTTAAACGAAGACGCTGACGACGAGGAAGAGCCTCCACCTTCGTCGGACAACGAAGATGATATGATTGATAGTGATGATGAGATGGACCGAGAAAGAGGTTACAACAGTGATGATTCATATGGGTTCTAGCAGATGTACGTTTCAAGTCTTTTTTTCTATAGTTTAGGAATATGCCTTTTTATGCATTTTTATTAATGTGTTTATTATCATACCTTTTCCTTCATTTCATTAATTTACTAATTGCTTATTCTCTTTTCAACGCAGGTTCGTGGAACATGGGCAAGGGGAAGGCCGACGGCGTGGGTTTCCTAAGCAAGGTCGTCGGCCTGCCTAGTCGGAGTAGTCGAGCACGTAATCCTCCCCCTCGGCTACTTGACGATGACTCCTCACAGGGAGGTCGAGGGAGAGGTGCCCCTGTTGACACACGAACACGTTACGTGTACCCTCGACGCCGGGGGTGATGCACCGCAGCTCACGTCGAAGGAGACCCGACCGACAGCGCGATACGCAAGACAGTCGGCGGGTGCTTTTGCAGACCCGAAACCCCGCGCACCCGGGAGGGACCCCGTCAGGGATTGCGGCGGCTATGGGCTGCCCTAGGTCGATTCTCTCGCCCCTAGAGCCTCGGGATTCGCAGCTCTCAAACACGGAGAACAGCGAAGAACGAGAGAGAAAACGGTGGAGAGATAAAACGTAGACAGGAAAAAGTAGTATATTGATTTGTTCGATTGTGTGTTGTTCAATCGGCCGTCACCCCCAACATATATAAGAGGCGGCTGGACTTCCCGTACAAGAAAAGGATTCATTTAGGCTTTCCTTACAAGAAAATTGCATCAATTCACGTCCAAAACCCTAGTCAAATTCGGACTGGTTTTATCCGAACTTTCCAAAACCGTTCGGTTTTAAACTGGCTGCACTTTGCAGGTCTTTTTTGTGGTGGTAAACAACCTCGGATGGAAACGAGCCCAAAAGCAATCTTGACCGCTTCGACGAGACGAAAAACTTTCGTGTTGAACGTTTTCCGATTCGGGGCCATCTTCTGGGGAAAAACACTCACGCATTACGTCAGACACTTGCCAAGACATGTCTCGTCTCCCGCGTCATATTTCGCCTCTTGACAGGGCTGCATTCAGATAGCTCTAACTTTTGCATACGAACTCGGATTGAGATGATTTTTATATAAGAATCGACCGATTTGACGAGACGAAGACAATTCATGTAGAGCATTCCTTATTCCGAGGTTGTCCCGGAGGCTTAATTGACCAAAAAGCACTCAGAACACCTAAACATGACAATCTGAGTGTAGTTTTGGTCTTCGATATGATGCCGAATAATTATGGTCCAAACATTAAAGTTGTTCCATTCGGTGATGTGGAACTTTTTCATGCTGAAAACCCTTCCACTCTGTATCTTGCCAAAATCAGGCGTCAACAGCCCCTAGAGGAGGAGGGGGCGGGGGGAGAGCCTCTAGAGGGCGAGGTGGTGGGGGGAGAGCCACTACAGGGGGTCGCGGCCAGAAAGAGCGCACCCTCACCGACTTAGGGGTGTTGTCTTCGAGGCCCTCCTCTAGTGAGGTACCCTCCTCTAGTGAGGTACACTCTGGGGAGGAGGAGGACGAGGAGGAGGAGGAGGAGGAGGAGGAGGAGGTGGAGGAGGAGGCAGGCGAGGAGGAGGTTGGGGAGGGGGAGGCAGGCGAGGAGGAGGGTGGTGGCGGGAAGGGGGTTGACAACAAGGGATGGCTGCGTGGTAACGCAAAGCTACCAAAGCAGGTTCCTGCTACTGAGGAACAGAAGTGGGTCGTTGAGCCCACGGGAAAAGAGTAAGTGCCACTTTGTAATAATTTCATTATTTTGCTTGTCACATGCTTATTCCGGTTGTTATTTATTTTGCTTGTCACATGCTAATAGTTCATTCTTTTGCTGCAACTGGATATATTCTAAAGGGGTCCGTATTCCCACCAGCCTCATCACCGTCTTGCTGAAGTTATACTGGCCGGGGTTGTACTGTCCGGATCCAGTCAGGTAGCCAAACCGTCGGGTTTTGGCCATGAGCTGGGACCACTGGGAAGCGGCCCTCCACGCGGACCATGAGACCCATGCCAAGGCCGTGATCACTACTTTCTGGGTGAGTTCTCTTCAGAAGCACAAGTCCATTCTAGTTTCATGAATGATTTAACTCATGGCTTCTTCCATTCTTGTTTCATGCATGACTGTAGAAATTCTATCGAAGTTCTTCCGAGCACCTGAGGCTAGAGCGGACCAGATCGTGCTGCGCCAATGCAAGAAGAAGGCCCGCCAGATGCAGTACGAGGTGCGCTATGTGGCCATCTCGACATACTACCACGACGTTCTTGGTGTGAAGATGACCAAGGAAGAAGCGCGGAGGATGGGCATTACCTTGGTGAGGCCCGAGTTCTTGGCGGTAAGTATAAAAGATTTTTCATTATGCTTTCATTACCATGTGGTACATTTCACCGTTTCGTGTTGACATGCCATTATGCTTTTATTATGTAGGTGTGTCCAAATTGGTGTTATGGATAAGACGAGTCCTGGGCGGCATTGGTGGATCTTTGCTGTGATGAGGCTGGAGCCTGGGCGGCTATGAGATTCAAAAATAAGGCTAACCGAGGGACGGAGGGAGTACATGCTCAGGGAAACCGAAACCACTATCTCCACAAGGCATTTAATGTATGACTAACCCCATTAAACATTATTCTTCTTCTATTTACCATCACTTTCTTATGTATGACTAACCTCTATTTGGTGGTGCAGGAGGAGAAACTGAAGCGGCCGCTCTCACACATGCAGGCGTGGGAGATTGCCCATATGCGGAAGGACTCCAAGCCTGGCGAGCCCAAGTACTACGGCAAGAAGACCGCGGGGAGGAAGGAGGCCTACTCCGCAGCGTATCTGAAGTTACATCCTGACACACCTGACCCCATTGTGGCGGATCTGGACGATAGGGCGGTGGTGAGCATGGGGCCCAAGGAGCACGGTCGGGAGGCGGTTCTCGATGCTGTGATCACTCCTACTATCTCCTACACACAGCTCCGTCGGATCGACCCGAGCCTGAGCCAGCGCACGAGCCAGCCAGTGACCAGTGCACAGTCCCTCTTTCAGGAGCAACAATCTGTAAGTATTTTCCCTCTTATCTTCATTACTCACTTTATTTTCCGCATCTAGTAGTTTTCTGAGTTCCATCATGTCATACTGTAGGCCTACCTGGAGTACACAGCCAGGAGACCATGGCGTGGCATCAGAGGCTTTATGAACACCAAGTGCAGAGGGATCGCCCGCTGGAGCAGGCTTTTCAGGAAATGGCGGCCGGTAGGTGTCCTCAGTTGCAGCCAAAGACAATGCCCTCCAAAGACAACCAGTGTTGCTGACCTTTGAGGAGTTTGTGGCACAGAACGCTGGCCCCTCGCCGGTTAGTTCATCCCTAATCTATTCACCCCAAGCATGTCATGCCTTTCAACACAGTCATATATCCCTTTAATATGTCTTTTCAACATCCGAGGAACAGGTGGATCTACCGTTGGCGGTGGTCTTCGCAGCACTCAGGAGACACGGAGTTCGACCACTCCGATCCACGGGGCGGAGGCGGAGGTGGAGGCGGTCTTGGCGGTAGCGCCGGCTAGCAAAGGATTTAACTGGCTTCGGCGGTCTTGGCGGTGACGACCTCCACGGTGCTCGACGTCCTGGCACTTAAGCCTTGTGTTTGTGGTGATGATCCTTGTGTGTGGTGATGATGCTTGAGATGACTTGTGTGTGGTGATGATGATTTAGATGACTTGTGTGCTTCTCCATATGCTTATGCTTATGTTTCTGTTCATTGTCATGATGCTTATGCTTATAGTTTGCATTTGATTTGTTGTGATGGTGCCGGATGATATCCCGTTGTGTTTTGTATGTCTATTTCATCATATATATCTGCTGATATGTGCTGTTATTTGAATTGAATTGATTTGAAAACAAACAGAAAAAAGAAAAAAAATCAAATGCAAACTATGCCGACGGCTAGGCCGTCGGCATAGGGCTGGCCTGAGCTCCCAGTAGCTGACACGTGGCAGCTATGCCGACGGCCTGGCCGTCGGCTTAGTTTAAAAACAGTGCCGACGGCCAGGCCGTCGGCATAGCTGCCACGTGTCAGCTACTGGGAGCAGTGGATGAAGGAATATGCCGACGGCCAGGCCGTCGGCATAGTTTGAAACTAAGCCGACGACCAGGCCGTCGGCATAGCCCTGGTCCACGAGCAGCTACTGGTCGCCACGTGGCACACCTATGCCGACGGCCTAGCCATCGGCGTAGTTTTCAACTAGGCCGACGGCTAGGCCGTCGACATAGGTGTGCCATGTGGCGACCAGTCGTTGGGCAAACTTGACGGCGACCTTCGTTAGGCGTGAACGTTGCCGACGGCCAGGGCCGTCGGCATAGATGTACGGCCCCCGTTGGGAAAGCAACTATGTCGACGGCTTTTCTATGCTGATGGCCTCCCTGGCTATGCCGACGTATATGTTGCCGACGGCCCTATGCCGACGGGGGCCGTCGGCATAGGTCTGTCCCGACGGGACTCAGGGCTATGCCGACGGCCCCGGCCGTCGGCATAGGGGGAGATTCCGGTAGTTGCAAGACCTCTGTTTGAGTAGTGTCTCTTACCTACTAGGTAGAAAGTGCGGCTTGCCGCACCCGGCAGCTATGCTGCCGGGTATAGTCATGTTCAATCCATTTATACAACCACTGAAGCATTTTAAGTATAAAAATTTACACAACAAAAAAAGGTTCATATAGAGATGGTACTCCTTGACGGAAGAATTGTCATGATATGCAGGCAAAAGACATTGCAAAAACCGATCGCTCAGGAGCAAGAGCCTATGCACCATTTCAGAACACATAAAAATGGCAATCTAACAATAAGAAAAAACATGCAACACCATCGCTCAAACCCAGCATCCAATTCTCTCATTTCTAAGCTTAAATAAAAGACTACATGAATAGTCCATAGTTGTACAGATCCAGCATGAATAAATCCTTGTCTAATCCAACATTCGCTGAATAAACAAAATAAAAAGAACATTGGAGTGATAGCATACAGAGGCATCATCGACATTTGAGGCACAGATAGAGGGTAAAACTCCTTCAACACGGTCATGTATGCTCGCCTTTGAGCAATGTCATCCCCTTTGAGCAAAAAAACTCCTTCAACACTAATTTGAGGCATGGTGAACAGTAGCAGGCAAGAAAGAAAACCAGTAATGCATGAATTGTTAAATCAGTAGTGGGACATGCTCATGGTGTAGATTAGCGGGTAAAAACAAAAACCAGTAACAATGCATTAGCGACATGCTCATGGTGTAGATTAGCGGGTAAAAACAAAAACCAGTAACAATGCATTGGCTATTATAATCAATAGTAGAAAAGGTGGAAGAAATCACCTAAGAAGGAGCTGCTCCTCAAACAAATGACCAAGGACTCCGCCGAACACCGAATATGGTTGACCAAATTGCTTTACTGCAGCATGCAATTCCCAGGGGGCGAGATCATGTCCATTCTACATGACGACGTTAGAATATCAGTTAGAATACTTTTATAACGAATTCACAAATAAGGTGCTAAAATACAAACTATTTACTGCCATATATAGAGAAATCTATAAGGTTGCAAACTTCAAATAACAAGCTGGCAAAAAGGTGATGTTCACATATATGCATCTAATAAAATAGAGGAACATATAAGATCATCACTTCCTAATATCGTCTACTTAACGCAAACCAGCGTGGTTTCCGTCGCTATAGGTGTGCCTGAGTTCATGTTGAGAAAGTGTCTAAATCTTCCCTCTGTATTAACATGACATGCATCATATTTTATATTGGCCAAAGGAGAGAGAAATTCAACAAGCTGGCATAACTAATTATCTATACTGATGTACTGACTGACGATTGCATGTAATCTATTATCATAAGTAATCAACAGACTAAATGTTGGAATGAAATGAGGAATAGGTTTCATAAACTTTAAAGGAAAAAACTCGGTGCTTGTAGATTAAGAACAACATATAAAATAGATAATGACCTATGAGGAATTTGTAATATACATATATAGTGCACTTTCTACAGAAGGATAAGTTGATAATCACATTAGCTGAGCATGATGCATCGTGTGTGAAGCCAAAGTGAGAAAATACGAGGAATCTAATTTGTATATTACCTCCCTAGCTGATACTACACACGAGTTGTTTTGCTGTTGTTGGAACCCATGGCAGGTACTACAACTGTTGGATGACACACACAAAAAACTGGAGGCCACTGACCTTTGGTGAGGACATGAAACGTTAATGAAGAGACAGGCGCAACTCCCTAAACCCAGAACCCAAAGTATATGACGAACTCACCCAGACAACATCAAGGAAAATCTTCTTATTGCTTTATCTTCCATCAAGCCCTAGCCCAATTAATAGTGCAAACGGAAGAATATGTAATTCCTTAATTTTATATTTCACTGATGTAGAGTAAAAGAAAGACTATCAAACGCAATTGCATATACCCTATCATGAATCCCTCTAATGATATTTCTTTGACAAATCAATATGTATATCATAACCAGTTTCAGATGGAGATAGCGGAATCACCAGCGGAACAAAAATATACAAAATCATTTGAGCTTGCATTTGCAGCATTATACTAAGAATTTCAGAATCAATCTATACTGAACAAATAAACAGGAAAGCTTATCTTGCCGCGAACAAAATGATGCTATCTATTTTCAGCAGGATAAAAGGGATGCCACATGAGGAAAAATAATTAAAGAAGAAAGTATTCTGTGCATTTTCAAAACATCCATCCCCATGCTTCCATAATATAATCAGTCATCTAAGGAGGAGGGAGGGGGATAAATCTATAACTATATAGTCTTTTAGTAGAGAAGAAGAAATCGGGTCAAGGAGGAGCTCACATGTAGTTTAGACCAGTCAATTTGAGCATACTCGATATAGTCCTTTTCCTCAGGGTGGACCATTTCAACAAGCTCCTAGCATCCAACTACCGCCACGGCTTCCATGCTCCCTGATGCTGCAAAAGTCTTCTATTAATATCAGGCAGGTCCTCGTTAATATACCCCTATGGCCTATTAAAAGAGTAGCTTCTCATCATCTGCACGGAGTGTGGAAAACCTGACCAACATTACTAAGGCAACACATGTGTAGCCTGGCAAGTATAAAGCGCCCTCCCATGACAAGTAGCAGTAGAACCCAGACTGATGTATTGTAGCACCTAATCATTTTATAAGAAACAGCAAAGATTGGTAACCAAAACAGCCAATGTATTTTTAGCTCCACTGCACCAATCTGATTGTAAGCTAATCTAGCACAAAGAATAGACAACAAACCCTCCAACGTCATCATCGTTACACAAGCGCACAACTCATGGTATATGCAAACAGCTAAACCATAGACAAAAGTAGGCCTAGCGCCAGAAAACACACCCACCAAATTATACCAAACAAAAGGAAGCACATACTATCAATTGCAGAGGCAGCAGCATACGCAAAATGCAGGACTCGTAAGAAATGCAAAGAAAGAAGCTAAGGAGCAGTGCATTACCAGAGCGAAGAAGCACAACTAGGACAGCCATGAGCGACAACCTGAGGAAAAAATGGCAGATCCAAACGAACTTCAGACAACAAAATTTACTTTTTGAAAAGAAGAAACAATTTGACCTTTGCTAGGCTAAACAAAAAATAAAGATTGTGATAATATTTATATGACGATTGAGATGGTTAGCTACATACATTTTTTGATAGCTCACTGCCCATCTCCATGGTACGCAAGCACAAAGGAACTAACTCAGTTTGCAGGAGAACACCGATAACCTCAGTATCATCAACCTGCATGCATAATAAGAAGGTCAAAAGTCTTCTTCAAAAACCAAGAAGAAAACATTTGGTATTTGGAAACATATGCAGCTATTCCAAAAGCAAGAAGAAAACATTAGATAGAAAAGCCAACGCCGAAAGCTGAAGCAAGCACATGACAACATATATTCTGAAATTATACAGCAGAACTGGGTAGTGTTAGCACTAATCTTGATATTATTGTATCAGCATTTTAGTTTGGTCTCTCGTCATGCATGTAACTTAGGTGATCTAGGGAGTAGCTAGTCATCAAGACTTCAGTTGAGTGCACGGAGAAGACGAGATGCCAGCCTACCGTGCGATGCGGCAAGCAAGGTGGGATGCCGATAGCGGCGAGAGGCTGCCGTGCTGTGTGATACGGCATCATCGTGTGATGCAGCGAGGCACACCAGGAGCTGGAGACCACCGGTTGGATGACCAAGAGAATTGGGTGAGTTCGTTAATGCATGCATGTAGTCTGTTGTGAGTTTGTTAGCTGCATGCGTGTGATTATGGCCGAGTCCTGTGGATAGGATAGGCTGCGTAAGTGGAGGACGTGGGCATGCATCTAGCTAGTGATTAGTTAGTGCAAGGTCCTTAGTTAGTTAGTGGACCGATGTTGTAGCGTGAGTTGGGTGGCATGGGTGCTCAACCCCGGTGTATATATGTTGGAAATATTTCCCTAGAGGCAATAATAAATTGGTTATTATTATATTTCCTTGTTCATGATAATCGTTTATTATCCATGTTATAATTGTATTGATAGGAAACTCAGATACATGTGTGGATACATAGACAACACCATGTCCCTAGTAAGCCTCTAGTTGACTAGCTCGTTGATCAACAGATGGTTACGGTTTCCTGACCATGGACATTGGATGTCGTTGATAACGGGATCACATCATTTGGAGAATGACGTGATGAACATGACCCAATCCTAAGCCTAGCACAAAGATCGTGGAGTTCGTATGCTAAAGCTTTTCTAATGTCAAGTATCTTTTCCTTAGACCATGAGATTGTGCAACTCCCGGATACCGTAGGAATGCTTTGGGTGTACCAAACGTCACAACATAACTGGGTGGCTATAAAGGTGCACTACATGTATCTCCGAAAGTGTCTGTTGGGTTGGCACGAATCGAGACTGGGATTTGTCACTCTGTGTAAACGGAGAGGTATCTCTGGGCCCACTCGGTAGGACATCATCATAATGTGCACAATGTGACCAAGGGGTTGATCACGGGATGATGTGTTATGGAACGAGTAAAGAGACTTGCCGGTAACGAGATTGAACAAGGTATCGGTATACCGACGATCGAATCTCGAGCAAGTACAATACCGTTAGACAAAGGGAGTTGTATACGGGATCGATTGAGTCCTTGACATCGTGGTTCATCCGATGAGATCATCGTGGAACATGTGGGAGCCAACATGGGTATCCAGATCCCGCTGTTGGTTATTGACCGGAGAACGTCTCGGTCATCTCTGCATGGTTCCCGAACCCGTAGGGTCTACACACTTAAGGTTCGATGACGCTAGGGTTATAGGGAATAGATATACGTGGTTACTGAATGTTGTTCGGAGTCCCGGATGAGAACCCGGACGTCACGAGGAGTTCCGGAATGGTCCGAAGGTAAAGATTTATATATGGGAAGTCCTATTTTGGCCACCGGAAAATGTTCGGGATTTTTCGGTGTTGTACCGGGAAGGTTCTAGAAGGTTCCGGAGTGGGGCCCACCTGCATGGGGGACCCACATGAACGTGGGTTGTGGGGGAAAGGCCCCACACCCCTGGTCAAGGCGCACCAAGATCCCCCCTTAGAAGGAATAAGATCATATCCCGAAGGGATAAGATCAAGATCCCTAAAAAGGGGGATAACAATCGGCGGGGAAAGGAAAGGATGGGATTTCTTTCCTCCCACCTTTGCCAATGCCCCAATGGACTTGGAGGGCAAGAAATAATCCCCCTCCACCCATATATATAGTGGGGAGGCGCATGGGAGCTGCACCCTTGCCCCTGGCGCAGCCCTCCCCCTCTCCCAAGTCCTCCTCCTCTCTCGCGGTGCTTGGCGAAGCCCTGCAGGATTGCCACGCTCCTCCATCACCACCACACCGTCGTGCTGCTGCTGGATGGAGTCTTCCCAACCTCTCCCTCTCTCCTTGCTGGATCAAGGCATGGGAGACGTCACCGGGCTGTACGTGTGTTGAACGCGGAGGTGCCGTCCGTTCGGCACTAGGATCTCCGGTGATTTGGATCACGACGAGTACGACTCCTTCAACCCCGTTCTCTTGAACGCTTCCGCTTAGCGATCTACAAGGGTATGTAGATGCACTCTCCTTCCCCTCGTTGCTAGTTTCTCCATAGATAGATCTTGGTGACACGTAGGAAAATTTTGAATTTCTGCCACGTTCCCCAACAAAGTGGCATCATGAGCTAGGTCTATTGCGTAGATTCTTTGCACGCAGTAGAACACAAAGTAGTTGTGGGCATTGATTTTGTTCAATATGCTTACCGTTACTAGTCCAATCTTGATTCGCGGCATTGTGGGATGAAGCGGCCCGGACCGACCTTACACGTACACTTACGTGAGACAGGTTCCACCGGTCGACATGCACTTGTTGCATAAGGTGGCTAGCGGGTGTCAGTCTCTCCCACTTTAGTCGGATCGGATTCGATGAAAAGGGTCCTTACGAAGGGTAAATAGCAATTGACATATCACGTTGTGGTTTTGCGTAGGTAAGAAACGTTCTTGCTAGAAACCCATAGCAGACACGTAAAACATGCAAACAACAATTAGAGGACGTCTAACTTGTTTTTGCAGGGTATGCTATGTGATGTGATATGGCCAAGAAGAATGTGATGAATGATATGTGATGTATGAGATTGATCATGTTCTTGTAATAGGAATCACGACTTTCATGTCGATGAGTATGACAACCGGCAGGAGCTATAGGAGTTGTCTTTATTTATTGTATGACCCGCGTGTCATTGAACAACGCCATGTAATTACTTTACTTTATTGCTAACCGGTAGCCATAGTAGTAGAAGTAATAAGTTGGCGAGACAACTTCATGGAGACACGATGATGGAGATCATGGTGTCATGCCGGTGACGATGATGATCGTGGAGCCCCGAAGATGGAGATCAAAAGGAGCAATATGATATTGGCCATATCATGTCACTATTTGATTGCATGTGATGTCTGTCATGTTTATACATCTTATTTGCTTAGTACGACGGTAGTAAATAAGATGATCCCTCATTAAAATTTCAAGAAAGTGTTCCCCCTAACTGTGCACCGTTGCGAAAGTTAAATGCGTTTTGAAGCACCACGTGATGATCGGGTGTGATAGATTCTTACGTTCACATACAACGGGTGTAAGCCAGATTTACACACGCGAAACTCTTAGGTTAACTTGACGAGCCTAGCATGTACAGACATGGCCTCGGAACACAAGAGACCGAAAGGTCGAGCATGAGTCGTATGAAGGATACGATCAACATGAAGATGTTCACCGATGATGACTAGTCCGTCTCACGTGATGATCGGACACGGCCTAGTTGACTCGGATCATGTAGTCACTTAGATGACTAGAGGGATGTCTATCTGAGTGGGAGTTCATGAGATGAACTTAATTATCTTGAACATAGTCAAAAGATCTTTGCAAATTATGTCATAAGCTTGCGCTTTAGTTCCACTATTTAGATATGTTCCTAGAGAAAATATAGTTGAAAGTTGACAGTAGCGATTATGCGGATAGAAAAAAGCTTATGTCCTTAATGCACCGCTCAGTGTGCTGAACCCCAAACGTCGTCTGTGGATGTTGCGAACATCGGACATACACGTTTTGATAACTACATGATAGTTCAGTTAAACGGTTTAGAGTTGAGGCACCAAAGACGTTTTTCGGAACATTGCGGAACATATGAGATGTTTCGAGGGCTGAAATTGGGATTTCAGGCTTGTGCCCACGTCAAGAGGTATAAGACCTCCGACGATTTTCTTAGCCTGCAAACTAAGGGAGAAAAGCTCAATCGTTGAGCTTGTGCTCAGATTGTCTGAGTGCAACAATCACTTGAATTGAGTGGGAGTTGATCTTCCAGAGATAGTGATGTTTCTCCAAAGTCATTGCCACCAAGCTGCTAGAGCTTCGTGATGAACTATAACAAATCAGGGATAGATATGATGATCCTTGAGATATTCGCGATGTTTGACACCGCGAAATTAGGAATCAAGAAGGAGCATCAGTTGTTGATGATTGGTGAAACCACTAGTTTCAAGAAGGGCAAGGGCAAGAAGGGATACTTCATGAAACAGCAAATCAGCTGCTGCTCTAATGAAGAAACCCAAGGTTGAACCCAAACCTGAGACTAAGTGCTTCTGTAATAAGGGGAACAACCACTGGAGCAGAATTATCCTAGATACTTGGTAGATGAGAAGGCTGGCAAGGTCGATAGAAGTATATTGGATATACATTAAGTTATTGTGTACTTTACTAGTACTCCTAGTAGCACCAGGCTATTAGATACCGGTTCGGTTGCGAAGTGTTAGTAACTCGAAATAAAAGGCTACAGAATAAACGGAGACTAGCTAAAGGTGAGCTGACGATATGTGTTGGAAGTGTTTCCAAGTTTGATGTGATCAAACATCGCACGCTCCCTCTACCATCAAGATTAGTATTAAACCAGAATAATTGTCATTTGGTGTTTGCGTTGAGCATAGACATGATTGGATTATGTCTATCGCAATACGGTTATTCATTTAAGGAGAATAATGGTTACTCTATTTATTTGAATAATACCTTCAATGGTCTTGCACCCAAAGGAATGGTTTATTGAATCTCGATCATAGTAATACACATTTTCATGCCAAAAGATATAAGATAGTAATGATGGTACCACTTACTTGTGGCACTGTCATGTAAGTCATATTGGTATAAAACGCATGAAGAAGCTCCATGTTGATGGATCTTTGGACTTACTCATTTTTGAAAAGTTTGAGACATGCGAACCATGTCTATTAGTGTATACGCATGAAGAAACTCCATGCAGATGGATCGTTTGGACTCACTTGATTTTGAATCACTTGAGATATGCAAATCATACCACATGGGCAAAATGACTGAAAAGCCTCGGTTTTAGTAAGATGGAACAAGATAGCAACTTGTTGGAAGTAACACATTTTGATGTGTGCAGTCCAATGAGTGCCGAGGCATGCAGTGAATATCGTTATGTTCTTACTTCACGGATGATTTGAGTAGATACTGAGTGTATTTACTTGATGAAACACAAGTTTGGATTATTGAATGGTTCAAGTAATTTCAGAGTGAAGTTGAAGATCATCGTGACAAGAGGATAAAATGTATATGATATGATCATATAGATGAGTATCTGAGTTACGAGCTTTGTACATAATTAAGACATTGTGGAAATTGTTTCACAATAAATACCGCCTGGAACACCATAGTGTGATGGTGTGTCCAAACATCATAGTTGCACCCTATTGGATATGATGCGTACCATGATGTCTCTTACCGAATTACCACTATCGTTCATGGGTTAGGCATTAGAGACAACCACACTCACTTTAATAGGGCACCACGTAATTCCGTTGAGACGACACCGTTTGAACTATGGTTTGGAGAAACCTAAGTTGTCGTTTCTTAAAAGTTTGGGGCTGCGACGCTTATGTGAAAAAGTTTCAGGTTGATAAGCTCGAACCCAAGCGGATAAAATGTTTCTTCATAGGACACCCAAAACAGTTGGGTATACCTCCAGTCTCAGTTCTGGAAGCAAAAAGGATTGTTTCTAGAATTAGGTCCTTTCCCGAGAAAAGTTTCTCTCGAAAGAATTGAGTGGGAGGATGGTGGAGACTTGATGAGGTTATTGAACCGTCACTTCAACAAGTGTGTAGCAGGGCACAGGAAGTTGTTCCTGTGGCGCCTACACCAATTGAAGTACAAGATTATGATAGTGATCATGAAGTTTTGGATCAAGTCACTACCGTACCTCGTAGGGTGACAAGGATGCGTACTACTTCTGAGTGGTAGAGTAATCCTGTCTTGAAGGTCATGTTGCTAGACAACAATGAACCTACGAGCTATGAAGAAGCGATGGTGGGCCCGGATTCCGACGAATGGCTCAAGGCCATAACATCCGAGAGAGGATCCATGACTTTGGAAGAAATACTTGATGGTCGTGGGGCGTTGGGTACAGATGGATTTTAAAAGGAAGACAGACAATGATGGTAAGTATCACCATTAAGAAAGCTCGACTTGTCGTTAAAGATGTTTTCCGACAAGTTCAAGGAGTTGACTACGGTGAGGCTTTCTCACTCGTGGCGATGCTAAGAGTCTGTTGGAATTGGATTAGCAATTACTACATGATTGATGAAATCTTGCGAATAGGATGTCAAAACATTGTTTCCTCGATGTTATACTTGAGGAAAGGTTGTATGTGATACAACCGTAAGGTTTTGTCAATCTGAAAGATGCTAACAAGTATGCAAAGCTCCAGCAATCCTTCTAAGGACTGGAGTAAGCATCTCGGAGTTGGAATGTACGCTTTGATGAGATGATCAAAGATTTTGGGTTTATACAAAGTTTGTGAGAAACTTGTATTTCCAAAGAAGTGAGTGGGAGCACTATAGAATTTCTGATAAGTATATATGAATGACATATTGTTGATCGGAAATGATGTACAATTTCTGGAAAGCATATAGGGTTATTTGAAAAGTGTTTTTCAATCAAAAACCTGAATTAAGCTGCTTGAACATTGAGCATCAAGATCTATGAGGATAGATAAAAAAACGCTAAATGGTACTTTCAAATGAGCACATACCTTGACATGATCTTGAAGGTGTTCAAGATGGATCAGTCAAAGAAGGAGTTCTTGCCTGAGTTGTAAGGTATGAAGTTAAGAGTTAAAGCTCGACCACGGCAGAAGAGAGAGAAAGGACGAAGGTCGTCCCCTATGCTTCGTACATAGGCTCAGAGTATGCTATGCTGTGTACCGCCTTTGGAAGTGTGCCTTGCCACGTGTCTGGCAAAGGGGTACAAGAGTGATCCAGGAATGGATCATTGGACAACGGTCAAAATTGTCCTTGGAGTAAATAAGGACATGTTTCTCGATTATGGAGGTGATAAAGAGTTCGGCGTAAAGGGTTACGTCGATGCAAGCTTTAACACCTATCCGAGTGACTCTGAGTACCAAACCAGATACGTATAGTGGAGCAACCATTTGGAATAGCTCCAAGTGGAGCGTGGAAGCAGCATTTACAATATGACATAAAGATTTGTGAAGTACATACGGATCTGAATGTTGCAGACCCGTTGGCTAAAACCTCTCTCACAAGAAAAACATGATCAAACCCCAGAACTCATTGAGTCTTAATCACATGATGATGTGAACTAGTTTAGTGACACTAGTAAACTCTTGGATGTTGGTCACATGGAGATGTGACCTATGAGTGTTGATCACATAGCGATGTGAACTAGATTATTGACTCTAGTGCAAGTGGGAGACTGTTGGAAATATGCCCTAGAGGCAATAATAAATTGATTATTATTATATTTCCTTGTTCATGATAATCGTTTATTATCCATGCTATAA
Organism: Aegilops bicornis; assembly: GCA_021605145.1. Taxonomy (NCBI): domain Eukaryota; kingdom Viridiplantae; phylum Streptophyta; class Magnoliopsida; order Poales; family Poaceae; genus Aegilops; species Aegilops bicornis. The sequence goes on along the minus strand of CM038673.1, from coordinate 63,761,896 downwards.
TTGTATTGATAGGAAACTCAGATACATGTGTGGATACATAGACAACACCATGTCCCTAGTAAGCCTCTAGTTGACTAGCTCGTTGATCAGCAGATGGTTACGGTTTCCTGACCATGGACATTGGATGTCGTTGATAACGGGATCACATCATTTGGAGAATGATGTGATGGACAAGACCCAATCCTAAGCCTAGCACAAAGATCGTGTAGTTCGTATGCTAAAGCTTTTCTAATGTCAAGTATCTTTTCCTTAGACCATGAGATTGTGCAACTCCCGGATACCGTATGAATGCTTTGGGTGTACCAAACGTCACAACATAACTGGGTGGCTATAAAGGTGCACTACAGGCATCTCCGAAAGTGTCTGTTGGGTTGGCACGAATCGAGACTGGTATTTGTCACTCTGTGTAAACGAAGAGGTATCTCTGGGCCCACTCGGTAGGACATCATCATAATGTGCACAATGTGACCAAGGGGTTGATCACGGGATGATGTGTTATGGAACGAGTAAAGAGACTTGCCGGTAACGAGATTGAACAAGGTATCGGTATACCGACGATCGAATCTCGGGCAAGTACAATACCGTTAGACAAAGGGAATTGTATACGGGATCGATTGAGTCCTTGACATCGTGGTTCATCCGATGAGATCATCGTGGAACATGTGGGAGCCAACATGGGTATCCAGATCCGCTGTTGGTTATTGACCGGAGAACGTCTAGGTCATGTCTGCATGGTTCCCGAACCCGTAGGGTCTACACACTTAAGGTTCGATGACACTAGGGTTATAGGGAATAGATATACGTGGTTACCGAATGTTGTTCGGAGTCCCGGATGAGATCCCGGACGTCACGAGGAACTCCGGAATGGTCCGGAGGTAAAGATTTGTATATGGGAAGTCCTATTTTGACCCCGGAAAATGTTCGGGATATTTCGGTATTGTACCGGGAAGGTTCTAGAAGGTTCCGGAGTGGGGCCCACCTGCATGGGGGACCCACATGAACGTGGGTAGTGGGGGAAAGGCCCCACACCCCTGGTCAAGGCGCACCAAGATCCCCCCTTAGAAGGAATAAGATCATATCACGAAGGATAAGATCAAGATCCCTAAAAAGGGGGATAACAATCGGCGGGGAAAGGAAAGGATGGGATTTCTTTCCTCCCACCTTTGCCAATGCCCCAATGGACTTGGAGGGCAAGAAATAATCCCCCTCCACTCCTATATATAGTGGGGAGGCGCATGGGAGCTGCACCCTTGCCCCTGGCGCAGCCCTCCCCCTCTCCCAAGTCCTCCTCCTCTCCCGCGGTGCTTGGCGAAGCCCTGCAGGATTGCCACGCTCCTCCATCACCACCACACCGTCGTGCTGCTGTTGGATGGAGTCTTCCCCAACCTCTCCCTCTCTCCTTGCTGGATCAAGGCATGGGAGACGTCACCGGGCTGTACGTGTGTTGAACGCGGAGGTGCCGTCCGTTCGGCACTAGGATCTCCGGTGATTTGGATCACGACGAGTATGACTCCTTCAACCCCGTTCTCTTGAACGCTTCTGCTTAGCGATCTACAAGGGTATGTAGATGCACTCTCCTTCCCCTCGTTGCTAGTTTCTCCATAGATAGATCTTGGTGACACATAGGAAAATTTTGAATTTCTGCTACGTTCCCCTACAATCAGTAATGAAAGGAAGGCCATGAGGGCTGGAGAAACAATGTAGCCACAGTGTGATCACCAAGGGAGCCTCTTGGCAAAGCTTGTGTGTTCTTCCTTGGTGCATGTGTGTGTGGGTGTGTGTGTGTGGAGTTTCTTCTTGTGTGAGGCAAGAGGTAGAAGAAGAGCGGCGTCATGCAGTGGCGCCAACAGGTAGAGAAGTAAGTCAGTCTCAGATGCATCAACAAAACAATCAAGAAATCAAGTTTGCTTGAGTTGAGCCTTGAATCGCCAACTTTCACACATACCTTGCTCTATATTAATCAATAGAAATAAGAATATGTGCAGCACATAATACTTTTGGGAAATCGGTGTACACACACATGAGGAGTTCAAGCCTCGAAGCATATGATCTCCAACTTGATTTCTCACATAATATGTATGAGTGCTGCAAGTGCATCTACTGTGCTCAGTTTTTAGAGGCAAAGAATTGGTATAACTTTCTGTTGAGTAAAAGGAACATCATGGAGCTTCTAAATTTTCATGGCCATAGAACACACTTAACACCTAGACTTCGTGATCCCGTTGTCATGGCCATCACATGAAGTCAAGGAAGCTGCTAAATTCATAGTGGTATCTTCTTGGGTGATTCACAGCAAAAAAATACATGAAAGTAAAAGGTCCAGAGAGACATGCAACACAAAGATTGTAATAGCAGTAGAACCCAGACTGATGTATTGTAGCACCTAATCATTTTATAAGAAACAGCAAAGATTGGTAACCAAAACAGCATCATAAACCATTTGTGTGAATAAAGGCATAAGTTTAACAATAACATATCAAGGAAAAATATTAGCTATTTTTAGGCGCGACCACCAGTGGAACGATTCATAGTAAAAAGATAAATAATAGAACCTAGGGAAAAAGGTATACTATAACTGGATGTGTGTCATTCTGCACTGTACCTCATTAAGTTTCTCACAACTACCAAAACTACCTGCATGGGTGGACAGAAACAAACAGTCACAACACTAAAAAGCAGTCAGGAGCACTACAAAAAATCTAGTTAGCTCATACACATACACTAAATAGCCTACTAACATTTGAAATCTACACAACTAAATTATCATGCATTGGACAGGTCAGATCTACTTTCATGGCCAACTTCAGATAGGTAGTCTAAGAGTACATGATGTCCATTCTTCCTGTCATATGAACTTGTAGATGAGCAGAATATGTTTCAGAAACATCATCAACACAATGGTCATACTGCTCCTTTTAATCATTCTATCAGGAACCTTTCAAGCAAGTAAACCAGAGTCATGGAGTAAAACTAATCTATAGTTATCTTATACACATGACAACATAAACATGCAGCCATCATTTCTAAGAAAAAAACATGGATATACAAATGGAGAAGCTTACCATTCTGCCTTATTATCTAGCAAGAAATGATCCTGGTACTTGAAGCACGAGTCATTTTGTTAGACCTCTACAGAGATTACAAGATTTGCATTCCATAAGAAATCAAAACCTTGAGCTAATCTAAGAGTATGATGACAACATCGTCCTAGTCCTTCAGTGGCTATATATCTGGAGAACAAAAAGTAAAACTAAAGTAAAAAGGAAGAAACATATTAGGTGTAGAGGTCTCTTTAGATACATACAAAACGAAGCATTTTACAGATGTTAACATAGAACAAAATCAAGTGTTAGGACAGAATAGGTAGTCGTCATCATCACTATAAATTATTGTTAACTGACCACCTTACAGAAACCACAAGATCGATATCCCAAAATGGTCCGAGTTGCGCTTTGTCACCAAAAGCAAAAGCATGCATTCCCTCATCTAATCAACATGAAAATGTTAGAGTTGTGTCGAATATTGTGTACAAGGTAGGTTACAGTTGGACTCTGAGTAGTATTGTGTTTACAGGGTACAGAGTCGCGTCCTAGTAGGACACTTGTATTCTAGGCCTCTCGTATATAGAGAGGGTAGACGCACGATGTAACCTATGCCAACATAATAGCACCGGAACGCAGGGGAAGCCGGCGGCATGTGCCGGTGTCCAGGGCGACCGGGTGCGGTATTGTAGCGGTATCATGGGGAGGAGCGCCCATAGTCAGGCCCCAGGGATGTAGCCATATCGGTGAACCTCGGTAACAAATCTCGGTGTCATGCTTGTGTGATTGCTTGGCCCTCGATTAATCGACGCGCCTCGAATTTATTACCACAAGTGCCAGGGCAACGAGCACTACCAGCTTTGCTACTACGTCATCTTCTGCCCATGATGTGATGGAGACCTTGCGTGCGTGCCTTCTTGGGCACAGCTTGAGCTTGTTAGCCATTTGATCTTGACCATATTGTCTCCACTAATGTATGGAAAATAAAGTAATGAATTGAAACTACAACCTTTTATTTTATTTTATTTTGAGAAAGAAACTATGGAACGTGTCATGTGTGTGTCTCAGAAATGTTCATGTCATCTTGTGTTTGGTTAGTCTTGGAGCGGATGATCTTAGAAACTTTGGAATTTCTTGAACGAGAGATTTTCTTCAATGTCAGTGACCAAGGCTTCAAATTGGATTGATCTACGAGATTCACCACCGTCACTAACAATCTTGTCGTCTGACAATGACTGCCCATTAGCACACACGTGGAGGACTCGTGGCGTGTGCATACAGAAGGAACACCGTGGATTTGTTTTGGACAAAAAGAAAAGGGACCGAGTCCTGGGTGGAGACGCGTTCTCCTCGTTCCGAGCCGGACTAGTGCAGCAACACGGCAGCTCCTTCGTGTACGGGAAATTCCACCGTGCCACACGTCCGTTGGAAATAGCTAAGGCATTGGCAGCAATTGCTAGCATATGGAGTTGAGTCGGATAGGAGCCAAATTCATGTTGAAGACCAACTTGTTTTGGATTTGCTATTAGTACATGAGGGTGTGCCATGTTTAGGTTTTGCTCGTGTACTTGGGCATCACGTGAAAATAAGCTCGGTTATTTTTTTCATTGGATGAGTCATACAAAGAACTATGACGTCAACGGATATTAGTTTTGAGGTGGAGAAGTTCAACGCAACTGGAAACCTTGGGTTATGGCAGATAAGGATGAAAAATACACTAGTAGAAAAACGACTTTTAGTACCGGTTCGTAAGGACCTTTAGTACCGGTTCTAGAACCGGCACTAAAGAGTGAGGACTAAAGGTCCCTCCCCTTTAGTACCGGTTCAACACGAACCGGGACCAAAGGCCCACCACGTGTACGAGGCGCCGTGGTGCAGGGGACCTTTAGTCCCTGTTGGTAAGGATTTTTTTATTTTTATTTTTGAAATAAAGCAAAAACTGGGCCGGCACGGCCTGCATACGACTAGAAACACAATCTCTAGTTGGGCCAGGATGCAGGCCCGTACGGCCCAGTAGGCCCCATAGGGCAGAAGACTTGCAATAGGCCCACAAAGGCCTGCTTAGAGAGGTGCTCGACACGGTAGCCGCGACGGGGCTTATAAACCGGTGCGAGCTCCTCTCAACTAGCAAAGTGGGACTAAACATTGTGCACTGCGCGTGGCAGCGCACCACCTTTAGTACCGGTTGGTGGCTACTAAAGACCCCTCCTTTAGTACCGGTAGGAGCCACCAACCGTACTAAAGGCCACCACCTTTTTATTACCGGTTCGTGGCACGAACCGGTACTAAAGGTTCGCCACGAACCGGTACTAATGAGCGCTGCCCGCCTGGCCGTTGGAACCGGCACTAATGGTCACATTAGTGTCGGTTCAATTGCAAACCGGGACTAATGAGTTTCACATTAGACCCTTTTTCTACTAGTGATATGTTGGCACAACATGGATGCTTGAAGGCGTTGCGGGATGTCAAGCCGCTTAAGATGGACGATGATGGTGGTGAAGGAGTTGCGGATGGTCGCAATCGGAAAAAGTCGGCTCGGGTCGGACACATAGGGCAGTTGGCATGGATAGTCGGCGGATCGACGCGAGTTGGTTGGTAGAGAAGATGGTGATGGGATCGGTGACGACGGCGTGGGGCGTGATACTGATGATGACCGACTTACGGGCGTGGAAACACGTGGCGCAGGCTCGAGGGCTTGTGTGGCTTCGACAAGACTATGGCGCGGGGTTGATTCAAGACGGTGCACATGTGAGCTTGAAGGCGACGGGACGCGAGGGTGGATTGATCATCTACCATGGAGTCATGTTGAAGGTGGAGCTGGAGTCTGGAGGACTTCACTCGGTGCTGATTGAGGGGCTACGCCGTAAGTGCACAGAGAGTCGAAGCTTATTCAGCGGGAAAAGCGAGGGACACGTAATTCGGACTAGAGCCCAGTGGTCTAATGTAAGCATGAAACTCGTCATCGGTCGGTGATGATCGGTGGTACTCTGCAGTGGGGGTTGAGTGGTGTGGTTTCGCGACCCTTGAGACTCGACCGGGACAGCGGAGACTCGACGCGGTAATAGCGGCGAGGCGTGCGGTATGCACGGGACATGGAGACGGGCCAGGGCTCTGGTGGTCATACATGTGGTGAGACAACTGCGAATTTGACTCGGGATGACAACGAGCAATGGTGAAATTCCTTCTTGTTTCTCACAGACGGTCAAGGAAGGAGCGGTGATGTTGAGTTCAGGTAACTCTTATGTGTGACACCCAATATGTGAGTTGTTCACTTTCACGAAGGCAGTGATCGGTGTGTGATGGCGTTGACCGATACTCCGGAAGTTGGAAGCACAAAGTAGAGTAATGAGAAACTTAATTTTGCTCGAGCGTTGACTGTGGTCAAGAAAAGAAGGGACTACAAGTTGCAGGTGGACTCATATGGAGTCTTTGGAGTAGCAGCGGTACTCATGGAATAAGCTCAAGTCCATTGTACATGGAAGTTTGACGCATTGACGAATTCAAGATGGTGGAGAATATTCGCCAAGGTGAAGTTTGTTAGAGTTGTGTCGAATATTGTGTACAAGGTACTCCCTCCATCTCATAATGTAAGACGTTTTTTGACCCTAGTGTAGTGTCAAAAAACATCTTACATTATGGGACGGAGGGAGTAGGTTACAGTTGGACTCTGAGTAGTATTGTGTTTACAGGGTACGGAGTCGTGTCCTAGTAGGACACTTGTATTCTAGGCCTCTCATATATAGAGAGGGTAGATGCACGATGTAACCTATGCCAGCATAACAGCACCGGAACGCAGGGGAAGCCCGCGGCATGTGCCGGTATCCAGGGCGACCATGTGCGGTATTGTAGCGTTATCATGGGGAGGAGCGCTCATAGTCAGACCCCAGGGATGTAGCCATATGGGTGAACCTCGTTAACAAATCTCGGTGTCGTGCTCGTGTGATTGCTTGGTCCTCGGATGATCGATGGAGTGCCTCGGATTTATTCTAACAAGGAAAAACTAAATCCACACATGTAAGCAAGGAATGATTCACATAGTTCAGATCTATATGGCTACCATATACAGATACTTATACTAATTAATAAGAAGAGCAGTAACTTGTAATGACGAAATTGACTTGTACCTATTGTGGCACTGCAAGGACTTGCAGTACCTGGTGCCGCACCGACTTGATTAGCCTCAGATGTAGTAAATAGAAAACCCACCACTTGGTTGCTTGGCAGCCTCACCACCCAACAAAGGTGCAAACATGTTCTGCAGAGAGACATGGATCAGTAAACAATGCTTAATTATGGAGATAGTTGCAAGATGATAATTTACACAAGCTTTTGCAGGCTGAAGTAAAAAGATCAAAATATATGAAGACAAGAGCAAGTAAGTTCATACCCAAGCCTCTATTCCAGGCCAAGTTTTTGCCTCAAGGTTGTTCCACTTGTTTGAAAATGACTTCTAGTGAATTGTGTACATGACACGTGCTATTATTTTGAGAAATGACCATGTACAAATGCGTGGTGACTGCAGACTTTCGATCAAAATTTTCTTAACGTGGGTAGCGATTTCCTAGGTGTCGTTAGCGAATGTGGGTGCGTGTGGGCCAGGATTGTCCGTTGACCTCGCCGCCCGACATTCCTTATGTTGTACGTGTCCGTGTGGGCTTCGATCGCGGCCTGAGATGTGCCTGCTTCTTTATCGATGTACGTGTCGTTGTGTGTGCTTCGATTGGTTGGTGTCGTTGCATTGGGCCAAGGGAACAGGCGGTGCCGCCTTGATCGGCCCATCCAGACGTTCTCGGTGTTTCTGGTCGGTGCCGTTGTTACTGTTTTTTCGAGAGTGGTCGCGTGGTTCGTTCTGGAAATTCCACTGCCTGCCGCTACCGCTTTTGTCCTGTAGACGTAGGTAACGTAGTGTGGTGCGGGGTTATAAATAGTTCGCCATTGTTCTATGGTTGCTCCTTCTCCAGTCGTAATGGTCCTCGGTGCCCCGCTGCTGCTCATGAGCACCGCCCCACCAAAGCTTCCTATGGTCTGTGCCGGCCGGGCTACTCGAGCGGGAGTGCAAAGGAGCGGCAGCCACCACCGAGGAGGCGGCTGTGCCGTTCTGGCTACTCCATGGAGTAAGGCCGTGGCCAGGAGCTGCTTCGCGCCATCGTCGGTGGCATGGTGGCAACCGGGAGTGTGGTGGACGGCAGCGAAGCACCCCGATGCCACCGGCATGGTGGTTCGGGCCGTTCTGCTGCGTTGGCCGTTGTGTCGGCTCGGCCCGTACGTATGGAGCATGCTCCGGCGTCTGATGATCGGCCGTTGTATCGCGGTGGCCTTCTGCACGCTAGCAAGATCGTTCGATGAGCGGCACTCAAATTCTGTCAAGGTGGACTTCATCCGTGAGGACCTCTCCCCTTCTTTCTCTTGAGTGTGTTTTCTCTTCTGTTGATCCAAGGCAGGACAGGAGGTACGACACCAGCACGTCATGACGGCTACGGCTACGGGAGGCCTCCGGCCAGTGGTGATGCCGGTGTTCGGCGAGGTCCTGGCGGCGCACGGCGTGGCTAGCTGTTTACAGCTGAGCTCGCGCTCTTGGTCGTGAGCAGCGACCCGCGGATCCCCAGATCCATGGTAGCAAACCTACATCTGCTACTCCAGCATCCACCATGTCTCATCTACTTTTTTTCAACGAAACCAGCATCTAGCTAGCTAGCTAAAGATTACAGGGTTGATCCTTCTTGCGGCGAGGAAGGGGCCTGTGCATTGGCGGGCGAATGGTGGTGGGCTGCATCACTTATGGGTGTGCGACGAAGGCGTCAGCACGGCGAGCGGGACGTGTTGGTGGTCAGCTCACAGAAAGGGCACGACATGGTGTTCCTCAAGGGCCAGTTGCGCTTGACGAGTCCATGAACAACGCGGTCCAGCGCAAGGCCCTCGAGGAGGCCGGCGACTGCGCTGACACAGGCAAGGTGCTCCGCTGCTGGCACTACGAGAGGCCCCGACCTCAAGTGCTGCTCTCCTTTCCTTTGCTCTCTGAAATCAATTGATCATGTTTCGTTTTGCATATATTTCGTTTTCAGGCAGAGGAGCACCAGCAAATCAATCTGAAGTATTTATCATAATGACACCACCTCAGCAAAAAGCTTCTTTTGAGAGTACCATGTCAGGTCTATGCGATGTGGTCATAACGTTGAGTTGCAAATTAACTGCATGTCATGTTCAGTTGATCATGCTGCAACCGTGCAATCCATGGGCTACAGCTTAGGGCACTGCATATGATTTCACATGATGTTCTGTATAGGGGTTGCATGTGGATTAATTAGTTCCTCCGCGCCTATCATGGTCAATGTGCTAATTATTCCTTCATTCGCTGTGATGGATAACATGTTGAGATAACTAGGCGCCGCTCTCCTCTCCTCTGCTCTCTGGAATTTACCCGATCAGTGTTTCATCCTGCCATGTTACGTACTACTACTACATCTCTATGCTAAAATCTACTGACCATCATTTATGTACTACTCCATCTCTAAGTATGCAACTGAAAAAATAGCTGCGAGAGAATGATGGTGTACTTGGTAGAGTATAACTTTTTGTGATGGAGAATGATTGGGACTGCTATAATTCTAGCACCTACGCATTCAAGCGTAAACAAAATAAAGAAGGAAAACCGCCATGCTAAGCAGCCAGAGAAAAGATCTCTCCATAGCTACGTATGCAAACGAAAATGAAAGAAACCAAAAGTGTGTGTACGCTTAAACCACATGATCTCTTGACCCGTATGCATGGAAAGAAAAAAAAACCATTGATGTTATAACCATGTGGCCACCCCCATGCAAGACTCACTTATTCAAGTAGCCACCTCGCCTCCCGATCCCATGCACATGCACGTAGTCACATCACTCTGACATTCACGCCCAATCAAAGCATGCACCCACCAGTGACAAGACAAAACGAAAGCAAATAGATCCCATGCCGTCACATGAAACCTAGTTTGACAAAACAAACCGCAGAAGAAAAACGCTACGGCCACACATCGTGTACCAGCACTTGGGCATCTAGTTCATGGAAAAACTGTTTTTTTAGTTTTTTTAGGAGATTTCAAAAAGAAAATATACACCATTACCGTTTTTTTAGTGGACCTTGACATTTTATAATTTGTGATAAGACATGTAGATCTGGTACCAGGTTCTGAACATGAGCGGCGACAAATAGAAGTTCACACAAAATAGAAAAGCTGACACACGAATGCACCAACGAAGTGCGGCCACAACTCAAATAACTAAAATAGAAAAAAAATATGTACATAAAAATTTATATACTACATAGATGATTCACCGAGATCCACCAAACTCAAACTTAGCATGCGATATAAAAAAGTACTTCCCTTGTGTAATATGTATTTGTATCGATTACTTAATGCAATAAAACTTTCCTTTTAAAGCACCTTAGCATCCACAATGCCTTTATGTTCATAAAAATCATTGAAATTTTTGTTACTTAATAGACATGCAAAAATTAAATGAATAAGTAGTAACCAACCAATTAGCAACATGGCGCATACATGATTTTAACATAGTATTGCATGCACACCTCTACTAGACCACTTAAGACAGATTATTACCCACTCTAAGTGACGACTAATAAATAAAAAGAGAATTTTTTTCAAATATATACTATAGTATACACTATTAACCATAACAAGGCGCGGCGTGCCGCCGCGCGGGTATATGCTAGTGAATATCAAAGGTGCTAGCCATTCGCTTGAGATTACCTCATCAACTCGAAGTTCTTCAATTTCCAATATTGTTTTCCAGCTAGAATATTTATCTGCAGATAATGGGGTCATGTGAAACATTCAATAGTATACCAATCAAAAGCGCTTTCCATTTGCCCTTGTAGTTGTACCGCCTTGCAGTGCCAGATATCAAGGTCAGGCTCGCACCATTCCCATGTTTCTACCCCCCTCCCCCCCCCCCCCCTCATATGCTACATCCCCATTCCATTACCGACCTCGGCCCGTGTCGAGGGAAGGTAGCGGAAGACTAATAAATACCACGTTGGTCATGCAGACTGTCCAATGGCTGATGACGGATTGAACGGATGAACAGACAATTAATCGGAGATGTCACTGAAGTGCTTACATCCTTGATGATGTGTTGCGAATAGAGTGGTTCCAGACTTGAGCATATGTTGTCATGTGTACAGAGAGGTTTTTCTATCTAATAGTATAGCACCAGCGTCGTTCATTTGTGGCTGTTGGTGGCCAGTATAATTTTGTGACCAAGTATGCATTGCTTGATATATTTGTAAGTTTCACCAGCTTTGCTACTATTCAGCGAACCATTCGGTTTTTCTTTCCATTGCGGGCCTTTACTGCTTTTTTTTGTGGGTTCCCTTGGTTAAGTTTTGTCTGAATTCAAACGATTCAAGTGACTTGGTTAAACTTTGCGCAAGATCTTAGTCTATGTGAGCCGTTCGGTCTTTGCCGAACCAGACCATCTAAAAGGAAAAACTGAACTGAAACTCATCGATGAGAATGAACAAGAGCTCCAACATAGCAAACCAAACTCATCAGGAATGATTGAGGAGCGACAGTGGCGGCTGCACAAGGTCATCTTCAGGAAGGAAGTGCACTTCAAGTTGAAGCTTCCTCTGTTCTTGAGGTGCTGCAAATCACCTCAACAATGGGGTGTAAGCAGTGGCGGAGCTAGGCGACTGAACCAGGGTGGGCCAGCAATACTACTGTACATATACATTGATTTTTTAAAAGAAAAATTAGCATTTCTCCTATGGTATAAAACCTATTTCCAAATCTCAGGGTGGGCCATGGCCCACTCAGCCACCCTCTACCTCCGCCACTGGGTGTAAGCAAGGCGGTGCAAATCACGTCAACAAATGGTGTGTAAGCAGGTGATACTGGAGATAGATTCGACGGTTCTGAAGAAAGCTATTACATCAAGTGATTATGATCTAGGGCCGCTAGACGTTTTCATTTAGAGAAATAAAAGCCATGTCATGAGTTGGTTTTGAAAACTTCAGAATATCTGTTGTATCAAGATCATGTAGATCATTTAATGTAGTATCTCATGCACTAGTTGCGCGTGACACTCTATTAGGGGTTGGCTACCGTTAGGGCCGGAGACAGGGGTAAGCCCCCGATCGGCCCCCTCAATGTATCATGGACTATCCTAGTAGTATTATGGGCGCCCGTTAGTTGGCTTTTGGAAAACGGGTGCCCACCCCCTCGAGTTGGGCCAGCCCATTTTACCCATTTTTCTGTTTAAATTGAAAAAATGATGAACAAGAGGCGTGATTCGAACCAAAGGCTTCATCATTCAGTGCAATCTGCACTAACCAGCCAGCCAGTTTACTTGGTGTGATTACTCGCATCTTTTTTCTTCTTTTCTTCTTTCTTCTTTTCTTTTATTTTAATTTTTTCTCTGTCCTTTTTTCTTTCTTTTTCTTCAAATTGCGTGAAATTTTCCTTTTCAAATATTTGAAATTTTTATTCAAAATACATTAACCTTTTTTTTAATTTACTGGTTTTTAAAAAAATGATGAACATTTTTCAAAAAGAGTGAAATATTTTTAAATTATGTGATTTTTTTCAAATTTCATGAACTTTAAAAAAAATATAGAGCTGTTTCCATTTTCCGAATTTTTTCTAATGTTGATGAACTTGCTCTCAATTTTGTGATTTTTCTACTTGGTTAAATTTTTTGATTTTTTGATATATTTTTTGCAAAAGTTTTGCTCGAAAAGTCAACGGTCCGCGGTGAACATGTTAACCACGACTAGCAAACCGGAAAAACAGGGGTCCCGATCAAGCGCTCGGCTCATTCTGTGGGCTGGCCCATGATTGATTCGCGTGAGCGCCGCATCCTTTAACTGGTGCTAAAGGCGCCAATTAGGAGGTCCCAGTATTATGCAATTGAGCCCAAAGTTAAAACACTACAATATTGACCATGCAAACCGAAGCCCAAAGAGTAGCCTGCAAGTTTATCTTTCTGTATAAGTCTGCGTTGTTCTAATCCCAAATCGATCTGATCTCCCAATCGCTAATCGCTAGGGTTTCCTGCCGCCGCTATGGCTCGCTGCACCCCCAATCCCGATCGCCAACCTGCAGGCGCTGCTCAAGTTTGCGGGCGCCGCCGGCTCTAGGAGACTACCAAGGCAAAGACGCAAAGTTGCTCTCATGGTGTTAGCCGCCTTGTTGATTCCGCCATCGATCCAACGCCCTGTGTGTCAATGAGTTTGTCAAAGTTACTTGAGTATATTGGCATGATCCAAGGCTCCTGTGGGATGGTACCCACATATACTATCACTAGTAGCTGGTTCATTCGTTTTTATTGATCACGACCTAGCAGCCTATTAATCAAGCATGTAAGATGGTATGTTATTAAGTTACTGCTCCAAGTTGTTAGATTTTTGGAGGACTAAACCGTCAAGTTTCAGCCAAGCCGCAGATCCTATGGAAGCCAATGATTGGTTGAGAACCATCGAAAAGAAGCTATACGTAGCTCATACTAAAGACGCCGATAAGGTTCCCTTTGCCACTCATTACTTTGAAGGTCCAGCTGTTATATGGTGGGACAATACTAAAATTATGTGGCCCGCTGAAGATGAGATCACTTGGGATAAATTCAAAGATAATTTCTGCAAGTATCATATTCCCGCCGGTATCATGAAGGTCAAGCAGCGAGAGTTCCTTGCTTTTATTCAAGGAAACTTGACAGTAAGTGAATATTTGAACAAGTTTAATCATTTGGCTCGCTATTCACTCATGATGTAGCCACTGAAGATAGGATGATAAACCAGTTTCTTGGAGGGCTCAATCATAACCCCGATGTACTCACAGTATGCTGGATTTCCCTGACTTCCAAACATTGGTGAACAAAGCTCTCATCGCAAAAAGGGAGCACAAGCTTGCCAATGATCACAAGTCTTCTTATGAAGATCACAAATGCAAGTTTGAACCCAAGAAAGACGGATAAGCTTTTCAGAAAGCTCGTACTTGGCAGCAACCGCAGTTTGAGTTCAAGCCAACATGGCAGCAGGGTAACACCAAGACTGAGAATCGAGTCAACAATATTGTTACCAATCCTGTGAGGGAACACTGTCAGCGCAACAACACATGTTTCACCTGTGGTCAGACTGCGCACTATGCCCGTCAGTGCCCCAAGAGCGTCAAGCCACCAACAACTCTCAAGCCACAAGTCAACAATATGGGACACTTCCCCAACCCGAAAGTTATTCAAGGGAAAGTTCATCATCTCTCCGCAGAAGAAGCCCAAGAAAACCCTGAGGTGGTCATTGGTATGTTTCCTGTTAATAACATACCTGCAACAATTTTATTTGATTCCGGGGCTTCCCATTCTTTTATTTCACGGAGTTTTGTTGCCCAGCACCAGCTTTCTTGCACTCTTCTGGACAAATTTATGGTGGTACAATCCCCTGGATCCATGCTCAGAACAAATATTGTATGTCAAGGATTGGAAATAGCAACCAATGGAGTTATCTTCCCAGCAAATCTGGTATCCATTGAATCCTCAAAGTTGGATGTTATTCTGGGAATGGATTGGTTCACAAAGCATCAAGTCTGCATCAACTACGCAATCAGAGAAGTCACATTAATAAATTCTTCAGGACAGCCAACTCGGTTCTTTGCCCGAAGAACCATGCCTAAAAAGAAATGGTTTATGCGGCCATTGCCTCAGTCATGGATTTGATTCCAGTGGTCAGTGAGCTTCCAGAAGAATTGTTAGAAATGCCACCATATCATGAGCTTGAATTTTCAATTGATCTTGTGCCCGGGACAACACCAATTTACAAGAAGTACTATCATATGCCTTCATTTGAATTAGTGGAGTTGAAGAAACAGTTGGATGAGACGCTCCAAAAAGGATATATTCGCCCCAGTTCATCTCCTTGGGGGTCACCTGCCATATTCATGGGCAAGAAAGATGGTAGGCTTAGGATGTGTGTGGACTACCGCGCTCTTAATGATATCACCATCAAGAACAAATACCCGCTTCCTAGGATTAACAATTTATTCCATCAGTTAAGTGGAGCCCAAGTATTCTCCAAGAATGATTTGCGGACCGGGTATCATCAGCTGAAAATCAAGAAAGAAAGATAGTCCCAAGACCGCATTCACTACCCGCTATGGGCTATATGAGTACACGGTCATGTCATTTGGACTGACTAACGCTCCTGCATTCTTCATGCATATGATGAACAAGGTGTTCATGGATTTCTTGGATAAGTTCGTGGTGGTATTTATTGATGATATTCTTATATATTCCAAAGGCGAAGAGGAGCATAAACAACATCTCCGTGTAGTGTTGCAACAACTATGAGACCATCAACTCTATGCTAAATTTAGCAAATGTGAACTTTGGCTCAAGAAAGTGGGATTTATTAGGCACACTCTATCCGCTCAAGGAGTGGTCTTGGACCAAAGTATTGAATTGGAAGGCACTTGCCATAATGTTAGAAACACTACAAGAAATATGTCAACTAGTGACCTTCTGTCAGTGACCCTGGAAGAATTGGTCATAGATCTATGACCATTTCAGACCAATTGGTCAAAAGCTGTTCGGGGGGCTCCAAACCCTAAACTATAATGACCATTTTGGTCAGAAAGGTCGTAATTTCCTTACACGAAATGGTCATAAAGCAGATAGCACTCGTCCGCTGCCTTATTTCTAGCTGATCATGACCAATATAGATGGTCATAACCTTGTAAATTGTGGTGGGTTGCTATGACTAGGCGCCACCTTATCAGTTTTGCCTATGTGTCATGTCCATGTGGCAGTTTTTGCCCTAGGTTGTGAAGCAACCTATATTTCTGTCATTCCCAAAATTCCAAAAAAAATCTCATAAATTCTTTGGGTCATATCTTCGTCAAATATGTAAAAAACCTTCCTTGCCTAGTTAAAAAATAATTTAAAAATATTCATTTCCCTATTCTATTCAGAAAAACACTTTGTGAAGGAAGTACCACTTTGTCATGTCCAAATGGTATCCATTTTCTACAATGCTTTCCTATGCCCAAATAACCATCCTCCATCAAATGCCAGCTCAATCCATTCATTATTTTGAGCCCAGCTTCAACATTCGTATTTATGTCCGATGTGGTACTTTGCAAAGCAAGTACCACCTAGCCTCCTCCTTTTGAGCTGAAAATTTGTGAAGACGGTCTTCTTAATGTGATCATCCTCAGCCAAAACTCATGCCCATTAGCCATGTGCCTTTCCCGTACCGCTAATCAAACACTTGGGTGCTTATTCATGTTTGAGCATCGATCGGTCTCCTCGTGAGAATCTTATGTTGTGATTTTCTTCCTAGCACCTACCCGGGGAGTGCCCAACCCACTAGACATGCCTAGGCCTCCCAGAACACATGGCATACGCCAGTCCTGTGATGACCTCGCGTGAACATCTTGAGTTCTGGCAGCTCTAGAGTTAGGGCCCTCGGCCACTGTCCAAACCTCAACGTATCGCCACCAAACCATGTATTTCTGATTAAATAGGTACTTATGTAACTAGAAATGATTTTTGGAAAAAATAAATAGCAAACTATGAGGCAGCTGCAGTTCAAATTTGGCTCGCTTCCTACTGAATCGGCGGGAATTTGTCTTTTTCACCAGAGGTGGATCAAAACTTTCGACACCCAACCATTTTGTTAATTCTGCATTAAATATGTCCTAGTATTTTAGAAAATTGATTTGGTCCAATTTTGCAACAAATATATGGTAGGTCCTTCACAGAAAAAACTCATTTCAAGCACTCGGAAAATGGAAAATGAATTTTCCGTGCAAAGAAAATGAAAACTCCCTTAGGCAACATTGTTTGGAATTCCAAGATGCACCCTTGTGCACAATATGAGATCATTTGAAAAAACTATGCCATGAATGTGGCCATAAGATTGATCATTTGGCTTGAAAGCCATGAATCTTCACGCATGATAGCTCATTTATGAGAACACTTTTTAAAAATAATTTCCGTGTTACAAGTTTATTATTTTTCCTGGAAACTTGGCCACATATAATGACATAATGCGAAGGTTTTCCAATTTTTTGATTTTTTTTGAATTGTTTATGCCCGTTTCAAAATGCGGTCAAAACGGCGGGCTTGACCGTTCCTAGCTAGTGGTTGAATCTTGGAAAACATTTGATGTTTCTCGGATTAAATAGATACTTATGTACGTAGAAATGATTTTTGGAAAAAAAATAAAGAACAAACTATGAGGCAGCTACAGTTCAAATTTGACCCGCTTCCTCCTGAATCAGTGAAAATTTGTCTTTTTCGCCAGAGATGGACCAAAGCTTTTGACACCCAACCATTTTGTCAATTGTCAATTGAATATGGCCTAGTATTTTAGAAAATTGATTTGGTCCAATTTTGCAACAAATATATGGTAGGTACTTCACAAAAAAACCTCATTTCGGGCACTCGAAAAATGGAAAATGAACTTTTCGTGCAAAGAAAATGAAAACTCCCTTAGGCAACATTGTTTGGAATTCCAAATGCACCCTTGTGCACAATATGAGATCATTTGAACAAATTATGCCATGAATGTGGCCATAAGATTGATCATTTGGCTTGAAAGCCATGAATCTCCACGCATGATAGCTCGTTTATGAGAACACTTTTTAAGAATAATTTCCGTATTACAAGTTTTTTATTTTTCCTGGAAACTTGGCCACATATAATTACACAATGCGAAGGTTTTCCAATTTTTTGATTTTTTTTGAATTTTTTATGCCTGTTTCAAAATGCGGTCAAAGCGGTAGGCTTGACCGTTCCTAGCTAGCGGTTGAATCTTGGAAAACATTTGATGTTTCTCTGATTAAATAGATACTTATGTACCTAGAAATGATTTTTGGAAAAAATAAATAGCAAACTATGAGGCAACTACAGTTCAAATTTGATCCGCTTCCTCCTCAATGGGCGAAAATTTGTCTTTTTCACCAGAGATGGACCAAAGCTTTTGACACCCAACCATTTGGTCATTTGTGCATTAAATATGGCCAGGTATTTTACAAAATTGATTTGTTCCAATTTTGCAATAAATATATTGTAGGTCCTTCACAAAAAATACCTCATTTCGGGCACTCGAAAAATGGAAAATGAATTTTCCGTGCAAAGAAAATGAAAACTCCCTTACGCAACATTGTTTGGAATTCCAAGATACACCCTTGTGCACAATATGAGATCATTTGAACAAACTATGCCATGAATGTGGCCATAAGATTGATCATTTGGCTTGAAAGCCATGAATCTTCACACATGATAGCTCGTTTCTGAGAACACTTTTTTAAAATAATTTCCGTATTACAAGTTCATTATTTTTCCTGAAAACTTGGCCACATATAATGACACAATGCGAAGGCTGTCCAATTTTTTGATTTTTTTATGCCCGTTTCAAAATGCGGTCAAAACGGCGGGCTTGACCGTTCCTAGCTAGTCGTTGAATCTTGGAAAACATTTGATGTTTCTCTTATTAAATAGATACTTATGTACCTAGAAATGATTTTTGGAAAAAATAAAGAACAAACTATGAGGCAGCTACAGTTCAAATTTGACCTGCTTCCAGCTGGATAAGCGAAAATTTGTCTTTTTTACCAGAGGTGGATAAAATCTTTTGACACCCAACTATTTGGTCATTTGTGCATTAAATATGGCCTAACCGTTTATAAAATTGATTTCATCAAATTTTGCAATAAATATATTGTAGGTCCTTCACAAAAAAACTCATTTTGGGCACTCGAAAAAGGGAAAATGTTTTTTTTTTTGCAAAAAACTCATTTCCGACGACACCTTTTTAAAGATATTTATCTTATTCCATGTTGTTATTTTTTCTGAAAACTTGTTCAAATTTTGGTGACACAATGAGAAGGTTTTCCATTTTTTCTAGAATTTCTCTGATCATAATATCTTAAATGATTTTAACACATTATTTTAAGTCAACTACGACCAGTTTAGATGGTCATAAAATCGTACTGCATTCTGATTGGTCCGTGGACATATCACGCGGATCGTGCATCCAACACCGTTGGATGCTTGGGGATCCAACGGCTGTCCTCGACCCATCCACACCAACCCCGAAACCCTAGCTATGTCCTCCGGATCAATTTCCATCCACCCCCGCCTCCTTTCTTTCCCTCACTCACCCGCTCAAACCCTAGCACCTATCGATCTCGTCCCCTTCCTCCCCGCCAGCTCCACCGATCCTCCCTCGATTCTGTCGGAGCGGGCGGAGATCGGGCCGCGGCGATTCCCCACCCCACCCAGCCACAACGCCATGCCCAAATCAAGACTCCCCCTCCTCCGCCGCACCCATCCCCATCCCCACTCCAAGATCCAATCCAAGCCCCCCTCGTCCACCGTCCCCTTCCTTCGCCGCCGACGTTCGCGCTCAAGGCCTCCGCCTTCCCCGCCCTCGCCATTGCCTCCTCGGCGGGGTTGCCCTTCTTGGCGTCCGCCTTCGTGGCACCGAGGGCGGCGCCGCCACGGCCAGGAGGGTCTCACTCATCGGGGCCGCACCCGCGACCTGCTACCCCGCGCCCGCACCAACTCCGGCGCTACTCCAGCCGCTGCTCCCGCCCCGGCGCCGGCGCCAAGGCCGTCCCCGCCCACTAGGTCTGGGATCCTGCCGCGGGGTTCGTCGTCAAGGTCCCCGTCGTCTCCGAGTTCTTCGTCAAGGTCCTGGCACATCCTCTCCTCACCCCCAAGATCGGAATCGGCGCCTCCCTCCGCCACCGGCCGCCATGTCGCCGTCTCTGCTCGGGGTCAGCTCCCCTCCCTCGCCCTCTCTCCTCTCTTTCTCATTGCGCGGTGCAGGTGGAGGTTGCTGAATTGACCTTGTTTTTTCGCTTGGCTCCTTCCTGCTGCAGGGGCTGACCAAGTCGCTGGCCATGACCGTGCTCTCCATGGTTGGCGACAAGACCTTCTTCACCGCCACGGTACCCCACCCCACCTCACCTCCTCTCCCCTTCCACGCGTTCCTAGTACTACTTTCTCCGCGAGTCCGTCCTGGAATTCGCTAGCTTATGGTGAAGTAGTAGTTGTTTGTGTTAATTGTGACGGATGGGACCCTTTTCTCTCTTGCATCATTCGCTAGAATCATTGTTCCTGAAGTAAAATCATTGTTTGTTATGCGGCATTAACCCACACATGAAGGTCATGCATCCTGCTGGTAGTGTGCTCGGTCTGGCTCAGGTTGCTTCGATTTGATGCTTTTGTTTGTTGCGTAGGCGTTAGGCTATGAGTTGGATCTGATTCTTGATTGCTTGCATACATGTCATGGTGTCACAGAGTATAAATGATGAGGAATTGAGTAGAAGCTAGAGTTCAGTTTCTTGTCTTTGGGCTGGTCAGTTCGATCGGCTTCTATTTCATGCTTGAGCTAATCCAAGCTGGATTTCATGTAAATGTTCCTATCCGATGCAGGCTTTTGGGTGGAGGAGGAACATGGTACGTACGGTGGTACGTGGAGACGAAGCATATAGCACGTTCCTACTGTTGTTCGACGTTTGTTGAGCAAGCAAGTAGATTTATTAGGGTTGTCGTACGTTGTTTTCCACGACTTGGACTATTGGGGCAGACTTATCAAGTTGTTGCTCTTTATGTTATGTTATACCACCTGCATATGCGTGCCCTAGCTTCTAGGTAGTAGAAGAATTGACATGTGGGATGCAAGTCCAAGCTTGATACTGTAAATGTTACTCCCACCTATCAAGTTGGACTACTCGGGTGTCAAAATGGTGTTGTACTGTAGTCTGTAGTATGCACCTGCATATGCATGAAAGAATAGTTAATATCTTGATCCAAGTACAAGCTTTCATACTTGATATTTTACTCCTGCCAACAGGAAAACTGGGCAGTTTTGACCGCATGCCCTGGGCAAAAACCCACATTATTGCTGCTAAGGATTCCCTGATTGGGAAGGGAGTTCATATTGAATTCCTCCTCCGCTATCTGATGCTTTATGTCTTATGGCCGACTATCTTTTCTTTCAAATTGAATGTGTTTCAACTTTGAGTGTTTAGCGATGTGTCATCTGATGTCACTTAAGCTGTAGAGTTTTTGTTTGTTGTTGGTTATCTTTCATTCATGAATTCTCTTTTCTGCTAATAGAAAGGGCAGTGCTAGTTAATAAATGAAGTTGTATGGCTTTGCTTCTTCTTTATCTACGTGATTTCATATGAATATAATATGTTGTTCATTAAAATTAAGATGTTGACCAAGAATATTACTTTCGTTTTACTTATGCATTTATCATTTGTGATTGCGAAGGTCTGATGCAGATACACTTCTGATAGTACAACTGCATGTTTTGAACCATTTCAATTCTGCAAATAATTAAACGTCTCAGTTTTAATGTGCAAAGAATGACATCAGGCATTCATCAAGCTGTGCTACTACCACAAGATAGACTGCTTGTTCCATTCATATGAGGATGTGCTACTACCACGTTGATTAGGATGAGTGTACCATGCATGCTTTTCTTATTCAACATGATATGTGTCTATATGGGTTGATGTACCAAATCAAGCTGGGTTTGTCCGCCCTCTTGAAGCATATGTAGAATTGTTGTATAGGCTGTAGAGGGACATGCATGGGGAATATGTGTTCTTGTTCCGAGTTATATTGCCATTTATGCATAGTACCAGTTCGACTGTGCAATCCCTTTCTTATTTTTATTTTCCTGAATGTCTTGAACTGTCGAACATTCTTCTTTAATTGTGTGATGTTATGTACTGTGGTACCTAAATGTTGGGATTAAATGATTAATTCAGCTTGCTTATGAGGAATGTTGATTATTTTTGTGCATTAGCTTCTGCTGAGATTTTTTGGGTTGATTTGTACCCATTGGTCCATTAAATCCTCTTTATTTTATTGGCTAAATAAGCTTGATCTTGGAGTGATCGTGTATATTGGAACGTACAAGACTCATGTGGAATTAGTTAAGTTGGTATCAAATACATTTGTTGCATGCTCCATTAGTCATTTATACTTGAAACCTGGCCTGCCATTTTTAGTAAATATTACATCATCAAAGTTGCTTTATGCATGTCGCTGGTAACTGTATGCTCTCTCCTAACAGTTTTATTACTTGTTGTATGCAGGCTGATTGGAGCCTACAATTTGGCTATTTTTTCCTTTAAACGCCTATTTTTTATATCAGGTGCTCCTTGAGCTGTCTAAGAACAAGCAGACCATCATTTCACCATCTTTGGCCAACCCAGGGTATTTCATCTCTTTGGCCTCTTCCAGCACTGTCTTCTTTGTTCCTGACTATAAACATTGATGCATGTGCCCTGTTCTAAAGTGGAAAATCATTTGCTTGTAGCTTGTACTTGTACTGTCCATCATTTGCAAAATATATCTCTGTGTTGCTATTATGAGAATGTGATATGCATTGTATTCCTATTAAATCTAAAGTTTTGCAGCAATTTTTCATCGTTATGAGAATTTTATATTCACAGATTCACTTGATTATGTTTCTAACTTATCATAATTTATGATTTGCAGATGCTGGCCTTCAGTCTTCAGAAGTTGGAGCTCTAGGAAGAAGAATCCTGAAGAAAATCCACACCCAGCAATGCGTTTAGCTCACTGGACTAGTTATCTGTTTATTTAGTTGTATTTTAGCTAAATACCAGATTTGTATTGTTATCTCAATGTTACCAGATTTGTATTTTAGCTGAAAACCAGATTTGTACTATTACCAGCAATGCGTTTTAGCTCACTGGACTAGTTATCTATATCATTGTAATTTACTTTGCTTGTATGTTGTATGAAATATTATGACTTATTGGCTCTTTTTGAATCAAGTTATCTAATTGCACAAATATAGAACTAACGTGTGGTACAGAAAGAGTGATCCTGGCGACCTACTTTAAAATGAGAAAGAAATAAAAGAAAACTGACAAGTGGGTTGGAAAAACGCCGAGGCCCAAAAAATGTATACTGTAAAAGGCTGGCCCAAAAGAATAAATGGCTGTTGGGCTTGGTCCATGAAGCTAACAAAAAATTCATAGGAAAAAAATATAAATGGGCTGAATTAATGGGCTTGGGCCATGTAAATCACTGAATTGGACCGGGCTGATTCTTGTGCCACATCAAATTGCCACGTCGGATGCCTATGTGGCCTGGGGAGGCTGCTAGTGACCAAAACAAAACAGTAGGCATATTTTGGTCAGAATGGCGTCTACGACCTTCTCACAGAGAAGGTCGTTAATTTCAGTTTACGACCGCCAGCTTTTGACCATCTGTTTTTGGTCACAAAAAGGTCACAAATGAAAAACAATGACCATTCAGTGACCAATAGTCAAGGTCACAAGTTGACATATTTCTTGTAGTGAAATCAGAAGCTTCTTGGGTCTAGCAGGATATTACCATCGATTCATTGAAGGCTTCTCAAAGATTGCCAAGCCAATGATGGAATTACTCAAGAAAAGTCAGAAGTTTATATGGTCAGAAGCATGTGAGAACAAATTCAATGAGCTGAAGACTCGTTTGACCATCGGTCCAGTGTTGACACTACCAGACATTTATCGATGCATCCAGGCATGGCATTGGGTGCGGGCTCATGTAATATGGAAAGGTCGTGGCTTATGCATCCACACAACTATGGCTAGATGTAGAGAACTACCGTACACATTACATGGAAATGGCCGCAGTGGTGCATGCCTTGAAAATTTGGAGGCATTATATCATTGGGAAGAGATGTCAAATTTTCACCGACCACAAGAGTCTCAAGTACATATTCAGTCAACCGGACTTGAACCTTTAACAAAGAAGATGGCTTGAGTTGGTCAAATTTTATGATCTTGGCATCAACTATCTTCCGGGAAAAGCTAATGTGGTCGCCATAAATCGGCCACATCAGACACACTTATCGAGTCCTTGCATCCAATGCTTCAAGAAGAGATAGCTCAGCTGAATATGATCATTTGTGATGCAACGTGCATAGCTCTTTGTGGCGCCCCGATTCAATCATACACTAATCATGCACGCATAAGCATTAATGCGATCAAGATCGAGGACTCACGGGAAGATATCACAACACAACTCTAAAACATAAACAAGTCATACAAGCATCATAATACAAGCCGTGGGCCTCGAGGGCTCGAATACAAGTGCTCGATCATAGACGAGTCAGCTGAAGTATCAATATCTGAGTTCAGACATATGTTAAACAAGTTTGCCTTAAGATGGCTAGCACATCTGGGATACAGATCGAAAGAGGCGCATTCCTCCTGCTCGATCCTCCTAACTACTCCTGGTCGTCGTCGGTGCTGCGTAGTAGTAGGCGCCTCCAGTAGTAGTCGCCATCGACGGTGGCGTCTGGCTCCAGGCTCCATCGCTGGTCGCAGCAATCGGGTAGAGGTATGTGGAAAAGGGGAACAAGGCAACCGTGAGTACTCATCCAAAGTACTTAAGCAAGGAGCTACACTACATATGCATGGATATATGTGTAAAGGGCCATATTAGTGGACTGAATCGCATAATGCCGTAATAAGAGGGGATAGCTAATCCTGTCAAGACTACGCTTCGCAGCCTTCGTCTTGCAACATGTAGAAGAGAGTAGATCAAGTCCTCCAAGTAGCATCGTATAGCATAATCCTACCCGGCGATCCCCTCCTCAATGCCCTGTTAGAGAGCGACCACCGGGTTGTATCTGGCACTTGGAAGGGTGTGTTTTATTAAGTATCCGGTTCTAGTTGTCATAAGGTCAAGGTACAACTCCAAGTCATCCTGTTACCGAAGATCACGGCTATTCGAATAGATTAACTTCCCTGCAGGGGTGCACCACATTACCCGACACGCTCGATCCCATTTTGCCGGACACACTTTCCTGGGTCATGCCCGGCCGCGGAAGATCAACACGTCGCAGCCCCACCTAGGCATAAGAGAGAGGTCAGCACGCCGGTCTAAACCTAAGCGCACAGAGGTCTGGGCCTATGGCCCTTAGCACACCTTCACGCTTGCGGCGGCGGCAGACCTAGCCTAGCAGGCGTTCGGTCCAATCCGGCGCGCTGCCGCCCGTCAGCCGACGTCACGAAATGCTTCGGTGATACCACGGCGTCGGTTGCCCATAACTTGTCCCACGTGGCGGTTAGTGCGTATAAGGTCAACGACCCAACTCAGATCAAATACCAAGATCTCGTTAAGCGCGTTAAGTATCCATGACGCCCGAGCAGGCCAGGCCCACCTCTCACCCAGGTAGTCTCAACCTGCCCTGTCGCTCTGCCACAAAGCAACAGTTGGGGGCCGTCGGGAACCCAGGCCCACCTCTACCGGGATGGAGCCACCTGTCCTTTCAGCCCCCATCTCAGAACAATATCACAGGTAAAGTAACAGTGTAAAGTATACAGTATATGCCCATGATCACCTCCCGAATTGATCAGAGTATAGCATGGCAGATGGACAAGAATGTAGGGCCACTGATGAAACACTAGCATCCTATACTAAGCAGTAGGATAGCAGGTAAGGGGAACAACTGTAGCAACAATGACAGGCTATGCATCAGAATAGGATTAACCGAAAGCAGTAACGTGCTACACTACTCTAATGCAAGCAGTATAGAGAAGAGTGGGCGATATCTGGTGATCAAAGGGGGGGCTTGCCTGGTTGCGCTGGCAAGAGAGAGGGGTCGTCAACTCCGTAGTCGAACTGGGCAGCAGCAGCGTCGGTCTCGTAGTCCGGAGAGACGAGGGGGAAGAAACAATGAATACCATGTAAACAGATGCATATCGATGCATGACATGACAAGTAACGATGCTAGGTGTGCACTGACGCGGTATAAGGTGATATCGGTGAAGGGGGGAAGCATCCGGGAAAGTATTCCCGGTGTTTCGCATTTTCGGGCATAGGAGCCGGAGGGGTAAAGTCGCGAGTTCGATAGGTTAGGGGGGTGTGGCGGACGAACGGGTTGCGTATCCGGAATCGTCTCGTCGTTCTGAGCAACTTTCATGTTGAAAATATTTTAATCCGAGTTACGGATTAAAAGATATGATTTTCTAAAGATTTTATTAATTTCTGGGATTTAATTAATTATTTAATTAATTCGAAAAGGAGATTAATGACATCAGCATGATGTCATGCTGACGTCAGCAGTCAACAGAGTTGACTGGTCAACCTGACAAGTGGGTCCCACTAGTCAGTGACACATTTTAATTAAGCAGATTAATTAAATTAATTAATTCTTTAATTATTATTATTATTATTTATTTTTTGTAAATGTTCTGGGCGCTGGGGCCCGTTTGTCATAGGCCCATGGCCTTAACGGGCGCTGGGTGCACGGGTGCCAGGCAGCAGGCGCACGGGCGACAAATTAATGAGCGCACACCTTGGGCGCCCAGATCCGGCGCGCGCCAGAGCAAGGGGAGGCCGGTGACCACGGGCGGTGGAGGCGAGGGGGCCGGCTAGTGGCGCTGGGCGGGCGCGTGGCGCTGGAGGAGGAGAGAGGGCGGAGACGAGGCGCGGTCGAAGCGGCGCGGGCGGGCCGTGGTGGCTGCCAAGACGCAAGACGGTGACCATGGGCGACGGGCACAAATGGACGGCGCACTGTTAGCCAGGCGCTGCCGTGAGCTGGGCTTGAGGCGGGCGCGCGATTGTCGCGGGCGAGGAAGAGAGGAGGACCCGGGGCGGAGGCGAGACTTCATGGGCGGGCACCGCAGGTTGGCCAGGTGAGTCTGTCCGTGGCGACGGGCGGAGCCGAGCGCAGGGGAGAGGCAGGGTGCACAGGGAGAGAGGAGAGGGTGAGCTCACGAGGACGGTAGGGTTCGTGGCAATGGGGCGTGGGGAGGTAGGCGGGACGACGCGTCGAGGGGCATCCCGTGGTGGAGGACGCAGGCCGGCGGGGGAGGAGGAAGCAGGCCGGCGGGGGAGTTCGGCGAGGTATGGGGCTCCAGGCGGCGGTGTCGCTGGCGGCGGTGATTCGATCCGAGCGGTGGTGGTGCTCCGGCGACGGAGTGGTGGGGCGAGGCAGCCCGGCAACGGCGGGGCGGCTTCGGGGATGGACACCGGCGTCGGGCTCGGGGCGACGGGAACGGGGTCGCCCGATCCAGCCGGGGGGAGAGTGGGAGGAGTGAGTGGGGATCGTGGGGTTAGGGTTTGCGGGGTGAGGGAATAAGGGGCGTGGGCCGGGCGGTTGGGCGGCGGTGGTCGGGCGAAGCCCAGTGGGGGTGTCTTTTCCTTTCTTTCTTTTTTTTGTTCTGTTATCTTTTCTTCTTATTATTTTTATTTTTCTGTTCTGTTTTATTTTAGATACACATTATTTTTAGTTTAAAAATATGATAACAACTCTTAAATTAATGTTTGAGAACCACCCACCGCCATAAATGTTTTACCCAGAAATAAACTAGTTTAGAATTTTATTAATTGAAAAAGGTATTCACTTAATTCTTTTTGCTGCTGTTTTAATCACTTTAGAGTAATTAATTATTTTATAAAAATGTTATTTCTCCACCAAGACTATCCATGATTTATTTGTCACAATAAGAACATTTTAGTTTTGAGTATCGAAAACTTTTATTGCTTGACTTTAATTCGAATTTGAATTTGGATCGGTTCTAATCTAACACGAGACTAGCAACAGTTATCGTGGTGACGTGGCATCATAACAGAGGGTTACTGTAGCTTCATTACCCGGGCGTCACAATTCTCCTCCACTACAAGAAATCTCGTCCCGAGATTTTCGCGGTGGAGTAAGGGGGGGAAGGTGCTGGTAGCGAAAAACCTAACGAGTCTTCTCGGTCTTGGCTGCCCTTTCGAAGATGTTGATCCCTTTCTTTGATGTCTTCATTTCTCTGCTTCAAGTCACCATGATCAAGTCGTCATCCTTTCTTCGGAATCTCCATCGTACTTACGGAAGAGAAAATGGTGGGTAGTCCGAGAGAACAGACCTCTTCAAGGTTGTCTATCTGGTCGATAACATCAGGGAAGGTGGCGGAAGTAACTCTCGAATTGAAACTTAAGAAATTTTCGAGAGCAAAGTAAGAAGGTGCAAAGTATAAGTTTCAAGCCCATAGGCAATCGTTCGTTGCCTGATACGAAATGTGAAAGGGGTTCAGAGCAATGGGGATAAGTATTGTGTCTGATTCCAGAATAGATCACTAGGCAGGTGGCCCATGAAATACACACGAAGTCAAGCTCTAGGAATAACTTTGGCAACAGGGTGTACAGGAGAGTCAGGTTTCGATCTTGTGGAACTTTGGGTTATGGGCCCACCATGTTGGTTAAAAGTAGGAAGGGCGGTGACATCTTGCACGATCATGTAAGCAAGGCATGTTAGAGGATAGTCTGTCGGTTATGCCGGCAACAACATTGGTACCAAGGGCGAGGGACGAAGAGAACCATTTCCTGCTCGTTGAACGAGGCGGGCCAATAGGCAAAGTTCTCGTCCATCGGCAGTTACCGGAATGTCATCAACAATGGTAACAGGGTCTTGCTGACAGAATTGTACACCGAGGTGTTTACATAAGCAGGAGAATGTTACTGCTTAGATCATATAGATCACAAGAAACGTTAAACCAACCAATGGAAAGGAAAATATGATTATCATATTAAACAGAAAAATGGAAAAGAAAATGTGTTTAAACACATATTTCAAGGGTATATCCTTCCCAAGGACAAGCAGAACATGATATCCATGACAGGATATAATGTAGAAAACTCTTTAGGTAGGGGAGAGAATTTTCATGACATTACCCATACAGCGCTGTTTGGATAATCGAGCAGGAAACATTTAGCAGTGGGCTTCAAATGTTTTTGTTGAAAATCGGAGTACCATGGACATGCTTCGAGATAGCACCGACATGGTTTGCAACCAAAGGTTAGACTTTGTATTCACAAAGGATCCATCAGGAACATCTTATAGAATAAGTCTTACAATTTCCTTAGTGAAAAATGGTTAACCTAGTTAAAATGGAAACTATAACACTAGGTCCTCTAGTCAGGTGCGCTAGGCATGACATCACCTTACCGAGTCGTATAAAGACCAATGTTATAACTCTTGAAAATATGTTCCAACCATCATATCTGACCGAGATTCAGATCTGATTGGTGTCAGGATACCTAAGACTCGGGAACCTGAGATAAAAAGGTGCGACACGAATTGACAAGAAGTCGGCATAAGATTCTCGGGAAATGAATTATGGAAGTGAGTTCCGAAACAAGAGTTCATCAGTAAACCAAGGAGAGGATGAGGAGGTGGCTGATGAACTCAGCGACAATTCATCGAGAATTCCCAAAGGATGGGTTTCCACAATTATGTGAACAAGGAGATAACATTTGTCTGATCAAATGATATAATGATGTATGCTCGAGGAAAACATACACAATTTAACAATGATAGAAGGGTGCACCCGGAAATCTGGACTAGGTAGCACGGTTAAAAAGTTGCACGATAATGATATGGCCGATCAGGCTAGGAATAACTTGAAGGATTAATAAACTCGTAAGCAATGAAAATTACTTAGAGTTATTGAATCAGGGTGCGGAATTGATCCACTTTTCAGTGTTCTCGGTTGACGACAACCCAGAACCCAGGAAAATTGGAATCGGTGAGAAATAACAGTTGATGAAGAACCCATAGAAAGTTATGCAGTTCCATGATATTCTCGCGGTACCAGAGGGTATACTCAAGGGTAGAGCGGGATAGAGGTTGGACAAGTGAAATCATTTGCAGAAGGCAAGCACTTAAACTTGTCCAAGAAATGGGGTCAAAGAAGAACAATATGGTCGAAACCACGGTCGCAAAAGACCAAGCATAGATAAGAGAAGAAGTTATAACAAGGGGACTATTATTACTATGAGAAGCTTCCATGATAAGTTCCACCTCGGGTCCATGGGCATGAACACAAAGTTCAAGGTCGACTCCCACTTCTCCAAAGCATAACCTTACATTCACTTCTCGTTTTGATAATGGCATTAGTGTTGTAAGTTTTACTTGGTAAAATACCAGATGAGTCTGACCCGTGAAAACTTCCGAGTTCACACATATTAAGGAAGGCTTAGGTTCAACCCATCAAGGCATCTTAGGAACATATACCACAAACTTCGGGGTAAATAATACAAGCTCGAAAGTAGAGCATTGTTCAAAAGCAGATGATACAATTTACCAAAGGCATTATATACCCATGGAAAGGCTCTCAAGGTTATTCAATATGAAGGACACTGTCGAATAAAATCCAACAAAGGAACCTATGGTCCACAAGGTATCTGATGTGAGCATCGGTACTCAACCAGAGGAAGAAGAATGCACAGGCATCAGATTCAAGAATCACCTAATTAGTCTGATGCTTAAATAGAATGAAATTATGGTTTCCAAACGAAGGATCAGAAGCAGACGCTCTGATCAAGGATGGATAAGTTAAAGACACTTAGTTGGACAATCAATAAAGGTTTGAATTGTCGAGAACCAACTCATGTCCGGAATGACGTCTGAGCTGGAAAGATAAATTAAAAAAAAAGATAACCTAATGACTGCGTGCATACACACATTGAATAAATAGTCTCAAATGGCTAAGACAAAGGATGTTAACAAAGACTACTAGTCATATGGAATTAACCATAATGCAAGCAGGCAAGAATTTCAAGAGTAACAGGCTGCATAGGATTTTCGAAAGATCAAATTCGAAGAATTTTGTGAGACACATGAATAATTGAGAAGAACGGATCCTCGATAAATGTGAGGAAATAACCGTAAGGGTTTTCATGCGAAATAAAACTGCAAGTCAGTAAACTCAAAGGATTCTCGAGACAACGGAGAATATTTCGAGGCATCTTGTAACAACAAGAGCGACGAGGAATGATCATGAGAATGACAAGTGCATGTAGATATCCATAAGGATATATCGGTAGCCTTGAATTGCAAAGCGATGAGCACAAGGGTCTCGGGGAAATATCGAGGGATGTCCTCAGAATCTTCTGACGAAGCAGGTGATCTTCCGGAATGAGGGCTCTCCGGGAGAAATAGTTACGAGAACCTAGAGTCAGAGTTAGTAAAAATCGTTTAACCCGAGTAGAAGAGAGTTCAGCGTCCCAGAGTAAAGATCGAGGAGTAAAAGATCCTACTACCACCCAATGGCGATGTCGGCCCATGGGCCGCACAGCCATGTTAGTAAAAGTTTTGTAAAGTCTAGACTCGACTTCGGCCAAGGAGTTGGAAGGGGGATTCCTACAGGCAGTCGGCTCTGATACCAACTTGTGGCGCCCCGATTCAATCATACACTAATCATGCACGCATAAGCGTGTACGATCAAGATCGAGGACTCACAGGAAGATATCACAACACAACTCTAAAACATAAATAAGTCATACAAGCATCATAATACAAGCCAGGGGCCTCGAGGGCTCGAATACAAGTGCTCGGTCATAGACGAGTCAGCGGAAGCAACAATATCTGAGTACAGACATAAGTTAAAAAAGTTTGCCTTAAGAAGGCTAGCACAAACTGGGATCTGAGATCGAAGAGGCGCAGGCCTCCCGCACAGGATCCTCCTAACTACTCCTGGTCGTCGTCAGCGGGCTGCACGTACTAGTAGGTGCCTCCAGTGTAGTAGTCGTCATCGATGGTGGCGTCTGGCTCCTGGGCTCCATCGTCTACTCGCAGCAATCGGGTAGAGGTATGGGGAAAAGGGGGAACAAGGCAATCGTGAGTACTCATCCAAAGTACTCGCAAGCAAGGAGCTACACTACATGCATGGATATATGTGTAAAGGGCCATATCAGTGGACTGAACTGCAGAATGCCAGAATAAGAGGGGGATAGCTAATCACAGCCGAAGACTACGCTTGGCAGCCTCCGTCTTGCAACATGTAGAAGAGAGTAGACTGAAGTCCTCCAAGTAGCATCGCATAGCATAATCCTATCCGGCGATCCCCTCCTCAATGCCCTGTTAGAGAGCGACCACCGGGTTGTATATCTCACTTGGAAGGGTGTGTTTTATTAAGTATCCGGTTCTAGTTGTCATAAGGTCAAGGTACAACTCCAAGTCGTCACATTACCGAAGATCACGGCTATTCGAATAGATTAACTTCCTGAGGGTGCACCACATTACCCGACACGCTCGATCCCATTTGGCCGGACACACTTTCCTGGGTCATGCCCGGCCGCGGAAGATCAACACGTCGCAGCCCCACCTAGGCATAAGAGAGAGGTCAGCACGCCGGTCTAAACCTAAGCGCACAGGGGTCTGGGCCCATCGCCCTTAGCACACCAAGCACGCTATGAGGGCGGCCAAAGCGAACCTAGCCTAGCATGCGTTGCAGTCCAATCCGGCGCCGCTCCGTCGCCGACGTCACGAAATGCTTGGTGATACCACGGCGCGGTTGCCCATAACTTGTCCCACATGGCGGTTAGTGCGTATAAGGTCAACGACCCAACTCAGATCAAATACCAAGATCTCGTTAAGCGTGTTAGGTATCCGCGAACGCCGAACAGGGCCAGGCCCACCTCTCACCCAGGTAGTCTCAACCTGCCCTGTCGCTCCGCCACAAAGCAACAGTCGGGGGCCGTCGGGAACCTAGGCCCACCTCTACCGGGATGGAGCCACCTGTCCTTTCAGCCCCCATCTCCGAACAATATCACAGGTAAAGTAACAGTGTAAAGTATATAGTATATGCCCATGATCACCTCCCGAAGTGATCACAGCCCGATAGTATAGCATGGCAGACGGACAAGAATGTAGGGCCACTGATGAAACACTAGCATCCTATACTAAGCAGTAGGATAGCAGGTAAGGGGAACAACTGTAGCAACAATGACAGGCTATGCATCAGAATAGGATTAACCGAAAGCAGTAACATGCTACACTACTCTAATGCAAGCAGTATAGAGAAGAGTGGGCGATATCTGGTGATCAAATGGGGGGGGCTTGCCTTGTTGCACTGGCAAGAGAGAGGGGTCGTCAACTCCGTAGTCGAACTGGGCAGCAGCAGCGTTTGTCTCGTAGTCTACCGAAGAGAAGAGGGGGAAGAAACAATGAATACCATGTAAACAGATGCATATCGATGCATGACATGACAAGTAACGATGCTTGGTGTGCCCTAACGCGGTATGAGGTGATACCGGTGAAGAGGGGAAGCATCCGGGAAAGTATTCCCGGTGTTTCGCGTTTTCGGGCATAGGAGCCGGAGGGGGAAAGTCGCGAGTTCGATAGGTTAGGGGGGTGTGGCGGACGAACGGGTTGCGTATCCGGAATTGTCTCGTCATTCTGAGCAACTTTCATGTTGAAAATATTTTAATCCGAGTTACGGATTAAAAGATATGATTTTCTAAAGATTTTATTAATTTCTGGGGTTTAATTAATTATTTAATTAATTCAAAAAAGAGATTAATGACATCAGCATGATGTCATGCTGACGTCAAGAATCAATGAGTTGATCGTCAACCTGACCAGTGGGTCCCACTGGTCAGTGACACATTTTAATTAAGCAGATTAATTAAATTAATTAATTCTTTAATTAGTATTATTATTATTTATTTTTTGTAAATGTTCTGGGCGCTAGGGCCCGTTTGTCATAGGCCCATGGCCTTAACGTATTGGGTGCCTGGGTGCAAGCAAGAAAGCGCAGCGACAATTAATGAGCGCGACGCTTGGCGCCCAGATCCGGCCTTGCCGAGCAAGGGGGAGGCCGGTGGCCATGGCGGGTCGAGGCGAGGGGGCCGGCGGCTAGTGGCCTTGCGGGCGCGCGGCTGCTGCATGAGGAGGAGAGGGCGGAGACGAGGTGCGGTCGAGCGGCGCGAGTAGGGGTTGGTGGCCGCCAAAGACGGCAACGGTGATCATGAGGCGACGGCACACCGGATGGCGCGGCGCCTGGCCAGGGGCGCTGCCCGCCTGCTGTGATGGGCCGGAGCGCGCAAGGCGCAGCGACGGTCATGGGCGAGGAAGAGAGGAGGACCAGGGGCCGGGCGAGAAGCGCAAGGGCACCGCAGGTTGGCCGGGTGAGTCTGTCTCTGGGCGACGAGCCGAGCGCAGGGGAGAGGCAGGGTGCGCAGGAGAGAGGAGAGGCTGAGCTCACAGGGACGGTTGGGTTGGGGGCATGGGGGCGTGGGGAGGGTGGCGGGGACGACGGCGTCGAGGGGGCAGTCCGGTGTGGTGGAGGAAGTAGGCCGGCGGGGGAGGAGGAAGCAGGCCGGCGGGGGAGTTCGGCGAGGTGTGGGGCTCCAGGCGGCGGCGTCGCTGGCGGCGGTGATTCGATCCGAGCGGTGGTGGTGCTCCGGCGACGGAGTGGTGGGGCGAGGTAGCCCGGCGACGGCGGGCGGCTGGCTCGGGCGACGGAACGGGTCGCCCGATCCCGATCCAGTCGGGGGGAGAGTGGGAGGAGTGAGTGGGGATCGTGGGGTTAGGGTTTGCGGGGGGTGAGGGAATAAGGGGGCGTGGACGGGCCGGTTGGGCCGGCCGGCAGCTGGGCCGGAGCCCAGTGGGGGGGTGTCTTTTCCTTTCTTTCTTTTTTTTGTTCTGTTATATTTTCTTCTTTTTATTTTTATTTTTCTGTTCTTATTTTATTTTAGATACACTTTATTTTTAGTTTAAAAAAAATGATAACAACTCTTCAATTAATGTTTGAGAACCACCCACCGCCATAAATGTTTTACCCAGAAATAAATTAGTTTAGAATTTTATTAATTGAAAAAGGTATTCACTTAATTGTTTTTGCTGCTGTTTTAATCAATTTAGAGTAATATAAAAATGTTATTTCTCCACCAAGACTATCCATGATTTATTTGTCACAATAAGAACATTTTATTTTTTAGTATCGAAAACTTTTATTGCTTGACTTTAATTCGAATTTGAATTTGGATCGGTTCTAATCTAACACGAGATTAGCAACAGTTATCGTGGTGACGTGGCATCATAACAGAGGGTTACTGTAGCTTGATTACCCGGGTGTCACAGCTACTTTGAAAATCACTCCTACCGTAGAAGATGAGATTCACAAAGCTCAAGAAAAAGAACCATTTTTGCTCAAGGTAATCGCCCGAGTGCAAGAAGGGAAGACACAAGATATCCACATAGATGACCAAGGTACATTCCGAGTTCACAAGCGAGTCTGTGTACCTACTCATGGCGATTTAAAGCAGCAGATATTGAAGGAAGCTCATGAATCTGCATAATCTATTCATCCTAGAGGCACTAAGATGTATCAAGATCTGAAGCAAACATTCTGGTGGGATGGTATGAAGAAAGATATTGCATATCACGTCGCCTACTGTGACATATGCAACAAAGTAAAGGAGGACACCAGAAACCCGTTGGTCTACTACAATCTTTGCCAGTTCCCCAATGGAAATGGGATGACATCTGTATGGACTTCATCATGGGATTTCCAAAGACACCACGAGGAAACAACACTATATGGGTTGTGGTCGACATGCTTACGAAAGTGGCTCACTTTATTCCAATATAAGGACCACCTATCCTGCAGATCAACTCGCTCAACTATATGTATCCAGGATTGTCAGTCTACATGGAGTACCCAGGACCATCACTTCAGACCGAGAATCTTTGTTTACCTTGGCATTCTGGATACGCCTTTACCATCCTTGGGAGCTGCTTTGAAGCATAGCACTGCTTATCATCCACAGACAGATGGACAAACAGAACGGGTTAATCAAATCTTGGAAGACATGCTTCGGGCATGTGCTCTTGCTTATGGACCCAAATCGGAAGACAGTCTGCCCTATGCTGAGTTTTCCTACAACAATGGTTATCAAATCAGCCTCAAGATGTCACAGTTTGACGCTCTATATGGACGCAAATGTCACACATCCCTGAACTGGTCTCAGACAGGAGACAACCACATCTTTGGGACTGATTTGATGATGGAAGCAGAACAGCAAGTAAAGGAAATTCGGGATAGATTGCAAGTAGTAAAATCTCGCCAAAAGAGCTACTGTGATCCAAAGCATAGACATATCAGTTTTGAACCTTGAGAATGTGCCTATCTTCGAGCTACCCCGATGAAAGGAATTAAGAGGTTTCATACTCGGGTAAAGCTCGCACCAAGATACATCGGTCCGTTCCCAGTCATGACAAGAGTTGGTAAAGTGGCATATCAGTTAGAGCTACCGCCAAAGTTATCTGAGGTTCACGATGTCTTCCATGTATCTCAGCTACGGAAGTGCATCTCACCGCCTACAAAAAAGACATACATGACATTACTAGAGATCTCTAAGGATTTAACATATGAGGAGAAACCTTTGAGAATTTTGGATGAGATGGACAGGGTCACCCACAGCAAGGCTATAAAATTCTATAAGGTGCAATGAGAGCATCATACCGAGGATGAAACCACTTGGGAAAGAGAGGATTTCTTAAGGACTGCGTATCCATTTTTTTTTCTGAGCAATCGAATCTCGAGGACGAGATTCATCCAAAGAGAGAGAGGTTTATGACACCCTAGATTTTGCCTTTTATTTTTATTTTTATTTATTGAATATTTATTTTGGCAAATGGGGTTTCTGTCAATTCTTTTGGACTTATCACTTGGAATTATTTTTTTACTTTCTTCCAAGTGAAGCCTACTATCCTAAAACCCTCTCAAAACTTCACCCCTCTCACAATGATGCCATGTCATAATTTTATTTTATGGCATTATATCCATTTTCTCCCTGAAAATGAATATTTTCCCTCTATGCTATGAAGAAACCCTCATTTTTCTTGCTCAATAATTTCCAAGAAAAATCCCAAATATTCTTTGGGTCATGCCTCAGCTTCCCA
Source organism: Aegilops bicornis (assembly GCA_021605145.1). Lineage (NCBI taxonomy): Eukaryota > Viridiplantae > Streptophyta > Magnoliopsida > Poales > Poaceae > Aegilops > Aegilops bicornis. Next base: position 63,725,129 of record CM038673.1, on the reverse strand, counting down.
TGCAAAAATATACCACTGTCCTTTGTAAATTTTCAGATAGGAAAATTGAATTTGCTTCTGGTCAGAAATGGCAGTTTGTGAAGCAAGTGTATTTTCCTTGATCTGTTGGAGCTGAAATTTTAGCACATCATTACCTTCGTAAGAAATGTTGTCCGAATTTCTGTACAGAAACTTTGCATCAGGCTCTAGTCTTGTCCAGTGAGCTAGGTGGCAAACGAAGAGCACACCCCAATCCTGCGTTGGGGAACCTTTTACAGATGTGAATACGCTTCGATAACATACTTATCACTAGGTATCTTTAGGAGCGGGGCTCGCTCTCAACAGATATTGTCTTTGCTTTCACTGATGTCGTGTCAATTGCCCGAGGGAGAACAAAGGACTCCACACTAGACACGGTTTGCACTTTCCAAAAGTATCGTGTGTGCCACTGCATGTGGTGACCACGCTAGCGCGAGCTGTTCGACATGCAGAGTGCACGCTCTGGACGTCGGGGCCCTCGGTGTTTGCCCGTTCGTCCTTCTCTCGCCACCGCTGCTTGTCTTCACCACTCAGCACACTCCCATGCAACCACCTGGCCTCGCCCTGCTCCTCTCCGACGCCAGCAGACGGCACGCCGGACGCGGACGCGGTGCTACCGGGCGGAACAGTGTGCGCAAGTGCGGCGCTTGCCCCACTTAGTGCGCGACACTGTGCCCGCGTGTGCACGCGTAGCTTCTCCGTGTTGCTCTACTTCCTCTCCAAGCTGTGCCCGAGCTCTTCTCCCTCTCATTTCACCGGCAACTCTTCTCCGGCAGAGCACAGAGCTCGGCCACACCTCCATCTATTTAAGGACCCATCCCCGAGCTGTTCTAACCATCGCCCTCACCTCCACTGGCCACAAGATCCTCAGCAAGCATGGCAAGGCCGGGAGGGCCTCCTGCCACCGATCCTCGCCGGAGTTGGTCGCAGAACCCCCACGATCGTCCACTCGCTCCTGTCACATCCGTCTTCACGCACTGCCACAATCAAGTTCGTGGTGGTCTCCTAAGCGCGCTGGTGCAATTGATTCGTCGGATCATCACCGGAATCGCCACCTCCGACGAGCAATTCTCTCTGTCCGTGTTCTTTTGAGCTCGACCAGGGCCTTGTCCACCGATGTGATCTGCCGCGGGTGAGCCGCCCCGCCTTGGAGCTGCTCCGTTGACCCGCCGGCGAGGCCCTGAGCCGCCCCACGCTGTGGTGAGAGCCGCCGGCCGCGAGCCGCCCGCGCATCACTAGACTCGCCCTTGCTGCGAGCCACCTGTGTTTCAACGGCCCCGTCTCCACCTCGAGCCGCCTGCTTCTACCGTCGCCAAGCTGGCCTGAGCACTTGCGTTATGGAATTCTTGCCCGATCTGAATCAACCTGCTCTTTTGGACTCTAGCTGCTGGATACAAGCCTGTTGTGTTGCGTCCAAGAGATATTCCAGCGGATGTACGCACGGGTCATCTTTTATCCGAGTAAAACAGGACAAGGGCTATGGAGACACACGTGAAAATCATCATGTGTTCAGATGCATTAGGACAATGATTCGTTATAAAGGTGGTGCCATGCTGTGCCTATGGAGTCTGCGTTAGAATCATCATGCACCGGTGTCCACACCCGCTTGCTGTTGAACGGGTGTGCGCAAGCCGCCGTCGCTACAGCTCGATCTACATCAATTCGCCGGGGCAGTGCCCATGATTGACTCACCGTCCGCGTGGCTTACCGTGTCTGCAATTGATTTGCCCATCCGCACCGGCTTACAAACGCCGCGGCCGATTCATCTGTCTGATCCCGCGGCCAACTCGCCCGTGATTGATTTCAGCTTCACCGTAGTGATTATCAACTCCGCGGTGGATAATTTCCGACCTAACATATCAGGTGAAATCCATCTAGTATATTTTTATATTACATATTAGTTTCTTTAAAAAAGCAATTACTCTGGTTTGCAAATTCTTTAATATAGGACAAGTTGTCTATTGCAAAAGGGACCGTTATGTCACTCAATTGTTGGATGACTCGCACCGGGAGTATATAACAAGTATTGCGAGGATTATCAACTCGCTTCAAGCTTCTGGTTTACATAAATCTTAGAGTTCCGCTGTTCAAACTTTATGCCAGTTTATATCACAGTCAAGTATGGAGAGTCTCAAGAGAACTCCTCGAGTCGTCTTAAGACTCGGGGGCTACAATGACATGACTCAGCCAATTCATGACCCCGAGTCATTGGAGGGAAAATAACCCGGTCCTGGAGTCTACTACCATATTGATGAAAAATTCAAAAGGCTATCAAACAATTTCCGGCTTAAAAAGTGCCTGGCAGTCAAAAAGGTTCTGGCTCAATAGAAGAGTTCTGGATTATGAAAAAATTCCAGTTCATCACTCGGTTCAAGAGGAATTCATCTCTCGCAAGTTCGAGTTCTCAGAAAAATTAAAGGTTGCCAAAGAAAACTTGCTGCAGTGTGCAGTTTAAACATGGGTATCCTGCCTTATTGGCTTACCTTATTATTGGTCAGTTGGGGGCTTCCTGTTCAAAGAACATAGCTATGTTCACCCTCTTGATCGGCTTCCTATCCACCTTATTGGTCACTTGGGGGCTTCCTGCTCAATGAGCATAGATATGCTTACCCTCTTGATCGGCTTCCTAGCCACCTTATTGGTCACTTGTGGGCTTCCTGTTCAAAGAACATAGTTATGCTCACCCTCTTGATCGGCTTCCTAGCCACCTTATTGGCCACTTGGGAGCTTCCTTCTCAATGAGCATAGCTATGCTTACCATCTTCATCGGCTTCCTAGCCAGGTGTAAACACCAAATTCCGGGTTATCCGGCCTGTACGTTGTTGTTACTCCGCCCAGGTACTCCTGGAAGGACCTGCCGAACTCTTGGCAGTCAATCTTTTAAATAAGACCCTAAACTTGTTAAATTTAAAGCATAGGTTTGTCATGTGAGAGCCGGCTTACAGGTGTGCAGGAATTAACTCAGCGGTTGTGCGGCCCATGAAAGCACTTGAAATTTTAGGCTTGGAGGCCTATGAAAGCCTTGTTTTTCTGAATGTCTGTTTTTCTGAAAATTTGGAGTCATATCCTTCTTCCATATTGACTATGGTTTTCACAATTCAGGCCATGTAGCCTTGATTCTATGACTCGTACTTGAGAGTATTGGGTTAATAACCTGCCCTGATAGCAAACTTTAAGTCGCCAGGATATTTTTGCCTTGAGCAATCAAAATCATGATATTTCATGACTCCGAGTTGATACTGGCTCATACTGCCGGATGTAGATTGACACCGTGGTGATGCCTTGATATTTATAATATCAAGGCATCACCACGGTGTCAATCTACATCCGGCAGTATGAGCCAATTTTACATGACATGCAGAGCTATGGCTTAAATAAATGATTCAATTCAAGCCCATCATCAAAGATTTAAATTGGTGTTTCAAAAGTGTTACAAATCTTGATCTTTTACAAAGGCTATAAGCCGCCGGGTTGCATCCTGGAGTACAATGGATGCGCATTAAGTTGCCATCGGCCAAGAGCTGCCGGGTATTTAATTTTGAATTTACTTTTCATTCAAATCTTTAATAGCCAAACTTGGCTGGATTTTCATTATGGTATTGAATGATTGAGGTTTCCATACCAGATTATATTATTCAAATCTTTAATAGCCAACATGGTTGGATTTTTATTATGGTTATCAATAACCAGTATTATGATTGAGGTTTTCAAAACCGCTTCAGAGCAATGGCTATTATTTCTTCATCCAAGAGTACCGGTCCACAACAGGGAGCATGGTTCAAAATTGTTATGCAATGGCTAATCTCCTTCCGCCGCCGCCGGCGTAGGCCACCAGGCCTTGCTCGCGTGGTGCCGTCGGCGGCGGCCCCCCTTTGTTTCCCCCACCCGGCGCTGCGGCTCGGTTGGTGGCGGCGGATCCGGCGGCATGGCATCGCATCATGGCGGCGCAACCCTGATGGCGTGGTTGCGGTGGCGCAACTGCCAGCTCTGGTAGCGCGATGGTGGCGGCGACGCCGTCCTGCCAGATCTGGTCCCCTTCAGGTCGGCCGAACTGGCGTGGGCTGTCCGGCGTCGTCTTGGCGTCTGAAGGTGTGGCTCGGGCTGGGGATGGTGGAGGCGGCGACGCGTGTACTGCAGCGCGGTATCGGGAGCTTCACGAGTCCGTTTCGGGCTTGGCCGGGCGGGAGTGCCTAGTTTGCTCCTGAGCTGCGTCCGGTCGGTTATAGCCGAGGGTGGTGGAGGCTGTCCCCTCCCACGTGGTTGCTGACCCTGCCGCTCCCCGTTCCGAGTTGCTTCCTCTTAATCCCGCCGGTCTCGCTTCGCTTGCCACGATGAGACGACATTGGTGACTGCAAGACCGTGGTGGCGCATATTGGTGGACGACAGGAATGGCGGAGCGTGATGGTCCGTCGTGGGTCGTGGTTGGTTGGCGGTTGGGAGAAATCCTTGTCGGCTTGACCAGCACCGACGCGGTGACGCCCGTGGGCGCCGCCGTGCCTTCCTGAAGGGCGTCCGATGTACCCCTTCCCCACGTCCCTTCGCGTACCGGGGGAAACCCCAGTGTTGGAAATATGCCCTAGAGGCAATAATAAATTAGTTATTATTATATTTCCTTGTTCATGATAATCGTTTATTATCCATGCTATAATTGTATTGTTAGGAAACTCAGATACATGTGTGGGTACATAGACAACACCATGTCCCTAGTAAGCCTCTAGTTGACTAGCTCGTTAATCAATAGATGGTTACGGTTTCCTGACCATGGACATTGGATGTCATTGATAACGGGATCACATCATTAGGAGAATGATGTGATGGACAAGACAATCCTAAGCCTAGCACGGTCGTGTAGTTAGTATGCTAAAGCTTTTCTAAATGTCAAGTATCATTTCCTTAGACCATGAGATTGTGCAACTCCCGGATACCGTAGGAATGCTTTGGGTGTACCAAAGCGTCCTGGCGTAACTGGGTGGCTATAAAGGTGCATTACGGTATCTCCGAAAGTGTCTGTTGGGTTGGCACGAATCGAGACTGGGATTTGTCACTCCGTGTGACGGAGACGTATCTCTGGGCCCACTCGGTAGGACATCATCATAATGTGCACAATGTGATCAAGGAGTTGATCACGGGATGATGTGTTACGGGCGTGTAAAGAGACTTGCCGTAGCGAGATTGAACAAGGTATCGGATACCGGCGATCGAATCTCGGGCAAGTACAATACCGCTAGACAAAGGGAATTGTATACGGGATTGATTGAGTCCTTGACATCGTGGTTCATCCGATGAGATCATCGTGGAACATGTAGGAGCCAACATGGGTATCCAGATCCTGCTGTTGGTTATTGACCGGAGAACGTCTCGGTCATATGCGCATGGTTCCCGAACCCGTAGGGCCTACACATAAGGTTCGATAACGCTAGGGTTATAAAGGAAGTTTGTATGTGGTTACCGAATGTTGTTGAGTCCGGATGAGATCCCGGACGTCACGAGGAGTTCGGAATGGTCCGGAGGTAAAGAATTATATATGGGAAGTCCTGTTTTGGTCATCGGAAAAGTTTGGGTTTTATCGGTAATGTCTGGGACCACCGGGAGGGTCCCGGGGTCCACCAAGTGGGGCCACCATCCTCGGAGGGCTGCATGGGCCAAGTGTGGGAGGGACTAGCCCGGGTGGGCTGGTGCGCCCCCAAGAGGCCCATGTGCCAAGAGATAATGGAAAGGGAGAGTCCTAAAGGGAAGGCACCTCCCTAGGTGTCGTGGGGAGGATGGACTCCTCCTGGCCACACCCTCCTTGGGGAAGGGCCAAGGCTGCGCCTCCCCTCTCCCTTGCCCCTATATATAGTGGAGGGAGGGAGGAAGCCACACACAGTCCTGGCGCCTCCCTCCCTCCCGTGACACCTCCTCCTCTCCTGCGGGTGCTTGGCGAAGCCTGCAGGATTGCCACGCTCCTCCACCACCACCACGCCCGTTGTGCTGCTGCTGGATGGAGTCTTCCTCAACCTCTCCCTCTTTCCTTGCTGGATCAAGGCGTGGGAGGCGTCACCCGGGCTGTGCGTGTGTTGAGCAGCGGAGGTGTCGTCCGTTCGGCACTAGGATCTCCGGTGATTTGGATCACGACGAGTACGATTCCTTCAACCCCGTTCTCTTGAACGCTTCCGCTTAGCGATCTACAAGGGTATGTAGATGCACTCTCCTTCCCCTCGTTGCTGGTTTCTCCTTAGATAGATCTTGGTGACACGTAGGAAAATTTTGAATTTCTGCTACGTTCCCCAATAGTGTCATCATGAGCTAGGTCTATTGCGTAGATTCTTTGCACGAGTAAAACACAAAGTAGTTGTGGGCATTGATTTTGTTCAATATTCTTACCGTTACTAGTCCAATCTTGTTTCGACGATATTGTGGGATGAAGCGGCCCGGACCGACCTTACACGTACTCTTACGTGAGACAGGTTCCACCGACTGACATGCACTTGGTGCATAAGGTGGCTAGCGGGTGCTAGTCTCTCCCACTTTAGTCGGATCGGATGCGATGAAAAGGTTCCTTATGAAGGGTAAATAGCAATTGACATATCACGTTGTGGTTTTTGCGTAGGTAAGAAAGCGTTCTTGCTAGAAACCCATAGCAGCCACGTAAAACATGCAAACAACAATTAGAGGGCGTCTAACTTGTTTTTGTAGGGTATGCTATGTGATGTGATATGGCCAAGAAGAATGTGATGAATGATATGTGATGTATGAGATTGATCATGTTCTTGTAATAGGAATCACGACTTGCATGTCGATGAGTATGACAACCGGCAGGAGCCATAGGAGTTGTCTTTATTTATTGTATGACCTGCGTGTCATTATACAACGCCATGTAATTACTTTACTTTATTGCTAGCCAGTAGCCATAGTAGTAGAAGTAATAGTTGGCGAGACAACTTCATGAAGACACGATGATGGAGATCATGGTGTCATGCGGTGGCGATGATGATCATGGAGCCCGAAGATGGAGATCAAAAGGAGCAAAATGATATTGGCCATATCATGTCACTATTTGATTGCATGTGATGTTTATCATGCTTATGCATCTTATTTGCTTAGAACAACGGTAGTAAATAAGATGATCCCTCATTAAAATTTCAAGAAAGTGTTCCCCTAACTGTGCACCGTTCACGAAAGTTAAATGCGTTCGAAGCACCACGTGATGATCGGGTGTGATAGATTCTTACGTTCACATACAACGGGTGTAAGCCAGATTTACACACGCGGAACACTTAGGTTAACTTGACGAGTCTAGCATGTACAGACATGGCCTCGTAACACAAGAGACCGAATGGTCGAGCATGAGTCGTATGATAGATACGATCAACATGAAGATGTTCACCGATGATGACTAGTCCGTCTCACGATCGGACACGGCCTAGTTGACTCGGATCATGTAATCACTTAGATGACTGGAGGGATGTCTATCTGAGTGGGAGTTCATTAGATGAACTTAATTATCCTGAACATAGTCAAAAGCCCTTTGCAAATTATGTCATAGGTCGCGCTTTAGTTCTACTATTTAGATATGTTCCTAGAGAAAATATAGTTGAAAGTTGACAGTAGCACTTATGCGGTAAGTAGAAAGCTTATGTCCTTAACGCACCGCTTGGTGTCTTTGGACCTCGAGCGTGGTGCGTGGATGTTGCGAACATCGACACACACGTTTTGATGACTACGTGATAGTTCGGTAATGTTAAGCGGCTTAGAATTGAGGCACCAAAGGCGTTTTTGAAGCGTCGCGAGAACATATGAGATGTTACGAGGGCTGAAATTGGGATTTCAGGCTCGTGCCCACGTCAAGAGGTATGAGACCTCCGACGAGTTTTCTAGCCTACAAACTAAGGGAGAAGATCTCAATCGTTGAGCTTGTACTCAGATTGTGCAGGTACAACAATCACTTGAATCGAGTGGGAGTTAATCCTCCGGATGAGATAGTGATGTTTCTCCAAAGACATTCCCACCAAGCTACTAGAGCTTCGTGATGAACTATAACATATCGAGGATAGATATGATGATCCTTGAAGTGTTCGCGATGTTTGACACATAAAAGTAGAAGTCAAGTAGGAGCATCAATTGTTGATGGTTGGTAAAACCACTAGTTTCAAGAAGGGCAAGGGCAACAAGGGATACTTCATGAAACCGCAAAACAGTTGCTGCTCTAGTGAAGAAACCCAAGGTTGAACCCAAACCCGAGACTAAGTGCTTCTGTAATGAGAGGAACGGACACTGAAGCGGAACCACCCTAGATACTTGGTAGATGAGAAAGGCTGGCAAGGTCGATAGAAGTATATTGGATATACATTATGTTAATGTGTACTTTGCTAGTACTCCTAGTAGCACCAGGGTATTAGATACGGTTCGGTTGCTAAGTGTTAGTAACTCGAAATAAAAGCTACGGAATAAGCGGAGACTAGCTAAAGGTGAGCCGACGATATGTGTTGGAATGTTTCCAAGGTTGATGTGATCAAGCATCATGCGCTCCCTCTACCATCAAGATTGGAGTTAAACCTAAAATTGTAATTTTGTGTTTGCATTGAGCATAGACATGATTGGATTATGTCTATCATGTCTGATTATTCATTTAAGGAGAATAATGGTTACTCTATTTATTTGAATAAATACCTTCAATGGTCTTGCACCTAAAAGAATGGTTTATTGAATCTCGATCGTAGTGATACACATTTTCATGCCAAAAGATATAAGATAGTAATGATAGTACCACTTACTTGTGGCACTGCCATGTAAGTCATATTGGTGTAAAATGCATGAAGAAGCTCCATGTTGATGGATCTTTGGACTCATTCGTTTTGAAAAAGTTTGAGACATGCGAACCATGTCTATTGGTGTATACGCATGAAGAAACTCCATGCAGATGGATCATTTGGACTCACTTGATTTTGAATCACTTGAGATATGCAAATCATACCACATGGGCAAGATGACTGAAAAGCATCGGTTTCAGTAAGATGGAACAAGATAGCAACTTGTTGGAAGTAACACATTTTGATGTGTGCAGTCCAATGAGTCTTTGAGGCATCTTGATGAATATCGTTATGTTCTTACTTCACGGATGATTTAAGTAGATCTTGAGTGTATTTACTTGATAAAACACAAGTCTGAATTATTGAATGGTTCAAGTAATTTCAGAGTGAAGTTAAAGATCATCGTGACAAGAGGATAAAATGTCTATGATATGATCATAGAGATGAGTATCTGAGTTCTGAGCTTTGTACGCTATTAAGACATTGTGGAAATTGTTTCACAATTAATACCGCTGGAACACCATAGTGTGATGGTGTGTCCGAACATCATAGTTGCACCCTATTAGATATGGTGCGTACCATGATGTCTCTTATCGAATTACCACTATCGTTCATGGGTTAGGCATTAGAGACAACCGCACTCACTTTAATAGGGCACCACGTAATTCCGTTGAGACGGCACCGTTTGAACTATGGTTTGGAGAAACCTAAGTTGTCGTTTCTTAAAAGTTTGGGGCTGCGACGCTTATGTGAAAAAGTTTCATCATGATAAGCTCGAACCCAAAACGGATAAATGCATCTTCATAGGACACCCAAAACAGTTGGGTATACCTCCTATCTCAAGATCCGGAAGCAAAAGTAATTTTTTCTAGAAACGGGTCCTTTCTCGAGGAAAAGTTTCTCTCGAAAGAATTGAGTGGGAGGATGGTGGAGACTTGATGAGGTTATTGAACCATCACTTCAACTAGTGTGCAGCAGGGCACAGGAAGTTGTTCCGGTGGCGCCTACACCAATTGAAGAAGAAGCTTATGATAGTGACCATGAAGTTACGGATCAAGTCACTACCGTACCTCGTAGGGTGACAAGGATGCGTACTACTTCAGAGTGGTACAGTAATCATGTCTTGAAGGTCATGTTGCTAGACAACAATGAACCTACGAGCTATGGAGAAGCGATGGTGGGCCCATATTCCGACAAATGGTTAGAAGCCATGAAATCCGAGATAGGATCCATGTATCGAGAACAAAGCATGGACTTTGGTGGACTCGCCCGATAGGCAAGCCATTGAGATAAATGGATCTTTAAGAAGAAAGCAGGACGTGGGCGGTAATGTCACCGTCTATGAAGCTTGACTTGTGGCAAGAGTTTTTCACAAGTTCAAGGAGTTGACTACGATGAGATTTTCTCATCCGTAGCGATGCTTAAGTCCGTCGGAATCATGTTAGCATAAGCTGCATTTATGAAATCTGGCAGATGGATGTCAAAACAAGTTTCCTTACCAGTCTTCGTAAGGAAAGGTTGTATGTGATACAATCAGAAAGTTTTTGTCGATCCTAAGGATGCTCAAAGTTATGCTGGCTCCAGCGATCCTTCTAAGGACTGGAGTAAGCATCTCGGAGTTGGAATATACGCTTTGATGAAATGATCAAAGATTTTGGGTTTATACAAAGTTTATGAGAAACTTGTATTTCCAAAGAAGTGAGTGGGAGCACTATAGAATTCTGATGAGTATATGTTGTTGATTAGAAATGATGTAGAATTTCTGGAAAGCATACAGGGTTATTTGAAAGGTGTTTTTCAATGAAAACCTGGATTAAGCTACTTGAACATTGAGCATCAAGATCTATGAGGATAGATCAAAAACGCTAAATGGTATTTTCAAATGAGCACATACCTTGACATAATCTTGAAGGTGTTCAAGATGGATCGATCAAAGAAGGAGTTCTTTCCTGAGTTGTAAGGTATGAAGTTAAGAGTTAAAGCTCGACCACGGCGAGAAAAGAGAGAAAGGGCGAAGGTCGTCCCTATGCTTCGGACATAGGCTCTATAGTATGCTATCTTTGTGTACCGCACGGAAGTGTGCCTTGCCATGAGTCGATCAAGGGGTACAAGAATGATCCAGGAATGGATCATTGGACAATGATCAAAATTGTCCTTGGAGTAAATAAGGACATGTTTCTCGATTATGGAGGTGATAAAGAGTTCGGCGTAAAGGGTTACGTCGATGCAAGCTTTAACACCTATCCGAATGACTCTGAATAGCAAACCGGATACGTATAGTGGAGCAACCATTTGGAATAGTTTCGAATGGAGAGTGGAAGCAGCATTTATAATATGACCTAGAAATTTGCAAAGCACACACGGATCTGAAAGGTTCAGATCCGTTGACTAAAACCTCTCTCACAAGCAAAACATGATCAAACCCCGGAACTCATTGAGTCTTAATCACATGATGATGTGAACTAGTTTAATGACACTAGTAAACTCTTTGGATGTTGGTCACATGGCGATGTGACTGTGAGTGTTAATCACATGGCGATGTGAACTAGATTATTGACTCTAGTGCAAGTGGGAGACTGTTGGAAATATGCCCTAGAGGCAATAATAAATTAGTTATTATTATATTTCCTTGTTCATGATAATCGTTTATTATCCATGCTATAATTGTATTGATAGGAAACTCAGATACATGTGCGGGTACATAGACAACACCATGCCCCTAGTAAGCCTCTAGTTGACTAGCTCGTTAATCAATAGATGGTTACGGTTTCCTGACCATGGACATTGGATGTCATTGATAACGGGATCACATCATTAGGAGAATGATGTGATGGACAAGACCCAATCCTAAGCCTAGCACAGATCGTGTAGTTCGTATGCTAAAGCTTTTCTAAATGTCAAGTATCATTTCCTTAGACCATGAGATTGTGCAACTCCTGGATACCGTAGGAATGCTTTGGGTGTACCAAAGCGTCACTGGCAATTGGGTGGCTATAAAGGTGCATTACAGATATCTCCGAAAGTGTATGTTGGGTTGGCACGAATCGAGACTGGGATTTGTCACTCCGTGTGACGGAGACATATCTCTGGGCCCACTCGGTAGGACATCATCATAATGTGCACAATGTGATCAAGGAGTTGATCACGGGATGATGTGTTACGGAACGAGTAAAGAGACTTGCCGGTAACAAGATTGAACAAGGTATCGGATACCGACGATCGAATCTCGGGCAAGTAAAATACCGCTAGACAAAGGGAATTGTATACGGGATTGATTGAGTCCTTGACATCGTGGTTCATCCGATGAGATCATCGTGGAACATGTGGGAGCCAACATGGGTATCAAGATCACGCTGTTGGTTATTGACGGAGAACGTCTCGGTCATGTCGCATGGTTCCCGAACCCGTAGGGTCTACACACTTAGGGTTCGATGACGCTAGGGTTATAAAGGAAGTTTGTATGTGGTTACGGAATGTTGTTCGGAGTCCCGGATGAGATCCCGGACGTCACGAGGAGTTCCGGAATGGTCCGGAGGTAAAGAATTATATATGGGAAGTCCTGTTTTGCTCACCGGAAAAGTTTGGGTTTTATCGATAATGTCTGGGACCACCGGGAGGTCCCGAGGGTCCACCAAGTGGGGCCACCATCCTCGGAGGGCTGCATGGGCCAAGTGTGGGAGGGACCAGCCCGGGTGGGCTGGTGCGCCCCAAGAGGCCCATGTGCCAAGAGATAAGGGAAAGGAGAGTCCTAAAGGGGAAGGTACCTCCTAGGTGCCTTAGGGAGGATGGACTCCTCCCTGGCCGCACCCTTCCTTGGAGGAAGGGCCAAGGCTGCGCCTCCCCCCTCTCCCTTGCCCCTATATATAGTGGAGGCGAGGGAGGGAAGCCACACCTGAGTCCCTGGCGCCTCCCTCCCTCCCGTGACACCTCCTCCTCTCCCTTGGTGCTTGGCGAAGCCCTGCAGGATTGCCACGCTCCTCCACCACCACCACGCCGTTGTGATGCTGCTGGATGGAGTCTTCCTCAACCTCTCCCTCTCTACTTGCTGGATCAAGGCGTGGGAGACGTCACCGGGTTGTACGTGTGTTGAACGCGGAGGTGCCGTCCGTTCGGCACTAGGATCTCCGGTGATTTGGAGCACGACGAGTATGACTCCTTCAACCCCGTTCTCTTGAACGCTTCCGCTTAGCGATCTACAAGGGTATGTAGATGCACTCTCCTTCCCCTCGTTGCTGGTTTCTCCTTAGATAGATCTTGGTGACACGTAGGAAAATTTTGAATTTCTGCTACGTTCCCCAACACCCAGGACATGTCCGAGTAGCAGTGTCGCTGTGGTCGCGTTCCTGCTTCTTGAAGGTGTTACTTGGTATGCGGCGGCCCGGAGTGCTAGGAGCGTGGTGGAATTCTCCGGCGGGTGCAGCAGTTTCGAGTCATCTTCGTTTTGTTGATCCGGCGTCGTCGGCATTTGTTTCTTTTGTTTTTTCACTTTCATTTTTTTTGGGCGTGCCTGTGCCGCTTCCGCCCCAGCACCTATCGTCGGTTGTATCGGTGTTTGGATTTGCAATACAAAGCGGGGGGAAACCCTTTTTTGTCTTGTAAACTGAAAGAGAGAGGGAGTAGCTGAAATGGGTGAAATTAGTTTTTAAAATTGAGTGAATTTTCAATTGATCGAAATCCGTGTTTTGAAATGAGTGAAATATGTTTTTCAAGAAAGTGAAATCCGTTTTCTTGAGACGAGTAGAATCACTTTTAATGAGTGGAATAATTATTTGAACTGAGTGAAATTGGGTTTTTTGATGTGAGTGAAATCTGCTTTCTGAAATGAGTGAAATAAGTACTTGGAAAATGAGTGAAATAAGTTTCTTAGACTTGAGTGAAATATGTTTCATGAAATTTAAACTCGTCTAAATATATTCAAGACAAATTTTGTTCTAATGATCTCGTCGCCATGGAAAGAGCAGTTCTTGATCCAACTCACTCTATACGAGCAGTTTTTCTATTATTGATGATTTGCTGAAAATGCTTAAATAAAGTATCATATTTTGTTTTTAGAATCTAACAAAGTCTTATCTAGATGCGCTCTAGATGGCCTTAAATAACTCCACCATGTCGGTGCGTCGCCGTCCTTGATTTACTCCACCGTTCTCTCAGGTGATCCATTTTTTTCCATTGGCCCTTCTATATCCGATGATGGATGCATACGTTTAATCTGTGCAATCTCATGACAACACTGCACGCGGTAGGAGTTATCTTCAACGAAACACAAGGGAAAAAAGTCGGACCCGACAAAAGTCGTCCAGGTAGGTAGCTATCTTTGAATTGAATGAGTGTTCTCCAAAGTAGCTGGGGCGGTCAGATCGACATCTTCATCATCAACCCTATATAAATAAGCATGGGCTCTCTCCCAGAAACCAGCACACACGCACCCACAGTTCCACAAAATGGCCGGAAGCGCGAGCGCCACTCGGGTCCTCCTCGTCGTCATGGTCGCGGCCCTCGCCGCGGGGGCCAGCGCGACGTCGACGCTGACGCCGCTCACCATCACCAACCGGTGCTCCTTCACGGTGTGGCCGGCGGTCGCCTCGGCAGGCCTCGGCACCGAGCTCCATCCGGGAGCCAACTGGAGCGTGGACGCGTCGGCGATCGACTACACCGCGGACATATGGGGGCGCACGGGCTGCTCCTTCGACGCGGCAGGCAGGGGGCGGTGCCAGACGGCGGACTGCGGCAGCGGGCTGCGGTGCCGGAGCACCGACCCTGCGGCGCCGGCGACCAAGGCCCAGGTCGCCATCTCCGAGGGCTTCTTCCACTACGGCATCACGTTGGACAAGGGGTTCAACCTGCCCATGGATCTCACGTGCAGCTCCGGCGACGCGCTCCGGTGCCGGGAGGACGGGTGCCACGACGCGTTCCCGTACGTCAAGTACAATGATCACTCGTGCACCGCCGCCGGCAGCCGGCTCCAGATCGTGTTCTGCCCATGATGAGCTAGCGCCTTAGCGGCAGAACATAAACATATAACCTACACATATACGTGTAGTAGTACATACTCAGACGTGTCATGTACTCCCAGCTGTACGTACGAACACGTATGAACGCACGTGCGAGTTTCCAATAAAGTTGCCATGTGTGATGTGCCTTTGATATATTGTTCTTTTTTTTTTTGCAAATGTCTTTGAAATATTGTTTACGGGAATTTACACACAAAAGAACGTGATTTTGAACAAGATAACCTACAAATATGTATGTTCTTCCACACACAAAAACTATATGTATGTTCTAACACTGGGACTCAGCTTGATTTTTTTTAGGGGTGGGACTCAGGTTGATGCTGAGGGTCTCGAATGGCATGGCCACGAAATGTTATCTTTTTTAGAGAGGTTGAGCCAGGATATGTGATTGGTGCATGATACCAGCTGCGCAGTAGAACTCAACCAACCCCTCGATCGGTGGTGCTATGGAACTCAAGGTTCTCGGGTCCATCACTCTTGACATAGAGCAACACGTGGGGACAAGCAACATGGGATCTATGTCGCACACACTCCTCCACAGCCCTTCCTCGTGCGCTCCAGTGGTAATAGGTTGATGGCGGTCAATCTCACGACTGAATCAATTTCCTTCATGTGAAAACTCACCAATTCTCGTATTTTCCGGTTAAGCCAATGTATTGAGATCTCATTCATATTGGCATCCATTTTAACCATGCTTTCATTTGGAAACTTAAAGTGCCTATAAACTAAAGATTTTTATGTGGTATCTAGATATGAGACAGTGATCTTAACCAAAAACAACATGAAAAGGCGATGATGACACATTTAAAAAAAAAGTATTTTCTATGGAAATAAGGAACCAGTTTAGCTTATTTTTCCTATATTGCCTGCTTGCTAATATATTGTGGCGTTTATTCATACTGCATTCAACTTTCCACCACCATCGCAACTAGTATTACAAATTTGTTCGGTAACTGGTTGAGTGGTGTACATCATAAGTTTTAAGTGCATATATTAGTGGGAGTTTGTGCTTTACATTGCGAGATATGGGATTGTCGCAATGACTGTGTTTTTAACCGGGACGAAATTAATTTCCCACCTTTTGTAGGTCATGTACATAGCCAATTTCTGAATCCATATGTGGTCCTATCTTCGCCGGAGGGAAGACTAGGAATCCATGGCCAACTTATGGGTGACAACCTAATAATAGGTTATGCGAGGCATCACAACTCATATTTTCTTCTTTGTGATCGGTAATCTCACAACTTATTGTCCTTCTGGCTTTATATTTGCTTTTCAGATCTGTTGGATACTTATAGACCATACAATTATCAATTGGGAGTTGTGTGGATCAATCAATGCAGAGACCGGGGTTGTTACCCCCTTTTTTTAATAGAGCCCTACAACTGCCATTGAGGTCGAATGGTTTTTTAACCTATTTGGGTGACAACCTAATAATAGGTTATGCGAGGCATCACAACTCATATTTTCTTCTTTGTGATCGGTAATCTCACAACTTGTTGTCCTTCTGGCTTTATATTTGCTTTTCAGATATGTTGGATACTTATAGACCATACAATTATCAATTGGGAGTTGTGTGGATCAATCAATGCAGAGACCGGGGTTGTTACCCCTTTTTTTTAATAGAGCCCTACAACTGCCATTGAGGTCGAATGTTGTGTACTACTAATCAAAATGTGCAACTTGTTTATGAAAAAAGTGTCCATGTCACTCACTTAATAAGAATGTAAAGTTGCGAAGAAAATCAATCCACAGTGAACTAGCAATTCCGAATAAACCAACAGGAAACTTTGTGAGTGTAGACCATTGTGGCCGCTCCACCGTCGGCGCGTCACTGTTGATACCACCGGGGCCTCAATGGACACGTGTATTTTAGGGTGTCAAGATAAACTTTCTCTTTCTTTGGCCCATCATTATCTGATGGAGTTGTGTGGCACTATAGACGGTGGGAATTGTCATCGATCTTCAGCGGAAGAAGGGAAAAGCGGCCAATCTTGGCAACATTGGCATCCAAGTAGGTATGTGCGTAGTAGCCAAATCTTTGCGCCATCTTTGCCTTCGATACTCCCACCCAATTGCTTGTAGTCTAGCTCGATTACACATGTTGAGCACGATAGATAAATAAGCATGCAGGTCGCTCTCCGGCCCCATCCCAACTCACACAACACACAATGGCGTCTCCGGCAGGAAGCCGATGCGCGAGCGCGTCTCCGGTCCTTCTCCTCTTGCTCGTCCTCGCCGCCCTTGCCGCCGGGGCAAGTGCGGCGCCGCTCACCATCACCAACCTGTGCCACTCACGGCGTGGCCGGCGGTCGTGCTCGCGCTCCACTAGGGGGGCGGCGACATCGAGCTCCACCCAGGGGCCAGCTGGAGCCTCGACACGCCGATGATCGGCTCCCAGTACATATGGGGCGCACGGGCTGCTCCTTCAACGGGTCCGGCAGGGGACGGTGCCAGACCGGTGACTGCGGTGGCAGCTCGCTGATTTGTGGGGGCAACCCGGCGGCGCCGGTGACCATGGCCGAGGTGTCTGTGCTAGAAGGCAACTACACCTATAGTGTCACATCGACGCTCAAGGGGTTCAACCTGGCCATGGACCTAACGTGCAGCTCCGGCGACGCGCTTCGGTGCTGGAAGGCTGGGTACGAGAAGAGCTGCAGCGCCGCTGGAAGTCGGCTCCAGGTCGTCTTCTGCCCACGATGGCCCCGCAAGCGCGTCGTGGTGGAGGTGTCGGACTCTGTCCACGAGGGGTCTATCGTGGACCTCACATCGACCGGCGACGTCTAGGTCATGAGCTCCGACTAGGAAGTGTAGGGCATGGTAGACAGTGGCGCCACGAAGTCCCATGAGCCGACCTGTGCCCCGTGTCTACTCACCCTCGTCGCTGACAACATCTTCACTAGAGGGGATGGGAGCACAGCCAACTGCTGGACATGGACAGAAACATGAAGGCAAATGAGCACCGGCTAAGATTTGGATGGATGTCCAAACCATTGCAAGCGTTTTGAGAGTCGGTGTTGAAGATGCTCCGAGATGGCTCCGCATTGAGAGATGCTGTGCGTGAGCAAGCCGGCAGAGAGCTGTTGATGCATGGCATCATTTGTCATACATCCAAGTCACACTTCTTTTGGTACGATCGAAGCAACATGTCTCACGACTTTGTATATACTCCATTCCTGCTTCTAATTTTGTAAACAAAGACAAGATGTGGCAAATCGTCCACCCCATTCAATACTTTTGGTAGATAATAAGTATATTAAGAGCACTTGGCACCATGTTCAGGCTGCCAAAATGGAGAATTCGTCACTCCGTCTTGATGAAAGACATTTGTCGCTCAAAGAGTATACAGTATTCAAATGCATGTTAGTTACAGCAGTCTCCAATTTAACCAGATTCTACAATAAAATCCATGGCTTATGAAGAAGACAACCCCGAGAGACCTGGAGGTGCAAAGTATTGCATTGCACCACTGCCAACCCCAAAGTATTGTGCAGGCGGGGCCGGGGGTGCACTCTGTTGCGTAGCTCCACTACCTGGGAATCCTGGTGGTACACGGTCTCGGTCCGAGTGTCCCGATGGTCCAATGTATACCTTAACGAGGCTGTCCCAGAACTTAGACGGTCTTGGTGGTCCTTCCATCATCTCTGGATCATCAAGGCACTGAACAACAGACATGCACAAGCAAGGACTAATCAACCAAGTAACCCACATACATAACCACGCAACTAACTAAAAGGTAGTACATACTAGTGTCACACAAGATATGCCATTTTTACCTGCAAAGTACTTCTCAACCTGGCCTCCTCAGCTTCGTACTGCAAAAGATATGTCATTAGCAACGGATGAAGCAACAAAATGCTCAAGGTTGGCTTGCTAGGAAATAAATCGTTATGATATACGTACGCTTTCCTCTTCATAGCTTCCTGGCATTACCCTAGGTCCACTGAATGGCTGGTAAGTGTTCATCGCATGGCCACCAGCATAACCAACATCACTGGGATGCATCATATCAACACTTCCATTGTTTATACAACCAAAGCAGTTGCCTATAACAAACACAACAAAGAGGTGAAATTTGTCATGTAACCTACCAGGGACAAAACGCATGATAAATATAATTTAATATAATAAAATAATGTGCCCAAATGGTCATTTTGATCGTTCACAATTGGAGATATAACAAATGCAAACCTCATGGTTCTAGACAAGATGAACAAGGAGTATATATACAAGAACAACATATAAGATAATACTGCAAACAACATATATACTAGAATCCATATATACTAGAATCTGAAACATGTTTACATAACTATCTAACACATAAGTCAAAGTTAGCAACACACACAAATGTATTTCAACCGCAAATAAGTTGGGATAAAAGTAAGTTACCATTATCAGTAGGTTTAAGCCTGCATAAACAGCTGACTGGCAACTCCAAAGAGTTTTCTTGCATAAATATGACTTCAGCAAAGAAGAACTCGCAATAAGGTGTTGCTTTAGTCTTTGCAGTGAAATTAACGTGATGGTACCACATACGGAGATCACCCTCACAAAACGGTTGGTAGCATGCTACATCGTTCACTTCATATGCAAGATCCTAACATAATAAGCAAGAATTTAATTAGCCATTAGTTGTTATGAATAAATAAATGAATAATGGGAAAATTTACGATACAACGCAAGCACCGCTGCTTTACGGTGTGGCAGCTCACACGGACCCACAACATCTATCCTGTGACTAGGAGAGCAGGAAAACAGTTTTTTACTTGTTCAGGCACAACTGGCTAACAGATGCAAATAAGGACTAGAGTGCAGTAATTGCTACAATGTCCTGCAAAAATGTGGTAGACAGTGATTTGCATGGCAACAATGCAGCTACGATACACTACAATCATGTGCCATTGACTTTTTCTCAACAGCCACGAGTCCTGTTAAGCAGCTTGTAATTTAGGATTGCTAAGGTCAAACTTGGCAACAAATAATTGGGAGAGACAGCAAGTACCAAAAATTTTTTTGGCAATTTAGCTTTAAATTTTTTTGCAACCAAGTATCTATAATCTGGAAACTGGACATGTTTAACCTTTTTGGCAACTAAGGCCCCGTTCGGAAGTCATTTCGCTTCTAAAAAGAGCTGGCTCCAGCTTCTCATCTTGCCAGCCAGCTTCCGTGAGGAGCAGGAGGCGTTCGGCACACTGCTGCAGCTCCCAGCCTGGCATAGGTGCGAGGCGCAGTGGCGGAGATTGGTGGCGGTGTGGCGGTGCGCCGGCGGAGACTGGCGGGGCGAGGCAGAGATGCGAGGCGAGGCGGCGGAGATTGGCGGCGGCGCTGGGCGCGCCGGCCGCCGACGGGTGGCGGCTGCTAGGGTTGGAGAGCAGAGGAGCGCTGCACGTGTTTCTGTCTGAGCAGCTCTCGTCGGGCCAACAAGCTGGGCTTTGAGCCAGGAAAAGCGTTTGAGGTGGCACTTCGGGGTGGCATTCCTACCGTAATTTGAAGGAACTCCACCTTCTGGTTTTTGTGAAGCTGGGCCGGCGCTGCTTCTCGTTTCCCGTAAATTTGCACGCTGGATTCTTTGTCTCCGCGGAGCTAGCTTCTCGGAGGATAACCGTTCGGGCTGGCTTCTCGGATGAGATTTTAAGAAGCTGGCTCTGGAGAGCTTCCGAACGGGGCCTAAGTAACTTCTGTTTTTCTGGCAACTAAGTGTGTTTCAAACCTGGTAACTCAGCATATTTTAAACCTGGCAGCTAAGTGCATGTAGTCCGGCAAGCAGTTATGTTTGTGTGACGCCGCTACCTAGCCAATCCCATGAATAATAGGACAGAAAATGAGAACCAGAGAGAGGGACAGAGAGCAAACCCCCAGCAGATTGTTGTCCTCATTATACTTGTCCATCAAAGCATTAACCAACTGGAGCTCGCTATAACGGATTTCATCAACCGGTTCCGATCTCAAACGTCTCCTCCTTGTGCCATCAGGAAAGTAAAGGGAGCTTCGTACAGCGATGTCCACTCGAGATATATTATCCATCAAGAACCTAGTTTACATCAAACAAATTATATATGATTAGTATATGACACTTTCACAGAAGCTTCCACAATACAATGTAACACCAAGAACTCTAGTGTCATGAGCACAACATATGCTTATAGTGAATTAGTTTGAGATGTGCTAAAGAACAAAGAGAAACAGCTTATGATGGTTCGTATGGACAAAAACAAAACCGGAGCGCTTACATTTTTGGATCCCGACGATCATGAAGATAATGCTCGATAGCATGTTCTGCTTCCTGTAGGTTCTGAAATGGCCCACCAACATGGGGATAAGTATGGTAGTATCCCGCATTGTCGATCCTGATGTAGAAATCAATACCCCAATCATATTGTTTCCGGCACAGGAAAGGTGCCCCTAGAGATGGGACAAGACGGCGCCCTGGTGGCCTCTGAGGGCACTGGGGATGTCGCCAGGCAGTGTGGGAAGGGCAAGGCACATACTCCGTCTCCACATACCTGAAACAGAAGCAAGATGATGAGTAGAACTGTACATTTTGTCTTATCATATATCTTAAGGGATGAATGAAATAATCAGCATTATCATGGTGTTATGGCCAAGTTGATGTAGAAGAAGAAAGATTTTCATATATTCTTTTACAACAACAAAGCCTTTAGTCCCAAACAAGTTGGGGTAGGCTAGAGGTGAAACCCATAAGATCTCGTGACCAACTCATGGCTCTGGCACAAGGATAGCAAGCTTCCACGCACCCCTGTCCATAACTAGTTCTCTGGTGATACTCCAATCCTTCAGGTCTCTCTTAACGGACTCCCCCCATGTCAAATTTGGTCTACCCCGGCCTCTCTTTGACATTCTCCGCACGCTTTAGCCGCCCTCTATGCACTGGAGCTTCTGGAGGCCTGCGCTGAATATGCCCAAACTATCGCAAACGATGTTGGACAAGCTTCTCTTCAATTGGTGCTACCCAACTCTATCTCGTATATCATCAATCCGGACTCTATCCTTCCTCGTGTGGTCACACATCCATCTCAACATACGCATCTCCGCCACACCTAATTGTTGAACATGTCGCCTTTTAGTCGGCCAACACTCAGTGCCATACAACATTGCGGGTCGAACAACCGTCCTGTAGAACTTGCCTTTTAGCTTTTATGGCACTCTCTTGTCACAGAGAATGCCAGAAGCTTGGCGCCACTTCATCCATCCGGCTTTGATTCGATGGTTCACATCTTCATCAATACCCCCATCCTCATGTAGCATTGACCCCAAATATCGAAAGGTGTCCTTCTGAGGTACCACCTGCCCCTCAAGGCTAACCTCCTCCTCCTCACACCTAGTAGTACTGAAACCGCACATCATGTACTCGGTTTTAGTTCTACTAAGCCTAAACCCTTTCGATTCCAAGGTTTGTCTCCATAACTCTAACTTCCTATTTACCGCCTTCCGACTATAGTCAACTAGCACCACATCATCCGCAAAGAGCATACACAATGGAATATCTCCTTGTATATCCCTTGTGACTTCATCCATCACCAAGGCAAAAAGATAAGGGCTCAAAGCTGACCTCTGATGTAGTCCTATCTTAATCGAGAAATCATCAGTGTCAACATCACTTGTTTGAACACTTGTCACAACATTATCGTACATGTCCTTGATGAGGTTAATGTACTTTGCAGGGACTTTGTGTTGCTCCCTGTAACTTTTAGAACAGGCACTTTTTTCACTTCTATTTTATTGTGAGGATATCTGTGTGTCCCAGCTGCCTGGTGTATAAGAAGATCAACAATTATGACAACGAAAGTGCAAAGAGGAGGAAGTAGGCTTGTGCGGCTCCAACTGCATGGCACATTGAATGTGAGAAAAAAAATATGATTTTAAGAAATCAAAGTGCTACAGCTGCTACTGTTTGGCAATTAGTGAGTAGAGATTTTTGCTTCCTGATGATGGAGGCTTTTCATGAGTAGTCTAAAATCTTTTTTTGTACAGCCAACGTGTTGATAACGCTGTCGGATTTTTTCCTTTTTCATCTGCTCTATTTGAGCCCTCGGCAACTTTATATTCCAATCTAAATGCAACAGCAGAACACCTGCTACTTATATACAGTAAAAATAAAAACAAAGGTCAATTTCGAGGATGAACCAACAGACCAAGTAGCAGCAGTCAGTCAGATCATATTTGCTCCTAGCAAGCAAGCTACTTTATGTTAATGTGGTTGATCTACAGCCAGATCGTACATCCTTAACCCAAAGGAAAGGATGGATGCAGGAAGGAGCATCATCGATAGATACACAAACCAACTCGATTTCCACCATGCCCCCATCTATCTATCCATCAATAGAAGAAACAACAAAAGAAGCGGCGGCGGTGTTCATACCGTGACGGCGGCGGCTGCGGCTGATGGGGGGAGACGTAGTGGTTGTTGCCGAGGAATGGTGGGTACTCGGGTAAGGGGCGGCACCTCGGGAAACCAGGGTCGCCGATGACCGGCGGATCCATGGGTGGGCGGCGGCGGCGGCGGCGGCGAGGGTTTGGTGCGGGTGCGAGAGGAGAAGGGGGGAAAGAAACGAAGCGGCTTGCGCGTGTTCCGTGGCCTCCGCCTTTTCTTTTTCTTTTTCTTTTCCTTTCTCAAGCAAACAAACTCTACGATAAAGTCGGTTTGCATCGTGTTGGGACTTCCACCGTTGGATGCGTACGCTCCCCGTATCTTCACCGTTGGCTTTCGCTACTTCTATCTTTCCCTTGGTTAGAGCATCGCAGTATTGAACTCACTACAAAGCATCACTCCTTGCTACTCGCTGAGAGTCAGAAAAAACGGAACCCCGCTCCCGTATCGCTCTGAGGGGCGACACTGGGCCCCCCAAACCCTAGCCGCCGGCCCACTCTCCTCGAGCCACACCTCGCCGCCGCCGCCGGCGACCGTCGCCGGCGGCGGCGAAGGCTTGCTGCTCGAAACGGGCGCACGCAGCTCTCCCTCTAGATCCAATTACAGCCGCTTCAGCTCCATCCCGGCCGTGTCCTGCGTCGTCGTCCTGCTCTACGGGCGCGCGCAGCCACGCGGTCTCTGCCTCCTCCTGCTGCGCCTGGGCATCGCCGGATTTGTGTGCGCCTGAACGCGCTTCGTCCTCTGCTGCTCCTTTCTCCAGATCCGTCGGGGGGGGGGGGGCTACTTGTTGGGGAACGTAGTAATTTCAAAAATTTCCTACGCACGCGCAAGGATCATGGTGATGCATAGCAACGAGAGGGAGAGTGTATGTCCACGTACCCTCGTAGACCGTAAGCGAAGCGTTATAACAACGCGGTTGATGTAGTCGTGCGTCTTCACGATCCGACCGATCCAAGTACCGAGCGTCACGGCACCTCCGAGTTACGCACACGTTCAGCTCGATGGCGATCCCGGACTCGATCCAGCAAAGTGTCGGGATGAGTTCCGTCAAGACGACGGCGTGGTGGCGATGATGATGCTCCACCGGCGCGGGGCTTCGCCTAAGCTCCATGACGATATGACTTCTCCGGCGCAGGCTTCGCCTAAGCTCATGACGATATGACCGAAGTGGAATATGGTGGAAGGGGCACCGCACGGCTAAGGAACGATCCGTAGATCAACTTGTGTGTCCTAGGGTGCCCCCTGCCCCGTATATAAAGGAGTGGAGGAGGGAGGGCGGCCCTCTCTATGGCGCGCCCTAGGGAGTCCTACTCCCACCGGGAGTAGGATTCCCCTTTCCTAGTCCAACTAGGAAACCTTCCATGTAGTAGGAGTAGGAGAGAAGGAAAGGGAAGGGAAAAGGAGAAGGAAGGAAGGGGCGCCCCTTCCCTAGTCCAATTCGGACCAGACCAAGGGAAGGGTGCGGCCACCCTTGAGGCCCTTTTCCTTCTTTCCCGCATGGCCCAATAAGGCCCAATACGTATTCCCGTAACTCTCGGTACTCGAAAAATACCCGAATCACTCGGAACCTTTCCGATGTCCGAATATAGTCGTCCAATATATCGATCTTTACGTCTCGACCATTTCGAGACTCCTCGTCATGTCCCTGATCTCATCCGGGACTCCGAACTCCTTCGGTACATCAAAACTCATAAACTCATAATATAAGCATCGCCGGAACCTTAAGCGTGCGGACCCTACGGGTTCGAGAACTATGTAGACATGACCTAGAACTATTCTCGGTCAATAACCAATAAGCGGGACCTGGATGCCCATATTGGCTCCTACATATTCTACGAAGATCTTTATCGGTCAAACCGCATAACAACATCGTTGTTCCCTTTGTCATCGGTATGTTACTTGCCCGAGATTCGATCGTCGGTATCCAATACCTAGTTCAATCTCGTTACCGGCAAGTCTCTTTACTCGTTACGTAATGCATCATCCCGTAACTAACTCATTAGCTACATTGCTTGCAAGGCTTATAGTGATGTGCATTACCGAGAGGGCCCAGAGATACCTCTCCGACAATCGGAGTGACAAAACCTAATCTCGAAATACGCCAACCCAACATGTACCTTTGGAGACACCTGTAGTACTCCTTTATAATCACCCGATTCGTTGTGACGTTTGGTAGCACCAAAGTGTTCCTCCGGTAAACGGGAGTTGCATAATCTCATAGTTACAGGACCATGTATAAGTCATGAAGAAAGCAATAGCAACATACTAAGCGATCAAGTGCTAGGCTAACGGAATGGGTCATGTCAATCACATCATTCTCCTAATGATGTGATCCCGTTAATCAAATGACAACTCATGTCTATGGTTAGGAAACATAACCATCTTCGATTAACGAGCTAGTCAAGTAGAGGCATACTAGTGACACTCTGTTTGTCTATGTATTCACACATGTATTATGTGTTCGGTTAATACAATTCTAGCATGAATAATAAACATTTATCATGATATAAGGAAATAAATAATAACTTTATTATTGCCTCTAGGGCATATTTCCTTCAGTCTCCCACTTGCACTAGAGTCAATAATCTAGATCACATCACCATGTGATTAACATCGATAGTTCACATCATCATGTGATTAACACCCATAGTTCACATCGCCATGTGACCAACACCCAAAGGGTTTACTAGATTCAGTAATCTAGTTCACATCGCTATGTGATTAACACCCGAAGAGTACTAAGGTGTGATCATGTTTTGCTTGTGAGAGAATCTTAGTCAACGGGTCTTTCATATTCAGATCCGTTATGTATTTTGCAATTTTCTATGTCTAGAATGCTCTGCACGGAGCTACTCTAGCTAATTGCTCCCACTTTCAATATGCATCTAGATCGAGACTTAGAGTCATCCAGATCGGTGTCAAAACTTGCATCGACGTAACCCTTTACGGCAGACCTTTTGTCACTTCCATAATCGAGAAACATATCCTTATTCCACTAAGGATAATTTTGACCGCTGTCCGATGATCTACTCCTAGATCACTATTGTACTCCTTGCCGGACTCGGTGTAGGGTATACAATAGATCTGGTACACAGCATGGCATACTTTATAGAACCTATGGCCAAGGCATAGGGAATGACTTTCATTCTCTTTCTATCTTCTGCCGTGGTCGGGTTTTTGAGTCTTACTCAATTTCACACCTTGTAACACAGGCAAGAACTCTTTCTTTGACTGTTCCATTTTGAACTACTTCAAAATCTTGTCAAGGTATGTACTCATTGAAAAAACTTATCAAGCGTCTTGATCTATCTCTATAGATCTTGATGCTCAATATGTAAGCAGCTTCACCGAGGTCTTTCTTTGAAAAACTCCTTTCAAATACTCCTTTATGCTTTGCAGAATAATTCTACATTATTTCCGATCTACAATATGTCATTCACATATACTTATCGAAATGATGTAGTGCTCCCACTCACTTTCTAGTAATTACAGGCTTCACCGCAAGTCTGTATAAAACTATATGCTATGATCAACTTATCAAAGCATGTATTCCAACTCTGAGATGCTTGCACCAGTCCATAGATGGATCACTGGAGCTTGCACATTTTGTTAGCTCCTTTAGGATTGACAAAAACCTTCTGGTTGCATCATATACAACTCTTCTTTAATAAATCCATTAAAGAATGTAGTTTTGACATCCATTTGCCAGATTTCATAAAATGTGGCAATTGCTAACATGATTCGGACAGACTTAAGCATCGCTACAGCTTGAGAAAATCTCATTGTAGTCAACACCTTGAACTTGTCGAAAACCTTTTTGTGACAAGTCGAGCTTTGTAGATAGTAACACTACTATCGATTGTCCGTCTTCCTCTTGAAGATCCATTTATTTCCTATGGTTTGCCGATCATCGGGCAAATCCATCAAAGTCCATACTTTGTTCTTATACATGGATCATATCTCAGATTTCATGGCCTCAAACCATTTTGCGGAATCTGGGCTCATCATCGCTTCCTCATAGTTCGTAGGTTCGTCATGGTCAAGTAACCTGACCTCCGAATGGGATTACCGTACCACTCAGTGCGGATCTCACTCTGGTTGACCTACGAGGTTCGGTAGTAACTTGATCTGAAGTTACATGATCATCATCATTAGCTTCCTCACTAATTGGTGTAGTAGTCACAGGAACTGATTTCTGCGATAAACTACTTTCCAATAAGGGAGAAGGTATAATTACCTCATCAAGTTCTACTTTCCTCCCACTCACTTCTTTCGGGAGAAACTCCTTCTCTAGAAAGGATCCATTCTTGGCAACGAATGTCTTGCCTTTCGGATCTGTGATAGAAGGTGTACCCAACATTTTGGGTATCCTATGAAGACGCATTTCTCCGATTTGGGTTCGAGCTTATCAGGATGAAACTTTTTCACATAAGCATCGCAACTCCAAACTTCAAGAAACAACAACTTTGGTTTCTTGCCAAACCACAATTCATACGGTGTCGTCTCAACGGATTTAGATGGTGCCCCTTTTAACGTGAATGCAGCTGTCTCTAATGCATAGCCCCAAAACTATAACGGTAAATCGGTAAGAAACATCATAGTTGCACTATATCCAATAAAATACGGTTATGATGTTCGGACACACCATTATGCTGTGGTGTTCCGGTGGCATGAATTTGTGAAACTATTTCACATTGTTTTAATTGAAGACCAAACTCGTAACTCAAATATTTTACCTCTGCGATCATATCGTAGAAACTTTTATTTTCTTGTTACGATGATTCTCCACTTTACTCTGAAATTCTTTGAGCTTTTCAAATGTTTCAGACTTATGTTTCATCAAGTAGATATACCCATATCTGCTCAAATCATCTTGTGAAGGCCAGAAAATAACGATACTTGCCCACGAGCATCAACACTCATTGAATCGCATACATCGGTATGTATTATTTCCAATAAGTCAAGAGCTTGTTCCATTGTTCCGAGAACGGAGTTTTAGTCATCTTGCCCAAAAGGCACGGTTCGCAAGCATCAAATGATTCATAATCAAGTGATTCCAAAAGTCCATCAAGATGGAGTTTTCTTAAAGATCTTTACACCAATATGATCTAATCTGAAGTGACACAAATATTTTGCACTATCATTATTAACTTTGCATCTTTTGGTTTCAATATTTTGAATATGTGTATCACTATGATCGAGATCCAATGAACCATTTTCATTGGGTGTGTAACCATATAAGGTTTTATTCATGTAAACAGAACAACAATTTATTCTCTTACTTAAATGAATAACCGTATTGCAATAAACATGATCAAATCATATTTATGCTCAACACCAAACAACACTTATTTAGGTTCCACACTAATCCCGAAAGTATAGGGAGTGCGATGATGATCATATCAATCTTGGAACCACTTCCAACTCTCATCGTCACTTCACCCTTAACTAGTCTCTGTTCATTCTGCAACTCTCTTTTCGAGTTACTAATCTTAGCAACTGAACTAGTACCAAATACTGAGGGGTTGCTATGAACACTAGTAAAGTACACATCAATAACATGTATATCAAATATACTTATGTTCACTTTGCCATCCTTCTTATCCACCAATCACTTGGGGTAGTTCCGCTTCTAGTGACCAGTTCCATTGCAGCAAAAGCACTTAGTCTCGTGCTTAGGTCCAGACTTGGGCTTCTTCACTCGAGCAGCAACTTGCTTGCCGTTCTTCTTGAAGTTCCCCTTCTTCCCTTTGCCCTTTTCCTTGAGACTAGTGGTCTTGTCAATCATCAACACTTGATGCTCTTTCTTGATTTCTACCTTCGTCGATTTCAACATCACGAAGAGCTCGGGAATCGTTTTCGTCATCCCTTGCATACTATAGTTCATCACGAAGTTCTAGTAACTTAGTGTTGGTGACTAGAGAATTCTGTCAATCACTATCTTATCTGGAAGATTAACTCCCACTTGATTCAAGCGATTGAAGTACCCGGACAATGCGAGAACATGCTCACTAGTTGAGCGATTCTCTTCCATCTTTTAGCTATAGAACTTGTTGGAGATTTCATATCTCTCAACTCGGGTATTTGCTTGTAATATTAACTTCAATTCCTGGAACATCTCATATGGTCCATGACGTTCAAAACGTCTTTGAAGTCCCGATTCTAAGCTGTTAAGTATGGTGCACTAAACTATCAAGTAGTCATCATATTGAGCTAGCCAAACGTTCATAACGTCTACATTTGCTCCTGCAATAGGTCCGTCACCTAGCGGTGCATTAAGGACATAATTCTTACGTGCAGCAATGAGGATAAACCTCAGATCACGGATCCAATCCGCATCATTGCTACTAACATTTTTCAATACAATTTTCTCTAGGAACACATATAAAAATATAGGGAAGCAACAACGCGAGCTATTGATCTACAAACATAATTTGCAAAATACTACCAGGACTAAGTTCATGATAAATTAAAGTTCAATTAATCATATTACTTAAGAACTCCCACTTAGGCGTACATCTCTCTAGTCATCTAAGTGATCACGTGATCCAAATCAACTAAACCATAACCGATCATCACGTGAGATGGAGTAGTTTTCAATGGTGAACATCACTATGTTGATCATATCTACTATATGATTCACGCTCGACCTTTCGGTCTCCGTGCTCGAGGCCATATCTGCATATGCTAGGCTCGTCAAGTTTAACCTGAGTATTCGGCGTGTGCAAAACTGGCTTGCACCCGTTGTAGATGGACGTAGAGCTTATCACACCCGATCATCACGTGGTGTCCGGGCACGACGAACTTTGGCAACGGTGCATACTCAGGGAGAACACTTCTTGATAATTAGTGAGAGATCATCTTAAAATGCTACCGTCGATCAAAGCAAGAATAAGATGTATAATAGATAAACATCATATGCAATCAAAATATGTGACATGATATGGCCATGATCATCTGGCGCCTTTGATCTCCATCTCCAAAGTAATCGCCATGATCTTTATCGTCACCGCACGACACCATGATCTTCATCATCTTGATCTATATCAATGTGTCATCACATGGTTGTCTCGCCAACTATTGCTCTTGCAACTATTGCTATCGTATAGCGATAAAGTAAAGCAATTATTTGGCACTTGCATCTTATGCAACAAAGAGACAACCACAGGGCTTCTGCCAGTTGTCGATAACTTCAACAAAACATGATCATCTCATACAACAACTTATATCTCATCACGTCTTGACCATATCACATCACAACATGCCCTGCAAAAACAAGTTAGACATCCTCTACTTTGTTGTTGCAAATTTTACGTGGCTGCTACGGGCTTAAGCAAGAACCAATCTCACCCTCGCATCAAGACCACAACGATACTTCGTCAAATAGACTCCGTTTAACCTTCTCAAGGACCGGGCGTAGCCACCGGTTCAACTAAAGTGAGAGAGACAGACACCCGCCAGCCACCTTTAAGCACGAAGTGCTCGTAGCAGTGAAACCAGTCTCGCGTAAGCGTCTGGCGTAATGTCGGTCCGGGCGCTTCATCTCACAATACAGCTGAACCAAAGTATGAAATGCTGGTATGCAGTATGACTTGTATCGTCCACAACTAACTTGTGTTCTACTCTTGCATAACATCAAACAATAAAAAACAAGGCTCTGATACCAATGTAGGGGAACGTAGTAATTTCAAAATTTCCTACGCACACGCAAGGATCATGGTGATGCATAGCAACGAGAGGGAGAGCGTATGTCCACGTACCCTCGTAGACCGTAAGCGGAAGCGTTATAACAACGCGGTTGATGTAGTCGTACGTCTTCACGATCCGACCGATCCAAGTACCGAACGTCCGGCACCTCCGAGTTCTGCACACGTTCAGCTCGATGACGATCCCCGGACTCCGATCCAGCAAAGTGTCGTGTATGAGTTCCGTCAAGACGACGGGCGTGCAGCGATGATGATGCTCCACCGACGCAGGGCTTCGCCTAAGCTCCGCTGACGATATGACTTCTCCGGGCGCGGGGCTTCGCCTAAGCTCCGCGACGATATGACCGAAGTGGAATATGGTGGAAGGGGCACCGCACGGCTAAGGAAGCGATCCGTAGATCAACTTGTGTGTCCTAGGGTGCCCCCTGCCCCGTATATAAAGGAGTGGAGGAGGGCGGCCCTCTCTATGGCGCGCCCTAGGGGGAGTCCTACTCCCACCGGAGTAGGATTCCCCTTTCCTAGTCCAACTAGGAAACCTTCCATGTAGTAGGAGTAGGAGAGAAGGAAAGGGAAGGGAAAAGGAGAAGGAAGGAAGAGGCGCCTTCCCTAGTCCAATTCGGACCAGACCAAGGGAAGGGTGCGGCCACCCTTGAGGCCCTTTTCCTTCTTTCCCGCATGGCCCAATAAGGCCCAATACGTATTCCCATAACTCTCCGGTACTCAAAAATACCCGAATCACTCGGAACCTTTCCGATGTCCGAATATAGTCGTCCAATATATCGATCTTTACGTCTCGACCATTTCGAGACTCCTCGTCATGTCCCTGATCTCATCCGGGACTCCGAACTCCTTCGGTACATCAAAACTCATAAACTCATAATATAAGCATCGCCGGAACCTTAAGCGTGCGGACCCTACGGGTTCGAGAACTATGTAGACATGACCTAGAACTATTCTCGGTCAATAACCAATAGCGGGACCTGGATGCCCATATTGGCTCCTACATATTCTACGAAGATCTTTATCGGTCAAACCGCATAACAACATACGTTGTTCCCTTTGTCATCGGTATGTTACTTGCCCGAGATTCGATCGTCGGTATCCAATACCTAGTTCAATCTCGTTACCGGCAAGTCTCTTTACTCGTTACGTAATGCATCATCCCGTAACTAACTCATTAGCTACATTGCTTGCAAGGCTTATAGTGATGTGCATTACCGAGAGGGCCCAGAGATACCTCTCCGACAATCGGAGTGACAAAACCTAATCTCGAAATACGCCAACCCAACATGTACCTTTGGAGACACCTGTAGTACTCCTTTATAATCACCCGATTGTTGTGACGTTTGGTAGCACCAAAGTGTTCCTCCGTAAACGGGAGTTGCATAATCTCATAGTTACAGGAACATGTATAAGTCATGAAGAAAGCAATAGCAACATACTAAACGATCAAGTGCTAGGCTAACGGAATGGGTCATGTCAATCACATCATTCTCCTAATGATGTGATCCCGTTAATCAAATGACAACTCATGTCTATGGTTAGGAAACATAACCATCTTCGATTAACGAGCTAGTCAAGTAGAGGCATACTAGTGACACTCTGTTTGTCTATGTATTCACACATGTATTATGTTTCCGGTTAATACAATTCTAGCATGAATAATAAACATTTATCATGATATAAGGAAATAAATAATAACTTTATTATTGCCTCTAGGGCATATTTCCTTCACTACTATGCGCGGGTTGCCATGGTCGTGACCTCCACGAGATGGCTCGGTCATGCGGGTGAGATGCGGGTGGATGTCTCCTCCGCCTGGCTGTTGGAGGTGCAACCGATGCCGGATCTGGCCGGACCGTTTAGGTGCTGGCCTAGGGCGCTTTGATCTGTCTCTGGGCAGGTGTTGTGGCGTTCCTATGGCCCGGTGGCTGCCGTGTGCAGCTGCGCGCACAGTCCAACGTGCTGCCAGCTCGCTGCGGGGAGCACCGCCGTGTGCGGCTGGTGAGGCGAGGTGGATTGGGTAGGCCAGATTCACCCGGATCCGGCCTGCCATGGATCGGATTTGGTCACGTGCGACGGCGGGCTGCAGTGACCCTTGCTATGTGGTGGTGCAGGGAGCAGCGATTCGCAGTCTACCGGTGCTCCTAAGAGGTGGTCTGGTTACTTGGTCGAAAGCCACTGCTCATGCCGGAGCCGGCGATGGCGACGCCCGATGGTGCCGCTTATCTCCTTGGAGGCATCGCTGTCATGGTGACTTACCCTTCGAGGCTCCTGGGGAAACCCATGTTCCTGGTTCGTCCGGAACGGCCGATGGCGGCGCTTTTCATGTCGCATTCCTTCTTGAAGGCATCATCTTGGTGGATTGTGTGGTGGCTTCTCACTGCGGGTTGGACGGTGGTGGTGGCACGGCTGGCTTGCGCTGGTGTGCTTGGAGAAGCGATCCTGGTATAGACTCGGCTCCTTGATGCCCTTCGGCTTCGCCCGGTGCCGCCGTTGTGATGTAGACTCGGCTGCGTGTGGCTCTTCGTCTGGGTGTGGACTCGGTCGCTCGTTGCCTTTCGGCTGCGCCAATAGCCTTGATGCATCATGGATAGTCTCGGTTGATTGGAGCTCTTCGTCTATGGTGGTGGTGTTCTCATGCGGCTCAGGTTGGTAATGGTTGCTCAAGACCCTCTCATGGTTCTGTTGTGTTGCGGTGAGCTTGGTGCTCTTGGTGTTATCTCGACTCATCTTTGCTCAAGGATGGCACAAGATGCCTCTCAAACTGCTATTCGTTCCATTTTTCTGTGGCGGAGCCCTAGTCAAGGTTCGTGTCTGGGATGACACTCATTGATTGTGGATGCTCTTGAGTTGTGCCATGGGGCCGGTATGCCCGCTGATGCGTTCGGCTGTTTGCAAAGTCCTGGTATTGTGATCTCTCGATGACACCCCACATCTACTTGTGTCCCTCATGGTGATGGTCTTATGACTGCTAGCTAGGCCGTGCCTTGTAAGGTTTTCGGCCCCATTTCCCTTATAAACGGGGTTAATTTGTTAAGGTTTTTGATCCGGTTTCCCTTATAAACTGGATCATCACTCTGGCATTTTGGCCACTTTGAGTAATATATTCAGGTGGGGAAACTCCCCCCGGTGATTCTTAAAAAAACAAAGCATCACTCTCTCCGAAGAAAAACTCATCAAACTTTGCCAGAGAAGATAGATATATTGGAGAGCATGCAAAGCTATTTAACTATACAATAGGAAAACCTTAAAATTTCAATTGTATTCACTGAACAATTGATCATAAGATGACGATTCATCACATCCCAATATACACACCATCGATTACATTGAATTGATCCCGATCATGTGAATCGGCTCACGGGAACATGTCTAGGTATTACTATGGACTCTAAGGTCCTAAGGGAACTACTCACACATGGTCATAGAGGCGGCAAGATTGATGACGAAGCCTCTGGCAATGGTTTCCCACTCCGCAGAACACCATAATAGGCCTCCATACTAGGTATTTGCGAAACAGGAACTTGTGGCGGCGAAAAAAATCTTCTAAAACTATGGCGAGAGGTTTCTATATTTATAGGAATTTATGACAGTGGAATGGATGAAAGGCGGTGCAGGTGGGTCCCACGCGGCCTGGTGGCGCGCCAGGTGGCAGTGTGGGCCCCATGTGGCTCCTTAAATAGGCTTAAAAGGATGAGAAAACTGACTTCTCAAATCCCAAGTACTGGAGGATACCTGACGAAAAAGGATGAGAGAGATTTATCTCAGCCTGTCACCGAAGTGCCCAAAAGTGAAACAGGGAGCAGTTGAGACCTGACACAAGTAGAAAAAAAATCAGCGCATGAAATTCTGAACTTAAACATTCCCATAAAGGAAACAACAAGTAGAGATGTGTTCACACACATGAGTGCGAGAAAACTAAAGGACCTTGCTCCTAGAGTGGAAAATTTGGTACAGCAAGAGTTAGCGCCAGATGTGCTCCATGACCAAATGACCATAAATATATTAATATCGGAGAGTCCATGAATGGAGCAACGGTTATTGTCGACATTAACTTTGCTATGTAAATTGACTCAATCATATATCTTGACCCTGAGCCTAACACGCTCGCTGATTGCAATGAAAGATTAGGAAAAGATTAGCATGAGGAAATAACCGTTGAATTATTATCTCTCAACAAAGGAAGGTTTTTGGACTCATTTGTCTATCTCTTCCCCATATACACCCTGTTAGCCATAGATGGATGTTTGTTTGAAAGAGAGATGAAAATGATAAGTTAGCACGGTACAAAGCAAGGCTCATTGCTCAAGGATTTACTCTAGGGCAAGGCGTCAATTTTGAGGAGACTTATTCTCTAGCCATGGATGGAGTTACCTTTATATACTTTGATCTCAACACTACAAAAAAAAGATACATCCGTGACATTTTGGGCCGAACGAAATTTTTTTCTGTCATACATATGACACTTCTATGACGATAATTGTGACAAAACCCGGTATCATCATAGATGTGGTGGGCTCCTACTTCTATGACAAAAAATCATGAGAGAAAATGGGCTTTTTCGTCACTGGGCGGGCGGAGACGCAGCTGCATGACATTCTTTGGGCCGTCCATGACGGAAAAACCGTGGTAGAAGCGAGGGGAGTAAAATTTCGGGAGTTGCGGTTATGGTGGGAGAGCGATGCTGCGTTTCTCTCGTCTGAATGCAGCGTGTGTGCGGCGTTGGCTCTAATCGAACCGGCGAGGCGTTGGGCTCTAATCGAACCCGGCGATTAATCAGAGGGCTACGCGTTATCGAACCCGAGCGATCGATCGATGGCTGTTAATCGAACCCGATGGAGCGATTCGCCGCTCGCCGCTAATCAAGTCGATCGATTGGATGAATAGTGAGTGTTGCGGGGGGGTTTGGATGAACAGTGAGTGGTGGCGTTGCCTCTGGATGAACAGGAACCCGTGGTGTGGAGGGCTGGATGAACAGTAGACGGTGGAGGGGTGGCCGTGGAGGGGTGGTTGAACAGGAACCCATGGTGTGGAGGGCTGGATGAATAGTAGACGGTGGAGGGGTGCCCGTGGAGGGATGGTTGAACAGTATCCGGTGGAGTAGCGCGCGGTGGAGGCTGGATGAACAGGAGCCCGTGGAGGCTGGAGGAGGTCGACGGTAGCCCGTGGAGGCTGGAGGAGGTCGACGGTGGAGATGATGTGGATCCCGTGGAGTCCCGTTGCGGTACGCCACACCCCTCCCGATGAACAGGACGCCCGTTTCGACCGTAGGAGGTCCGTTTCGTCCGTTTTGCGATACGCCACACCCCTCCCGATCAACGGGACCCTCGTTTCGACCGTGGGAGGTCCGTTTCCTCCGTTTTGCGGTACGCCAGATCCCTCCCGATCAACAGGGCCTCCGTTTTGACCGTAGGAGGTCCGTTTCCTCCATTTTGCGGTACGCCACACCCCTCCCGATCAACAGGACCCCGTTCCAAACGTAGTGAAGGAAATATGCCCTAGAGGCAATAATAAAGTTATTATTTATTTCCTTATATCATGATAAATGTTTATTATTCATGCTAGAATTGTATTAACCAGAAACATAATACATGTGTGAATACATAGACAAACAGAGTGTCACTAGTATGCCTCTACTTGACTAGCTCGTTAATCGAAGATGGTTATGTTTCCTAACCATAGACATGAGTTGTCATTTGATTAACGGGATCACATCATTAGGAGAATGATGTGATTGACATGACCCATTCCGTTAGCCTAGCACTTGATCGTTTAGTATGTTGCTATTGCTTTCTTCATGACTTATACATGTTCCTCGTAACTATGAGATTATGCAACTCCCGTTTACCGGAGGAACACTTTGGTGCTACCAAACGTCACAACGTAATCGGGTGATTATAAAGGAGTACTACAGGTGTCTCCAAAGGTACATGTTGGGTTGGCGTATTTCGAGATTAGGTTTTGTCACTCCGATTGCTCGGAGAGGTATCTCTGGGCCCTCTCGGTAATGCACATCACTATAAGCCTTGCAAGCAATGTAGCTAATGAGTTAGTTACGGGATGGTGCATTACATAACGAGTAAAGAGACTTGCCGGTAGCGAGATTGAACTAGGTATTGGATACCGACGATCGAATCTCGGGCAAGTAACATACCGATGACAAAGGGAACAACGTATGTTGTTATGCGGTTTGACCGATAAAGATCTTCGTAGAATATGTAGGAGCCAATATGGGCATCCAGGTCCCGCTATTGGTTATTGACCGAGAATAGTTCTAGGTCATGTCTACATAGTTCTCGAACCCGTAGGGTCCCGCACGCTTAAGGTTCCGGCGATGCTTATATTATGAGTTTATGAGTTTTGATGTACCGAAGGAATTCGGAGTCCCGGATGAGATCAGGGACATGACGAGGAGTCTCGAAATGGTCGAGACATAAAGATCGATATATTGGACGACTATATTCAGACATCGGAAAGGTTCCGAGTGATTCGGGTATTTTTCGGAGTACCGGAGAGTTACGGAAATTCGTATTGGGCCTTATTGGGCCATACGGGAAAGAAGGAAAAGGGCCTTAAGGGTGGCCGCACCCCTTCCCTTGGTCTGGTCCGAATTGGACTAGGGAAGGGGGGCGCCCCTTCCTTCCTTCTCCTTTTCCCTTCCCTTTCCTTCTCTCCTACTCCTACTACATGGAAGGTTTCCTAGTTGGACTAGGAAAGGGGGAATCCTACTCCCGGTGGGAGTAGGACTCCCCTAGGGCGCCGCCATAGAGAGGGCCGGCCTCCCTCCTCCACTCCTTTATATACGGGGCAGGGGCACCCTAGGACACACAAGTTGATCTACGGATCGTTCCTTAGCCGTGTGCGGTGCCCCTTCCACCATATTCCACTTCGTCATATCGTCATGAGCTTAGGCGAAGCCCTCGCCGGAGAAGTCATATCGTCATGAGCTTAGGCGAAGCCCTGCGTCGGTGGAGCATCATCATCGCCACCACGCCGTCGTCGACGGAACTCATCCCCGACACTTTGTTGGATCGAGTCCGGGATCGTCATCGAGCTGAACGTGTGCAGAACTTCGGAGGTGTCGTACGTTCGGTACTTGGATCGGTCGGATCGTGAAGACGTATGACTACATCAACCGCGTTGTTATAACGCTTCCGCTTACGGTCTACGAGGGTACGTGGACATACACTCTCCCCTCTCGTTGCTATGCATCACCATGATCCTTGCGTGTGCGTAGGAAATTTTTGAAATTACTACGTTCCCCAACAGTGGCATCCGAGCCTAGGTTTTTATGGTTTGATGTTTTGCACGAGTAGAACACAAGTGAGTTGTGGGCGATACAAGTCATACTGCCTACCAAATGCATGTCATACTTTGGTTCAGCGGTATTGTGAGATGAAGCGGCCCGGACCGACATTACGCCAGACGCTTACGCGAGACTGGTTTCACTGCTACGAGCACTCGTGCTTAAAGGTGGCTGGCGGGTGTCTGTCTCTCTCACTTTAGTTGAACTGAAAGTGTGGCTACGCCCGGTCCTTGAGAAGGTTAAACGGAGTCTATTTGACGAAGTATCGTTGTGGTCTTGATGCGTAGGTGAGATTGGTTCTTGCTTAAGCCCGTAGCAGCCACGTAAAATTTGCAACAACAAAGTAGAGGACGCCTAACTTGTTTTTGCAGGGCATGTTGTGATGTGATATGGTCAAGACGTGATGAGATATAAGTTGTTGTATGAGATGATCATGTTTTGTTGAAGTTATCGACAACTGGCAGAAGCCCTGTGGTTGTCTCTTTGTTGCATAAGATGCAAGTGCCAAATAATTGCTTTACTTTATCTCTATACGATAGCAATAGTTGCAAGAGCAATAGTTGGCGAGACAACCATGTGATGACACATTGATATAGATCAAGATGATGAAGATCATGGTGTCGTGCCGGTGACGATAAAGATCATGACAAGTACTGTGGAGATGGAGATCAAAGGCGCCAGATGATCATGGCCATATCATGTCACATATTTTGATTGCATATGATGTTTATCTATTATACATCTTATTCTTGCTTTGATCGACGGTAGCATTTTAAGATGATCTCTCACTAATTATCAAGAAGTGTTCTCCACAGTATGCACCGTTGCCAAAGTTCGTCGTGCCTGCACACCACGTGATGATCGGGTGTGATAAGCTCTCGTCCATCTACAACGGGTGCAAGCCAGTTTTGCACGCGGAATACTCGAGTTAAACTTGACGAGCCTAGCATATGCAGATATGGCCTCGAGCACGGAGACCGAAAGGTCGGCGTGAATCATATAGTAGATATGATCAACATAGTGATGTTCACCATTGAAAACTACTCCATCTCACGTGATGATCGGTTATGGTTTAGTTGATTTGGATCACGTGATCACTTAGATGACTAGAGAGATGTCTCGCCTAAGTGGGAGTTCTTAAGTAATATGATTAATTGAACTTTAATTTATCATGAACTTAGTCCCGGTAGTATTTTGCAAATTATGTTGTAGATCAATAGCTCGCGTTGTTGCTTCCCTATGTTTTTATATGTGTTCCTAGAGAAAATTGTATTGAAAAATGTTAGTAGCAATGATGCGGATTGGATCCGTGATCTGAGGTTTATCCTCATTGCTGCATGTAAGAATTATGTCCTTAATGCACCGCTAGGTGACAGACCTATTGCAGGAGCAAATGTAGACGTTATGAATGTTTGGCTAGCTCAATATGATGACTACTTGATAGTTTAGTGCACCATACTTAACAGCTTAGAATCGGGACTTCAAAGACGTTTTGAACGTCATGGACCATATGAGATGTTCCAGGAATTGAAGTTAATATTACAAGCAAATACCCGAGTTGAGAGATATGAAATCTCCAACAAGTTCTATAGCTAAAAGATGGAAGAGAATCGCTCAACTAGTGAGTATGTTCTCAGATTGTCTGGGTACTTCAATCGCTTGAATCAAGTGGGAGTTAATCTTCCAGATAAGATAGTGATTGACAGAATTCTCTAGTCACCAACACTAAGTTACTAGAACTTCGTGATGAACTATAGTATGCAAGGGATGACGAAAACGATTCCGAGCTCTTCGTGATGTTGAAATCGACGAAGGTAGAAATCAAGAAAGAGCATCAAGTGTTGATGATTGACAAGACCACTAGTCTCAAGGAAAAGGGCAAAGGGAAGAAGGGGAACTTCAAGAAGAACGGCAAGCAAGTTGCTGCTCGAGTGAAGAAGCCCAAGTCTGGACCTAAGCCTGAGACTAAGTGCTTTTGCTGCAATGGAACTGGTCACTAGAAGCGGAACTACCCCAAGTGATTGGTGGATAAGAAGGATGGCAAAGTGAACATAAGTATATTTGATATACATGTTATTGATGTGTACTTTACTA
The DNA here is from genome assembly GCA_021605145.1 of Aegilops bicornis. Taxonomy (NCBI): domain Eukaryota; kingdom Viridiplantae; phylum Streptophyta; class Magnoliopsida; order Poales; family Poaceae; genus Aegilops; species Aegilops bicornis. The sequence continues at coordinate 63,684,810 of CM038673.1, read as the reverse complement.
GTGTTCATAGCAACCCCTCAAGATTTGGTACTAGTTCAGTTGCTAAGATTAGTAACTCGAAAAGGAGTTGCAGAATGAACGAGAGACTAGTTAAGGGTGAAGTGACGATGAGAGTTGGAAGTGGTTCCAAGATTGATATGATCATCATCGCACACTCCCTATACTTTCGGGATTAGTGTGGAACCTAAATAAGTGTTGTTTGGTGTTGAGCATAAATATGATTTGATCATGTTTATTGCAATACGGTTATTCATTTAAGTAAGAGAATAAATTGTTGTTCTGCTTACATGAATAAAACCTTATATGGTTACACACCCAATGAAAATGGTTCATTGGATCTCGATCATAGTGATACACATATTCAAAATATTGAAACCAAAAGATGCAAAGTTAATAATGATAGTGCAACTTATTTGTGGCACTGCCGTTTAGGTCATATTGGTGTAAAGCGCTTGAAGAAAACTCCATGCCGATGGACTTTTGGAATCACTTGATTATGAATCATTTGATGCTTGCGTAACCGTGCCTTTTGGGCAAGATGACTAAAACTCCGTTCTCGGAACAATGGAACAAGCTCTTGACTTATTGGAAATAATACATACCGATGTATGCGATTCAATGAGTGTTGATGCTCGTGGCAAGTATCGTTATTTTCTGGCCTTCACAAGATGATTTGAGCAGATATGGGTATATCTACTTGATGAAACATAAGTCTGAAACATTTGAAAAGCTCAAAGAATTTCAGAGTAAAGTGGAGAATCATCGTAACAAGAAAATAAAAGTTTCTACGATATGATCGCAGAGGTAAAATATTTGAGTTACGAGTTTGGTCTTCAATTAAAACAATGTGAAATAGTTTCACAAATTCATGCCACCCGAACACCACAGCATAATGGTGTGTCCAACATCATAACCGTACTTTATTGGATATAGTGCAACTATGATGTTTCTTACCGATTTACCGTTATAGTTTTGGGGCTATGCATTAGAGACAGCTGCATTCACGTTAAAAGGGCACCATCTAAATCCGTTGAGACGACACCGTATGAACTGTGGTTTGGCAAGAAACCAAAGTTGTTGTTTCTTGAAGTTTGGAGTTGCGATGCTTATGTGAAAAAGTTTCATCCTGATAAGCTCGAACCCAAATCGGAGAAATGCGTCTTCATAGGATACCCAAAATGTTGGGTACACCTTCTATCACAGATCCGAAAGGCAAGACATTCGTTGCCAAGAATGGATCCTTTCTAGAGAAGGAGTTTCTCCGAAAGAAGTGAGTGGGAGGAAAGTAGAACTTGATGAGGTAATTATACCTTCTCCCTTATTGGAAAGTAGTTTATCGCAGAAATCAGTTCTGTGACTACTACACCAATTAGTGAGGAAGCTAATGATGATGATCATGTAACTTCGGATCAAGTTACTACCGAACCTCGTGGGTCAACCAGAGTGAGATCCGCACTGCAGTGGTACGGTAATCCCATTCTGGAGGTCAGGTTACTTGACCATGACGAACCTACGAACTATGAGGAAGCGATGATGAGCCCAGATTCCGCAAAATGGTTTGAGGCCATGAAATCTGAGATATGATCCATGTATAAGAACAAAGTATGGACTTTGATGGATTTGCCCGATGATCGGCAAACCATAGGAAATAAATGGATCTTCAAGAGGAAGACGGACACTGATAGTAGTGTTACTATCTACAAAGCTCGACTTGTCACAAAAAGGTTTTCGACAAGTTCAAGGTGTTGACTACAATGAGATTTTCTCAACTGTAGCGATGCTTAAGTCTGTCCGAATCATGTTAGCAATTGCCACATTTTATGAAATCTGGCAAATGGATGTCAAAACTACATTCTTTAATGGATTTATTAAAGAAGAGTTGTATATGATGCAACCAGAAGGTTTTTGTCAATCCTAAAGGAGCTAACAAAATGTGCAAGCTCCAGTGATCCATCTATGGACTGGTGCAAGCATCTCAGAGTTGGAATACATGCTTTGATAAGTTGATCATAGCATATAGTTTTATACAGACTTGCGGTGAAGCCTGTAATTACTAGAAAGTGAGTGGGAGCACTACAACATTTCTGATAAGTATATGTGAATGACATATTGTAGATCGGAAATAATGTAGAATTATTCTGCAAAGCATAAAGGAGTATTTGAAAGGAGTTTTTCAAAGAAAGACCTCGGTGAAGCTGCTTACATATTGAGCATCAAGATCTATAGAGATAGATCAAGACGCTTGATAAGTTTTTCAATGAGTACATACCTTGACAAGATTTTGAAGTAGTTCAAAATGGAACAGTCAAAGAAAGAGTTCTTGCCTGTGTTACAAGGTGTGAAATTGAGTAAGACTCAAAAACCCGACCACGGCAGAAGATAGAAAGAGAATGAAAGTCATTCCCTATGCCTTGGCCATAGGTTCTATAAAGTATGCCATGCTGTGTACCAGATCTATTGTATACCCTACACCGAGTCCGGCAAGGGAGTACAATAGTGATCTAGGAGTAGATCAACTGGACAGCGGTCAAAATTATCCTTAGTGGAATAAGGATATGTTTCTCGATTATGGAAGTGACAAAAGGTTAGGTCAGTAAAGGGTTACGTCGATGCAAGTTTTGACACCGATCTGGATGACTCTAAGTCTCGATCTAGATGCATATTGAAAGTGGGAGCAATTAGCTAGAGTAGCTCCGTGCGAGCATTCTAGACATAGAAAATTGCAAAATACATAACGGATCTGAATATGAAAGACCCGTTGACTAAGATTCTCTCACAAGCAAAACATGATCACACCTTAGTACTCTGGGTGTTAATCACATAGCGATGTGAACTAGATTACTGAATCTAGTAAACCCTTTGGGTGTTGGTCACATGGCGATGTGAACTATGGGTGTTAATCACATGATGATGTGAACTATCGATGTTAATCACATGGTGATGTGATCTAGATTATTGACTCTAGTGCAAGTGGGAGGCTGAAGGAAATATGCCCTAGAGGCAATAATAAAGTTATTATTTATTTCCTTATATCATGATAAATGTTTATTATTCATGCTAGAATTGTATTAACCGGAAACATAATACATGTGTGAATACATAGACAAACAGAGTGTCACTAGTATGCCTCTACTTGACTAGCTCGTTAATCGAAGATGGTTATGTTTCCTAACCATAGACATGAGTTGTCATTTGATTAACGGGATCACATCATTAGGAGAATGATGTGATTGACATGACCCATTCCGTTAGCCTAGCACTTGATCGCTTAGTATGTTGCTATTGCTTTCTTCATGACTTATACATGTTCCGTAACTATGAGATTATGCAACTCCCGTTTACGGAGGAACACTTTGGTGCTACCAAACGTCACAACGTAATCGGGTGATTATAAAGGAGTACTACAGGTGTCTCCAAAGGTACATGTTGGGTTGGCGTATTTCGAGATTAGGTTTTGTCACTCCGATTGTCGGAGAGGTATCTCTGGGCCCTCTCGGTAATGCACATCACTATAAGCCTTGCAAGCAATGTAGCTAATGAGTTAGTTACGGATGATGCATTACGTAACGAGTAAAGAGACTTGCCGGTAACGAGATTGAACTAGGTATTGGATACCGACGATCGAATCTCGGGCAAGTAACATACCGATGACAAAGGGAACAACGTATGTTGTTATGCGGTTTGACCGATAAAGATCTTCGTAGAATATGTAGGAGCCAATATGGGCATCCAGGTCCCGCTATTGGTTATTGACCGAGAATAGTTCTAGGTCATGTCTACATAGTTCTCGAACCCGTAGGGTCCGCACGCTTAAGGTTCCGGCGATGCTTATATTATGAGTTTATGAGTTTTGATGTACCGAAGGAGTTCGGAGTCCCGGATGAGATCAGGGACATGACGAGGAGTCTCGAAATGGTCGAGACGTAAAGATCGATATATTGGACGACTATATTCGGACATCGGAAAGGTTCCGAGTGATTCGGGTATTTTTTGAGTACCGGAGAGTTACGGGAATACGTATTGGGCCTTATTGGGCCATGCGGGAAAGAAGGAAAAGGGCCTCAAGGGTGGCCGCACCCTTCCCTTGGTCTGGTCCGAATTGGACTAGGGAAGGCGCCCCTTCCTTCCTTCTCCTTTTCCCTTCCCTTTCCTTCTCTCCTACTCCTACTACATGGAAGGTTTCCTAGTTGGACTAGGAAAGGGAATCCTACTCCGGTGGGAGTAGGACTCCCCTAGGCGGCGCCATATGAGGGCCGCCCTCCCTCCTCCACTCCTTTATATACGGGGGCAAGGGGGCACCCTAGGACACACAAGTTGAGCTACGGATCGTTCCTTAGCCGTGTGCGGTGCCCCCTTCCACCATATTCCACTTCGATCATATCGTCATGAGCTTAAGGCGAAGCCTGCGCCGGAGAAGTCATATCGTCAGCGGAGCTTAGGCGAAGCCCTGCGTCGGTGGAGCATCATCATCGTCACCACGCCGTCGTCTTGTGGAACTCATCCCGACACTTTGTTGGATCGGAGTCCGGGATCGTCATCGAGCTGAGCGTGTGCAGAACTCGGAGGTGCCGTCGTTCGGTACTTGGATCGGTCGGATCGTGAAGACGCGTCGACTACATCAACCGCGTTGTTATAACGCTTCCGCTTACGGTCTACGAGGGTACGTGGACATACACTCTCCCCTCTCGTTGCTATGCATCACCATGATCTTGCGTGTGCGTAGGAAATTTTTTGAAATTACTACGTTCCCCAACACGTAGGAGGTCCGTTTCCTCCGTTCTGCGGTACGCCAGGCCTCATTTCCATCTCCTGTTCCGTCCAAGCCCTCCCGATGAACACGACCACGCATTCCCTTCCGACCCAGCCGGTTGGCTCCCCATGAACACGACGATGACGCTGTTTCTCCGTTCCGACCCAGCCATGTACGTATGCGCGAGTAGGCGTTCGAGACCCTGCCCGTATGTACGTACGTGGCCGTAATTTCTTTCTTGCACCCTCGCCGATGTACGTACGTGTACATGCCACGTGCGCGCCTCTACTACGACACGTGCGCGCCTCTACATCTACGACACGTGTGCGCCTCTACATCGACCAGTATGTACGTACACGTTCGCGACCAGAATGACAAAGCTACGTACGCTTCGACCAGGTGGGTCCCGACTGTCAGGCACTTCCTTGCGTGCGAAGATGTAGCTGGTGGGTCCCAGCAGTCAGGGGGCAAATCGTTTTTTTGCCCGGACGCACTTCCTTGCATGCGAAGGTGTAGCTGGTGGGTCCCAGCAGTCAGGGGGGAAACGTTTTTTTCGCGAAATATGGTGGCCCGTCCGGTGGGTCCCCGCTGTCAGGTGGAGGAATAATTATTTTGCGCGTAATAAGGAGGCACTTCCTTGCTGCGGCCGTGGACCCAGCTGTCAGCCTCTCCACGTACAGTCCACGTCCGATGGAAGCCGTTCCTTGACCACGTTGACCACACCGTGCCGAGAGCACCAGGGCGGTGGACGACGGCGAGGCCTAGGAAGGGGACGACGCGGAGCCGGGGAAGACGCGGCAGTGGATGCCCACGCGTAGAGGAGTACGAGGGTTCACTGGTTCACTGCGGTGTGAGGCTGCCGTCGCCGCAGAATAATAGGGGGTGTGGGTGAGTAGAGGGATGGCCTGGCCAGCGGTGGGAGTAGTAGGGGGCGGTGAGGCCTCCGCCGCATCATAGCCGGCCACGGGAGGCAGGAGCACGAGGCACGACCGGCGCTGGTTTGGGCGGCTGGAGCAAGAAGACCAGAGGTTGAAGAAGCACTACGGCCGTTGGATGGACATCGTACGGTCACTGGAGCTAGAATCGTGCATATTGACTAAGTTGACAAAGCCCTCTGTCCCCGTCAACTTAGTAGGCCCACAAGTCAGCCTGCCACTATACTGGGTTCCAGCTAACAGGGGGAGTATTCATTTTTTTGTGCGTAATAAGGAGGCACTTCCTTGCGTACGAAGATATAACTGGTGGGTCCGAGCTGTCAGAGCCGACCGCGGGGAGGAGGGAGCAGGCAGTCCCGCCGGCGCTTGTTTGAGCGGCTGGAGCAGGAAGAGCAGAGATTGAAGAAGCACGACGGCCGTTGGATGGCCATCCAACAGTCACTGCTTGTGCGTCAACCTTTTTTTAGGAAAGCCTCAAATCTATGGAAAACAGCATACAACCCATCTGCCATTATTTTTAATAATTTATAGCCCATTTGCTAATTCTTAAGATTTTTTTTGGAGCCCATATTCTTTTTGTTAGCATTACGGCCCATATTATGGCCACGGTTAAAAACTTATACAAAATTTTGCATATTTCGGTGCGGTCGGAACTGTTTTTAATCCCGAAATTTCGACTCACATTCAAATTGATTTTAAAAATAAATGTATATCAATATAAAATCCAACAAATTCTCAACGCATAAATATTAATGTAATTTAAAATCTCAAAATGAAAAAAAGATATTTGAAACTAATTGCCGGTTTGATGTGTTTTAAAAATGTACATCCCATTTCTCATTACTGTTGGGCCATTTTCTGCTTGACCGAATGAAAGCTCTCCTCGTCTTGAAAGATTTGCAGCCCAACAGGCCTGACAAAGCGACTTACTTGGCAAATCACAAAAAAAACTGGGTTGTGCCCGTGGATCCAGCTGTCAGCCTCTACACGTACAGTACTCTCCCGATGGAATGTCGTTGACCATATTGACCACACCGCGCCGAGAGCACCAAGGCAGTGGACGACGGTGAGGCCTAGGAAGGGGACGACGCAGAGCCGGGAAAGACACGGTAGTGGATGCCCACGCGGAGAGGAGTACAAGGGTTCACTGGTTCGGCTGCGGTGTGAGGCTGCCGTCGCCGTAGGGCCTGGCTAGCGGTGGGAGTAGTAGGGGGCGATGAGGCCTCAACGGCAGCACAGCCGGCCACTGGAGGCAGGAGCAGGCGGTCTCCCCGGCGCTGGTTTGGGCGGCTGGTGCAAGAAGAGCAGCGATTGAAGAAGCGATGGGACCGTTCGATTCAAATCCAACGATTCTTGCTGCTAGAACCGCTTGTTGACTAAGTTGACAAGCCTGCGTGCAGACGTCAACGTAGTAGGCCCTGTGTCAGCCTCCCAACCGGTGCGCCCCAGATGTCAGTGGGAGGAATCATTTTTGTTCGCGTAATAAGGAGGCAGTTGATTGCGTGCGGCTAGGCCAGCGGAGGGAGTAGGGTGGGCCGGGGAAGCCTGCACGGCATCACAGTGGGCCACAAGAGGAGGGAGCAGGCAGTCCCGCCGGCGCTAGTTTAGGCGGCTGGAGCAGGAAGATCAGAGATTGAAGAAGCACGGCGGCTAGAATCGTGTGTTCACTGACAAAGCCTTGCGTAAACAAGTCAGCCTCGAAATCTGTGGCGTGTACAACCCATTTGCTATTATTTTTATGATTTTTACTCATTTTCTAATTCATATGGAATTTATTGCAGCCCGTTTTCTATTTTTAGAATTGCCGGCCATTTTCTAGTCAGTAGAGGGTCAAAAAATTAACTAAATATGTGGGAAATTTTTGTCAGGAACGAAATATTCTTAATCAAAAAATTAATAGCCGTACTAAAACAAATTTAAAAATAAGTTAGTACTATGTCATGTTAAATCCAATGAAATACGTATAAGATATCAGTGAAGAAAAAATTCAAAAGAAACTAATATCCCATTTGCTCGTCTTGAAAGATTTGCAGCCCAGTAATTCGGAGAAAACAAATAGGCCTAGCTTGGGTATTCTTCAAAAAGAAATACTGGGCTACCTATTTTCTCAAAGAACTGGTGCATGAGCATTTAGCTTTATTTATTTATTTACTTATTTATGTTTAGGGGACCATGAGCATGTACCTGAGCCGGAATTATGTGAGAGCGTCCCTTCCAGTTAATTATGGGCTTCTCTATTGGGCCTTCATCTGTGGGCTGCATGTTATCAACAAGTGGAAAATGTGTTCCGTACGAAAAATAGTATGAGCTACGTACGGTATGGGGCACTAAAGGATCGAACCGTGCAACGACTTCCAAAACATTGTGTTTGTCGTTCTAACAACACATTTATATTCAACCAACAAATGAAATATACTACTGATTGTACATTGAAACAGCAGCAGCAGCAACCAGGGCTGGGGGTGCAACAGAAGCAGTAAGCAGGCCAGAAGAGTGAAGACGCAGCTCTCTCTTCCAAACCAAACATCAGCCATCATTACAAAAGGGCTACCAAAAAAGAACAAGTGTATGCATCAAACTAAATAAAGATCCTACTACACCAAGTGTATGCATCTAACTAACTGGCTCAGTTAGACGTTACTATTTATTAAGCTGTGGAGATTGGCTGACGACTTGAACCAGATGGGTGCCTGACGGGGGAAACTCCAGCCGGGTCAAAGTCTGATACTTGCGACCCTCTCTCCTACTTTGGGCTGCAGAGCGTGGCGGCACATATCAGGGTATGGTGCATGCAGAGACGCATGGTATGCTGTGTACACACAGTTTTGCCTGATGAACGAAACCGCGCTGCCATCATGATCCTTGCCGTCGGTTATCTCCTGGTTAATCGATAATTCAGTCCGACAAACAGAGAGCGTGTGCCAAGGCTACTTACCAGCCTCCAGTCAAAAATTCCTGAAGGCCCAGAGAAGCTGGTATCCTGCTCAAAGACCTTGCAGTGACTGTGATTGTATTCCGTGAAACAACACGTTCGATACGTGAGAACGATCATCAATCTTTCGTCGTTGTCTGATCGAGCCAGGAACCACCTGCAACTGCCATGCCGCTTTTCTTTGAAAGGTTCTGGGATTAGGAAGGGTAGGGACACCAGGCGGCCTACAACATCATATCAAGTTGGAGTCAAATAAAAAGGGCTCTTGATTTAGTCAATCTTAAGAACAACATGTTATGAGCATGAATATTTTTTCAGTAAATGTTGACAAGAATATAAGCAAGCTATCATGATATCATAGGAAAGTAACATACCGCTGTAATGATCGTTTGTAGCGATGGTGGAGTAGTCCAGCAATACGTCCAGCCATAGAAGGAGTCGACAGCGTAAATGAAGCCCTTGTGTTCAATGGCATCGAGAGAACCATGGAGGATGTAAGATCCTGCGATGGGCGTGCAGATTTATCCACTTACCGCAGTTGACACTGTCGGATAGGCGAGACTGCGGTTGAAGAACGCATAATTAGCCTGAAATCTTTATAATTCCCGGATCTTGTGGGCACTTGACAGATTACAACCTTGAGCAAATCAAACTTGGTATCGTGTTGGCTCTTGTAAGATTCCGAGTATTCAGGTCATGATGCCAAAGCAAAGGCAGTGTTAATCGAAGGAAGGGGATCAATCACCGGGTGTAGACCTCCACGAGCATCCACTGCCGCGACCATCGACGAGCACCATCCAAGACGTGTTCATGCCGACCCAAAGTACATACCGTTAATGTAGCCGAGGTCGACAGGATCGGATCGCGATGAAGGGTTGATGCTCGCCACCCTATGATCGTTATGCTGCGTGACACGCCGTTTACGAAGATCGGCGGCATCGCAAGCAAGGAGCTGGCTTAAAAAGCTCCGGCCTGAGGGCTTTGAGTAAACGGTATAGCCCCGACGAGCACGCGGCGAGCGCCATGGTACTGAGATTGTCCACACACGAAAGAATGAGCTTGATTACCTCTATGGGGAGCGAATTCCAGCCACTCTTTCGGCGGACGCTGCTCGGTTCTGCCATTGTTAGTGCTTGGGTTTCAGACGAGGGGGGGAGGCGCCTTAGCGGGGATGGAAGCTTGGACGAGATTATGTGCGGACAAAGATGGAGAAGCGAATATGTGCTGCGGGAAGTGGATAGGTGATGATGACTATAGCACGCCGCTTGACTTACGAGACACATACCAGCAGCGTAGGGTCATATCGATGATGCCAGACAACTTGCTTGACTGATCACAATACTGGTACTCCCTACAGTACCTACTACAGTACTATGCCCTAGCTTGCTAGAGTAGAGTAGTAGAGTAGGACTCTGCTCTACTACTAGCACCGGAGGAGTAGTATATTCTAATCTAAAATAGTTACAAACTTCGATGCCCGATCGTGGAACTACTACGAACCGTGCTCAAAGACCGTGTCTCACGTGGTGTTTGGACTTATATGCAAAAAATAGCAAGATGCCCGTGCATTGCACGGCACACCATCATCACCAACTCGGTTTTTCTCTACTCCTACTCCTATAAAAGACTCAGATGGTGATGATGGAGGCGAGGAGGCGTGTTCAGCCGGGCGTGCAGCGGACGGCGCAACACTATTCGATTTGTTATAAAGAAAAGTACTTGTAGAGATAGAGACATAGGGAGGAGCACGAGGTAAGGCCTTATCTATAAATGTGGAGAGAGGTGCGGGCATCTTTTGTAAAATTATCATAGTTGGCTTTATATCCGTCAGATATAGATCGGACGGTCTATATTACAAGATGGCAGGCAAACCATCATCACCAACTCGGTTTTCTGTAAGAGTAGATATATATAGATATAGATAGATAGAGACTAGGGAGTACTAGTAAGGACACCATCTACTGCTTCGTGTGCTACTCCTGCGCTCCATTCGGTGGCTATAGCCCCTACAGCCACTCCCTCCTGCGCTCCATTCGGTAGTATTTGTTGAAATCTGGGAGCGCACTCTCGCGACTGCCGGCAGCCACGACTTCACCGACGACGACTTCTTCCCCAACCTCGGCAACCTCTTCCTCAACGACATGGGCGACAACCTCAACGCCAACGGTGCTGCTCCCGTTGCATCGTATGTGTTTCTGTCCTTCCTGTTCGAAATCGTGGTAGAATTCATGTTTCTACTCTGTATCCTACTACTATGCTAGTCCACATGATTAGTTTCATCTCTGTTATAGCCGTCATGATTTATTTTGTGCTTATTCGGATTAAATCTCATAGTAACTTGCTCACATATTCAACTGGCGCATAGCGTCCCCTACAGCCACTCCCGTTTCATGGACGGCCTGGTCGATGCCTCCAAGGAGCCCTTTGTCCACTGCTATGAGTGCCCGATGTCGTTTTGTGGCTCGCCGACGGACATGGTGCATCACCTCACGGATGCGTGCAGCGGTCACTGCTGGCCCTTGGCGGAGAACATCAAGTACGACACGTGCTACCGGTTCACCATGCCGGAGTCGCTGGAGGATCACCGCCGCCTGCTAGTCTCGGAGGAGGACCGCAGCGTCTTCCTCTTGATCATGGGCACCGGCGAGGCTCACAAGCAGGCCGCCGCCTCGTTTTGTAGAAGCGCGTATGTGGGCGCTGCACGACGCCGATAATCGGCATGAGGCAGATGTACGGGTGCAAGGTCAATGTTACTACCCCTCTGGGTCACGTGGGCGGCGAAACCGGCCTCATCGGACAGTTGGAATCTGAGGAGTTGGGACTATCCCGGCAATGTGGACTTGGAAAACCCATGGCATCCATTCTATCCTTTACCCACCGACTCGGTGCACGGGGACTCCAAGGAGGTTCACCTGGACATACGCATTATCAAGTGCACTTAGAAAACATGTAGTGTGTGTGTGGGCGCTTATGGCCCGTGTCTTTGCCGCTTTTGATTTACGGAAGCTTGTCGTTAAACTTGAGTGGCTTTCGCGCAGTCCTTCCTTTGAACTGCTCCTCTCGGTGAGCTGATGTAAGACACTTTGGGTTTCATTTGATAATGGAACCGGGAGGAGCCTCCTGTTCTTCTAAAAAAATACGCATTATCAAGTTAAATGTTGATAATTAGTCTTCGCTCAATGTAATCCGCTGTCTAAGCATGTGGAGACTTCCATGCAGGATCTTGCTCTATTGGAGTATCGCGCATGAATAAAAGTGTATCCGTTTATGGTTTAGTCTAGAATCTTCCATGTATGAATTTTTACTACGATCGGTGAAAGACTTACGATGAACCATTTCTTACATCTCCTCTACCCCTTGCAAGTCATCCTGATTTAATCCCTCCGTCTAGGTGTATAAGGGCATGGTTAATATTACTTAATAGTATAGCCAACTGTTGACTATAAGAAAGTGCCATGTCATCTGTAGCCAACATGTATAACAATCGATACTCAAAAACTAATTCTTAAAGATCATTTCTTGCAAAGCACAATAAGTGTTATTTCTTCACAAGTTTTGGATGCAGGTTGAACAGTTGAACACTTTTGTTTGCAAAAGATACCTTTTTATATATTTCACCCGGATGTTTGTGAGCTCTAGAGATGAGATAATATCCGAAGAAACCTATCGATACCCGTTACATATGAGATGACCCCCATATCCTTTGTCAAAATAAACAACTCCCCGATCAATGCATTTTGCTCTTGATTGCAGCATACGAGCACCTTACTACTATAGATTAGTACGACCAAAAATTGAACTAACATTATATATAGTACGATAAATACTGATGCATGTCACCTAAAATAATATCATTCAAAACTATGTTCAAATACAAATCCAACGATATAGTTTTTGTTGACATGCACTAACAATTTGTTAGTTAAATCTTCAGCCAAATTCAATGGGGGACTAATAAACCACGACCGATGTAGTACAAGTGTAGAGGGCAGCGCTGCACGGGAGTCTCACCTCTCACCCCGCTCGTGGCACGGCAGTAAAGCCGTCATATCACAAAACCCAACCACTCCCAGTAATAAATGGCCTGGTAAAATAAACGGACAAGCAACCATCACATCCCTCCGTCTTTTTTGCATTTCATCTCTCTGCATTTACTTTCTCCAGTTCATCTTCCACACTCGATCCCTAGCTACTACTCCTAGGGCCAGTTCTTTTGGCGGCTTCCCCAGCTTTTCCCACAAGACTAGTCACAGTGGAGAGTAACAATAAGGCGCCTCACTCATTTATTTGGGCTTCTAAACTACTACTCCGTCCTGATTTATTCCTCACCATTGTAATTTGTGCTAAATTTTGACCAAAGATTTAACTGATAAAATGTTACTCAAAACACTTAGGCGTGGTGCATCTAGGTGTGTAAGTCATCTTACGAAAACCAAATAATCCGAAAACACTTAGGCGCGGTGCATTAACTTCTACCTCGTTTCTTGTTTCTTGACATATCAACCAATAAGAGATAAAGAGTGTGCATGCTTTTAATGACTTGAGATATCAAACACGACATGCAGTGGTTAGTTCATTGCATGCAATACTATTAATTAGCAAATAAACATTAACGTTTCTCGTTTTTCTCCTCCTCCTTGGTCACGGTGCACAGAGAAATAACCACAGAGAAGGAAGCTAAAAGTAAACAATCAAACGAGCATTTTTGCATTTGTTTTGCATTGAATCGTTTCACAAGCTTGACTAGTGCTGTTTTTTTACTTTTACAAAAACCGCATCGTAATGTTCAAACGTGCATTTGCACGTACATAAGTAATAGTAGTACTCCCTTCGTCTAGGTGTACAAGTCTTCCCTCCTTGGTCACCGTGCACAACCAAAGATGACTTATTGACCTGGACGGAGGGAGTAGCACAGTCTGCAAGCATATATCAACAGAGACGTGTAGTCCGATAGTATACAGTAAAGTTTGTGCTATATGCACGTACTTTCCAAATGTGTAATAATACACAACGTTTCCAAACTTTCCCTTTTACATACTTAATTAAGGACGCTAAAAATTCCTGAACGTTCGGGATTTATCATTTGCGTCCCAAAACTAATGAGATCGCCTTACGAAACAAAAATTATACTCCTCCTAAAAGCCACGGCGCTCGCAGGAGCGCTTGCGGCGCGCCACGAGTGCCCTGGTGCGCGGCCGTTTCCCAGCGCGCCGACACAACGCCTCTTCCTCAGCCTCGCAACTCGCGAGGTGCTGATTGGCGGCTTGCCGACGGTGAGCGCGATCTAACCGGTGTGGTGATCCGGCGCCAACATGTACTCCTCCTGGCTAGAAGCGTGCACCCGGTCCACGTACCGCCAAGCGTTTATGAGGCGCTTGGGCCCGACTGCACTCAGGGCGTCGGCACGGGCGTCCTCCGCCACCCTCGCGGCCCTCGCACAAGCCTTCTGCCAAAGAACCAATTGCTTGACTCTATCGGAGGCGACATAGATCTCCCAGAAAGCTTGTTGCGCGACGCGCTTCTCTTCCTCGGCCTTCTTCTCCGCCTCTATTTTGGCGCGCTCTGCTGGAGGCAAAGCCTCCCACAAGGCGACATCCATTTCTTTCCAAAGCTCCTCAAGGCTGGGGGCTCGGCGGGCGGCGCGGCATTCTCCTCGTAGCGGGGAGCCGACGCGTCCTCCGACGCGCGTGCTGGCGAGATTGGGAACACCGACGCGTCCACCTCGACGCGTCGTGGCGAGGAGCGGAACGCCGACGCGTCCTCCTCGACTAGTGGCGGCGAGGAACGGAACAGTGACGCGTCGCGTCGCGGCGAGGAGCGGAACGTCGACGCGTCCTCCTCGACTAGTGGCGGCGAGGAATGGAACAGCGACGCATCGCGTAGTGGCAAGGAGCGGAATGTCGACGCGTCCTCCTCGACTAGTGGCGGCGAGGAACGGAAAGGCGACGCGTGACCGTCCGCGCGGTGCAGCGAGGGGCTCCTAGGGCTTGGGAGGGGAGATGCCATGGTGGTCGATGTGAGAGGGAGGGGGAGGAGATAGCGATGAACGTGAACGTGAGGGGGAGGAGATAGCAATGTCGTGGGAGGCGCAGTATTTATAGCGAGCAATGGCACACCTGCGTAAGATATGGACTGAGCTGCATCGACTTAATCGGCAGGTCGATTCGCCAGCGACATGTGGGCCAAGACACTGCTGGGCCCATATGTCAGTGACCCAATGCACCTGAAGTTAAGTAAAAGCTACGTGGGCATATTTGTTGGAGTAAATTACGGGGGAGCGAAGGGGTGGAAATATTGCTGGTCACAACGGATTGGACGAGCGTGGGGGAGAAGAGTCATGCATGCAGATTTTTTCACACGGGGTGGAGTGGTGGGACCGCCGGAGGGAGAAGGGGGGTTTGGCAGGCATATTGTTTCCACACATGGAGAGGAAAAGATTTGGAGACGAACGGGCTTCCTGCAGGTATGGGGAACGGTGCATAATAAGTCATCTTGCATGCCGGGCTAGGTATAGTCTCAAGTCATTAAAAACATACACGCCCCACACATGTTCATATTTCAAGGTGCACGAAATTATTGCATGCGACGATTAAGGCTGGCCATCATGGTGGTATCTTAGCTGGTATCATGCACACGGGAATAGCAAACATGCTGATGTGGCAAAGAAATTAAAGAAGAGAGGGGGGTTAGACTAACTAGTGTTCATGCATGCATTGGTAAACACATTTTTTGTGAAGAACGACAACATTAGTTGAGTACTTTTGCAGACTTCAAAAACTATTCCACCGCCTCTACTATCTTGCTAAGAGTAGGTGAAATTTTTGAGTCGAGCCCTTTAAACTAGAAGGGAGGTAGTGGTACTCTAATAGCTAGGTGTGTAAGTCATCTTACGAAAACCAAATAATCCCAAAACACGTAGGCGCGGTGCATTAACTTCTACCTCGTTTCTTGTTTCTTGACATATCAACCAATAAGAGATGAGGGTGTGCATGCTTTTAATGACCTGAGACTATCAAACATGACATGCAGTGGTTAGTTCATTGCATGCAATACTATTTAATTAGCAAATAAACATTAATGTCTCTCATTTTCCCCTCCTCCTTGGTCACGGTGCACAACCTAAGTTGACTTACTCACCTAGACGGAGGGATTATCAACATTCACAATGTCAAATCAATATTTTTACACTCATTATAAAACGTAGTTCTTATACTCATTATAATCAGTATTGTAGATATTGATATTTTTAGTATAAATTTGGTCGTGGGATTTCATTGATGCCTGTCAAAGCGTGGAGGAAGCGGAGCTTAGGGCTTGCATTGCCGGTCTCTACATAGGTATTTCTCTTCATAATCCTGTAATTTTAGAGACTGATTGCGCTTTTGTGGTAGCATCTCTTGCATCGGGGGACTATGACAGGTCTGCTATGCGTGACCTGAAGATGAAAGCGTTGAGCATCTCGAAGTTGATCAACAATCTTCAATTGTCAAAGATTAGCCGTTTGGCCAATAAGGTGGCACACTTAATCGCTAAGTATAGCTTTGACAATATATTAGATGGTATTCTTGTAAATAACGTACTGCCCTGTGTGGTGAATATTGTATCGAATGAGTGTACTAGTGTGGATGATTAATTAATATAAGGTGGTGTTTAAAAAAAGTATATATTTGGTCAAACACTTTGCAAACAGTTGACGGGAGTAAAAAGGACCAGAGGGAGTATCATGCATGCGGAGTAGGCAAAAAAGAATTGCTCATTTTTAGCCGGTCGAAGTCTCAAAGGGCGCGACCGTGCGAGGGAGGCGAAGGTTGTGGGAGGCGCGACGGTTGACGGAATTAAGTGAAGTTACATCCACGCGCCGGCATGGCGTGCGAACAGGCAGAAGCTATACCGTCAGGCCTACGATATGGGTCTAGAGGAAATGACATCTAGTGGGTCCCGCATAGTTCTCGAGAACTCTTTGGGGGCTTGCAACCGTTTATCCACCGGGCAAGCCAGCAACCCCACGCCGTTTGCACGCCCTACTCGTCCCCGTATTCTACCTCACAACAGTTCGCTCCCAGTCGTCCCGTCCTTTCACATTAGTTCGCTCCCAGTTTTTGCGGGGTACAACAGTTCAACTTCTCCTAACCCTCCTCCAAAATCCATGGCCTCCCAAATCTCCATGGTCGCCGCTGAGTACCAGGTTAGAGCCATCACCGGTGATCAGTTCATCGTCATCTACACACGTGGATCCGCGACGGTGAAAGCATGGCTTGCTCGCTTCCTACGCATGTTCAACAGTTCAACGGATGAATGGGTCGCTGGGCTAGATGTTGAGTACACCACAGTCCTGGGACGAGAGAAGGATCTAAAGGACGAAGAGAGGAAGAAGCCCACCGTGATCCAGGTTTGCATACATAACGTTTGCTTGGTCTACCACATATGCCATGCCGACGTTGAGTGCCAGGATTTTAAGAACTTCCTCAAGGACAAAAGAGTGAAATTCGTTACTGTAGGCTTTAAGAACGACAAAGAAGTCCTGCGTCGGATAGGTCTCGTTGTAGGCCAGCCCTTCGATCTCCAGAAGGCAAGCCTGGTGTCCTCCTCTCAACCTTCAATGCTGACCCTGGCAGCAGCCATGATTGATCCTTCGTACGCTAAACTGAAGAAATCTCATCACGAGTTTCATCATGCATGGGAGTCGAAGACATTAGATGAAGATCACATCCTGTACGCAGCAATGGATGCCTACCTTTGTTTAAATATCTACATGGGTTGGATGAAGAAGCAGAGCCCAGTGTCCAGTTCAAGCAAAGAAGCGTCAACGAAGAGGAAGAGGAAGAGGGACAAGGACGAAGTCGAGGACGTGGACTCGGACTCCAAGTAGGTGGCAGTGCCATCGCTCATGCTGGTTCTACTGCAGTGTCAAGCTGACTAGTTGCTTAGTTTATTTTCAAGGGTGTGTTGTGCTGAGGCCCCAACAGAACTTGTTTATGTTCTTTCTCGTTATTTGAACTGTTTAGTACATAGAGTATTACTAGTACTGTGTCTTACTACTGTTCTTCTTGCAGCTGGTACTACTGCTCGTACCTTTGTGTTCCCACTGTACTTAATACGTTCATACTAGTAGTATAATTTGGGTCAGTCGATTTGTGAAAGAAGTTCGACGGAGCGAAGGAAGAAGACGGCAGAAGAGGTGGAAGAAGCCCTTCTAGCCATCCATGTTGCATCAAACGGCTCACATGAGTCGACTGACCCAAATTGCTCCTTCAGATTGCAGGATCCACGTGGCATCCAAGGTCTCGAAGGTAGATTCCGCGTCCGCACCCGGTTTGTGGGCTCGACACGTGCGCGACCGGCTTCCGCCGCGACAGCCACCATGCGCGCCTCCTCCGCGCGGGCGGAGACGACAATGACACGCTTAGTTCCTCCTCGCCCGGCGTGCTGGAAACGCGCTCGTCACCTCCTCCTCTTAAATGCGCTGCGTGCATAGGCAGCGGCTCCACCAGCTACTTTCAGCGTGCTTGGCAGCGCGGTAGCATGGCGAGGAGGACTGCGCAGACAACGTGGTAGGCGAGCCTTCGGCTTCATGGCACAGGGATGGCGGCAACACGGCGGTGATGGTCGAGAAATTGTTGGCCGGAGCAGGCGGGCGCCGGCATGCGCAACGGCAGCGGCGGCATATTGATGAGTGCGCATATGGGAGCTTACTTTAGTTTTATATGACGTTGGTCAAACTTAAAAGAAAACCCTAGTGCACGTAAACATTAGACTTAGGCAGCATTTTTTTGAAGTTAGTACCACAACCACGATACGGAATCCTGTGCAAGCATGTGAACCGCGGCCGCGCGGTCGATCAAACGGTGCGTCACCGTGTCGCGCTCGAAGGACATCCACCGAACCTTTTTGTGTGTGAAAACAATCCTCGAATATTACTCAACTTTTTTTTCCTGGGAAAGTTCTTGACGCTGCAATATTTCCATATATTTGAATTTAGCTCCAAATTGTGTTTATTTGGATTTGGACGTTTTAGGTGCGCCCTAGTTTTTTTAATACTTATTTTGTGTGTGTGACCGAGAGAGAACGTGTGTATGTGTCCATATGCGTGTTGTGTCGGAAGGGCAATGTGGAGACGGTGTGCATGTGATACAGACATAGAGAGGTGTGAATGTGCAAACGATCATGCATGAGTGAGACATAGACAGATGCCGATATGTTGTGTATACATGATAGAACGGTCTTCTAGTTTACTTGTGTGTGTGTGTGAGAGAGAGAGAGAGAGAGAGAGAGGGAGAGAGAGAGAGAGGAGCATCCGTAACACAACAACCATCTCTCTCGATTTGTCCGTCCCTCACACGATCGCATGCAACATATGCATCAACGCGCACATTTTGACACCCTCACTCGGCCCCTGCCCACCTCAAGGCCCGTGCAATCTCTTCGTGAATACCCATTTCTCTCCTTAGGTTTGTTTTCGCTCAATATCTGACACACACACACACACACAACACAACACACACACACACTCCCCCGAGCACACAATTCATACCCATCCAAGGTTATACGGCGACCACTCTCGCTTGTGCTTCTTTGCACCCCAACATGCACAACACCTCAATCTTCAAAGAGGGCATCAAGCAGATCGAAGACGGCGACCACACCGCTAGAGAATGCGGGTCATTTGGAAGCAGGGTGATGTGACGACGGCTGACTGACTCCTCCCCCCACCCTCTCTCTCTCTTGCACAAAATTACCAATCCCTCTCTCCCACGCACAAAATTGTCAATCCCTCAACCCATGAGATCCTTCCCCTCTCATCCATGTTTTTCCAGCTCTCTCATCAAACATGTTGTCTCTTCTCCTTCCACGTATACAGAATCACGTATATTACATGTCTCCATCTTTCTCACAGACCTAACTTCTTCCTCTCTCTTTCTCTCTCTCTCTCTGTGTGTGTGTGTGTGTCTCGTTAGGTTTGTCTCCTACTCTCTCGTCCACATACATACAATCTTTCCCGCCCTATCTGCTCCATCTTCAAAAGCTCTCTCTGCACGTTTCATTCACACAATGGGATATGTCAAAATGTTGCTTCTATAATGGCTGATGTAGAGTTTTGGTTGTTTTTGTTACATCCTACAAAGTAATAACTATGAAATGCATTTAGATTCTCATTTGACTGGGATTATGTGAGTTTGAGCATGTTGTGAAGTACTATAGACCTTGTATACATCTTGGGATTTGACAATGATTGTAACTATTGAATTGTATAGACCATTACATTCAAGTCAATAGCCTAATATATTTATTTCACAATTTCAACAAATGATCAGTTCACTACAAACTAAGAAAACAAATGTGTACTCCCTCCGTTTTTATTTAAGTCCGGCGTATTAGCATTGGTCAAAGTCAAGTTTTGTAAACTCTCGAAAGCTTATAACAAAAAATATTAACATATACAATAACAAATAAATACCATTAGATTCATTATTGAATGTACTTCCACATCATACATATTTGTTATGGTAAATGTTTATATTTTATATAAACTTGGTCAAACTTTAGGAAGTTTGACTTCAGTCAAACCTAATATGCAGAGTTTACTACTACTACTCGCTAGTTGCTTAGCCGAATCACTCAACATGCCACACGGGGAGTCCAGTGTCACAAAATTTTGAGGTCGGCGGGAAAATCTCCCGCGACCCTGATTCGAGCAGTGGGAAGTTACCATCATAGCCTTCGAAACAGGCCTACTACGACGCTTGGTAGGGGGCTATTTTCGTAACTTCAGGTTCACCCTACCCAGCCAGCCCCACTCCAGCACCCAGAGTAGTACACCTGAATACTCCCCATTTTCTATCCCCACCACAAAATAGACTTCTCCACGGCACCGCAGCCTTCGTGCTCCTCCCCTTTACATCGGCGCACTCGTCCACCGCAGCGCATCTGCCTCATCGACGACCTCGTACGCCGCACTGGAGCCGGTCCACCGTCATCGTCGTAGACGGAGCCTCTTCCCCGGCATCGTCTTCCATGGTCTCGGATCTGCTTCCCGGAAGCCGACGCCAAGCGCAGAAGTACCACCGTCGTGGACAATGAACTGACTCCCGTTGCCGACCATGACTCACAGAGGCCGCCGCGACCATCGTTCTCCTCCTCGATTGGTAATGTGTGTATTGAATCACTTAGCAGTACATGTTCAGTTCCAATTTTGTTCATACCTACCCTTCAATTTTCCTGGGTTCTATTGTTCCCGTAAAAGTAATTGGTTATAACCTACATTGTCCAACAGAATATCAGCTAGTAATTGTGCGTCGCTCAGTATCGCTATTTGTGCTTGGGTAGGTTTTTCATCAGCAACCAGCAGTGTGGCAAATGATGGAAAGGTTTTTAGAACTAGCAAGATGCCCATGCGTTGCACGCATCAAGATGCATTTGTATGAGTAGTTTATCTTGTGGGAGAAAAGGATGAACGAGGGAAGGCCTTAGCAAATCTGGAGAGGGGTATGGGTATCTTTTTGCAAAATTCCCATTTGTTTCCTTCCTATCTGCCAGATATAAATCGTACCACCTATATTGCAAGAAAAAAAGTATAGAGAAAAAAAATAGACAGTAAAGGAAGTAGAGATAAATATTAAATATAAAATATAAAATAGATATAACCGTAGAGAAGAGAGTATAGATAGCAGAGACGTCGGGAAAGGATCGCGCGCGCGGGGGAAAAAGCAGCAGGGCGTGCGCTAGTTTTTGGCGCGCGGCGTCCGGCACGCTTTATAAAAGCCAACGCCCTCCCACTGCTCTGTGCCTTGCCACCGCTCTGTTTCTCACCACCGCTCTCTCCCCGCTCTTTTTCGCCTCGCTGCCGCCGATGCAGGAGCGGGCGCAGGAGCTCGCGCCTCTGCCACGGCTTAGCACCTAGGAGGATCGTCGCGACAACCGGAGGCGGGAGCACCGTCTCGGCATCACCGAGATGGACGAGGAAACCATTGCGCTGTGGCGCCAACACTTCCCGCAGGACATCATCAACGAGCGCGAGTTCTTCGCGCAAAGGAGGGCGGAGAGGGATAAGAGGAGGGTGGAGCGAGCCGCCTATCGCGAGGACAAGCGTAGGTGAAAACCGGACGCTCAATTCAACATGAGGCTAGGAGCAGCGTCGCCCTGGGAATCCGACGACGATCGGTATCTTCACGCCTACAGTCAGACATTAGAGGAGGACATCACCGAGGAGCAGTCGGACGACGAGGAGTAGTTGAATTATCTTTTTTTATCTACCTATGCTGAGAACTATCCTGTACTCTCTAGTATCTACTTCTCGATCTCAGCACTGTAAACGCTTTTTAAAGCACCACGCGTTGCGATTCTGTTGGAGATGCTCTAACATGGCAGACGAGTGCTTTAATGTTGCCCACAAGATGCGCGAGTATTACTAGTAGTATTTTTCTTGCCATGTTGAGATTTTGAAACCACGAGTGTGAACATGCAGAGGAGCAATGAAGACCAAACACGGGATATTTGGGACATCTTCAAGGAGCGTGGCAAGTTAAAGAGGAGCTGCATCGAACCTGTAAAACGAGCTTTGGTAAGTAACACCCTTTCAATTACTTTCGTTTAGCCTCGTGTTCTTCGATGTGTATATGTTGTAGTTTCTGTTTCTCTTAAGCATGGTGTTCTTCGATGTGTAATAAGAAGAGTCTTAATCGTCCTAATGCTTTCGTTTTTAACTTGATGTAGGAAGTGGGTGTTCTCACCGTGTAGTCTGTTTTTATTTCTTTTCCTTTTGAATTCACTTCTCAAGTTACATTTATCTGGCTTCTACTAAATGGATCTAGGTTTCTCTGAGTATTGATCTAAAAAGAAGTAACTTCATGTCGATGCAGTTCTGCGAGGAGGGAAGTATGGTCAACCTCGAGATCATGTTTCCAAAATGAGGCTGGATTACACACAAGGTGCCAGTTCCCTAATGATGCTGGATTAGACACAAGGTGCAAATTCCTAGATGATGCTGGATTACACACAAGCCAGGTGGAGTCGCTACCTATTCGTGTCCTCGTGGCATTAGTAAAGGCTGAAAGAAAGCGTGCAGCAGCCCTTGAGAATGTAGCTGAGTTCCTGAAGAAGTGAAAAGAGCAATCAGATGCTCTCTTCACCCAAGCCAAAGAAGAGATGGAAGAAGCCAGAAATAAGCTAGCAGAGGCAGAGCAGGCTAGGCGTCTCCTGCTATCTAAAACTGTTGTCAATACAAAATTTCCTTCATAATAGCTAGGTTCAAATGTTTATCCAACAAGATGCCTCATAGATGTCTCAGTGCATCTACCGATGTGGCACAAAATGTTTTTTGGGTCATGTAATAACAACAATTACTTTCCAAACAATAACAGATGAAGCATTGGACATGCTATAGTTCACGCACAAGCCCGACATTCCAAGTCCAACTTCCACATAAAACTCATGTTCACAGATATCTGCACATTCATACATAATGTCCACAACCATGATTCACTTTAAAGCCAAAAAATGCGAGGAGAGTTATAAATAAAGAAAAACCTCTACTAGTTCCTGCTACCGGTGCGAGCACAACAAGTAAAGACCATGCGTAAATTAATTATATTTTAGTCATTTTTGTGTTCTAAAATGCCTGTCATTTCATGAGAAGGGCGTGTTGCCAAAGACACGCGTGGATTCAATGAAGGCAGGTGGGGCAGTCTTAAGTTGGTTGCACGCGGCGAGGAGGCGTGCTCAGCCGGGCCTGCAGCGAGTGCGGCCCTCTTGGCCGACGCGCCGGTTCAATGCCTGTGCTACAAGAGGTCGCGTCCGTGTCAGATCAATCACTCCCTCCAGTCCTTTTTTGTTTGGGTATAACAAAATCTCGTTTTCCATTCACATTTTACAAGTAAAATTCGTGGACAAACTTTGACCCAAAGTACGATGGGGACTAGTAAACCAGAATGGTGGTAGTAGTTTTTTTAATCAAAGAAGGGTTTCCCCTTCCGATTACTTGAAACCAGCATCCAAATCTAAACCATAGTATTTGCGCTAGAACTACCAGGTTCAACATCTCGTAACATAAACCCATACAACCATACGCCAATCGTTCTAAAAACTACTTACTACTTATAACGTGCCATTTAAAATCGGAACTCTTAACCCCGCTAAAAAACGATATTTTAAACGTGGCTACTCGGTCTGTGGCAACTGGCGAACCACTGCGCTCCAAGTCGTTCACTTGTGGTCCCGACCATCAACTCCTACAAAGGTGCTCCACCATGTACCCGGTACACGCGAATGCAACAATCATGCACCTAGGGTTCTAGGGTTTATTTGTTAACGTCGCCTTTACGCAACACTCATGTGTGCGAGACAGCGAGAGGCCGACTGCGTGCGTGTGCCTCTTCTCTTCGTATATGTACTCCACCATTTGTATGGTGTCCAAAAAATTATAATAACTACTAGCAATGTGCCAATGCGTTGCCACACGATCAAAGTAGATTAATACATATTCACCGATTTGATAGAAAAAAGTCTAGTTTTGAAATACATATATCACTAAAAATATGTTATGTTTCACTCAAAATATATTCCTTTGGCGGTTTTGATGAGATAAGGGAGGCACGTTGTTGGTTTCAAGATTCAAGAAGTGGTATATGTATAATTTCTACTCTTACTAGCAAGATGCCCGTGCGTTGCACGGAACATCAAAATCTTGTGGGAGAAAAGGATGAACGAGGGAAGGCCTTATCTGCAAATGTGGTGAAGAGTGTGGGTAAATTGCCATATTTTCCTTCCTATCCGTCAGATATAAATCGGACGACCTACATTGCAGGATGGCAGCCCACCATCATCACCAACTCTATTTTTTATCCCTACTCTTATAAAAAGCATTGTCGGTGATGATCGTGTGCCTGCCATCCTGCAATATAGGCCGTCCGATCTATATCTCGACGGATAGGAAGGAAACTATGGCAATTTTGCAAAAGATACCCACACCCCTCTCGACATTTGCAAATAAGGTCTTCCCTCGTTCATCCTTTCCCCCACAAGATAAACTACTCATACAAATGCATCTTGATGTTCCGTGCAACGCATGGCATCTTGCTAGTTGTTGCAAAAAGCCCATGTGTGTGTGAGAGAGAGGGAGAGTGGAGGAGGACGGAGTGCATGTGTGACAAAGACACAAGTAGTGTGTGTGTGCGATAGGTATCAGCTTAAAATGAGGCGATAGTGTGTGTGTGCACGATCGAGAGGGCGTGTCTCAAGAAGGGAAGAAAAAGCTACATAGATACAAGGAGAGAGAGAGAGAGAGAGACATGTATGCGATGGTGGAAGCATGAGCGTGCGGGTGTATAAACCTATCTAGAGGCTAGCTAGTCGATAAATGCTTGTGAGAGAAATACGAGTCAGGGTGCGAAAGCGAGAGTTTTGTGTGTGTGTGAGAGAGACGGTAGTCGGGAAGGGGGTGGAAGCAGGAGTTGTGTGTGTGTGTGTCTGTGAGAGAGAGCGAGAGGATACGGTAGTCGGGGTTGTCTGATCGGTGTCAGTCTGGGATGGAGACGAAAAGGAGACCGCAACAAATGTTGTGTCTACAGGAGAGAGAGATTAATTTTAGTGGTATGAGTCATATGTAGAGACATATAGGGTGTGTGAGAGAATCCCATAGAGAGAAAGACAAAGTGAAAGACGAGTGGAGACTATGTGTGTGGTGGTGAAAAAGAAAGCTTAGGTACCGAGTGATACCAGAGAACAGTAGAGACATGAGAGATAATGAAAACCGTGTAATGTATAATGATAGGGAGAGTGTGGCACTTCTCAAGCGAGACGTCGAGAGACCATGTTTGCGAGGATAGGAGAAACATGAAGTGAGCGTGCGGGTGAGCTGGAGAAAAGAGAGTGATGGCTACCTGAAGGAGCATGCATGCGAGAGAGATGGGCGTGAAAGGAGTGAACAAAAAAGGGATTCAAATATTTGAATTCGAGATGATGATACATGTATTCCATACTCGAACCAAAATTGATCTATCAAACATGCATGCTCATATGAATTCACACACATCTATGTTATTTAATATGTAGATATTACTGATCCATACATTTTAGTAGAACATAATTTGGTTAAATTTTTCAATTCAACCTTAAGATTTCGAGATCGTTGTATTTGTAAATCATATTATACATATAAAAGAGCAGAATTCTTTGTTGTGCTTTTGAAAGTATATATGTAAAAAATGATGTATATAGAATGTAATTCCAATTGAAAATGGATCCCGCCGAAAAAATAGTAGAGTACAAACGGGATTCGATTGAGTTGGCACGATGGCGTGCACTGTGCAAAATTTGAACGAAGCGGGGAAAGTCGCAGTAACCGCCCGAAACCAAAATCTACGAGATGGAAATCACTACTGCCTATCCCTGCCGCGCAAAGCCTATCTGCTGGATTTCTATAGGTTTCGATAGGGGTAGGTTTGTAATTTCACCCAAACGTGACGTAACCGCCTCTCACCCGGATTCATACACGGTGGGCGCCAAAACACAGTGTGCCCTCGACCGAAATCGACTCCCTCCCCGATTCATATTCATACACGGTGGGCGCCAAAAACAAACTCTCGTCGGCAAATATTCGGTGTATGCGAGATTACCGTCCTATCCCCAAATGACTAATGTTGCTGTGATGTAGTAGAAATTTGAAACGGGGGCTAAGTTTGTAAATTTCTCGCATTTGAGACAAGCGCGCCCTGAATACATGGTTCCCCCCTTCCTTTCTACCTCTCTTTTCCCCATTCGTACTCCGTGGGCGCCAAAACACCCTCTCCACCCCATCCTCCTCCGTCCGTCGCCGTCCGCCACCCCATCCACCGCCGCCCTCCTCCACCATGCCGGAGCTGATACCCCGACACCGCCGTCCATTACAAGAGATCGACCTCTCTCATCCACGCCTTCGGACCGGGATCCTTGCATCCCGTCCTCTCGCTTCATCCCCGCCGTCGTCCACCTTGCCGGCGCCGCTCCTACGACCGTCTCGCCCACCCGCCACCACCGTCTACCCTCCTAGATCTGCTTCCACGCCGCCCGACAGCCATCGCTATCGCAGCATCAAATTCTCACCAGATCGTGCAGCGTCGCACTGAGGCGGTGCTCTTTCAGCTCTGCTCAACTTATTTATCGCAGCAAGAAAATAGATCGCCACTGCTTTACTCTGATTTCTTGTCTTGGTTGCGAAGTTGCCTTTGTCCGGTTTGCACCTTCAGATCCGCCATGGCATGCTCAACACTATACTCCCAATGCTTATGGTTTTCCCCTTTATATTCCACGCTAGTTAAATCACGGTAGACTAAATTTCAAAATTGGGTCAGTCGATTTTTCAGAGCTCGCCAGAGTTTGCCGGTGCGATCCAAGGGGCTCGGGTGGTTGTGGGGCCTCGTCGAACGAAGAAAACTTGACGCGGGTGGGGGGTGGGGTTGGCAGAGGAGCACAGGCGGTGGGGGACGGTGGTCCGGCCGGCGGCCCGTGCGGTGTTCTGTATGGGAAGAATCAGAGACGAGGAAGAAGAAGGGTTAGGAGACGTAGGATCTTCATCCAACCGCCTGAAATGGTCGAGAGACAGCTGGGAGTTGCATTCTTAATGCGCACTGGTTCATCATGTGTGGGCACTGCGCAACCAACATTTTATTATCCAAAATCTGCTTGCTCTTCTTTACCATGTTCGATAGAGCTGTGACACAAAACGTAGGACCGACTCCAGCAGACTGTACCCATACTTCACTGGCCACACCACTAGCCCCACCACACAGGACCTGCACTCCAGCAAAAGGTATACCGATTTCATTTGCCATAGCACCAGCTGTACCACAGAAAAATCCCACTCCAGCAAAAAGTACAACAAGTCCACCGGCCGAAGACCTATCCCAACTGCAGAGATGACCAATTCCTGCAGATTGGAACCCCATTCCATTTATTCCCAGTTTAAAAGACAATGCTTTCAATGTTGTTAGGGACTACGTGCATATATTCCCATCATGGGAAGATTATTGTGAAGACAAACACCATTTTCACATCTTCCTGTCCAACTTACGTGTAAGTGCTATTATTCATGGTTATTATTTTCCTGTTTTCTGCTGATTGAACACATAAATGATTTACATTACATTGTTGTAACTAGGCGAGGGCCAATCTGGATAGTCATGACGAGCAAAGCTTGCTTGTGCTTTTCAAGGAAGCATTGCAGCAGTATCGGTGTTACCTGAGGAAATCACACTTTGGTGGCAAATCTATAAACGAATTTCCGGTGAAGTCTCCTGTGCTAAATTTAGAAGACATTGAATGGAAAAACATTGTTATGCACTGGTCTCTGCTCCTCGTGATGAGGTAATCGCTCTATGAAATCACATGACAATTTGAACTTCTACTTTTCCACATGTGCCTTACGGATCTTGTTTGCAGGAAATCTGCTCGAAGAAGAATTCCGGTTTGAAAAGAACGACAGGATATCGCAAATATGCTGCCCACTGCTTTGCTCTTGTTAGTACCTGTTGTCCTATATCACTGTACTTGCATACATACCTGGCTCATTATGTGACGACAGTATGCATGATAGCTTGCTTATCAATTGTTCCTCCAAATTATCTGATCTGTATGAATGGTTACATTAGTGTAGAATATATCCAATGCCAATGTTTTTTTAGCTCTACATTGTTCTTGTAAGTACATGTTGTCCTTTATCAGTGTACTTATAATGACATGTAGTTGTTCACGTACCATCACTCTGCAGCTTATTTTTCTTTGCCCTCCATTTTCTACACATCAGATCTATATTTACTCTTACCATAAGGTTAGTACTGAAGAAGTTTAGCTGTGCATTGCTCTTGGTTGTACCTTTTGCTTGTATCGCTGCACTCACTTTTATAGCAACTTGGTTATGTAGCATCACTCTTCATCTTATCTTAAATATTCTCCATTTTTTCGTATATTATCACATCTATATTTACTCTTAACAAAATGTAGAATAAAGGCAATGCTTATGAAGAAGATTATGTGGTAAACTTCTTGAATTGCCCCCCATCAGCAGGGACAAGGCCTTTATAGAGCCTGCCTTCACCAATAATGTAAGTTTGTCCATCTCAAGCCTTCAAAATTTGTTGTATATATTTGGTTAGGCATGACTGCAACAGCTGTTTATTTTTGGTGTTTGCATCAAATTGCACGTTTAAAGTTTATTATGTACTCCCTCCGTTTCAAAATAGATGACCCAATTTTGTACTGAAGTTAGTATAAAGTTGGGTCATCTATTTTAGAACGGAGGGAGTAGTTCATAAACAAAATTTTGTCCTTTCTCAATTTAAGTTTTCAGTTGTACAACCAAGTTCCTTATTCATACCATGTAAATTAAAGTATACAGAGCAAGTGATCTTCTTTTGCACTGCATGTATGCTTCTGTTCTTCATCCGTAATCCAGTGGTGTGGTGAACCTACCCACTACAGCACAATGTCATATTCTGCAATGTCTTAACTATGAACAATGTCATATCATTCTACTACTCCCTCCGTCCGAAAATACTTGTCATTGAAATGGATGTATCTAGATGTATTTTAGTTCTAGACACATCCATTTTGATGACAAGTAATTCCGGGCGGAGGGAGTATTATTTAAACCGTCTCTTTATTTGCTAATCTGAAATGGGATAAATTGACAACACACTAACCATTGATACTTATGAGTTCTTGATCTGTAATCCAGTGGTGTCGTGAAGCTGCCAACTCCTTCACAATGTCATTTCCTGAGATGTCTTGACCTGAACAATACCATATTTTGTTAATGCAATTTTAAACTGTGTCACTTTATTAAATCGAGAAGAAATGTGATGAATTGTCAAGATCGATACTTTTATGTGCAAAAGCTGTCATCCGTCTTCTTGTTTATCTTTCAGAGTGAGGAAGATTTAAATGTTGAACAAGCGCAGTCTCATCATCTTGCTCATTTGCTTGCTGCAGCTCCCCAGCAGGGCTAACCTTTCTTGAACTCTATTGAAGTGCTGTCGGTTTTGTATATTATTTTGTCGGCGTGTTTATTTGCAATGGTGGCGATCTTTGATGCCCAGTGCATGTAATCTGTTGTCTGCTTGTGCTTTATTATCATAGTGGTGAACTTTGATGCCCAGTGGATGTAATATGCTGTAATTTGTTTATTGTATAGTTTAGGTTTTTTCTTATTCACGATGCTGCAGTTATTTTACTATCTTCGCAGTAAACCGGCCAAACCGTAAAATTACGGTACATAATCGGGCCGTCATGCAATCACGATGTAGGTTGGGCCTGAAACGTGCCGAACAGCTAACGGGCCGGCAGCAGCCCGAAATGAACCCCGGCCCATGATTGTGCGAATCAAATCACGGGCTTTTAACAGGCCAAAATTGTCTCGGTCCTTGTTTGGCCCAATCAGATATCGGCTGCGAGCAGGCCGGATGCAAATCGGGCCGTAGTTAGGCCCAACTATATGACAGACATTTAACATGCCAAAATTAATATAGGGTCGAAATGTTAAACGGGTCCTTAAGAGGCCAAAACTAATGTCGTGGCGAATTACTAAGTGGGCCTCTAGCAAGTGGGCCCAAAAGCATAGTGTCCAGCTTAATGGGCGAATCGATATGGGCCATAATTGAGCCCATAGCCTCTTAAAGGGTCAGACTGATCTGGGCCGTAATTTGGCCCAGAACATGGTAGGCTTTTAACAGGCCGGATCTCATATGGGCCACTATTAGGCCCGGAACGTGGCAGGCCATCAATGGACCGGATCAAATATGGGCCGACATTTGGCCCAAAACATGGCAGCCAGTTAATGGGCCGGCCTACTAGGGCCCTCAAATTCTTGTGGGCCTACAGCTAGGCCGGCCCGTTAATGTCGACGAAATCTCATGGGCCTTTAGCCGGGCCGGCCCATTATGATCCGCAAGAATCTTGTGGGCCTTTACCTGGGCCGGCCCATTATGGCAAACAAAAATCTTGTGGGCCTTTACCTGGGCTGGCCCATTATGGCCCGCGAAATCTTGTGGGCCGTTAGCTGGGCCAGCCCATTATGGCCCGCAAAATCTCGTGGGCCTTTAGCTGGGCCGGCCCATTATGGTCCGCAAAATCTTGTGGGCCTTTAGTTGTGCCGGCCCAATTAAACTTGATGGGCCGGTCCACGTGTCAACATATCATAGGCGCGTCTCGCCCATTGGATGAGTGACACTTGTGCCGGTAGCGGACGACATCGTGTCTCCTCCAGCCAATGATGATTTTACACATGGAAAATCCCCATTGGTCGGGCTGTTAACGGGTTATCGGATCCAAAACCCGACCCGATAGCTTAACGACGTTCCATTCACGGGGATGCCACGTGTCGGTCACCCTTGACGAAAAGCACTTCGTGACGCGCGATTTATCGTCATGGAAGTGGACACTTCCGTGATGATAATTTTGGTAATGTCACGGAACACTTCTACGACAAAGACAAATATGACTATCTTGATTACATCATAAATTTGTCATGGATGTACATGCATGACAAAAACGCAACCTACTGTGACAAACACGTATCATCACGGAAGTGTATTTTTTTTGTAGTGCAATTGTAGTAAATATGGGCTGGAAAATGAGATTAATGAATGTTGTCACTTCTTACCTATATGGCAACTTGGATTCAAATATATACATGAAGTTTCCCCATTGTATCCCTTTTCCGAACCATGATAGAGCATATATGGGTCTATATAGTGTTCAACTTGAAAAGGAATTGTATGGGATTCGACAGTCTGGTAGGATGCAGTATAATCACCTAAGAGATTTCCTTCATTAGAAGGGCTACGTGAGCAATAAAGATTGCCCATGTGTTCTTATATGGCGATCCCAAGATGGAGTCTGTATAATCTTGATGTGCGTGGATGTTTTAAACATAATCGGTACACCTGAGGATGTTGAGGAAGCATGTTCCTTTCTGATAAAAGGGCACTTTATTATTTAAAAGGTTTAAGCATTACGCATGGCCTCTTCATAACTAGGATGCACACAGCCATAACCAAGACCAAGTTCCATAAAAATCGAAAAAGGTGAATACAAGTAATCATATGGAAATTGTATAATGCCTAAGATGTAGGAGGGAAAATTTGAAGATCATGCTGCCATCCCTGTCATGTAAAAGTATCCCTCGTCATGGCCTCCAAGCGTGTACACACCTCCGTAACAGGTCTCGATTCTCCACACGTTGTAGATACGACAATAAACAAACACTACTAGGGAAAACCTTATACACGGAATTTTAGCAACAACGTGGTTTAAAAACAAACGCTACTGCTAATTAGCAGTAGCCAGCTTGACGAAAGCCCGCTATTAATAACGCGGTAGTAGTAGCGCCCTAGGTGAAACAAGCGCTACTACCATAATTGCCACGGCGTTGCCGCCAGGCTAGATATAGTAGTAGCGCCTTTCCCTGGCCGCGCTACTGCTAAAGTACTTAGTAGCAGCGTTTTTCTTTAAAACTCGCTGCTGCTAAGTATTGCACCTAATTAACTTTAATTAGTCCCATACTGCTAAGCGAACAAGGTGTTTACCACCTTAAATATGTTACATCTCAAACTATCTCGAGCACTTGGTCTTTATTGAACTATATGTGTAGGATTTGTGGCTGCAATATGAATCTGCACCAGTGCCTATATAGGTACTGTGAGGATTCATGTTAACTAGATTCTACACAAAAAGATCAATGATGACCAATGCATATTTTTGATGCGTGCTTAGACTTATCAGTAGCGTTTTTATGTAAAACATGCTATTGCTACATTAGCTATATCACGTTTATTAAAGTGCGCTACTGCTAGTTCGACTTAACCACCCGCGGGCTCCAAATTTTGCTAAGTCCTCCTCCCCCCTATTCCCCTACTCCTCTGTTGCCGCCGCCCGAGGCCGCCCTCAACCTCAACGCCACCGCCCGCCGCCGCTCTCGACCTCACCGTCGCCTCCCTCGACCTCACCGCCGCCGCCCTCGACCTCACCGCCGCCGCCCTCGACCTCATCGCCATCGCCCGAGCCCGCCCAGCACCGCCGCCTCCCGATCCCGAGCCCACCGCCCCTACCTCTCCGTCGCCGAGCACCTCCCCGCCACCGTCTCTCACCTCTCTGTAAGCCCCCACCCCCTTTCTCTCTACTTAGTTAGTACTAGATGTTTTTAGTAGTAGTAGATGTTAATTTAGGGTTCATAGATAATGATTTTTAGTAGTAGTAGATGTTAATTAGTAGTAGTGATGGTACTAGTTAACTAGGGCAATATGGTTAATAGTAGATGTTTTTTACTATTGTATAATGTAGTTTTTTTAACTGTTTTTATGAAGTGTTTAAAATAATTAGTAAGTAAATTAATAAACTAGTTAAACTAGTTTAGTTTTAGTTGAACTAGTTTAGTGAGTAAATTAATAAACTAGTTGAACTAGTTGAATTAATGTAACTAATGTATTTTTTAGTAAGATAATTAATATAACTAGTGGAACTACTTTATTTTTAGAAAGAACTAGTTTTTTTTCTATATATAGTAAGTTTATATTTAGTAAGAACTAGTTGAATTAATAGAACTAGTTGAACATGTCATATTTGTTGTTACTTTTTTTAGTTTAAGCAATTATTCGGGATGTATTAGTGATAACTTATAGGGTTTTTGCTTTTGCAGAAATCAAGGAGCCCCTCCATCATCCCCGCTGTCGTCCCCGTCACCGGCCCCCTCCGACCTCGAGGTGAGACCAGCCAAATCTCCATGTATATCTTGTGTTGCTCAAATAGGATATGTGGTTGCCCAAGTGGCTGTTCATGTTCAGGTTACACCTCGAGTGGCCTATGTTTTGCCGGAGTGTTGATTAATTTCCGTTCCAGCAAATTTCAGGCGCTCGATATGTCCTTTTTTTAGCAAAGGTCATGCCGGATTTTTCCGTGAATTCTGGCATGACTTGTGCTAGAATATGTAGGAAATGTCGAGTGGGCTGGATTTTCTCGAAAAATAATGATCTAATTTAGGTTTTTTTAGTACAGATATTTAATTCTACAAGTTTAATCTTTGAATTATGAACGTAGAAAATGTCGTACTTTCGGACGTGAAAGTCTCCGGGAGTGCAGGTGGTGCCACGACGATCGAGGTCTCATGCGACAGTTCCTTCACCGATTTAAGATCGGCTTCAGCATTAAGCTCGAGGAGACCTTCGATGTTGAAACGGGTACGCAACGCATTTACAAGTGTTTTTTTCGTAATTAAGCATGACTTCAACTATTTCAACGTCTAGTTTTCATCTTTTACAATTCGACTAGCTTATCCCATGCCATGCAAGACGCTATGTCTTAGAGAGGATGGGTTTTGAAGACCATGAAGATTTTGAAACAAAGAAAATACACCTAAGGACCCATCATGATATGGATTTTGAAGTAAATCTATACAATTCTCAGAGCGTGACCCATTTTGGTTGCCAAAATTGGGAAGCATTTTGCAAAATGTATGGTTTTTATGA
Source organism: Aegilops bicornis (assembly GCA_021605145.1). NCBI lineage: Eukaryota > Viridiplantae > Streptophyta > Magnoliopsida > Poales > Poaceae > Aegilops > Aegilops bicornis. Next base: position 63,650,706 of record CM038673.1, on the reverse strand, counting down.
GGGTATGATTGTCATCATGGATCTTGGTGATCCTGACATCGAGCAAGACAATATGGACATTTGGGTCCTTGTTGATATGCTTCTGATTCTACCGCTATGTGAGTTTCTCAAACATAGTTATTAACTAATTTATATTGTTTATTTCAAAATAGTTGACAGCTTATTTCCGTTGAAAGCTTATTTTGATTCTTCAAAGAATGTGTGGAAGGTGGTAGACAAAACCCACTACACCGATGGCTCCGAATTAACTTATAAGGAGAAAAATCATCTGATCACATTTTGTACTTTTCTTGAGAATTACAATACCTATTATCGAACTCCTCCAAATTATGGTGAATACGTGCCACTAGTGCACGTGTTGAACCATGGTAACTTCTATGGAGATACCCTGGTAAGATTTTTTTACTATTACGACATCCTTGCATCTTTTGCATACTTCTAAAACTAGTACATCATTGCTAACTATGAAGTTATTACTATGTTTTTCAACAGAAAATGCCGATGGATTGTGTGCCTCATCTGATGCATCAGAATGGTCGCCTTGCAGTTCTGAACCTACAGCCAGGTCAACCTACGGATCTCACCTGTGCATATCGGATTTCTAAAACCGGTGAACACATGCTAATAAAAGAATGGAAAAAAAATTGGACATTCGTAAGGAGGTTCTTGGAAGTAACATTAAGCTAAAGGATAGAATTGGAGATAGGATAATCTCCATTATCCATAATGGAGAGCGATGGGCTATCTCGTTTTTTGCTATTTTACCTTAGAGAATGTAGTAGGTCCTAAGAGAATGAAGTAGGTCCTATGAGGTACAATATGTTTATTATGTGGTACAATATGTTAGAGTTGATGATGAGGAGTAGTTGTGATTACGACTAGTGACCAATTTGCTATGTGATGTCTCATTGATGAAAACGATGATCTTGAGGAGGTGTTATATGACAATGATGTATTATGATGATAAGTTGTTAGTGATATGATGATGATTATATTTATTATATCATTGGGTGAAAGAATCATGATTAGTTTCAAGTGGATGGACATCCACTTGAAACTAGTCCTGATTCTTTCACCCCGTGATGTAATAACTCATTATGATGTAAAAACAATCTCTAAATTCCTGTTGTATGAAAACTTGTGTAAAGGTGTATGAATGCAACATGAAATAAAAAAGAAATAAAATACGAAATAATAGTAGTAGCACGGGAAGGGAGAAGCGCTGCTACTAATTACCAGTAGCGCTCCTATGGGAAAGCGCTACTACTAAGACGATATAGCAGTAGCGTGGGTTAAGGCACGCTACTGCTAACCTTTAGCTGTAGCACCGTACCAGTAGCGCACCAGCACGCGGCTGCTAGGCTTTTTCCTAGTAGTGAAAGTGTACCGGTACATATGTAAATCTGTAGATAACTTGCAGAAGGGAAGAACTTTTATCGTTAAAACCCCTATGATTTCTACATAGCCAAAGCGACCAAATCACGGCAAGCACTCCCACCCTAACAAGAATTGTAAACTTATTGTTGATCCATGTAACTGATACGTCTCCAACGTATCTATAATATTTGAATGTTCCATGCTGTTATATTATCATTCTTGGATGTTTTACAATCATTTTATATCATTTTTAGTACTAACCTATTGACATGGTACCCAGTGCCAGTTGCTGTTTTCTGCATGTTTTTTACATCGCACGAAATCAATATCAAACGAAGTCCAAGTGCAACGAAACTCCTGGAGGATTTTTTTGGGCCAGAACATAGCCAGTGGGCCAAGGAAGCACCTGGCGGCTGCTCGAGGGGAGCAGCACCCACCAGGGCGCGCCAGGAGGCCCAGGCACGCCCAGGTGGGTGCTGCCCACCTCGGGTGCCCCTTGAACCGCCTCTTCGCGCTATAAATACCACAATATTCTAGAAACTCTAGGGGAGTCGACGAAATATTGATCCAGCCGCCGCAGAGTCCAGAACCACCAGATCCAATCTAGACACCATCATGGAGGGGTTCACCACTTCCATTGGTGCCTCTCCTATGATGCGTGAGTAGTTCTTTGTAGACTTACGGGTCCGTAGTTAGTAGCTAGATGGCTTCCTCACTCTCTCTTGATTATCAATACAATGGTCTCTTGGAGATCCATATGATGTAAGGCTTTTGGCGGTTGTCTGTTGGGATCCGATGAACTTTGAGTTTATGATCAGATCTATGTTTTTATCCATGAAAGTTATTTGAGTCTTCTTTGATCTCTTATATGCATGATTGCTTATAGCCTCGTATTTCTTCCCCGATATTTGGGTTTTGTTTGGCCAACTTGATCTATTTATCTTGCAATGGGAAGAGGTGCTTTGTAGTGGGTTTGATCTTTGGGTGCTTGATCCCAGTGATAGAAGGGGAACTGACACGTATGTATCGTTGCTACTAAGGATAACAAGATGAGATATATATCTCCGCAATAGATAAACGGATCTCGTCTACATCATGTCATCGTTCTTATTGCATTACTCCGTTTTTCCATGAACTTAATACATTAGATGCATGCTGGATAGCGGTCGATGTGTGGAGTAATAGTAGTAGATGCAGGCAGGAGTCGGTCTACTAATCTTGGACGTGATGCCTATATAATGATCATTGCCTGGATATCGTCATGATTATTTGAAGTTCTATCAATTGCCCAACAGTAATTTTTTTCCCACCGTTTGCTATTTTTCTCGAGAGAAGCCACTAGTGAAACCTAGGGCCCCTGGGTCTCTTTTCATCATATTTGCCTTTGCGATCTATTTTCCCTTGCATTTATTTTAAGATCTATTAAACCAAAATACAAAAATACCTTGCTGCAATTTATTTGTTCCGCGGTCTATTTATCCTATCTACCACTTTTACCTCACGTTATTTTCCTATCTTGAGGCGCCGTACCCGGAAGGGATTGACAACCCCTTTAACACGTCGGGTTGCGAGTATTTGTTATTTGTGTGCAGGTGTTGTTTACGTAGTGTGAGGAGGTTCTCCTACTGGTTCGATAACCTTGGTCTCATCACTGAGGGAAATACCTACCATCGCTATACTGCACCATCCCTTCCTCTTTGGGGAAATACCGACGTAGTTCTAGCACACATCAAAAGGAATTTCTGGCGCCGTTGCCGGGGAGGATCTTTAACATCAACCAGGTTCCTAATCAAAAATCTCATCTCCTCGCAATTTACATTATTTGCCATTTGCCTCTTGTTTTCCTCTCCCCCACTTCACAAAAAATTGTCATTTTATTCGCCCTCTTTTTTGTTCGCCGTTTTCTCGTCGGATCTATTTTTCGTGTGCAATCTTCCTTATCACCTTTTTTCGTTATGGATTTCTCTTCTTCTATTGCATGCACCCCCGAGAATGAGGTTCTCAACTTTAAACAAAGGGGAGGAGAAAATTTAAAATATGCTTGGTATAGGATTTGCAATGCTCATAATAGATCTATCCGCAGGCAATCTACCGTTGTTCTTCTTCATTGTTTTATGTGGGCATCACCACTTGGTATATATTTATCCTTGATACGATTACCGGTGGGAATTTCTTGATGTGTCCTACTCTTGATGCTTTTAATGCTCTGGGAAGTTTAGTGGGTTCACCACCACTCGTGATCAATGAAACAATATTGACTCTCGAGCATGTTATGGAAAGACTAGATGCTATTGAAAAGAAAATGCTCACCGGAGAACATATTGAAAATTTGGATAGAAAAATGCAAAGTTATGCTACTAAAGTTGGGTCAAAAGCGGGAGACATTTTTAGGTTGCTAAAAGAAAAGGGAACTATAATTCATGAAAGAATTGAAGAGAGCCCACCTAGAATTGATAAACTAGAAGAAATATTTTTTCTAATCTAGGTACGGCTTTTGTTTCTGCTAAAACTCCCGTGAAAACTAGCAAGACTACTCAAGTCATTAGAAACAAAGATCAACTTCTAGCAATGATAAAGGAGATCTTAAGATGATTAGTATCCATCCCAACTTTATTGAAGTCATAAGAGACCCTTTTTGCGAAAATAAGTGTCGGTGTCAAAACCGGCGGATCTCGGGTAGGGGGTCCCGAACTGTGCGTCTAGGCGGATGGTAACAGGAGACAAGGGACACGATGTTTTACCAAGGTTCGGGCCAAGCTAGCCTATGGTATGATTGTTGTTCGTCCTACGGACTAAAACCCTCCGGTTTATATAGACACCGGAGAGGGCTAGGGTTACATAGGGTCGGTTACAATGGTAGGAGATCTACATATTCGTATCGCCAAGCTTGCCTTCTACGTCAAGGAAAGTCCCATCCGGACACGGGGCGAAGTCTTCAATCTTCTATCTTCATAGTCTGGGAGTCCGGCCGATGATGATAGTTCGGCTATCCGGACACCCCCTAGTCCAGGACTCCCTCAGTAGCCCCCGAACCAGGCTTCAATGACGACGAGTCCGGTGCGTATATCGTCTTCGGCTTTGCAAGGCGGGTTCTCCTTCAAATTCCATGTGCTTGCCGAATAGTGTCCGGCTTTCTTATAAATGTTGCACTCCTTGGCTTCCACGTCCAATAATGGCCCTCTTCCACGTGTCGTATGAATGCGAAAAGCTAGGGTATTTTTACGTTTCACCCCCTAGCCACGCGAATAAGCTGCCAATAAGAGAGGCGAGGATCTAGATCCGAATCACACCATCCTCCTTCCGCAAGTACTCATCGGAGCGCCTCTGACAAAAAATCCATTCCATCATGGACAGTCGACGCGGCTCCTCCTCTCGCGCTCCCAGCCCTCAGCCAGGAGATTGGAGGAGATGTTCAGTCCCGCATAGCGAGCTAGTGATGCTCCAAGCAGAGGGATATCTTCCCCCAGCCTTCATGGTTCCGGTTCGAGCTGGACTGGCCACCTACAAGGGTGGAAAGCAGGTGGAGAGCGTCCCCAATCCCTCCAAAGGAGAGCGGGTATGCTTCGTCCCTTATCTAATAAGGGTACTCGGATTTCCCATACATCCGTTTCTCCGGGGGCTCCTGGAGTTCTACGGACTCCAGCTTCACCACCTTACACCTGCCTCCATTTTGCACATCGCGGGCTTTGTAGCCCTTTGCGAGCTATTCTTGGGCATCGAGGCCCACTTTGCGCTGTGGAAGAGATTGTTTTGCCTCGTACCCCGTTCTCACAAGGGGTCGATATATCAAGTGGGCGGAGCCGAAATATGGCGCATCGCCGGGACCGGATATCCATCCGGAACCCCGAAGAAGGCGTCCGAAGACTGGCCTTCAGAATGGTTTTATATGGAAGACGCCCCACTGCTGGACCCAGTTCGGACCGGCCTCCCGGAGTTTAGCAACACTCCTCTGGAGAAACGCCTGAGCTGGCGCCCGCGGAGCCCTCAACGGGAGAATGACAGGGGCGTCCAATATCTGATGGGCCGGATAAGGTTACTGGCCCATTCCGAATTGACCATGATTGGAGTCATGGCAACGTGCATCATGCGAGGGGTGCAGCCGCTCCAATATAGGGGCCACCCCATGTGGGATTTCAACGGGGAGGATGACGCCACCCGGCATGGCCGCAAGGGGCCGGGATCGGATGACCATCTCGTGAAGATCCTGTTCGGCTTGTACAAGGGGGAGAAAGAGGACTTCCTCCGTGCGAGTCCATTGAATGGATTCTCCATGAATAACCCTCGGAGCTGGGTAAGCGGACGTTTATCTATCCGATCCATATTCCCAAAGTTAAGTGTATCACTTTGTGATTTTGACGCAGGAGCTGCGCCGGGACGTAGAGGGCATACACAGCCTGACTCCACAGCCCGAGGATCCGGGACGATCCCTTGATCCGGCCTTCGAAGAGGATCCGGACATAAAGGTGGAACTGATCGATGGGGTGTTCCACCAACTTAGCATGGACAATGCTTTGGTCGCCATTACGGCCGACTACCCCGGTTTAACTCCGGCTTCCTAGGTAACTATGACCGGAGTCCTGACATCATTGCTTATCCATGCTCATTTCTGACCACCATATACTAACGGTGCTCCGTAGGAGGCGCTTTTAAGGCGGGAAGCCGAACCCGTGGCGGCTGACCAACAAGGGTCAGTCCGGCCCAGCAGGCGAAAGAGGAGTGCGGCGCGAATCGAAACGTCGCCGCAACGGTACGACGCATCATCGTTTTTAAGGAAAAATTCCTAGGAGGTATATTAACACTCATGATTCTTCTAGGAGAAAAAGCGCTCGCCGGACAGTGTCCGGAGAGGTTGCCAATCAAGCCTCCGCCAGCCATGCTCCAACGCCTGGTCCAGAGGGGGAGGCGAACACAAGGCATGAGCCGGATGCTCCTCCAACGGAGGATGCCGACAGGCTGTCCGCCACCAGGTCCGAGGTGGAGAGCGCCATGAATGACAGGCGCCGCCGGACAGTTCTTCGTGACGCGTGTTTCTCGTCGGAGGCACTGAATGCCTTTAATGCGGGAGACGCGCAACTCTGTGCCGCTCGAGATGGTCTAACCAGAGCCACGGAGCAGTATGTGAAAGACATACGGGTGAGGAATTTTAATAGTTATATATACCAGTAGCCCCCGAGACTTAAAATAGTTAGAATAACTGATTTAAGGATCATTTTTATGCAGGATCTTACGGAGAAGAATACCCACCTGTCCCAGGAGCTTCAAGAGTGCAAGGCCCAACTTGAGGCCGCACTAGCCGCCGCGGGGGGAGCTACAGAGACCCCCCTGGTAATGCATACTTCGAAAAGATAAGCCTTTTATGAAGTGCGGCGTATGTATAAGTCTGACAATAATATTGCAGATGGTGCCGGACTAGATCCGCACAAGCAACATCTACTGCGCCATCTGAAGGCCGGCGAGAAGGTGCTTATGAGGGTGCAGCAGGAGAGGAACAAACTCCAAGATGCCAACACCCAGCTGGGCGAAGAACTAAAGGATGTTCGGGTCCAGCTGCCTGACTCCGTGAAGGAGAATCGGCGGCTTTGTCGCGGCATTTACAGTAAGTGCTTGAGCAAACTCTTTTGAAAAGAAGAGTTCAGCGAGGAAGTCGATTAACGAAATGTGTCTCAGAGGGTGTGCTCACAGGTCGTCCCGCGGAGGAAATGCCCAGTTCAACGGGTGACCTACTTCCCGAGCTGCAGCAACTGCACGAACGTGTTCGGCAGGCAATGAGAAGCGTCGCCCAGGCCTTATGGCCGTCCGTCTCCCTACCCGAGGGTCTTGGAGGGCTTGCGGAGAAGCTTCAGGGAGCACGGCAGCGCTTCCATTTGTGGAAGATATCGGCCTGCCGTCAAGGCGCCAGGGAGGCCTGGGCCATGGTGAAGACGCGGTACACAAAGGCGGATCCGAACCACATGGCCGAGGTCGGACCTGTGGGGCCTGATGGGAAGGAGATCCCTGTGGGCTTAATGTACGGCCAAGTAGAGTTGGCCGCGAAGTATTCCCAACGGGACTGTAAACTAGACAGCAGTCAAGTTGACGATGTAATTTAAAATGACATGTAAAATGCCTTCTAGCCGGATTGTAGATCGTTTGTCTTTGCGGATCTGTTCACTTCAACCTCTGGACCCAACAGTCCAGAGTGTGTCCGAATACCCTCACGGTTATATATAAAAACCGGGGCATGCATGGAGACCAGGCGTAGGGGTCATTAGTGCTTTATCAGACAAGTGCCCAACTAGTTATGTTATATTACATGGTTAGTAAGAAACATCTTCCAGGGAGAATAGTTCCGTTAGGGGTTCCTTTCCCTGGGAGGCATGGCCTAAAGTGCATGTCCGGACTGCGAAAAAAGCAGAAAAAAAGTCTGGGGGCAGAAAAATAAATAAGTAAGAAATCATCTTTCAAGTCACCGACCGAATATTCCCTTAAGAACGCTAGCTTTCGGCTTCACCCAGTCTGAGGTACACATCCGGCTGACCCGGTAGTAAAAATCGCAGAGGAGCTCCCTTTACCTCCTAGCTGAACAATCGGGAACGTAGGGGTAAGCACAGGAGCCAGGCAACCCAGCTTGGCCAAAACTTAAGTCATATCGATGCATATAATGGTGAATAAAAGGTACATGTGGAAGTGTGACACATGTTTTGGGCATGAAGCCCTTATAAATAAGCTTCTGTTAAAGAAGCCCCCACGTATAATGAGTGCGAGCCGCATGTCAAGTGTGTGCGCACAATGCGCAGATCAGCCCTCAAAGGCTTTACGAAAAAAAGGAGGGAGAGAGAGAAAAACAAAAGACAGCTAAAGTATAAAATGTGGACGGAGGAAGGAGACGAACTCTGAGTCCGGCACTAGGCGTAGAATCGTCAGAGACGGGCTGCGTTCCATGGGTTCGGCTCGAGTCGGTTATCCGATGCGTTTCGTAGACGGTATGCTCTGCCGGTCAGGACTTGGTCGATGATGAAGGGACCTTCCCATTTGGGCTTGAGTTTGTCCTTTTTCTTGTCCGACAGGCGTAGAACTAATTCACCAACATTGTAAGTTTTGGCCCGTACTTCTCGGCTTTGATATCTTCGAGCCTGCTGTTGATAGAATGCGGAACGAGCTTTTGCCACGTCGCGCTCCACTTCTAAGGCGTCCAAACTGTCCTGCCGATCCAGCTCGGCTTCTCTTTCTTCGTACATGCGCACGCGAGGTGAGTCATGAATTATATCGCAGGGCAAAACTGCCTCTGCGCCGTACACCATAAAAAATGGTGTGAATCCGGTAGTGCAGTTTGGCGTGGTCGGCAGCCCCCAGAGTACGGAGTCGAGCTCCTCCACCTAGTGCGTGTTAGATTCCGTGAGGGAGCGCACTAGCCTGGGTTTGATGCCGCTCATGATTAGACCATTTGCTCGTTCGACTTGACCGTTAGTTTGAGGGTGATAGACTGAAGCGTAGTCGAGCTTGATGCCCATTGTTTTGCACCAGAGTTTAACCTCGTCAGCCGTGAAGTTCGTGCCATTATCAGTGATGATGCTATGGGGGACGCCATAACAGTGTACCACCCCAGATAGGAAGTCTATCACAGGTCCGGATTCGGCCGTTTTAACTGGCTTGGCCTCTATCCATTTGGTGAATTTGTCCACCATGACCAATAGGTATTTTTCCTTGTGGGTTCCCCCTTTAAGGGGGCCAACCATGTCAAGCCCCTGCACCGCGAACGGCCAGGTGATGGATATAGTTTTGAGGGCGGTGGGTGGCATGTGGCTTTGATTAGCAAAGAGCTGGCAACCGACGCATCGTTGGACTAAGTCCTGAGCATCTGCCCGGGCCGTCGGCCAATAAAATCCTGTACGGAAGGCCTTGCCTACAAGGGCCCGGGCTGCGGCGTGGTGCCCACCGAGTCCGGCGTGAATTTTCGCCAGAAGATTTCGCCCTTCCTCTTCGGAGATGCACCTTTGAAGGACTCTGGTTGTGCTTTTCTTATAAAGCTCTCCCTCATGGACCTTGTAGGCTTAGATCGCCGTACTATGCAGCGGGCCTCGTTTTGGTCTTCGAGGAGTTCCTGCCTAATTAAGTAGGCTAGGAATGGTTCCGTCCACGGGGCAATGACTGCCATTATTTCATGGGCTGAAGGTGTTATTTCATTGGCTAAGCCACCGATTGTGTCAGAATGTTCGATGTTGGGAGGTGCGGTTGGCTCCGGGTTGTTATTTCCGGACTCCTCTTCCCATAATACGGATGGCTTAAAGAGCCGCTCCAGGAAGATGTTTGGAGGGACGGCGTCATGTTTTGCGCCGATGCGTGCCAACACGTCGGCCGCCTGGTTGTTATCCCGGGCTACATGATGGAATTCGAGTCCTTCGAACCGAGCTGACATTTTAGGACGGCGTTACGGTAGGCTGCCGTTTTTGGATCCTTGGCGTCAAAGTCTCCATTTACTTGGGATATTGCGAGGTTTGAATCCCCGCGGACCTCTAGGCGTTGAATGGCCATGGAGATTGCCATCCGGAGACCGTGTAGAAGGGCCTCGTATTCGGCTGCATTGTTGGAGTCTATGTACATTATCTGAAGTACGTATTGGACTGTGTCTCCGGTTGGGGACGTCAAGATGACGCCAGCCCCCAAGCCGGCCAACATTTTGGAGCCGTCGAAGTGCACTCCATGGGTTTATTGTTGCCACCTGGTAGACTTCGGCAAGGCCGCGGAGTGTTCGTTTCCACATATTATTTGATGCGAAAGTCTCGAAGACTGTTAATACCGTACTGGTATCCTTAGACTGATGCTCTAGAGCTAGAAGCTCTTCGCCACTTTTGGCCGCCTGCCGTAGTATCCAACATGCTCTAAGGCTATGAGTTGGAGTGGCGCCCTCTGTGCTATGAATTTTGCAGGGTCCATTGAGCCATCCCTCCAGTACGGTTCCATGCCCTATAAAGGGTTTTTGCTTTTTGGTATTTAACCTAGGTGCCTGGTGATGATGCACCCTTTTATTTCGGACTGGGGTTGTATTCAGGGCCGGATTATCCCAAAAATTGATTTCGGTTTTCCAGGCGCTTTCCATCTCACAGTACTTTTGTACTATGGATGCCAAGTCAGTGACGCGTGTAATTTCACGACGACCTACGGCGTTGAGGATTCCCTTGTCCGTGCAATTGTTGCAGAAAATTGAGATTGCGCTTTCCTCATGGCAGTCCTTTATCCTGTTCATAACCAGGAGGAATCCGGCCCAGTAATGATGTACTGTTTCATCGAGCTCTTGCCGTATTTGAGATAGATCGCTTGTGTTTGGGTGGGCGGGTGGAATTAAATTCGGAACCCCGCCCAATCTGAGGCTCAACGGCCAAGGAGTTTCCAGATTCGGAAGCTTGGATTGTTGGATGTTGTCCAACGAATCTGGTCCGCTGCCTGACTTTAGGTTCAGTACTCGACTGACGTCCGTCCCTCCGTGGGAATCCGGCAAGGAGGGATCAGGAATGCGGACATAGTTGGTCTTTAATATAGAAGAAGAGTCGCCGCGCTGTTCCTCTACCACGGCGACGTGGTGGGTAGCCTGGGGAGAGTTGATCTCTCTCAGATCAGTTTTAAGCCCAATCTGATCGTAATCTGTAGCGACTCCCAGGGTGGCGATGCGATCCAAGAGCTCGTTTACGGAGGAAAGCTCCATCGGATCTAGCTGCTCGGAGAGTTCCGAGTTGACGTGAAGATCGCTTTTGATGACCCGAGAGGTCGTTGTCGGAGCGGCGGCCGAACAGGCGGTCATAAGAAAACCACCTAGCCGGATAGTTTGGCCGGTAGCCAAAGCTCCTTTGGCAATGGTACCGTCTTTAAAGACAGGAAGAGGCATCCTTCCTGATTGCGACGGCACAGAGGAACTCTCAATGAAAGCACCAATGTCGGTGTCAAAATTGGCGGATCTCGGGTAGGGGGCCCCGAACTGTGCGTCTAGGCGGATGGTAACAGGCGACAAGGGATACGATGTTTTACCCAGGTTCGGGCCCTCTCGATGGAGGTAAAACCCTACGTCCTGCTTGATTAATATTGATGATATGGGTAGTACAAGAGTAGATCTACCACGAGATCAAGGAGGCTAAACCCTAGAAGCTAGCCTATGGTATGATTGTTTTTCGTCCTACGGACTAAAACCCTCCGGTTTATATAGACACCGGAGAGGGCTAGGGTTACACAGGGTCGGTTACAATGGTAGGAGATCTACATATTCATATCGCCAAGCTTGCCTTCTACGTCAAGGAAAGTCCCATCCGGACATGGGGCGAAGTCTTCAATCTTCTATCTTCATAGTCTTGGAGTCCGGCCGATGATGATAGTTCGGCTATCCGGACACCCCCTAGTCCAGGACTCCCTCAATAAGTTTTTCAACCTCATGCCTAGAAGTATTGCCTCTGAGAATTTATATGCAAAATCTTTGAAAAATCCTAAGTGCTCGATCGAAGAATTGGACAAAGATGACAAAACTTAGATCATACGCGTTATGCCTATCTAGGGGCGTAAAATGATAGCGCTTGTTGGGAGGCAACCCAATGAAGAAAATTTATTTTTGCTTTATGTTCTTGTGTGTTAGCACAATTGTGCTACTGTTATGATTGTGTTTTTTATGTTTTAATTAGTGTTTGTGCCAAGCAAGACCTTTGGGAAAACTTGGGTGAAAGTTTATTTGATCTTGCTGCAAAATAGAAACTTTTGCACTCACGAGATTATTTGTCATTTTTAACGGAAGAGTGTTTTTAAGTTGATTCTTTTTTCAGAGGATTAATAGACAAATTCCTCACGTCCACCAATTTATTTCATAATTTGTGGAGTTACATAAGTATTCGAAATTTTCAGATTCTACAGATTGTTCTGTTTTTGACAGATTCTGTTTTCTTTGCGTTGTGTGCTTGTTTTGATGATTCTATGGTTTTCTTTGATGAGTTTTTGCCATAGAAAAGTTGGAATATAGTAGATATAATTGAAAAACAAAATAAGAATAGGTTTACTACAGTACTTATATTAGTGGTTTGGTTTCTTATACTAACGGATCTCACGAAGGTTTTGTTTGAGTTTTGTGTGATTGAAGTTTTCAAGTTTTGGGTTATCTTACGATGGATGAAGGAATAAGGATGAGCAAAAGGCTAAGCTTGGGGATGCCCGAGGCACCCCAAGATAATATTCAAATAAGTAGCAAGCAACTAAGCTTGGGGATGCCCCCCGAGTGGCATCCCCGCTTTCTTCTAATGACCATCGGTATTTTACTTGAAACTATATTTTTATTCGTCACATGATATGAGTTTTTCTTGGAGCGTCTTGTATGATATGAGTCTTTGCTTGTTTTGCTTTTTGTTTTAATTGTTGAATCCTTTCTGGACACACCCTTTTGGGAGAGCCAAAAATTATGCTATGCTTGCTCCTATGCTTCACTTAAATTTTTAGAGTCATGGATTTGCTCTAGTACTTCACTTATATCTTTTTGAGCACGGTGTGCTTTGTTATTTTTGAAGAAATGCTGTCATGCTTCACTTAGATTTATTTGGGAGTTAGTAAAATTTTAAGAAATTCTCTCTTGCTTCACTTAGATTATTCTGAGAGAAAGAAAAAAAAATTATGCTCATGATCTTCATTTATATTTGTTTAAGCTTATCAAAAGCAACATATGAAAATAGTCCCAAAGTGATAGATATCCAAGGAGGATATAATAAAAACTTTCATGAAGATCATTGGACAAAATAAACTTGATTCTTAGTAATGGTTTTGAGATATGACGATATGATATGTGAGTCATGTTGATGAGTAATTGTGCTTTAGTAAGAATATTGATGTTAAGGTTTGTGATTCCCTATGCAAGCACGAAAGTCAATAGTTATGCAATGAAATTTATATCCTACTTATGGTGCATTTTTGGTGTTACTTATGCTTAATGTTTGGGTACGAGATTTTTCGCTTTTTGGTTGGTCGCTTCTCAATCTTTTTGCTAGCCTTCATTTTGAACTAAGTATGATCACTACTTGTGCATCCAAAACCCTTTAAACCAGTTTTGCCTTATGAGTCCACTATACCTACCTATATGTGGTATTTCCATGTCGTTCTAAGAAAATTTGCATGTGCCATCTCTAATGTCCAAAATAAATTTCTCTTTTGTGTGCTCTACTACTCGCGAGGCGGTCAAGGGTAGCCAATATTTTGCATGCTAGATGTGTTATTCTCACGGTGAGTGTTTATTCACTTGTCATTACACGAAAGTACGACAAAGTTACTAGGGATGCCCAGTTCCGAAATGAATAATGAATTTACTTTATGTTGTCAAATAATAAATTCCTTGGAAAGTGTTGGTATGGAGGGCACCCGTGGATACGGTTAGCCATGGAAAGTGAAAGTTATGGTGGAAAAAGGAAGAAACTTTATTTTCTGTTTGGGAACCGCCTATGATGTATCTAGCATGGAAAGTGTTGGGATGCTCCACGTCATTTTCGTTCGTAGGAAAAGTATGCCTCTCAAAAATAATTTTATCTCTCAATTTAAGCTTTGAGCTCTGGCACCTCTACAAATCACTACTTCCCTCCGCGAAGGGCCTTTCTTTTACTCATGCAATTTTTTTGAATTTGAGTCTCCATCTTCTCTTATAAAGCACCAACTAAGGGCACTATGATCGTATTTGAGCATTGGTTGTAGCTAATATTCAAGTGTATTTCATGAATGGATCAATGATTGAGCATGATGGGCTAGGGATAACTTGCTTTAGTGTTGATATTTTGAAAGACATGGTTGCTTGTTGGTATGCTTGAGTATTAAAGTCTTCATGTCAAAACTAGACTATTGCTTTGAATCATATAAAAGTCCATATGTCCATGCTATAAAGAAAAGAATGTGATGAACATGTTAGGCAGCATTCCACATCAAAAATTCTGTTTTTATCATTTACCTACTCGAGGACGAGCAGGAATTAAGCTTGGGGATACTGATACATCTCCAACGTATATATAATTTTTGATTGTTCCATGCCGTTATATTATCATTCTTGGATGTTTTACAATCATTTTATATCATTTTTTGGTACTAACCTATTGACATAGTAACCAGTGCCAGTTGTTGTTTTCTACATGTTTTTTACATTGCAAGAAATCAATATCAAACAGAGTCCAAACACAAGAAACTCCTGGAGGATTTTTTTCGGCCAAAAGGAAGCCAGTGGGCCAAGGAAGTACCTGGGGGCTGCTCGAGGGGAGCATCACCCACCAGGGCGCGCCAGGAGGCCCAGGCGCGCCCAGATGGGTGCTGCCCACCTTGAGTGCCCCCTGAACTGCCTCCTCGCTCTATAAATACCACAATATTCCAAGGATCCTAGGGGAGTCGATGAAATATTGACCCATCCATCATAGAGTCTAGAACCACCAGATCCAATCTAGACACCGTCATGGAGGGGTTCACCACTTCCATTGGTGCCTCTCCTATGATGCGTGAGTAGTTCTTTGTAGACCCACGGGTCCGTAGTTAGTAGCTAGATGGCTTCCTGTCTCTCTTGATTATCAATACAATGTTTTCTTGGAGATCCATATGATGTAAGTCTTTTGGCGGTGTGTTTGTTGGGATTTGATGAACTTTGAGTTTATGAGCAGATCTATCTTTTTTATCCATGAAAGTTATTTGAGTCTTCTTTGATCTCTTTTATGCATGATTGCTTATAGCCTCGTATTTCTTCTCCGATATTTGGGTTTTGTTTGGCCAACTTGATCTATTTATCTTGCAATGGGAAGAGGTGCTTTGTAGTGGGTTCGATCTTACGGTGCTTGATCCCAGTGACAGAATGGGAACCAACATGTTGATACGTCTCCAACGTATGTATAATTTTTGATTATTCCATGCTATTATATTACCTGTTTTGGATGTTTATGGGTTTTATTATACACTTTTATATTATTTTTAGGACTAACCTATTAACCGGAGGCCCTGCCCATATTGCTGTTTTCTTGCCTATTTAGTGTTTCGAAGAAAAGGAATATCAAACGGAGTCCAAACGGAATGAAACCTTCGGGAGCGTGATTTTTGGAACGAACGTGATTCAGGAGACGTGGAGCTGAAGTCAGGGAAGCTTCGAGGAGGCCACGAGGGGGGGGGGGGGCTCCACCCTCGCCGGCCCCTCGTGGCTCCCCTCACCGACTTCTTTTGCCTATATATCTCCATATACTCTAAAAACATCCACTACTAGAAAATAGCTTATAGATAGACGCTTACCAGTAGCGCGCTATTTTGACCCACGCTACTGCTAATTACTAGTAGCACGCCACATTAACCCCACACTACTGCTAAATATTTACTAGTAGCGCATGGCGAAAAAACGCGCTATTCGTAAATATCTTCCACGGACAGGGCATAATAATAGCGCGGGTGGCAAAACCTGCACTACTAGTAAGCGAATAGCTATAGCGAGGTGAGATACCCCATGCTACTACTGAGCGTGTCCACCACCGCTCCACACCCTCCCCCGGTCGACCCCACCAAACTCTCTCACGAATCTCTCAAAAAAACTCTCTCTCTCGCGAACCTCACCCCACCCCTTGGTCGATCTCCTCTCCCCACGATCTCCTCGCCGCCGCCGCCACCCACGCTGGCCGGTTCCGGCGAGCTCCGGCCGCGCACCACACGCCCCCAAGATCCTCAAGCTCCGCCCCTCCGTCCCCTCCATCCAAATCCGTGCCTAAAGCCTGCACCTTTGCCCGCGGCTAGGGTTTCGGGCGCCTCCCGTATTCTTGCCGGAATCCACCACAATCGGCGATGGCGAGGCCAGAGCTTGCGGGATCCGTCACCGGCGGCGGCGGGAAGCCCTCGGGCACAACGTCCTCCACCCCGGCGTCTGGCGGCAGGAGGATCCTGCGCACGCAGACCGCGGGCAACCTTGGCGAGTCCGTCTTTGACAGCGAAGTGGTCCCCTCCTCGCTCGTTGAGATCGCCCCCATCCTCCGCGTCGCCAACGAGGTCGAGGCCAGCAACCCGCGCGTCCCGTACCTATGTAAGGCTCCTACTCTTCTTCACACATTCATGTTCTGTTAATTACTGTTACCAAGGCACGAAAGCAGAGCAGAGCGGATCCTCTTCTCTCTTTGTTAATTATACATACTACTCACTGACTGTTGCTGTATTCTATTAGCACCAAGTCTGCCTACATATTATATTCTTCATGCTGGAGTATAAGACTAGTGCTATCTTGCAGCCGGTAATAGTCCATGGATTGACTGTTAATTTATTCATTAAACAAGCCCATGATTCCCTCTCTACCCAGCCGCCCCACAGAGTAGAGAGAACTACTACCTCTTCTCTTGTCTCACCCATATGCACAAGTAATTTACTAGCATCTCACTTGGGTACTACCTAGGTCGCTTCTTCTACTACTAATCCACGTAATTACTTTTGTGTATCCACCTAATTACAGTTTCAGTCAGTTTTTCGGTTGGACTGCTTTTGGATTGGATGAAATAGGCTAATTCCTTAAATCCTACATTCTTAAGATACTGCCTCTCCTTGCCCAGGATGACATCTCCTTGCCCAGCATGCACAAGTGATCACATCGCCATGGCTTCACCGGTTGATCTTTTTCGCTACCGTCATCTCGCCATGGCTCCACTAATACTCTCCACTGTCACCTTGCTATGGTTCCACTGTCACGGTCACTGGCCCAATGAAATTGACCCAGTGACATTGATGGAGTGATAAGTTAAGATTAATTTACAGCCCCGATTTGGCTTATTTGTATTTTTGTTTGGAAGATCAAGGATTTGTAAGATTGACTACAACTATTCCTCTTGCTTTAAATCAGGGGCATATATGCATGGATGAATGACCGGCAAACATGTACAGATTAATGCATGCACGGAGTGTGTTTCTATGTGTTGCAACCGTCGTGGTCATCATCGTCGATTTGTCATGGTGACCGTCGTCGTCGTCATTGTTCGTTGCTGTCGCCGTCCCGGAAAATACTCGGCGTCGACTAGGCCAACACTATGCATCCATGGCTAAATATCAAGCTAGCTACTTGCCCTCACACGCAACACTAATCCACTCAGGTGAGAATACTTGCCTCCTGCAGTTTTATCAGCTGATAGCTTAGTTCTAATAATCTGTCTAGAGTAGATCTACCTGACATTTACCCATGTGTTAAATTATTCAGATTGCACGAGCGAGTTCGGGAGTTATGCCAGAACATGATTGTGAGTCAATCTGATCTTATTATTCGAAACTTTGTTCCGCACCTTAGGGGGTTACTAATGCAATACTTATCAATTTTATTGTATGCAATCATATATGGTGCAGAGGTCAAAACAATTTAAAGTACTGTTTATATTCTGCATTTAAAAGGTCATCTCCTCATATTGTCATTTATTTTTTGTACAGTGCAAAACATAGCAGTTTTTTTATTCCAATGTATCGGGTGCAAACTTCTATGTGTTATCAAGTGGTACCTTTTTATTTTCTTAATTGACTTGCAGCTAGCGGACTGGTAATATACACTCACCCTCTCTATATGCTCGATCTCAATACTGGAATGATTTTTTTGCTACCATGCAATATTGTTTGCCAGATATTTCTACATTGAATTACCCTAAATCATTTGTGCAATTAAAGGTGTGTAATCCTGATGACATATGTTTACTCTATTTCCTTGGAACTTTCATTTTCTGTTTTTGAATTAATCGCCAAATGAACGATTGACAGTGTTGCTTCAGTGCCAAAACATGCCAAGTACTTTTATACTCCTTTCTGTGACAGGACTACTGTAACTACTTTTTGCCTCTTCATACCTCTCTGAATCACCCTGCATTAGTTCCCGATTTCAATGGGCATATCACTCGCACAAGTTGCTCACGTTAAGGACAATCTTACGTTATTTACAACTGTGGAGCATCACCATGATTACCTTACATTGTCATAGTTGGTGAGCTGAACAATGATGTGATCACACAGCTGTAGTATATGATTTGTGTATTCCACGTATGCTATTGATACTTCTGCTTAGGTAGTTTCTACTTGCTACAGTTGAACACTATATCATGTTATGTACTCTGGTCGTGGTTAGTAGAAAATAGTTTAACTTGCATTTTGAGGTTCTAATGTTTGTATTGAGCTCTTGATCCTAAATATTTTTCCATAATTGTTCTCTCTTTTATAGATTGCCTTATGATTATTCATATGCATTATAGTACTTTGTTCTAGTTAATGAAGACTTTTACCAATATTATCCTTTCCCATGCCTCGAAACTATCAACCTGTCCCAGAGAATGATATTTTTTTAGGATTCATGGTTATTTTTTCTTATTATTAGGCATTACTATTGATTCATGTGCATGTGCTAAAAAGAAATAAAATACCCTATTGGATTTGGATGCGGACGCCAACTAACAAATTTTCACTTTTCGACGTGGGTGTAGGGGTGATTGACGTGGACTACTGCGGCCTGGTGGGCGTCGTGCTCTTCAACCACTCGGCGGCGGACTTCATCATGAAGCCCGGCGACCGTGCCGCACAGATGATCATCAAGGTCATTGCGACACCGGAGGCGCCGAGGTGGAGGACCTCGACGTCACTGTCCGGCGGGAGGGAGTGTTCGGATCCATCGATGTTTGAACTCCGAGCCTTGGTAGATACATCTAGAGAAGTGGTCTAGTTGTTTGCATCTGATGTTAAATGGGATCTCGTGATCCTCGAATTGAGATGTTAAATGTTGTATCCATGAATGTTGCAAGTCCTAAGATGGTTCTATGAACTTTTATGTACACTCGACGTGTCTTGATTTCCATCCATGAGTACTTCATACGACTTTTTTGTTTTTTTAATTTCCAGTTAGTTAGTTGTAGTGTGGGGGAAAAATTAGGGGGCTACTAGTACTTGGATAGTAGTAGCGTAGGTGTAAGTGGGGCGCTACTAGTACTTAGATAGTAGTAGCGTAGGTGCTGAATAGTGGTAGCGTGTGTGCACTGCGCTACTACTAACTTTTTTAGCTGTAGCGCGGGATAAGAAACGTGCTACCGCTAAAAGTTAGCTGCAGCGTCTTAGTAGTAGCGCGGGTACCCATGCCACTGGTATGCAAAAGACCAATGCTACTGGTAGCGTTTATCCTAGTAGTGATCGGAGAACACAATAGATTGGGAATTCCGCCGCCGCAAGCCTCTGTAGCCAACAAAAACCAATCAGGACCCTGTTCCGGCACCTTGCCGGAGGGGGGATCCCTCACCGGTGGCCATCTTCATCATCTCGGCGCTCTCCATGACAAGGAGGGAGTAGTTCACCCTCGGGGCTGAGGGTATGTAGCCGTAGCTATGTGTTTGATCTCTCTCTCTCTCTCTCTCTCTCTCTCTCTCTCTCTCTCTCTACCGTGTTCTTGATTTGGCATGATCTTGATGTATCGCGAGCTTTGCTATTATAGTTGGATCTTATGATGTTTCTCCCCCTCTACTCTCTTGTAACGGATTGAGTTTTCTCTTTGAAGTTATCTTATCGAATTGAGTCTTTAAGGATTTGAGAACACTTGATGTATGTCTTGCCGTGCTTATCTGTGGTGACAATGGGATATTCACGTGATTCACTTGATGTATGTTTTGGTGATCAACTTGCGGGTTCAGTGACCTTGTGAACTTATGCATAGGGGCTGGCACACGTTTTCTTCCTGACTCTCCGGTAGAAACTTTGGGGCACTCTTTGAAGTACTTTGTGTTGGTTGAATAGATGAATCTGAGATTCTGTGATGCATATCGTATAATCATGCCCATGGATACTTGAGGTGACAACGGAGTATCCAGGTGACATTAGGGTTTTGGTTGATTTGTGTCTTAAGGTGTTATTCTAGTATGAACTCTATGATAGATCGAACGGAAAGAATAGCTTCATGTTATTTTACTACGGACTATTGAATAGATAGATCAAAAAGGATAACTTTGAGGTGGTTTCGTACCCTACCATAATCTGTTTGTTTGTTCTCCGCTATTAGTGGCTTTGGAGTGACTCTTTGTTGCATGTTGAGGGATTGTTATGTGATCCAATTATGTTATTATTGTTGAGAGAATTTGCACTAGTGAAAGTATGAACCTTAGGCCTTGTTTCCTACCATTGCAATACCGTTTACGCTCACTTTTATCGCTTGCTACCTTGCTGTTTTTATAATTGCATATTACAAATACCTTTATCTACCATCCATATTGCACTTGTATCACCATCTCTTCATTAACTAGTGCACCTATACAATTTACTATTGTATTGGGTGTGTTGGGGACACACGAGACTCTTTGTTATTTGGTTGCGGGGTTGTTTGAGAGAGACCATCTTCATCCCTCGCCTCCCAGATTGATAAACCTTAGGTCATCCACTTGAGGGAAATATTGCTACTGTCCTACAAACCTCTGCACTTGGAGGCCCAACAATGTCTACAAGAAGAAGGTTGCGTAGTAGACATCAAGCTCTTTTCAGCGCCCGTTGCCGGGGAGGTGAGTGCTTGAAGGTATATCTTTAGATCTTGCAATCGTATCTTTTTGTTTCTTGTTTTATCACTAGTTTAGTCTATAAAATAAAATTACAAAAAAATGGACTTGAGTTTGTCTCATACGCTTCATCTTTTTAATATCTTTCGTGAGAATGATGGAAAGGAAAATTGTGCTCAAGTGCTAGAAGAAGAAATCTATAAAATGTTTGGCACTAAATCTTTGAATGATGAGCATGATTGCAATGTTGTTAGTATGAATTCTTTGAATACCCATGATGCTAATGATATGCAAAGCCACAAGCTTGGGGAAGCTATGTTTGGTGACGATGATATTTTTTCCCCCAAGTTTTGATGAGGATATTTATTATGATGAAAGCATGCCTCCTATTTATGATGATTATATTGATGAAATTGTATTTGGAGAGGTCATGACTTTATTTAGTGATGAATCCACTATTTCGAAAGAGGTTCCAATTGATTATGAGAACAAAGTTGCTATCTATGATGATTATTGTGATGACTTGTATGCTATTAAGAATAATGATAACCATGAAACTTGTCATCATGATTTTAGTTTTCAATTGGATTATGCCTCACATGACAATTATTTTGTTGAGTTTGCTCCCACTACTATTCATGAGAAAAAAATTACTTATGTGGAGAGTAGTAAATTTTCTATGCAAGTAGATCATGAAAAGAATGCTTTATGTGCTGGTTATATTTTTGAATTCATTCATGATGCTACTGAAAATTATTATGAGAGAGGATCATGTGCGTCTACATATTGCAATAATATCAAGTTTTCTCTCTATGTGTTGAAAATCTTGAAGTTATGCTTGTTTTGCCTTCCTATGCTAGTTGATTATTGTTCCCATAAGTTGTTTGCTCATAAAATCCCTATGCATAGGAAGTGGGTTAGACTTAAATATGCTAGTCATATTCTTTATGATGCTCTTTTTATGTTTCAATTCTTATCTTTTATGTGAGCATCATTAAAATCATCATGCCTAGCTAGGGGCGTTAAACAATAGCGCTTGTTGGGAGGCAACCCAATTTTATTTTTGTCCTTTTCTTTTATTCCTGTTTAAGTAATAAATAATTCATCTAGACTCTGGTTATATGTGGTTTTATGTTTAAATTAGTGTTTGTGCCAAGTAGAGCCTTTGGGAAGATATATGATCTTGCTGTAAAAAATAGAAACTTTGCGCTCACGAGATTAGCTGCCATGTTTTACTTGAGAGTGCTTTTAGGTTGATTCTTTTTGCAGATGATTAACAGAAACATTCCTCACGTGCACCAACTTATTTCAGAATTTTTGGAGTTCCAGAAGTATACGTTTGATACAGATTACTACAGACTGTTCTGTTTTTGACAGATTCTGTTTTCAATGTGTTGTTTGCTTATTTTGATGAATCTATGAGTAGTATCGGAGGATATAAACCATAGAAAAGTTGGAATTGAAGGAAATATGCCCTAGAGGCAATAATAAAGTTATTATTTATTTCCTTATATCATGATAAATGTTTATTATTCATGCTAGAATTGTATTAACCGGAAACATAATACATGTGTGAATACATAGACAAACAGAGTGTCACTAGTATGCCTCTACTTGACTAGCTCGTTAATCAAAGATGGTTATGTTTCCTAACCATAGACATGAGTTGTCATTTGATTAACGGGATCACATCATTAGGAGAATGATCTGATTGACATGACCCATTCCGTTAGCCTAGCACTTGATCGTTTAGTATGTTGCTATTGCTTTCTTCATGACTTATACATGTTCCTATAACTATGAGATTATGCAACTCCGTTTACCGGAGGAACACTTTGGGTACTACCAAACGTCACAACGTAATCGGGTGATTATAAAGGAGTACTACAGGTGTCTCCAAAGGTACTTGTTGGGTTGGCGTATTTCGAGATTAGGTTTTGTCACTCCGATTGTCGGAGAGGTATCTCTGGGCCTTCTCGGTAATACACATCACATAAGCCTTGCAAGCATCGCAACTAATGAGTTAGTTGTGAGATGATGTATTACGGAACGAGTAAAGAGACTTGCCGGTAACGAGATTGAACTAGGTATTGGATACCGACGATCGAATCTCGAGCAAGTAACATACCGATGACAAAGGGAACAACGTATGTTGTTATGCGGTCTGACCGATAAAGATCTTCGTAGAATATGTAGGAACCAATATGGGCATCCAGGTCCCGCTTATTGGTTATTGACCGGAGATGTGTCTCGGTCATGTCTACATTGTTCTCGAACCGTAGGGTCCGTGACGCTTAAGGTTTCGATGACGGTTATATTATGAGTTTGTGTATTTTGATGTACCAAGGTTGTTCGAGTCCCGGATATGATCACGGACATGACGAGGAGTCTCGAAATGGTCGAGACATAAAGATTAATATATTGGACGGATATATTTGGACACCGGAAGGTTCCGGAGAAGTTTGGAGCTCCGGAGGTTACCGGAACCCCGGGAGGTATATGGGCCTTATTGGGCCCATATAGGAATAAGGAGAAGGAACAAGGGAGGCGCGCCCCAAGCCCAATCCGAATTGGGGAGGGGGGCCGGCCCCCCCTTTCCTTTTCTCCTTCCCCCTCTTCCTATTCCTACTACTAGTACTTATTCCTAAATGCTAGTACTCCTTCCTTCCCCTTCCAAGTGAAATAAGGAAAAGAGAGGGAAACCTACTTGGAGTAGGTTTCCCCCTCCCATGGTGCGCCCCTTGGTGGCCGGCCACCTCCTCCTCCCTCCTTTATATACGGGGAGGGGGCACCCTAGAACACACAAGTTGATCCTTGAGATCGTTCCTTAGCCGCAGGTGCGGTGCCCCCCTCCACCATATTCCACCTCGGTCATATCATAGCGGTGCTTAGGCGAAGCCCTGCGACGGTGAAACATCAAGATCGTCACCACGCCGTCGTGCTGACGGAACTCCCCTCCCCGGAGCTTTGCTGGATCGAAGCCCGTGGAGCGTCATCGAGCTGAACGTGTGCCAAGAACTGGAGGCGCCGAGTAACGGCGCTGTGATCGGCTGGATCGTGAGGAGAACGTCTGACTACTTCCTCTACGTCTTCATCGACTCGGAGGTGCTGGAGTAACGGCACTGGGATCGGCTGGATCGCGAGGAGAACGTACGACTACTTCCTCTACGTTGTGATCGCTTCCGCTTCACGGTCTCACGAGGGTACGTGAGACAACACTCTCCCCTCTCGCTATGCCATCACCATGGTCCTGTGTGTGCGTAGGAAATTTTTGAAATTACTGCGTTCCCCAACAAAGTGGCATCCGAGCCTGGTTTTATGCGTTGATGTCATATGCACGAGTAGAACACAAGTGAGTTGTGGGCGATACAAGTCATACTACCTACCAGCATGTCATACTTTGGTTCAGCGGTATTGTGAGATGAAGCGGCCCGGACCGACATTACGCCAGACGCTTACGCGAGACTGGTTTCACCGTTCACGAGCATTCGTGCTTAAAGGTGGCTGGCGGGTGTCTGTCTCTCTCACTTTAGTTGAACTGAGTGGC
This sequence comes from Aegilops bicornis, assembly GCA_021605145.1. Lineage (NCBI taxonomy): Eukaryota > Viridiplantae > Streptophyta > Magnoliopsida > Poales > Poaceae > Aegilops > Aegilops bicornis. The sequence goes on along the minus strand of CM038673.1, from coordinate 63,626,313 downwards.
TACGCCCGGTCCTTGAGAAGGTTAAACGGAGTCTATTTGACGAAGTATCGTTGTGGTTTTGATGCGTAGGTAAGAACGGTTCTTGCTCAGCCCGTAGCAGCCACGTAAAACTTGCAACAACAAAGTAGAGGACGTCTAACTTGTTTTTGCAGGGCATGTTGTGATGTGATATGGTCAAGACGTGATGCTATATTTTATTGTATGAGATGATCATGTTTTGTAACCGAGTTATCGGCAACTGGCAGGAGCCATATGGTTGTCGCTTTATTGTATGAAATGCAAACGCCCTGTAATTGCTTTACTTTATCACTAAGCGGTAGCGATAGTCGTAGAAGCAATAGATGGCGTAAACGACAACGATGCTACGATGGAGATCAAGGTGTCGCGCGTGTGACGATGGTGATCATGACGGTGCTTCGGAGATGGAGATCACAAGCGCAAGATGATGATGGCCATATCATATCACTTATATTGATTGCATGTGATGTTTATCCTTTATGCATCTTATTTTGCTTTGATTGACGGTAGCATTTTAAGATGATCTCTCACCAAAATTATCAAGTAGTGTTCTCCCTGAGTATGCACCGTTGCCAAAGTTCGTCGTGCGAGACACCACGTGATGATCGGGTGTGATAAGCTCTCGTCCATCTACAACGGGTGCAAGCCAGTTTTGCACACGCAGAATACTCAGGTTATACTTGACGAGCCTAGCATATGCAGATATGGCCTCGGAACACGGAGACCGAAAGGTCGAGCGAATCATATAGTAGATATGATCAACATAAGATGTTCACCATTGAAAACTACTCCATCTCACGTGATGATCGGTTATGGTTTAGTTGATTTGGATCACGTGATCACTTAGATGACTAGAGAGATGTCTGTCTAAGTGGGAGTTCTTAAGTAATATGATTAATTGAACTTAAATTTATCATGAACTTAGTACCGATAGTATCTTGCTTGTCTATGTCTGCTTGTAGATAGATGGCTCGTCTTTGTTGTTCCGTTGAATTTTAATGCGTTCCTTGAGAAAGCAAAGTTGAAAGATGATGGTAGCAATTACACGGACTGGGTCCAGTAATCTGAGGATTATCCTCATTGCTGCAGAAGAGTTACGTCCCGGATGCACCGCTAGGTGCCAGACTGATGCCGATGTAACCGACGACGTTAAGAACGTCTGGCGAGCAAAGCTGATGACTACTCTATAGTTCAGTGTGCCATGCTTTACGGCTTAGAACCGGGTCTTCAACGACGCGTTTTGAAAGTCGTGGAGCATATGAGATGTTCCAAGAGTTGAAGTTGATATTTCAACAGTAATGCCGGATTGAGAGATATGAAGTCTCCAATAAGTTCTATAGCTGCAAAATGGAGGAGAATGGGTGCATCGGTGAGCACATACTCGTAATGTCCGGTATTACAATCACTTGACTCAACCGGGAGTTGATCTTCCGGATGATTGTGTCATTGAGTAATTCTTCAATCACTGCCACCAAGCTACAAAGGCTTCGTGATGAACTATAATATGCAAGGGTTAGTAAAGACTATGCCTGAGCTCTTACGCAATGCTTTGAAAGCTGCGGAGGTAGAAATCAAGAAGGAGCATCAAGTGTTGATGGTCAATAAGACCACTAGTTTCAAGAAGAAAGGCAAAGGGAAGAAGAAGGGGAACTTCAAGAAGAACAGCAAACAAGTTGCTGCTCAAGTGAAGAAACCCAAGTCTGGACCTAAACCTGAAATCGAGTGCTTCTACCGCAAGCGCATCGTCACCGAAGCGGAACTGCCCCAAGTATTTGGCGGATAAGAAGGATGGCAAAGTGAACAAAGGTATATGTGATATACATGTTATTGATGTGTACCTTACTAGAGCTCGCATGTAGCACTGGTATTTGATAATGGTTACATTGCTAATATTTGCAACTCAAAGCAGGGACTACAGATTGCGAACACCGGCAAAGGACGAGGTGACGATGCGGCGTGGGAAATGGTTCCAAAGTCGATGTGATCGCGGTCGGCTACCTCTACATCTACCTTCGGGATTAGTTTTAGACCTAAATAATTGTTATTTGGTGCCAGCGTTAAGCATGAACATTATATCTGGATCTTGTTTGATGCGAGACGGTTATTCATTTAAATCAGAGAATAAAGGTTGTTCTATTTATATGAATAATATCTTTTATGGTCATGCACCCTTGAAGAGTGGTCTATTTTAATGAATCTCGATAGTAGTGATACACATATTCATAATGTTGAAACCAAAAGATGCAGAGTTGATAATGATAGTGCAACTTATTTGTGGCATTGCCGTTTAGGTCATATCGGTATAAACGCATGAAGAAACTCCATCTTGATGGACTTTTGGAGTCACTTGATTATGAATCACTTGGCACTTGCGAACCGTGCCTCATGGGCAAGATGACTAAAACCCCGTTCTCGGTACTATGGAGAGAGCAACAAATTTGTTGGAAATCATACATACAGATGTATGTGGTCCAATGAATGTTGAGGCTCGTGGCGGATATCGTTATTTTCTCACCTTCACGGATGATTTAAGCGGATATGGGTATATCTTCTTGATGAAACATAAGTCTGAAACATTTGAAAAGTTCAAAGAATTTCAGAGTGAAGTTGAAAATCATCGTAATAAGAAAATAAAGTTTCTACGATCTGATCGTGGAGGCGAATATTTGAGTTACGAGTTTGGTCTACATTTGAAACAATGCGGAATAATTTACGCAACTCACGCCACCGGAACACCACAGCGCAATGGTGTGTCCGAACGTCGTGTCGCACTTTACTAGAAATGGTGCGATCTATGATGTCTCTTACAGATTTACCGCTATCGTTTTGGGGTTATGCTCTTGAGACGGCCGCATACACGCTGAATAGAACACCGTCAAAATCCGTTGAGACGACACCTTATGAACTGTGGTTTAGCAAGAAACCAAAGTTGTCGTTTCTCAAAGTTTGGGGATGCGATGCTTATGTGAAAAAGCTTCAACCTGATAAGCTCGAACCTAAATCGGAGAAATGTGTCTTCATAGGATACCCAAAGGAGACAGTTGGGTACACCTTCTATCACAGATCCGAAGGCAAGACATTTGTTGCTAAAATGGATCCTTTCTAGAGAAGGAGTTTCTCTCGAAAGAAGTGAGTGGGAGGAAAGTAGAACTTGATGAGGTAATCAGACCTTCTCCATTATTTGAAAGTAGTTTATCACAGAAAACAGTTTCTGCGACATCTACACCAAATAATGAGGAAGTTGATGATGTTGATCATGAAACTTCAGATCAAGTTACTACAGAACCTCGTAGATCAACCAGAATAAAATCCGCACCAGAGTGGTACGGCAATCCTGTTCTGGAAGTCATGCTACTAGATCATGATGAACCTACGAGCTATGAAGAAGCGATGGTGAGCCCAGATTCCATAAAATGGCTTGAGGCCATGAAATCCGAGATGGGATCCATGTATGAAAACAAAGTGTGGACTTTGGTTGACTTGCCCGAGGGTCGGCAAGCAATAGAAAACAAGTGGATCTTCAAGAAGAAGACTGGCGACGGTAATATTGCTGTCTACAAAGCTCGACTTGTCGCAAAGGGTTTTCGACAAGTTCAAGGGATTGACTACGATGAGACCTTCTCACCCGTGGCGATGCTTAAGTCTGTCCGAATCATGTTAGCAATTGCCGCATTTTATGATTATGAAATTTGGCAAATGGATGTAAAGACCGCATTCCTGAATGGATTTACGGAAGAAGAGTTGTATATGATGCAACCGTAAGGTTTTATCGATCCAAAGGGAGCTAACAAAGTGTGCAAGCTCCAGCGATCCATTTATGGACTGGTGCAAGCATCTCGGAGTTGGAATAAACGCTTTGATAGTGTGATCAAAGCATTTGGGTTTATCTGAGACTTATGGAGAAGCCTGTATTTACAAGAAAGTGAGTGGGAGCTCTGTAGCATTTCTGATATTATATGTAGATGACATATTACTAATCGGAAATGATATAGAATTTCTGGATAGCATAAAGGGATACTTGAACAAGAGTTTTTCAATGAAAGACCTTGGTGAAGCTGCTTACATATTGGGCATCAAGATCTATAGAGATAGATCGAGACGCTTAATTGGACTTTCACAAAACACATACCTTGATAAAGTTTTGAAGAAGTTCAAAATGGATCAGGCAAAGAAAGGATTTTTACCTGTATTACAAGGTGTGAAATTGAGTCAGACTCAATGCCCGACCACAGATGGAGAGAAAATGAAAGATGTTCCCTATGCTTCAGCCATAGGCTCTATCATGTATGCAATGCTGTGTACCAGACCTGACGTATGCTTAGCAATAAGTTTGGCAGGAAGGTACCAAAGTAATCCAGGAGTGGATCACTAGACAGCGGTCAAGAACATCCTGAAATACCTGAAAAGGACTAAGGATATGTTTCTCGTATATGGAGGTGACAAAGAGCTAGTCGTAAATGGTTACGTCGATGCAAGCTTTGACACTGATCCGGACGATTCTAAATCGCAAACCGGATCGTGTTTTTGTTAAGCGGTGGAGCTGTCGGTTGGTGCAGTTCTAAACAAAGCGTCAGAAGGGATCTACATGTGAAGCGGAGTACATAGCTGCTTCTGAAGCAGCAAATGAAGGAGTCTGGATGAAAGAGTTCATTTCCGATCTAGGTGTTATACCTAGTGCATCGGGACCAATGAAGATCTTCTGTGACAATACTGGTGCAATTGCCTTGGCAAAGGAATCCAGATTTCACAAGAGGACCAAGCATATCAAGAGACGCTTCAATTCCATTCGGGACCAAGTCCAAGTGGGAGACATAGAGATTTGCAAAGTACATACGGATCTGAACATTGCAGACCCGTTGACTAAGCCTCTTCCACGAGCAAAACATGATCAGCACCAAGACTCCATGGGTGTTAGAATCATTCTTGAGTAAACTAGATTATTGACTCTAGTGCAAGTGGGAGACTGAAGGAAATATGCCCTAGAGGCAATAATAAAGTTATTATTTATTTCCTTATATCATGATAAATGTTTATTATTCATGCTAGAATTGTATTAACCGGAAACATAATACATGTGTGAATACATAGACAAGCAGTGTCACTAGTATGCCTCTACTTGACTAGCTCGTTAATCAAAGATGGTTATGTTTCCTAACCATAGACATGAGTTGTCATTTGATTAACGGGATCACATCATTAGGAGAATGATCTGATTGACATGACCCATTCCGTTAGCCTAGCACTTGATCGTTTAGTATGTTGCTATTGCTTTCTTCATGACTTATACATGTTCCTATAACTATGAGATTATGCAACTCCGTTACCGGAGGAACACTTTAGGTACTACCAAACGTCACAACGTAATCGGGTGATTATAAAGGAGTACTACAGGTGTCTCCAAAGGTACTTGTTGGGTTGGCGTATTTCGAGATTAGGTTTTGTCACTCCGATTGTCGGAGAGGTATCTCTGGGCCTTCTCGGTAATACACATCACATAAGCCTTGCAAGCATCGCAACTAATGAGTTAGTTGTGAGATGATGTATTATGAGCGAGTAAAGAGACTTGCGGTAGCGAGATTGAACTAGGTATTGGATACCGACGATCGAATCTCGGGCAAGTAACGCATACCGATGACAAAGGGAACAACGTATGTTGTTATGCGGTCTGACCGATAAAGATCTTCGTAGAATATGTAGGAACCAATATGGGCATCCAGGTCCCGCTATTGGTTATTGACCGGAGATGTGTCTCGGTCATGTCTACATTGTTCTCGAACCGTAGGGTCCGCACGCTTAAGGTTTCGATGGCGGTTATATTATGAGTTTGTGTATTTTGATGTACCGAAGGTTGTTCGAGTCCCGGATATGATCACGGACATGACGAGGAGTCTCGAAATGGTCGAGACATAAAGATTAATATATTGGACGGATATATTTGGACACGGAAAGGTTCCGGAGAAGTTTGGAGCTCCGGAGGTTACGGAACCCCGGGAGGTATATGGGCCTTATTGGGCCCATATAGGAATAAGGGAGAAGGAACAAGGGAGGCGCCCCAAGCCCAATCCGAATTGGGGAGGGGGCGGCCCCCTTCCTTTTCTCCTTCCCCTCTTCCTATTCCTACTACTAGTACTTATTCCTAAATGCTAGTACTCCTTCCTTCCCCTCCAAGTGAAATAAGGAAAAGAGAGGGAAACCTACTTGGAGTAGGTTTCCCCCTCCCATGGTGCGCCCCCCTTGGTGGCCGGCCACCTCCTCCCTCCCTCCTTTATATACGGGGGAGGGGGGGCACCCTAGAACACACAAGTTGATCCTTGAGATCGTTCCTTAGCCGTGTCTGGTGCCCCTTCCACCATATTCCACCTCGGTCATATCGTGGCGGTGCTTAGGCGAAGCCTGCGACGGTGAAACATCAAGATCGTCACCACGCCGTCGTCTTGTGGAACTCCTCCCCGGAGCTTTGCTGGATCGAAGCCCGTGGAGCGTCATCGAGCTGAGCGTGTGCCAAGAACTTCGAGGCGCCGGAGTAACGGGCGCTGTGATCGGCTGGATCGTGAGGAGAACGTAGACTACTTCCTCTCGTCATCATCGACTCGGAGGTGCTGGAGTAACGGCGCTGGGATCGGCAGGATCGCGAGGAGAACGTACGACTACTTCCTCTACGTTGTGATCGCTTCCGCTTACGGTCTATGAGGGTACGTAGACAACACTCTCCCCTCTCGTTGCTATGCCATCACCATGGTCCTGTGTGTGCGTAGGAAATTTTTTGAAATTACTGCGTTCCCCAACAGGAATACAGTAGATATTACACCAATATGAATTTAGAATGAGTTCACAACAGTACCTAAGTGGTGATTTATTTTCTTATACTAACGGAGCTTACGAGTTTTGTGTTGAGTTTTGTGTTGTGAAGTTTTCAAGTTTTGGGTAAAGATTCGATGGACTATGGAATAAGGAGTGGCAAGAGCCTAAGCTTGGGGATGCCCAAGGCACACCAAGGTAATATTCAAGGACAACCAAGAGCCTAAGCTTGGGGATGCTCCAGAAGGCATCCCCTCTTTCGTCTTCGTTCATCGGTAACTTTACTTGGAGCTATATTTTTATTCACCACATGATATGTGTTTTGCTTGGAGCGTCATTTTATTTTGTTAGTATTTGATTTCTGTTATTTATAATAATTCTTTGCATCCATATTTTCAATAAAAATGTCAAGGATAGCCTTTACCATGCTTATTTTGCAAGTATACATGTTGCTGTTTCAAAACAGAAAGTTTACCGCTGTTGAAAAAATTCCCTAGAAAAGTCAGAGAATGATATAATGTTGAATCTTTTTGAATATTTAAATCTGATAAATCTTCTACGGTGTAGTATTTTTCCTATAATTTTTGGAGTTAGGGAAGTATGACGAATCTTGCATTCTTTACAGACTATACTGTTTTGGCAGATTGCTGTTATGTTTGCATTGTTTGCATATGCTTGCTTGTTTAATGATTCTATTTGAGGATAGGAGTATTAAATATACAGAGACATTTAGTATGCAATGTTGAATAATAACGTTAGTACTTTGTTACAGTAGAAAATGATAAGGTTTTTGCATTGTTTTATACTGACTTATCTCACGAGTTCTTGTTGAGTTTGGTGTGGATGAAGCTTTCGAGATTTAGGAAACCGAGATATAGAAGGAATTAAGGAGACACAAAAGCTCAAGCTTGGGGATGCCCAAGGCACCCCAAGATCATATTTCAAGAAGTCTCAAGCATCCAAGCTTGGGGATGCCCCGGTAGGCATCCCACCTTTCTTCTTCAACAATTATTAGTTAGTATTGGTTGAGCCTAAGTTTTTTGCTTCTTCACATGAGTTGTGCTATCCTTGCAATGTCATTTTGTTTTGTTTTGCTTGCTGAGTGAATAAAATACCAAGATCTGAAATTCTTAAATGAGAGAGAGTCTTCACATAGTTACATAATTATTTAACTACTCATTGATCTTCACTTATATCTTTCGGAGTAGTTTGTCATTTGCTCTAGTTCTTCACTTATATTTTTAGAGCACGACGGTGGCTTAATTTTGTAGAAATTGATGATCTCTCATGCTTCACTTATATTATTTTTAGAGTCTTTTAGAACAGCATGGTATTTGCTATGGTTATAAAATTGGTCCTAGAATGATGGGCATCCAAGTTGGGTATAATAAAAACTATCATAGAAGTGAATTGGATGCTATGATCAACTTGATGCTTGATAATTGTTTTGAGATATGGCGGTGGTGATATTAGAGTCATGCTAGTTGATGCAATTGTGAATTTAAAGAATACTTGTGTTGAAGTTGTCAAGTCCCGTAGCATGCACGTATGGTAAAAGTTGTGTAACAAATTTATTGCATGGGGTGCTCTTTTGATTGCCTTCCCTTGTGTGGAGGTCGGGGGCGCGCGATGGTTAACTCCTACCAATCTCCCTCCTAGGAGCATGCACGTAGTGCTTGGTTTTTGATGACTTGTAGATTTTTGCAATAAGTATATGGGTTCTTTATGACTAATGTTGAGTCCATGGATTATACGCACTCTCACCTTCCATCATTGCTAGCCTCTTGATGCAGGTGCATTGCCCTTTCTCACCTTGAGAGTTGGTGCAAACTTCGCCGGTGCATCCAAACCCTGTGATACGATACGCTCTATCACACATAAACCTCCTTATATCTTCCTCAAAACAGCCACCATACCTACCTATTATGGCATTTCCATAGCCATTCCGAGATATATTGCCATGCAACTTTCCACCGTTCCGTTTATCATGACATGCATCATCATTGTCATATTGCCTTGCATGATCATGTAGTTGACATCGTATTTGTGGCAAAGCCACCATGCATAATTTTTCATACATGTCACTCTTGATTCATTGCCCATCCCGGTACACATGAGGCATTCATATAGAGTCATATCTTGTTCTAGTTTGAGTTGTAACTCATGACTTGTAAATAAATAGAAGTGTGATGATCATCATTATTAGAGCATTGTCCCTTTATAAAAAGAAGAAAGGCCAAAAAGGCCAAAGAAAAAAAGAAAAAAAAGAAAGGACAAGTAAAAAAGGAAAGGCCCAAAAAAGTAATATAAAAAATATATAAAGGGGACAATGTTACTATCTTTTTTCCACACTTGTGCTTCAAAGTAGCACGATGTTCTTCATATAGAGAGTCTCATTTGTTGTCTCTTTCATATACTAGTGGGAATTTTTCATTATAGAACTTGGCTTGTATATTCCAACGATGGGCTTCCTCAAAATGCCCTAGGTCTTCATGAGCAAGCAAGTTGGATGCACACCCACTTAGTTTCTTTTGTTGAGCTTTCATACATTTATAGCTCTAGTGCATCCGTTGCATGGCAATCCCTACTCCTCATGTTGACATCAATTGATGGGCATCTCCATAGCCCGTTGATTAGCCTCATCAATATGAGACTTTCTACTTTTTTTGTCTTCTCCACACAACCTCCCCCATCATATTCTATTCCACCCATAGTACTATATCCATGGCTCACGCTCATGTATTGCGTGAAAGTTGAAAAAAGTTTGAGATTGCTAAAGTATGAAACAATTGTTTGGCTGAAACCGGGGTTGTGCTTGATGGGAGTATTTTGTGTGATGAAAATGAAACATAGCCTAACTATATGATTTTGTAGGGATGAACTTTCTTTAGCCATGTTATTTTGACAAGACATGATTGCTTTATTAGTATGCTTGAAGTACTACTATTTCTTATGTTAATATGAACTTTTATTTTGAATCATTTGGATCTGAACATTCATGCCACAATAAAGAGAAATACATCGAGAAATATGCTAGGTACCATTCCACATCAAAAATTCTGTTTTTATCATTTACCTACTCGAGGACGAGAAGGAATTAAGCTTGGGGATGCTTGATATGTCTCCAACGTATCTATAATTTTTGATTGTTCCATGCTATTATATTACATGTTTTGGATGTTTATGGGCTTTATTATACACTTTTATATTACTAGTCGTCAACCCGTGCATCCGCACAGCCTAGCTAATTCATATGCATTTAATATTGAAATAAATATGTGACAACCTATATTTTATTTGTAATGATAGAACTATTTTATTTTATAACACACATTTGAATTCTTTTTGGAGATACCCATTTCAAATATTTTGGGAGATGTAATAGCCTGCAGCGTTTGAACAAATAGGGATCACATTTCTCCATAGAGTTTGCAAAAATATGACTCCCATGTCTTTATGTGTTTCATAATCTTAAAGGAGCATGCGCTTCATAAGTAAACTCGGTACATGAAAAATAATAATCTGTAAACCAAATGTGAAACGTTGCCTGATGAAATTTGCCAAGATCAATAATATCGGACAACATTCAGTTAATTACTTATTGATTGTATGCAGGATGTTTAGAAAGTATATTGTAGATATGGTTTTATAAAAGAATTGAGATAAAAATGTTTGTTATATATTTATGACACACTTGTATATGGCATTTATAGTCTGCATGTGCATGAGATCTTTGTGACAGATAATACTCAACGTAATATTCTCATGGAATTCCTATACTTGATGATGTTTAAAAAACACATCTCTGCTAGTTATAATTAAGTCCACCATAAGATAAAGACATTGGTGGCGCTATATTACTTCATAGATAAATAATTAATGTACAACCCAATTTTTTAAAGTCTCATTATGAAATTATGATAATTCTAAGAAAATTTTATATCCCAAATTTTAGGCCAAAAACTATTTAACTGTGAATCAGTAAAATTTATGATTATCTCTAAGAAACATCTCATGTGCCTTGATTCTTGTCGCTTCGGCTTTCATGATCCGAGACATAACTGAGGCATACATTAATCGATTTTGCAATCATCATGTCTCCTTGATGTTAAAGAACCATGTACGCATATACTTAGGTTATTTCCTACTTCCCCAAAGGACCACTTATCAGGAGTAGTAGGCATCACTCTAGATGGTGCAAAATCTAAACTTTTACACAGAGTACCATCTATGTTCAATGAATGATGACAATCCTGTTTTCCAAGGTTGAGACAAACATGATCACAGTGGGAGATTAAGAATTGGAGTACTATACCTCCTTTTAGATTGATTTCAGCTGTTGATGGAATACTAAAGGTGGCGCCGATGGTCTAAAGAATATACGACACAGCAAGGCTGAGGATTAGGAAGAGCGGCAGTAGGGAGAGATTAGATGATGCGCTGGTCAGGATGGGCGGCAGACTGAAGAATGATTTTTGCAGCAACCTGCTGATGTGTTTTTATTTCCTTGGATTTGAAATCAATCAGCGGAGTTTTTTTTGGAAAGGAAATCAACCGGGAGAGTTGAGGAGACATAAGTGTGGCTTTCAAGAAAGAAAACTTGCTTGTACAGGAATATGATAGGTCGTTGTACTCTTTGTTTGGACTCGACGATGTAGCTTATTTATTTAACTCCACTGTACTTCTTTTAAAGGGACGTTGTTCATCTTTTCTTTTGACGCATGTGTGTATGAATTTTTAAAAGAAACGAACTGTGCTTGTGGTAGAACATGATAGGACACTATACAATTTTTTGATGGGATGTTGTAGTTTTATGTCCATGTATTTTTTTTCTGTCCATGACATTTGATGAATTGATGTACATTTTCCTAGTAATGTTACAATTACGTGATTTCACATATTAAACAAATAGATTCGTTCTAGTTTTAATTAGGTGATTTCACATATTAAAATAATTGACTGTGAATTTATTTCATAAGGAAGGATTGAATTTTTTTCAGAGCATTTACACACACACACAAAATCGAAGAAGGCATTGTCTTTTTTTTGTAGCATCATGCTCGAACAGTATTTAATTGTACGTGTCTTTTTTTTAATGAATATTTACGTCAATGATTTATTGGGAATAGAAGGACGTGGACCCTTTTTTTATGGTGGGGAATTGGGACATGGACTCTTTGCCTTTTTTTGGTTGTAACGGACATGGACTCGTTTCATTTTTTTTCTTTGGATTCACGTGCACTTTTTCCTGATGATACAAATTGTGGTTGTGACGTGAAGTCGTTCTTTTTTTTGTTGAAACGAACGTGGACTCTTTTCCTTAATTTTTTGTTGTTGAATGGGACATGGACTCTTTTCTGATGGTACAAATTGTGGCTCTAGGTGTCGTGGCAGGCTGTATTTATTTCTTTCAGTAGTGCAACGTAAATTGTAGGGTTAAGATAGATCACTATATAGATTGAATGGTTAAGATATTTTAAATGATGTGGATTAATATGGAGGCTCATTTGGTGCCTCCAATTAGTAAATATATAAGATTTTGGGACTAACCTATTAATCGGAGGCCCATCACATATTCCCGTTTTCTTCTCTATTTCAGTGTTTCGAAGAAAAGGAATATCAAATGGAGTCCAAACGGATTGAAACCTTCGGGAGCGTGATTTTTGGAACGAACGTGATCCAGGAGACGTGGAGCTGAAGTCAGGGAAGCTTCGAGGAGGCCACGAGGCAGGGGGGCGCGCCCACCCCCGGGCGCTCCCTCCACCATCGTGGGCCCCTCGTGGCTCCCCTCACCGACTTCTTTTGCCTATATATCTCCATATACCCTAAAAACATCGGAGAACACAATAGATCGGGAGTTCCGCCGCCGCAAGTCTCTGTAGCCACCAAAAACCAATCGGGACCCTGTTCTGGCACCCTGCCGAAGGGGGGATTCATCACCCGTGGCCATCTTCATCATCCCGGCGCTCTCCATGACGAGGAGGGAGTAGTTCACCCTCGGGGCTGAGGGTATGTACCAGTAGCTATGTGTTTGATCTCTCTCTCTCTCGTGTTCTTGATTTGGCACGATCTTGATGTATCGCGAGCTTTGATATTATAGTTGGATCTTATGATGTTTCTCCCCCTCTACTCTCTTGTAATGGATTGAGTTTTCCCTTTGAAGTTATCTTATCGGATTTAGTCTTTAAGGATTTGAGAACACTTGATGTATGTCTTGCCGTGCTTATCTGTGGTGACAATGGGATATTCACGTGATTCACTTGATGTATGTTTTGGTGATCAACTTGTGGGTTCAGTGACCTTGTGAAGTTATGCATAGGGGTTGGCACACGTTTTCTTCCTGACTCTCCGTTAGAAACTTTGGGGCACTCTTTGAAGAACTTTGTGTTGGTTGAATAGATGAATCTGAGATTGTGTGATGCATATCGTATAATCATGCCCACGGATACTTGAGGTGACAATGGAGTATCTAGGTGACATTAGGGTTTTGGTTGATTTGTGTATTAAGGTGTTATTCTAGTACGAACTCTATGATATATCGAACGGAAAGAATAGCTTCATATTATTTTACTACGGACTCTTGAATAGATAGATCAAAAAGGATAACTTTGAGGTGGTTTCGTACCCTACCATAATCTCTTCGTTTGTTCTCCGCTATTAGTGGCTTTGGAGTGACTCTTTGTTGCATGTTGAGGGATTGTTATGGGATCCAATTATGTTATTATTGTTGAGAGAACTTGCACTAGTGAAAGTATGAACCTTAGGCCCTGTTTCCTACCATTGCAATACCGTTTACGCTCACTTTTATCGCTTGCTACCTTGCTGTTTTTATAATTGCAGATTACAAATACCTTTATCTACCATCCATATTGCACTTGTATCACCATCTCTTCGCCGAACTAGTGCACCTATACAATTTATTATTGTATTAGGTGTGTTGGGGACACAAGAGACTCTTTGTTATTTGGTTGCAGGGTTGTTTGAGAGAGACCATCTTTAGCCTACGCCTCCCACGGATTGATAAACCTTAGGTCATCCACTTGAGGGAAATTTGCTACTGTCCTACAAACCTCTGCACTTGGAGGCCCAACAATGTTTACAAGAAGATGGTTGCGTAGTAGACATCACATGTATGTATCGTTGCTACTAAGGATAACAAGATGAGATCTATATTTGCGCAATAGATAAACGGATCTTGTCTACATCATGTCATCATTCTTATTGCATTACTCCATTGTTCCATGAACTTAATACACTAGATGCATGTTGGAGAGCGGTCGATGTGTGGAGTAATAGTAGTAGATGCAGGCAGGAGTCGGTCTATTAATCTTGGACGTGATGCCTATATAATGATCATTGCCTGGATATCGTCATGATTATTTGAAGTTCTATCAATTGCCCAACAGTAATTGTTTTCCCACCATTTGCTATGTTTCTCGAGAGAAGCTACTAGTGAAACCTACGGCCCCGGGGTCTCTTCTCATCATATTTGCCTTTGCGATCTATTTTCCCTTGCATTTATTTTCAGATCTATTACACCAAAAATGCAAAAATGTCTTGCTGCAATTTATTTTTCCGCAATCTATTTTCAGATCTATCTACCACTTTTACCTCACGTTATTTGCCTATCTTGAGGCGCCGTACCCGGAAGGGATTGACAACCCCTTTAACACGTCGGGTTGCGAGTATTTGTTATTTGTGTGCAGGTGTTGTTTATGTGGTGCGAGTAGGTTCTCCTACTGGTTTGATAACCTTGGTCTCATCACCGAGGGAAATACCTACCGTCGCTATACTGCATCATCCCTTCCTCTTTGGGGAAATACCGACGTAGTTATAGCAGACATCAGTAACTAGTTGCCAAAAATATTAGCAACACTACATAAAGGATACAAGGCAGAAGCTACTTGGATGACTGACCATATAGAACAAGACAATTTGCATTGAAAGAACAAGTGTTTTATGTGGTCTCATCATGGTAACAAAAAACACGTCACGTGCTTCCATGCCAATTCCTCTTAATAAGGTTATCTTTGGTAAGACTGACTCCAATCCTCGACGAAGATACCAGAGAATGATTTTATTCTTGAGTGGTATCTTCATCTTCCAATGCATTTTACTATTATCAGCTAGCACATCTGACTAGATCAATTCTCTATACATGGACTCCACCGAGAAATTACCACTCGCATGTAGGTTCCAACGGGATACATCGGCCCCTTGCGATAATTGCACCGTGGACAGGCATTGTACCAAATTGTTCCAAGATTGAAGTCTAGGACCAATTAAACTCTCATGAACGTCACATTCAGCGGAAAGGATTCTATAACCATGGCGATAGTATCACCCTTGTCATAACCATGGTGATAGTATCACCCTTTTCATAACCATGGCGATAGTATCACCCTTGTGGCGCTTTAATACTGTATAGGGTAGGATATTGTTCCCGGAGAGTGGCATTGCCTAGCCACCTATCCTCCCAGAGCCTAATCTTTGATCCGTCTGTAATGGCGAAGGATCCATAGAAGAAGAAATGTTTCTTCGTAGCCATTAAACTAGCCCAAAAATGTGAGTCCCCGAGCTTCCAATATATTTGGGACACTGCCTTTGAGCCCACATATTTTCTTCTTAGAAGGGCTTGTCATACACTATCTTTCCTAAGTAGCTTAAATAGCGACTTGCCAAGTAGGGCCGTATTTTTAACCTTAAGGTCATAAATACGCATCCCTCCTTGGTCTTTGAGACAGCAAACCACACTCCATTTAGCCAGTCGATATTTCTTGTTTTCGCTATCTCCTTGCCAAAAGAATCTTCATCAAAAATAATCCAATCGATGTAAAACTCCTTTAGGCAATTGGAAGAAGGAATTCATATCTAGCACCATATTACTTACCATTGAGTTTATGAGGACCAATCTTTCACCCAGAGATAACAGTTTACCTTTCCAGATGCTTTACATTTTGTGAAGTCTCTCCTTGATGTGTTTCCAGTCAACATTTTTGAGACGCCGGTAGTCTATCGGTATCCCCATGTAGCTGATTAGAAATTTGCATAACCCGCAGCCAAACAAATCAGCATACATGTGAGCCTCATCTTGGGCCTCACCGAAACAATACAACTCAATCTTATGGAAGTTTATCTTAAGTCCCAATAGATGCTCGAAGGCCGACAAAATTAATTTCAGATTTCTCGCTTTTATCAAGGCCATGATCCATAAAGAGAATCGTATCATCGACATATTGAAGGATAGAAAGACTACAACCTACGACGTGATTGACTTGAAAAAATATATCCTAGAGGCAATAATAAAGTTGTTATTTTATATTTCCTTATTCGTGATAAAGGTTTATAATTCATGCTAGAATTATATTGATCAGAAACTTAAATACGTGTGTGGATACATAAACAAATACCTTGTCCATAGTGAGCCTCTACTAGACTAGCTCGTTGATCAAAGATGGTTAAGGTTTCCTGACCATAGGTATGAGTTGTCATTTGATAACGGGATCACATCATTAGGAGAATGATGTGATGGATAAGACCCATCTGTTAGCTCAGCATATGATCGTTCAGTTTATTGCTACTGCTTTCTTGAATGTCAAATACATATTCCTTCGACTATGAGATCATACAACTCCCGGATACCAGAGGAATACCTTGTGTGCTATTGATGTCTGCTTGAAATAAATCGGTATTTCCCCAAAGAGGAAGGGATGATGTAGCACATCGACGGTAGGTATTTCCCTCAATGATGAGACCAAGGTTATCAAACCAGTAGGAGAACCAAGCAACACAACGTAAATAGCCCCTACACACAAATAACAAATACTCGCAACCCGACGTGTTAAAGGGGTTGTCAATCCCTTTCGGGTAACGATGCCCCAAATTGGCGAGAAGACGTGATAAAGTTGTGATAGATAGGATAAATAGATCGCAAAATAAATAAAGTGCAGCAAGGTATTTTTGTATTTTTGGTTTAGTAGACGCTATGAACGCCTGGCAAACGCGGAATGATGACTACTCTATAGTTCAGCATGCCATGCTTTACGACTTAGAACCGGGACTTCAAAGAGGTTTTGAATGTCATGGAGCATATGAGATACTCCAAGAGTTGAGGTCAATATTTCAAGCAAATGCCCGGGTTGAGACATATGAAGTCCCCAACAAGTTCTATTGATGCAAGATGGAGGAGAACAGTTCTGTCAGTGAACACATACTCAAAATGTCAGGGTATCATAACCACTTGACTCAACTGGGAGTTGATCTTCCAGTTGATAGTGTTATTGACAGAGTTCGTCAATCACTGCCACCAAGCTACAAAGGCTTCGTGATGAACTGTAATATGCAAGGGATGGAGAAAACAATTCCCGAGCTCTTTGCAATGGTTAAGGCTGCAGAGGTAGAAATCAAGAAGGGGCATCAAGTGTTGATGGTTAACAAAACCACTAGCTTCAAGAAAAGGGCAGGAAAGAAAGGGAACTTCAAGAAGAATGGCAAGCAAGTTGTTGCTCCGTGAAGAAGGCTAAAGGTGGACCTAAGCCTGAAACCGAGTGCTTCTACTCTAAGGGAAATGGTGACTGGAAGCGGAACCGCCCCAAGTATTTGGCGGATAAGAAGGATGGCAAAGTGAACAAATGTATATTTGATATACATGTAATTGATGTGTTCCTTATATGCTCGTAGTAGCATCTGAGTATTTGATAGGTTCGGTTGCTCATATTTGTAACTCAAAACAAGAGCTGCGGAATAAACGAAGATTGGCTAAGGATGAGGTGACGATGCACGTCGGGAATGGTTCCAAGGTCGATGTGATCGCCGTCGACACGCTACCTCTACATCTACCTTCGCGATTAGTTTTAGACCTCAATAATTATTATTTGGTGCCAGCGTTGAACGTGAACATTATACCAGGATCTTTTTTATTGCAAGATGGTTATTCATTTAAGTCAGAGAATAATGGTTGTTCTATTTTTATGAATCATATGTTTTATGGTCATGCACCCTTGAAGAATGGTCTATTCTTGTTGAATCTCGATTGCAGTGATACACATATTCATAATATTGATGCCAAAAGTGTTGGGTATCGTAGTAATTTCAAAAGTTTTCCTACAATCACGCAAGATCTATCTAGGTGATGCATAGCAACGAGAGGGGAGAGTGTGTCCATGTACCCTCGTAGACCGAAAGCGGAAGCGTTTCAATAACATGGTTGATGTAGTCGAACTTTTTCGCGATCCAACCGATCAAGTACCGAACGCACGACACCTCCGCGTTCAGCACACATTCAGCTCGATGACGTTCCTGGTGCTCTTGATCCAGTTGAGGACGAGGGTGAGTTCCATCAGCATGACGGCGCGGCGACAATGATGATGATGCTACCGGCGCAGGGCTTCGCCTAAGCACTACAATGGTATGATCGAGGTGTGTAACTTTGGAGGGCGGCACCCCACATGGTTCAGAGAAACTTGTGTGTTCTAGGGTGCCCCATGCCCCCGTATATAAAGGAGCAAGGGGGGAGGCAGGCTGGCCCCTAGGACGTGCCTCAAGAGGGGAGTCCTACTAGGACTCCTAGTCCTAGTAGGATTCCACCACAAGGGAGAAGGGGGAAGGAAAGGAGAGGGAGAGGGAGTAGGAAAGGGGGGCGCCGCCCCCTTCCTTGTCCTATTCAGACTCCAAGGGGGAGGAAGGCGCGGCCTGCCGTGGCCGCCCTCCTCTCTCTCCACTAAGGCCCATGGTGGCCCATTAGTTCCCCCGGGGGGTTCCGGTAACCCTCCGGCACTCCGATTTTACCCAAAACTTCCCGGAACTCTTCCGGTGTCCGAATAACATGGTCCAATATATCAATCTTTATGTCTCGACCATTTACAGACTCCTCGTCACGTCCATGATCTCATCCAGGACTCCAAACAAACTTCGGTCATCAAAAACACATAACTCATAATACATATCGTCATCGAACGTTAAGCATGCGGACCCTACGGGTTCGAGAACTATGTAGACATGACTGAGACACATCTCCGATCAATAACCTATAGCGGAACCTGATGCTCATATTGTCTCCCACATATTCTATGAAGATCTTTATCGTTCAAACCGCATAACAACATACGTTGTTCCCTTTATCATTGGTATGTTATTTGCCCGAGATTCGATCGCCGGTATCATCATACCTAGTTCAATCTCGTTACCAGCAAGTCTCTTTACTAGTTCCGTAATAGTTCATCCCGCAACTAACTCATTAGTCCCATTGCTTGCAAGGCTTATAATGATGAGCATTACCGAGAGGGCCCAGAGATACCTCTCCGAAATACGGAGTGACAAATCCTAATCTTGATCTATGCCAACCCAACAAACACCTTCGGAGACACCTCTAGAGCACCTTCACAATCACCCATTTACGTTGTGATGTTTGGTAGAACAGAAAGTGTTCCTCTGGTATTCGCGAGTTGCATAATCTCATAGTCTGAGGAACGTGTATAAGTCATGAAGAAAGCAGTAGCAATAAAACTGTAACGATCATAATGCTAAGCGAACGGGTGGGTCATGTCCATCACATCATTCTCCTAATGATGTGATCTCATTCATCAAATGACAACTCATGTCCATGGTTAGGAAACTTAACCATCTTTGATAAACGAGCTAGTCAAGTAGAGGCATAATAGGGACATTATGTTTTGTCTGTGTATTCACACATGTACTAAGTTTCCGGTTAATACAATTCTAGCATGAATAATAAACATTTATCATGAAATAAGGAAATAAATAATAACTTTATTATTGCCTCTAGGGCATATTTCATTTAGTCTCCCACTTGCACTAGAGTAAATAATCTAGATTACAAAGTAATGATTCTAACACCCATGGAGTTTTGGTGCTGATCATGTTTTGCTCGTGGAAGAGGCTTAGTCAACAGGTTGTAACATTCAGATCCATATGTATCTTGCAAATCTCTATGTCCCCCTCCGACACTTGATGACGGATGGAATTGAAGCGTCTCTTCATGTGCTTGGTTCTCTTGTGAAATCTGGACTCCTTTGCCAAAGCTATTGCACCAGTATTGTCACAAAAGATTTTCATTAGACCCGATGCACTAGGTATGACACCTAGATCGGATATGAACTCCTTCATCCATACTCCTTCATTTGCTGCTTCCGAAGCAGCAATGTACTCCGCTTCACACGTAGATCCCACCACAACGCTCTACTTGGAACTGCACCAACTGATAGCTCCTCCATTCAATAAAAATACGTATCCAGATTGTGACTTAGAGTCATCCGGATCAGTGTCAAAGCTTGCACCGACGTAACCATTTACGACAAGCTCTTTGTCACCTCCATAAACGAGAAACATATCCTTAGTCCTTTTCAGGCGTTTCAGGATGTTCTTCACCGCTGTCCAGTGCTCCACTCCGGGATTAGTTTGGTACCTCCCTGCTATACTTATAGCAAGGCACACATCAATTCTGGTACACAACATTTCATACATGATAGAACCTATGACTGAAGCATAGGGAAGGACTTTCATTTTCTCTCTATCTTCTGTAGTGGTCGGGCTTTGAGTCTGACTCAACTTCACACCTTGTAACACGAGCAAGAACCCTTTCTTTGACTAATCCATTTTGAATTTCTTCAAAACTTTATCAAGGTATGTGCTTTGTGAAAGTCCAATTAAGCATTTTGATCTATCTCTATAGATCTTGATGCCCAATATGTAAGCAGCTTCTCTAAGGTCTTTCATTGAAAAACTCTTATTCAGGTATCGCTTTATGCAATCTAGAAATCCTATATCATTTCCAATCAACAATATGTCATCCACATATAATATTAGAAATTCAATAGAGCTCCCACTCACTTTCTTGTAAATACAGGCTTCTCCAAAAGTCTGTATAAAACCATATGCTTTCATCACACTATCAAAGCGTTTATTCCAATTCCGAGAGGCTTGCACCAGTCCATAATTAAATGGATCACTGGAGCTTGCACACTTTGTTAGCACCCTTTGGATCAACAAAACCTTTTGGTTGCATCATATACAACTCTTCTTCCAGAAATCCATTCAGGAATGCAGTTTCGACATCCATCTGCCAAATTTCATAATCATAAAATGCGGTAATTGCTAACATGATTCAGACAGACTTAAGCATCGCTACGGGTGAGAAAGTCTCATCATAGTCAACTCCTTGAACTTGTCGAGAACCTTTCGCAACAAGTCGAGCTTTGTAGATAGTAACATTACCATCAACATCGCTCTTCGTCTTGAAGATCCATTTATTTTCTATGGCTTGCCGACCATCGGGCAAATCCGCCAAAGTCCACACTTTGTTCTCATACATGGATCCCATCTCAGATTTCATGGCCTCCAGCCATTTCACAGAATTTGGGCTCATCATCGCTTCCTCATAGTTCGTAGGCTCACCATGGTCTTGTAACATGACTTCCAGAACAGGATTACCGTACCACTTTGGTGCGGATCTCACTCTGGAAGAGCTACGAGGTTCGGTAGTAACTTGATCTGAAGTCTCATGATCATCATCATTAGCTTCCTCACTAATTGGTGTAGGAATCACTGGAACTGATTTTTGTGATGAACTACTTTCCAATAAGGGCGAAGGTACAATTACCTCATCAAGTTCTACTTTCCTCCCACTCACTTCTTTCCAGAGAAACTCCTTCTCTAGAAAGGATCCATTCTTAGCAACAAATATTTTGCCTTCGGATCTGTGATAGAAGGTGTACCCAACAGTTTCCTTTGGGTATCCTATGAAGACGCACTTCTCCGATTTGGGTTCGAGCTTATCAGGTTGAAGCTTTTTCACATAAGCATCGCAGCCCCAAACTTTAAGAAACGACAACTTTGGTTTCTTGCCAAACCACAGTTCATAAGGCGTCATCTCAACGGATATTGATGGTGCCCTATTTAAAGTGAATGCAACCGTATCTAAAGCATAACCCCAAAATGATAGCGGTAAATCAGTAAGAGACATCATAGATCGCACCAAATCCAATAAAGTACGGTTACGACGTTCGGACACACCATTACGCTGTGGTGTTCCAGGTGGCGTAAGTTGTGAAACTATTCCACATTGTTTCAAATGAAGACCAAACCCGTAACTCAAATATTCTCCTCCACGATCAGATCGTAGAAACTTTATTTTCTTGTTACGATGATTTTCCACTTCACTCTGAAATTCTTTCGACTTTTCAAATGTTTCAGACTTATGCTTAATTAAGTAGATATAACCATATCTGCTCAAATCATCTGTGAAGGTAAGAAAATAACGATACCCGCCATGAGCCTCAACACTCATTGGACCAAATACATCAGTATGTATTATTTCCAATAAGTCAGTAGCTCGTTCCATTGTTTCGGAGAACGGAGTTTTAGTCATCTTGCCCATGAGGCACGGTTCGCAAGCACCAAGTGATTCACAATCAAGTAATTCCAAAAGTCCATCAGCATGGAGTTTCTTCATGCGCTTTACACCGATATGATCCAAACGGAAGTGCCACAAATAAGTTGCACTATCATTATCAACTTTGCATCTTTTGGCTTCAATATTATGAACACGTGTATCATCACGACCGAGATCCAACAAAAAAAGACCACTCAGCAAGGGTGCATGACCATAAAAGATATTAATCATATAAATAGAACAACCATTATTCTCTGATTTAAATGAATAACCGTCTCACATCAACAAGATCCAGATATAATGTTCATGCTCAATGCTGGCACCAAATAACAATTATTCAGGTCTAAAACTAATCCCGCAGGTAGATGTAGAGGTAGCATGCCGACGGTGATCACGTTGACCTTGGAACCATTTCCCACGCGCATCGTCACCTCGTCCTTAGCCAATCTTCGTTTAATCCATAGCCCCTGTTTCGAGTTGCAAATATGAGCAACAGAACCAGTATCAAATACCCAGGTGCTACTACGAGCATTAGTAAGGTACATATCAATAACATGTATATCAAATATACCTTTCAGTTTGCCATCCTTCTTATCCGCCAAATACTTGGGGCAGTTACGCTTCAAGTGGCTAGTCCCTTTGCAGTAGAAGCACTTAGTTTCAGGCTAAGGTCCAGACTTGGGTTTCTTCTCTTGAGCAGCAACTTTCTTGCCGTTCTTCCTGAAGTTCCCCTTCTTCCCTTTGCCTTTTTTCTTGAAACTAGTGGTCTTATTGACCATCAACACTTGATGATCCTTTTTGATTTCTACCTCCGCAGCCTTTAGCATTGCGAAGAGCTCGGGAATAGTCTTGTTCATCCCTTGCATATTATAGTTCATCACGAAGCCTTTGGCTTGGTGGCAGTGACTGAAGAACTCTGTCAATGACACTATCATCAGGAAGATTAACTCCCAGCTGAGTCAAGTGGTTATGGTACCCAAACATTCTAAGTATGTGTTCACGGACATAACTATTCTCCTCCATTTTGAAGCTCTAGAACTTGTTGGAGACTTCATATCTCTCAACTCGGGCATTTGCTTGAAATATTAACTTCAACTCTTGGAACATCTCATATGCTCCATGACGTTCAAAATGTCTTTGAAGTCCCGATTCTAAGCCGTAAAGCATGGCACACTGAACTATCGAGTAGTCATCAACTTTGCTTTGCCAGACGTTCTTAACGTCATCAGTAGCATCTACAGCAGGCCTGGCACCCAGCGGTGCTTCCAGGAAGTAATTCTTTTGTGCAACAATGAGGATAATCCTCAAGTTACGGACCCAGTCCGTGTAATTGTTGCCATCATCTTTCAACTTAGCTTTCTCTAGGAACGCATTAAATTCAAAAGAACGGTAGAACGGGCCATTGATCTACTATAACATAGACATGCAAAATAACTATCAGGATTAAGTTCATGATAAATTAAAGTTCAATTAATCATATTACTTAGGAACTCCCACTAAGATAGACATCCCTCTAGTCATCTAAATGATCACGTGATCCAAATCAACTAAACCATGTCCGATTATCACGTGAGATGGAGTAGTTTTCAATGGTGAACATCACTGTATTGATCATATCTACTATATGATTCACGTTTGACCTTTCGGTCTCACTGTTCCGAGGCCATATCTGCATATGCTAGGCTCGTCAAGTTTAACCCGAGTATTCCGCGTGTGCAAAACTGTCTTGCACCCGTTGTATGTGAACGTAGAGCTTATCCCACCTGATCATCACGTGGTGTCTTGGCACGACAAACTGTAGCAATGATGCATACTCAGGGAGAACACTTATACCTTGAAATTTAGTAAGGGATCATCTTATAATGCTACCGCCGTACTAAGCAAAATAAGATGCATAAAAGATAAACATCACATGCAATCAAAATATGTGACATTATATGGCCATCATCATCTTGTGCTCATGATCTCCATCACCGAATCATCGTCATGATCTCCATCGTCACCGGCGCGACACCTTGATCTCCATCATAGCATCGTTGTCGTCTCGCCAACTATTGTTACTACGACTATCGCTACTGCTTAGTGATGAAGTAAAACAATTACATGGTGATTGCA
This sequence comes from Aegilops bicornis, assembly GCA_021605145.1. Taxonomy (NCBI): domain Eukaryota; kingdom Viridiplantae; phylum Streptophyta; class Magnoliopsida; order Poales; family Poaceae; genus Aegilops; species Aegilops bicornis. Next base: position 63,601,973 of record CM038673.1, on the reverse strand, counting down.
TTGCATACAATAAAGCGACAACCATATGGCTCCTGCCAGTTGCCGATAAATTTGTTACAAAACATGATAATCTCATACAACAATTTATATCACATCATGCCTTGACCATATCACATCACAGCAAGCCCTGCAAAAACAAGTTAGACGTCCTCTACTTTGTTGTTGCAAGTTTTACGTGACTGCTACGGGCTTGTAGCAAGAACCGTTCTTACTATGCATCAAAACCACAATGATTTTCGCCAAGTGTGCTATTTTAACCTTCAACAAGGACCGGCCGTAGTCAAACTTGATTCAACTAAAGTTGGAGAAACAGAAAACCGCCAGCCACCTATGTGCAAAAGCACGTCGGTAGAACCAGTCTCATGAACGCGGTCATGTAATTTCGCTCCAGGCCGCTTCATCCAACAATACCGCCAAATCAAAGTAAGACGTTGGTGGTAAGCAGTATGACTATTATCGCCCACAACTCTTTGTGTTCTACTTGTGCATATAACATCTATGCATAGACCTAGCTCGGATGCCACTATTGGGGAACGCAGTAATTTCAAAAAAATTCCTACGATCACGCAAGATCTATCTAGGTGATGCATATCAACAAGATGGGAGAGTGTGTCCATGTACCCTCATAGACCGAAAGCGCAAGTGTTTCAATGACGCGGTTGATGTACTCGAACTTCTTCGCGATCCAACCGATCAACTACCGAACGCACGACACCTCCATGTTCAGCACACGTTTAGCTCGATGACGTCCCTCGTTCTCTCGATCCAGTTGAGGACGAGGGTGAGTTCCGTCAGCACGATGGCGTGGCGACGGTGATGATGATGCTACCGGCGCAGCGCTTCGCCTAAGCACTACGATGGTATGATCGAGGTGTAAAACTGTGGAGGGGGGCACCACACATGGTTAAGAGAAACTTGTGTGTTCTAGGGTGCCCCTGCCCCCATAAATAAAGGAGCAAGGGGGGGGGGGCGTCCGGCCCCTAGGGCGCGCCCCAAGAGGGGAGTCCTACTAGGACTACTAGTCCTAGTAGGATTCCACCACAAGGGAGAAGGGGGAAGGAAAGGAGAGGGAGAGGGAGTAGGAAAGGGGGCGCCGCCCCCCTTCCTTGTCCTATTCGGACTCCAAAGGGGGGGGGGGGACTGCCCTGGCCGCCCTCCTCTCTCTCCACTAAGGTCCATGGTGGCCCATTAGTTCCCCCGGGGGGTTCCGGTAACCCCTCCGGCACTCCGGCTTTACCCGAAACTTCCCGAAACTCTTCCAGTGTCTGAATAACATGGTCCAATATATCAATCTTTATGTCTCGACCATTTTGAGACTCCTCGTTACGTCCGTGATCTCACCCGGGACTCCGAACAAACTTTGGTCATCAAAAACACATAACTCATAATACATATTGTCATCGAACGTTAAGCGTGCGGACCCTACGGGTTCGAGAACTATGTAGACATGACCGAGACACATCTCCGGTCAATAAACAATAGCGGAACCTGGATGCTCATATTGGCTCCCACATAACAACATACGTTGTTCCCTTTGTCATCGGTATGTTACTTGCCCGAGATTCGATCATCGGTATCATCATACCTAGTTCAATCTCGTTACCGGTAAGTCTCTTTACTCGTTCCGTAATAATTTATCCTGCAACTAACTCATTAGTCACATTGCTTGCAAGGCTTATAGTGATGAGCATTACCGAGAGGGCCCAGAGATACCTCTTTGAAACACGGAGTCACAAATCCTAATCTCGATCTATGCCAACCCAACAAACACCTTCGAAGACACCTGTAGATAACCTTTATAATCACCCATTTATGTTGTTACGTTTGGTAGCACACAAAGTGTTCCTCCGGTATTTGGGAGTTGGTTAATCTCATAGTCCGAGGAACGTGTATAAGTCATGAAGAAAGCAGTAGCAATGAAACTGTAACAATCATAATGCTAAGCTAATGGATGGGTCATGTCCATCATATCATTCTCCTAATGATGTGATCTCGTTCATCAAATTACAACTCATGTCCATGGTTAGGAAACTTAACCATCTTTGATTAACGAGCTAGTCAAGTAGAGGCATACTAGGGACATTATGTTTTGTCTATGTATTCATACATGTACTAAGTTTCCGGTTAATACAATTCTAGCATGAATAATAAATATTTATCATGAAATAAGGAAATAAATAATAACTTTATTATTGCCTCTAGGGCATATTTCCTCCAAAAAGATGCAAAATTGTAATGATAGTGCAACATATTTGTGGCACCGCCGATTAGGTCATATTTGTGTAAATCACATGAAGAAACTCCATGTTCAGGAAGGACTTTTGGAATCACTTGATTATGAATTAGTTGATATTTGCGAACCATGCCTCATGGGCAAGATGACTAAAACTCCGTTCTTCGGAACAATGTAGCGAGCTAATGACTTACTGGAAATAATACATACGGATGTATGCGGTCTGATGAGTGTTGAGGCACGCAGCGGGTATCGTTATTTCTGAACCTTCACATATGATTTAAGTAGATATGGGTATATCTACTTGATGAAACACACATCTGAAACATTTGAAAGGTTCAAAGAATTTTGGAGTGAAGTGGAGAATCATTGTAACAAGAAAATAAATTTTCTATGATATGATCATGGAGGTGAATATTTGAGTTACGAGTTTGGCCTTCTTTTAAAACAATGTGGAATTATTTCACAACTCATGCCACTTGGAATACCACAACGTAATGGTGTGTCCGAACAACATAACCGTACTTTATTAGATATGGTGCGTTCTATGATGTCTCTTTCCGATTTACCACTATCGTTTTGGGGTTATGCATTAGAGATAGCCGCATTCACGTTAAATAGGGTACCATCTAAATCCATTGAGACGACACCGTATGAACTGTGTTTTGGCAAGAAACCTAAGCTGTCCTTTCTTAAAGTTTGGGGATGCAACATTTATGTCAAAAGGCTCCAACCTGATAAGCTCAAACATAAATCGGAGAAGTGCATCTTCATAGGATACCCTAGAGAAACTATTGGGTACCTGAGGGAGTCCTGGATTAGGGGGTATCCAGACAGCCGGACTGTATACATCGTCCGGACTATTGAAGCGCGAAGATACAAGACTCAAGACTTCAGCCCGTGTCCGGATGGGACTCTCCTTTGCGTGGAAGGCAAGCTTGGCGATCCGGATATTGTGTTTCCTTCCTTGTAACCGACTCCATGTAAACCCTAGCCCTCTCCGGTGTCTATATAAACCGGAGAGGTTGGTCCTTAGAAGGCCGATCACAATTACAATCATACCATCATACGCTAGCTCTTAGGGTTTAGCCTCTACGATCTCGTGGTAGATCTACTCTTGTACTACTCATATATTCAATATTAATCAAGCAGGAAGTAGGGTTTTACCTCCATCGAGAGGGCCCAAACCTGGGTAAACATTGTGTCCCTCGCCTCGCTACCATCAGCCTAAGACGCATAGATCGGGACCCCTACCCGAGATCCGCCGGTTTTGACACCAACATTGGTGCTTTCATTGACAGTTCCTCTGTGTCATCGCTGCAGGGCTTGATGGCGCCTTCAATCGTCAACAACACGGTCCAGGGGGAGACTTTTCTCCCCGAATAGATCTTCATATTCGGCGGCTTCGCACTACGGGCCAATTCGCTTGGCCATCTGGAGCAGATCGATAGCTACGCCCCTGGTCACCAGGTCAGGTTCGGAAACTTGAACTACATGGATGATATTCACGGAGACAAGATCTTCGATGGATTTGGGCCCGCGCCAGGGGCACCGGACAGTCGCGATGAGCACGGCCTAGACCTACTGTCGGACAATGTTTGGGTTATCACCCCCGCAGTGTCCTCGGACTTAAATCCGGATTAGGCTGCGTCGCCCAAGGATGGAGGGATGGGCCCCGCCCCGCAAGCTGCACACTCATCGGTGGTAGAGCCGAACACATGCCTCACTTCTAAAGAAGCCTGTAACTCCGGATCCCCGGACTCGTATCCGGTCGTTGGTTCCGGTTCGCACACCCTCGAGCCAGGCGAGCCAGGTTGGGCTCCGGTAATGGAGTTTACCGCTGCGGGTATCTTTCCAAAGACTCGCCCTTTGGCGAAATGCTGAACTCATTAAAATCTCTCTCTTTGTCAGAAGGCTCGGGGCCGAACTATGTCCGGCTTGAGTGGGAAGCAGGTGACGAAGGAATTCGCTGCCCATCCACCACCCACTTCGTAGCCATGGTCGATGATTTAACCGACGTACTTGACTTCGACTCCGAAGACATCGAAGGTATGGACGACGATGCAGGAGAAGTACAGGAGCCACTGCTCATAGGGCGGTGGACAACCACCTCCTCGTACAATATATATATATATGGTGGACACTCGGAAGGAAACCAATGGCGACGAGGCAGCAGAGGATAACCCCTCAGGAGGAAAAGCAAAGCATGGGCGTCTTCGGCGCCGCTCCAAGCCCCGCCACATCAACACCGGCCCCGGAGATGAAAGCAATCCAGATGGTGCCGAAGAGGAATACAGCCCTGATCAGCCTACCTTCAAGCAGGCCGGACCGGCCATGGTGGGATACTTGGAGAGGGACAACTATACACCCCTCTCCGAAGACGAGGTAAGCCTCGGCAATGACGAATTCGGCGTGCCTGAAGATCTAGTGGAACAAGTTCGCTTCAAGCGACGGCTCATGGCCACGGCAAGGAGCCTGCAAAGGAAGCAAGAGAAGCTTAAAGCTGACCAAGATTTGCTAGTTGATAGGTGGACCAAGATCCTGGCCGCCGAAAAGTACAGACTCGACCGCCCTAACAAGGGGCATACGCGGCACAACTGGCTACCTCAACCTAAGTAGGAGAACCAAAGGCACACACCCCGACGTCCACACATCACTATGGTCCAAGACATTAAGAAGGATACACGAAGAGGCATCCTCAAGCCTCGACGCAATGGTCATAAACGTCAAGTCAGGGAAGCTGGTGCCAAGTCCAGCAACTCTCAGTCTGGTCAACGGACAAAGAACAGCTCAAGCCTATTCGGCCCGAGCCACACACTCGATCAACCGTGTGAAATTCACGGTACTCCTAGAAGGACAACAAAGCATACCAATAGAGAAGGCCGAATCCTCAAAACAAAACGACCGGTCGTGTGTTGGAAACAATGAGGGGAGGCGTCTAGTCAAAGAGACCCCCTAGAGCCTAAAAGTACGGCCGATCGCTCCCGATCACACTTACCACAACAATTCAATTGCCGTACCCCTAGACCTAGTAGTCTGGAGGCTCCATAACACACAAAGCCCCCACGGGTACGAAACCACAAATAACATCTTCTAAAGGATGCCAGGTGCAAAGGCCAAGTTTATTGGCCCACCACCCTAACGGTTGTTTTCGAATCACCAAAAAATGCCATGCCAAAGAGTAATTCTTCGGCACCTTCCCCTCATACGGTAATTTACCGTATGCAAACGGGATGAACCACGTTGATTAGATTCCACGTGATAAACCATTAGGCCAATACCGTGTGATATAATCACGCCCACAGGCAAGGCCGGACCCCGCCCTTAGAGCGGAAATCATACAGCTGCCGGAGTAGCGAGTCGCGCATGCCTATCAAAATTTTGATATGACAGCCAACTATCCGGACACCAACTGAGGAGTCCACGCTACTTCACGGTATACCGGCTGGGTTCACTAGGGTCCGATCAGGAACCCTTAGACCAACCACAAGAGGGCGTTCAGCTGCCTCCAAGCATTTTCCTTTACAAACTAACTTTGACGCAGAACAGGATTGGCGGCGTGGAATCGGCCCAGACACACAAGGGCAGGAACATGCAGGTAGAAGGCAGTTCGGATTCACTTTTGATCCACTCACAACCCCCTCCAGTCCGGACATCACAGGTTCCGCCAAAAAAACCTCTTTTCATAATCATACATCGTACTCATATGCATAGACATATCATCCTACTACAATGCGTAGACTTAAAAAACACTTACCGGCCGTCGCTTATCGCTGATGCCTCTTTGCCAAAAAACGGCAGCCGCGCTTCGCGTCACGCCCGGTTATGCCAGGGGCTTCATAGTATGGCAATAAAGTCCGACCACCTTTTCGGTCGCTCGGCACCCCGAACTTATAGCACTATATGCATCAGCTCCGAATCATGTCTTGGGTCATTGGTTGGGTTTGCCCGGCTCCCATGTTTTGGTACCTTACGTTCCGTTCTATCGGCTAAGGTAGCGCTGGGAGAACTACTGCGATTGTGTCCCGGTTCTGCCGGACGAGCACCTCAGTAGAGAAAGCCGAAAATTGACTGTCATGATGCAGCGAGAGCTAGTCAGTTGTTCGAGAGGTTGTAAAATCCTTAAAGATTAATTCCGCATAACGCCACTATAAATGCAGAGTGCGACGGATCGGTCTTCCGATCAGGCGCCAATAGAGCCCCTAGTTCGGCCTTCCGAACACTAGGGGCTGCGCCGACCATACTCGAATTCCTATGGCTAAGTGAGAGTAGTAAAGCCCTATAGTCCGATTGCCTGGTTCGTGGTGAGAAACACCTCCTTAAAAGGACCCAACCATGGGATAAAGAGTGTTCATATATGTCCCGAACACCCCCGTATTTCTTACGTGGGGGCAGAAGCCGGCGACTGGCCAACTCTCAGGATTTACATACAATAAACAGCCGCACAGGAAGAACATATGTTCAAACAAAATAGGCAATATATAATAAAAATGCCATTATCCCATATTACAAAAAGCGGCACGAATGCCCTCAGGGAAATATAATGTCTTTGGTACACTTATCCGCCGCAAGGCGGGCCCCCTTCAGTACACCTTCATAGTACAGCTCGGGCTTGCGGTGCTCCTTACCCTCCGGCGGCCCCTTCATAGAAGGTGCGGCAGCCTTCTCATTGGCATCAGCCACAACCTTCTTCAGTGCCTCATATTCGGCACTCGCTCCTAGGGCATACAACACAAATACTTATCAATAGGCACAATTTCTTATTCGTGCCTAATGCAAGAAAATGTTTCAAGGATTATGAAGATCCAGACGAGGACCCGACAATGAAGAAGATAAACAAACATGCCATGACCAAGTTTAGCGACGCGTTGGCCGCCTGGAAAACTCGAGTGAAAGCAAGGATCATCGACAAGAAGGAACCCTACTCCGAGATTGTAAAGGATAATCCGACAATCAAGGAAGAGCAGTTTCAAATATTCAAGGAGGCTTGCGAGGCCGAAGCTGCCAAAAAAAAGTCTAAGTACATGAAGGGGCTTCAAGAGAGGAACATTGGGAGCCACCACCTCGGAAGCCGTGGTTGCGGCGGAAAGAGGTCCAAATGGGCCAAGGTGGACGCGGAAGCCGCGAGTCTGGGCATCCCAGACCCCTTGGCGGATTTCACCGTCCCGCAGGAGCGTGACGTCATGAGGGCCCGGCACCGTTGGGACCCAGTGAAGAAGGTTTACGAGACAACACCGGTCATTACGGAGTTCATGAGACTGCTGGTAATTTTACTTTCTGATCAATTCGACTACACACATTAGTAATATTTGTAAACGATCCTTGTGCCTTTTGCAGAGAGAGCATCACCGGATTGCGGCCGAAAGCGACTCGCCTTCTGAGGCATTGGCGAGGCCCAAGTGGGACACTCCATTCAACCGGGTGTTGAACATATTGAAACGACAACCGGTGGATACTCGACCGTATGGACGCGTGCACGGTGTCGGAGACGGCGCCACGTGGAAGAAGTACTACCGTGAGACCACGGAGGAGAGAAAGGAAAGACGGAGGTTAACTGAAGAATACATCGACAAGAAGGTTGACATTGCGGTTGAGAAGAAATCATCTCAGACAGTCGCAATAGCGGTAGCTGCCGCAAAACATGTGGTTGCAGATTTGTCTACTTCCTTGGTGACGGGCGTTTTCACTTGGACAAGGCAAAATCCAGAAAAAAATGCAGAGGACTTTCCCCTTGCTGACTTCTTGGGAGCACCTGCTCCCGCACCGGCTCCCGCACCTGCTCCCGCACCGGCTCCCGCACCAGACGTGCTCGGCGGTGCTTCGTCTTTGGCTGACCTCGACGCCCTCACGGTATCTGTCACACCGGGCCCCTTCTATATAAATGTATAATCTCTCGTTTTCGTTGCCTTTTGGATGTCTCACGTCGCAAACTTTTCTTTGCAGGCCGACGAAACCCCATGCACCATATTGTACACCATCGGCGACCACAAGGTGGACGTGGGGATGGCGACGATAATGGAGCCGAAGGAACCATTGCTCCACAGCCGGCCGATCCCCCTGAACGTCTTCAAGGTTTCCGTGGCCAGTGTCGAACCGGGCCACAAGAATTTGCCTCCTCCAATACTACTGGTGGATGATTAGGAGACACCGCGGCGGCTTGGTGATTGTTGCAATGGGTGGGTCCTGTTGTGGCCAGAGAGTCTACTTCGTCTGGAGGCGGTCGGGAGCACACCCACAAGCACGCAGCCTCAGCAAGGTATGAACATCAACACCCCACCTACCCAATTAGCGTCGGGTGTCGGGTTTAGTGATAGCGGACGGGGTAAGGAGGAGGCTCCATTAGTCGCTGATGACGTCGCCATGGATGAGGATGAGGACGACGGTGGCGCTGAATAAAGATGTTCATATCTTGGCGCCTCCTCGTGGTTTGAGCGTCATGAGTCGGTGCCTGAATTGCCGTCTCAACGTATTATGGACGACCTTCCGGTAGTAAAGAAGTCTAGGAAGAGAGCGAGGAAAGGCAAAAAAGCTGATTCTATGATCCACCCGCCTCAGCAGCCTCGGCTTCAGGACCGTATAGATATCCCTGATGCGGATAAATGGCATATCCCTGGTCAACCAATCCTACCTGCAACAGCGCTACAGTCCAGATTCGGCGATCTAAGGAGACTTCATGACGATGTGCTGTGGGTAGAGAAAGGCCTCATCGCCTCGACAGATCCAGGATACCCACTCTACGTGGTTAACGTTCCGCGGCAAATGTCGTACGTCGACAGCTTCCCCGCGGATAAGTTCTTCCTCCGACTCGATTACATATTCGACATGTTTCACATGAAGAAGCTGGATTTTATGTTTGTCCGCCTTTATGCCTTGCACATGAACTACATCATCGGGTTTGAGCAGATATCTCATATATGTGTTGCTGACCCGTACTACATGCACGAGGGCTTCTTGGGAGTCTCAAGGCGAGCACCGTGTATACGCGAGGGAATACATCGTCAATGCTCGCCAATAAGGACAAGGGGGCGATTCTCGTGCCTTATCATCCCGTGTAAGTCATCCACGCTGCTATCCTTCCTTCGATTTCTATCATTCATTTGCACGGTGGAGGCTAAGTAATTTGAGGTGTACTTATTTTGCGCAGCAGCGGGCGCACCGTCCTCATCATACTATACCCCCGATTCTCCCACGCTCTTTACCTGGACTCATCGAAGAACATTCACAAAAAGGATTACACCCACATCAAGGATGTTGTCGACAGTGCTATGTTTTACTACCAAACAAGGTGGAGAGGTCAGGACAAGAAGAGAAGGGCGATGTGGTCGCCTTCGCCATAAGACCGACTTCGCTGCATCCAGCAACCAAATGATTCTCTTAATGATGGATTCTATGTCCTACACCACATGCTTTGGAGTCTGAGCGGGATCACCAGAACCTTCGCATGTCACCTAGATCTGGCGATGCCCATATTCTGCAATGGGCAAAGAACGTAGGAGATATCGAGGATCATCGACTTCGAGCCGAGTTCTATCACATCCAGCACGAACTTGCCCAAATCATCATGAAGGAGGTCGTCGGAAAAACAGGGATGTTCTACGAAGAAGGACAAATGTCACAGGAAGACGTCCGAACATGGGTAGCCGCTCAGCGTCTCGACCTGAAGCATTTCACTAGGCTCGGGGACTATCTCCCTGACATGGATGGATGGAACGACATGTTGGAGTGATTGTCGATATATGACAATGTGTACGCTTAGTCCATACTTTCTCGTATGACAAAACTTTGAGTTATGCACGGTGAAACTTTATTTGTGATGTAATCGAACCCTCCTCCTCCTTGACTAGCGAAAATCACTCTAGTTAGGGCATTTTGGGGTACGATGAACTTTGTTATTTATGCTTATGATATGTTGTTTCTATTTTTGCCAAGTCTGTCTCTTTCTGTTGCTCAACTATATATGTTGCATATCATCGACTCATGTGACGATGCAGGTGCATAGATTGTCGATGGTGAATAAGTGCTACGCCAGGAGTATATATACAACAAGTGGCCGGAGTGTCAGGCCCAGGTGTACCGGTTTCCGGTTTCCGAGCGACAGGCAGTAGTTAGTTTAGGTTCACGCTAATGCGAGAGAGGGATACGAACTCATGTACTCAAAGTGATAGCTCTTCTCGCGTATACCATTGTTTAGATGGATGACGATGTATTTGCAAGTAATCGAGACATGTATCGCTATTTTCGAGATGATGACGAGAGACCACTGTCGGTGTCAAAACCGACGGATCTCGGGTAGGGGGTCCCTAACTGTGCGTCTAGGCGGATGGTAACAGGAGACAAGGGACACTATGTTTTACCCAGGTTCGTGCCCTCTTGATGGAGGTAAAACCCTACATCCTGCTTGATTGATATTGGTAATGTGGATGTTACAAGAGTAGATCTACCACGAGATCGAGGAGGCTAAACCCTAGAAGCTAGCCTATGGTATGATTGTTGTAATGGTTGTTGTGTCCTATGGACTAAAGCCATCCGGTTTATATAGACACCGGAGAGGGCTAGGGTTACATAGAGTCGGTTACAATGGTAGGAGATCTACATATCCAGATCGCCAAGCTTGCCTTCCATGCCAAGGAAAGTCCCATCCGGACACGGACGAAGTCTTCAATCTTGTATCTTCATAGTCTTGGAGTCCGCCGATGATGATGATAGTCCGCTATCCGGACACCCCCTACTCCAGACTCCTCAAGAGCCCCGAACCAGGCTTCAATGACGATAAGTCCAGTACGTATGTAGTCTTCGGCGTTGCAAGGCGGGTTCTCCTTTAAGTTCCATGTACCTGCCGAACAGTGTCCGGCTTCCTCATCAATGTCGCGCTTCTTGGCTTCCACGCCCAATAATGGTCTTCTTCCATGCGTCGCATGAATGCGAAAAGCCAGGGTATCTTTTATGTTTTACCCCCTAGCTGCGCAAATGACCTGCCTATAAGAGAGGCAGGAATCCAGATCCAAATCACACCATCTTCCTCCCGCGAGTACTCATCGGAGCGCTTCTGACCAAAAATCCATTCCATCATGGACCGTCGACGCGGCTCCTCTTCTCGCGCTCCCAGTCCTACGCCAGGAGATTGGAGGAGATGTTCTGTTTCGCACAGCGAGCTGGTGACGCTCCAAGTGGAGGGATATCTTCCTCCGGCCTTTATGGTTCCGGTTCGAGCCGGGCTGGCCACCTACAAAGGTGGGAAGCAAGCAGAGGCCACCCCTAGTCCCTCTAAAGGGGAGCGGGTATGCTTCGTCCCTTATCTAATAAGGGGGCTTGGATTTCTTGTACATCCGTTCCTCCGCGGGCTCCTGGAGTTCTACGGACTCCAGCTCCATCACCTAACGCCCGCCTCTATTCTGCATATCGCGGGTTTCGTAGCTCTTTGCGAGCTATTCCTGGGCATCGAGCCCCATTTCGCGCTGTGGAAGAGGCTATTCTGCCTCGTACCCTGCTCTCACGAGGGGTCAATATATCAAGTGGGCGGTGCCGAAATATGGCGCATCGCTGGGACCGGATATCTATCTGGAACCCCTAAGAAGGCGTCCGAAGACTGGCCTTCGGAATGGTTTTATATAGAAGACGCTCCCGCCGGACCCGGTTCGGATCGGCCTCCCGAGTTTAGCAAAGCTCCTCAAGAAACGCCTAAGTTGGCGCCATGAGCCCTCAACTGGAGGAAGACAAGAGCGTCCATTATTTGATGGGCCGGATAAGGTTACTGGCCCATTCCGGATTGACCATGATCGGAGTCATGGCCACGTGCATTATGCGGGGGGTGCAGCCGCTGCAATACAGGGGCCACCCCATGTGGGATTTCAACGGGGAGGAAGATGCCACCCGTCATGGCCGTAAGGGGCCAGGATCGGCCGAGGATCTAGTGAAGATTCTGTCCGGCCTGTACAAGGGGGAGAAGGAGGACTTCCTCCGCACGAGCCCATTGAATGGGTTCTCCATGAATAACCCTCGAGCTGGGTAGCGGACGTTTATTCATCCGACCCGTGCTTTCAAAGCCGAGTGCCTTCCTCTGTGATTTTGACGCAGGAACTGCGCCGGGATGTGGAGGACATTCACAGTCCGGCTCCACAACCCGAGGATCCGGGAAGATCCCTTGATCCGATCTCCGAAGAGGATCCGGATATAATGCTGGAGCTAATTGACGGGGTGTTCCACCAACTCAGCATGGACAACGCTCTAGTCTCCATTACGGCCGACTACCCCGGCTTGTCACCGGCTTCCCAGGTACTTATGACCGAATTCCTAACACCATTACTCCATCCCTGCGCATTTCTGACCACCGTACACAACGGTATCTTGCAGGCGGTGCCTTCAAGGCGGGAAGCCGAACCCGCGGCGGCTGACCAACAAGGGTCAGTCCGGCCCAGCAGGCGGAAGAGGAGCGCGGCACGGATTGAAATGTCGCCGCAAAGGTATAGCTCATGGTTCGTTATTTAGAGCAACGTTCCTAGGAAGCGTTTGAGTGCTCATGACCTTTGTAGGAGAAAAAGCGCCCGCCGGACTGCGGGCGTAGAGGTTGCCAACCCAGCCTCTATCAGCCAAGCTCCAGCGCCTGGTCTGGAGGGGGAGGTGAGCGCAAGGCGCGAGCCGGATACTCCTCCAACGGAGGATGCCGGCTGCATCCGCCACCAAGTCTGAGGTGGAGAGCGCCATGAACCACAGGCGCCGCCGGACAGTTTTTCGTGACGCGTGCTTCTCCCCTGAGGCGTTGAATGCCTTTAACGCGGGGGACGCACACCTCCGTGCCACTCAAGATGGTTTGACCAGAGCCACGGAGCAGTATGTAAAAGACATACGGGTAAGAGATTTTAATAGTTGTATATGCCAGTAGCCCCCGAGACTTAAAGTAGTTATATTAACTGATTTAAGGATCATTTGAACTGTAGGATCTTACAAAGAAGAATACCCAACTGTCTCAGGAGCTGCAAGAGTGTAAGGCCCAACTTGAGGCCGCACTGCCGTCAGAGGAGGAAACACAGGGACCCCTCCTGGTAACACATTATTTGAAAAGATAAGTGGTGTGCGGCCTGTGCGCAAGTCTAATAATGACGTTGCAGGTGCTGCCGGACAAGATCCGGACAGGCAAGAAGTACTGCGCCAGCTGAAGGCCGGCGAGAGGGTGCTGCATAAGGTGCAGCAAGAAAGGAACAAGCTCCAGGATGCCCACGCCCAGCTTGGAGAAGAGCTGAAAGGTGTTCGGGCCGAGCTATGCAGCTCCGTTAAGGAGAATCAGCGGCTTCATCATGCATCTATAGTAAGTGCTTGAGCAAACTCCTTTGAAAATAAGAGTTCAAAGTGAGGAAGTCAATTGACAAAATATGTCTCAGAGGTATACTCACAGTGTCGCCTGCGGAGGAGATGCCCGTATCAACGGGTGATCAACTTTGCGAGCTGTTGCAACTGCTCGAACGAGTTCGGCAAGCAATGAGTGGCGTCGTCCAGGCTTTATGGCCAGCCCTCTCCCTACCCGAGGGCCTTGGGGAGCTTGCGGAGAAGATTCAGGGAGTGCGGCAGCGCTTTCGTTTATGGAAGATTTCAGCCTGCCGCCAAGGTGCCAGGGAGGCCTGGGCCATGGTGAAGACGCGGTACAAGAAGGCGGATCCCAACCACATGGCCGAGGTCGGACCTGTGGGGCCCGATGGGAAGGAGATCCCTGTGAGTTTAGTATACGGCGAAGTAGATTGGCCGCTAAATTTTCCCAACGGGACTGTAAATTAGACAGCCTGTTAGACGGGATTGAGGAGGAATACAGTCAGTCAAGTTGACAATGTATTTTAAAATGACATGTAAAATGCCTTCTAGCCGGATTGTAGATCGTTTTTCTTTGCCGACCTTTTCGCTTCAACCTCGGGACCCTAGAGTCCGGAGTGTGTCCGAATACCTTCTCGGTTAAGAAACAACCGGGGCATGCATGAAGACCAGGCGTAGGGGTCATTAGTGCTTTATCAGACAAGTGCCCAACTAGTTATGTTATATTACATGGTTAGTAAGAAACATCTTCCAGGGAGAACAGTTCCGTTAAGGGTTCCTTTCCTCTGGGAGGCATGCCGTAAAGTGCATGTCCGGACTGCGAAAAGAGCAAGATAACATCTGGGGGCAGATAAATAAATTGGTAAAAAATCATCTTTCAAATCACCGACCGAATATTCCCTTAAGAATGCTAGCTTTCGGCTTCACCCAGTCTGAGGTACACATCCGGCTGACCCGACAAGAATAATCGCAGAGGTGCTCCCTTTACCTCCTAGCCGAACAATCGGGAGCGTAGGGGTAAGCACAGGAGCCAACAACCCAGCTTGGCCAAAACTTAAGTCATATCGATGCATATATTGGTGAATAAAAGGTACGCAGCGTGGAAGTTTGACGCAGCGTCTTTGGGCATGAAGCCCTTATAATTAAGCTTCTGGTAAAGAAGCCCCCAGGTATAATGAGTGCGGATAGCACATCAATTGCATGCGAACGATGCGCAAGTAAGCCTTTTAAGGCTTTGATGAATAGGGGTGAGAGAAAAAAGATAAACAAAAGACAGCTGAAGTGTAAAAAAAAATTTTTTGGACGGGGGAAAGGGACGAACTCTTAGTCCGGCGCTAGGCATAGAATCTTCGGAGGCGGGCTGCGTTCCATGGGTTCGGCTCGAGTCGGTTGTCCGACGCATTTCGTAGACGGTACGCTCCGCCGGTCAAGACTTGATCGATGATGAAGGGGCCTTCCCATTTGGGCTTGAGCTTGTCCTTTTTCTTGTCCGGCAGGCGTAGAACTAGTTCGCCAACGTTGTAAGTCTTGGCCCGTACTTCTCTGCTTTGATATCTTCGAGCCTGCTGCTGATATAATGTGGAACGAGCCTTGGCGACGTCGCGTTCTTCCTCCAATGCGTCCAAGCTGTCCTGCCGATCCAGCTCGGCTTCTCTTTCTTCGTACATGCGCACTCGAGGTGAGTCATGAATGATGTCGCAGGGCAGAACTGCTTCTGCGCCGTATACCATAAAAAATGGTGTGAATCCGGTAGTACGGTTGGGTGTTGTCCGCAGCCCCCAGAGTACGGAGTCGAGCTCCTCTGCCCAGTGCGTGTCAGATTTCGTAAGGGACCGCACTAGTCTGGGTTTGATGCCGCTCAATATTAGACCATTTGCTCGTTCCACTTGACCGTTGGTTTGAGGATGATAGACTGAAGCGTAATCGAGCTTAATGCCCATATTTTTGCACCATGATTTAACCTCGTCGGCCGTGAAGTTCGTGTCGTTATCGGTGATGATGTTGTGGGGAACACCATATCGGTGTACTACCCCGGATATGAAGTCTATCACTGGTCCGGACTCTGCCATTTTAACTGGCTTGGCCTCTATCCATTTGGTGAATTTATCCACCATGACCAATAGGTACCTTTGCTTGTGGGTTCCCCCTTTAAGTGGTCCAACCATGTCAAGCCCCCAGACCGCGAACGGCCAGGTAATGGGTATAGTTTTGAGGGAGGTGGGTGGCATATGGCTCTGATTAGCAAAGAGCTGACAACCTACGCATCTTTGGACTAAGTCCTGAGCATCTGCCCGGGCCGTCGGCCAATAAAATCCTATACGGAATGCCTTTCCTACAAGGGCCCGGGCTGCGGCGTGGTGTCCGCCTAGTCCGGCGTGAATTTCAGCCAGAAGGTTTCGCCACGCCTCTTGAGATACACCTTTGAAGGACTCGGTTGTGCTTTTCTTATAGAGTTCTCCCTCATGGACCTTGTAGGCTTTAGATCGCCCGAACTACATGGCCGGGCCTCATTTTGGTCTTCGGGAAGTTCCTGCCTAAGCAAGTAGGCTAGGAATGGCTCTGTGCACGGGGCGATTACTGCCATTATGTCGTGGGCTGAAGGTGTTATTTCATCGGCTGAATCGCCGATTATGTCAGATTGCTCTGTGTCGGTTGGTGCGGCTGCTTCCGGTTTGTTATTTCCGGACTCCTCTTCCCATAGTACGGATGGCTTGAACAGCCGTTCCAGGAAGATGTTTGGAGGGACAGCGTCACGTTTTGCGCCGATGCGTGCCAATACGTCGGCCGCTTGGTTATTATCCCTGGCTACGTGGTGGAATTCAAGTCCTTCGAACCGAGCTGACATATTAAGGACAACGTTAAGATAGGCTGCCATTTTCGGATCCTTGGCGTCAAAGTCTCCATTTACTTGGGATATTGCGAGGTTTGAGTCCCCGCGCACCTCTAGGCGTTGAATGCCCATGGAGATTGCCATCCGGAGGCCATGTAAGAGGGCCTCGTATTTGGCTGCGTTGTTGGAGTCCGTGTACATTATCTGAAGTACGTATTGGACTGTGTCCCCGGTTGGGGACGTCAATACGACGCCAGCCCCCAATCCGGCCAACATTTTGGAGCCGTCGAAGTGCATAATCCAGTTGGAGTATGCGCCGTACTCTTTAGGGAGTTCGGCTTCAGTCCACTCAGCGACAAAGTCAGCCAAAACTTGCGACTTTATAGATCGCCGGGGTTTGTAAGTTATATCGAATGGTAAGAGCTCAATGGCCCATTTTGCAATCCTGCCCGTCGCGTCGCGGTTGTTTATAATGTCATTTAGGTGTACTTCGGAGGCCACTGTTATCGAACACTCTTGAAAGTAGTGTCGGAGCTTCCGGATGCCATGAACACCGTGACACGCTATCTTTGATAGTGCGGGTAACGGACTTGCGAGGGAGTTAAAACAGTGGATACGTAGTACCTTTGGTTTTGAAGAGGGAATTTATGCCCTTTTGTCTCTCGTTCTATGACGAGTACCGCGCTTACAACTTGATGTGTTGCCGCGATGTATAACAACATTGGTTCGCCCAGGTTAGGCGCAGCCAGGACCGGATTTGTCACCAATATGGCTTTTATTACTTCGAGTCCGGCAGTGGCAGCATCCGTCCACTCGAAGTGTTCGGTGCGTCTGAGGAGGCGATAGAGGGGCAATGCCTTTTCTCCCAAACGGGAGACAAAGCGGCTGAGAGCCGCCACACATCCAGTCAATTTTTGGATTTGTTTGAGGTCTTTTGGAATATCCAGCTGTGACAGAGCTCGGATCTTGGCCGGGTTTGCTTCAATTCCTCTATCGGATACAATGAAGCCTAGTAGCTTTCCGGCTGGTACGCCGAAAACGCATTTTTCCGGATTCAGCTTGATGTCATATGCTCGGAGGTTGTCGAATGTGACCCTCAAGTCGTCTACTAGAGTTTCGACGTGTTTGGTTTTGACGACTACGTCGTCTACGTATGCCTCTACTGTTTTGCCGATCTGGGTAGCCAGACATGTCTGAATCATGCGCTGATATGTTGCGCCGGCGTTTTTAAGTCCGAAGGGCATCGTGTTGAAGCAGAATGGTCCATATGGAGTAATGAATGCCGTTGCGGCTTGGTCCGCTTCCGCCATCTTGATTTGATGGTAGCCGGAGTATGCGTCCAGGAAGCACAATGAATCGTGCCCTGCGGTAGTATGGATTATTTGGTCGATGCGGGGGAGGGGGAAGGGATCCTTTGGGCAGGCCTTGTTGAGGTCTTTAAAATCGACACATAGGCGCCAGGATTTGTCCTTCTTTGGTACCATTACCAGGTTTGCTAGCCAATCTGGATGTTTGATGTCTCTGATGAATCCGGCTTCCAATAGTTTGGCTAGTTCTTCTCCCATTGCCTGTCTTTTGGGTTCAGAAAATCGTCGAAGAGACTGTTTGACTGGCTTAAACCCTTTTAGGATATTTAGGCTATGCTCTGCCAATCTGCGTGGGATTCCCGGCATATCTGAAGGGTGCCAGGCGAAAATGTCCCAATTTTCCCGAAGGAATTCTCGCAGTGCGGCGTCTACATCAGGGTTTAACTGTGCCCCGATGGAGGCCGTCTTTGTCGGGTCCGTTGGATGGACCTGGAATTTTACTATTTCATCCGCTGGTTTAAAGGAGGTGGACTTGGATCTCTTATCGAGTATCACATCGTCCCTATGCACCGTAGAGCGCAGCGTGGTGAGTTTTTCTGCCGCTAGGGCTTCGGATAGTGCCTCCAGGGCTAATGCGGCTGTCTTGTTTTCGGCGCGGAGTGCTATGTCCGGATCACTAACGAGAGTGATTATTCTGCCGGGTCCAGGCATTTTGAGCTTAATGTACCTGTAATGGGGTACGGCTTGAAAAATTGTGAATGCCTCTCGTCCTAATATAGCGTGATATCCGCTGCTGAACGGGGCCACTTGGAACGTGACTTCTTCGGACCTGTAATTGTCCGGCGAGCCGAACATCACATCAAGTGTGATTTTTCCGGTGCAGCGTGCTTCCCGGCTAGGGATTATTCCTCTGAAGCTTGTGCTGCTTCGCTCAATGCGGCTCCAGTCTATTTCCATTTTTTGAAGAGTTTCCTCGTAGATGAGGTTTAATCCGCTGCCGCCATCCATGAGTACCTTGGTAAGTCGAAAGCCGTCCACTATTGGACTGAGGACCAATGCGGCTGGTGCTCGGGCTGTTCGGAATTTAGGTTTGTCGCTGGCGTTGAAGGTGATGGCCGCGTCGCTCCAAGGATTTGTTGTTGCTACTTGGTAGACTTCGGTGAGGCTGCGGATTGTTCGTTTCCGCATATTATTTGATGCGAAAGTCTCGAAGACTGTTGATACCGTACCGGTACTGTTGGTGTGGTTTTCCGGGCCTAGAAGCTCCTCACCACTTTTGGCCACCTGCCGTAATATCCAACATGCTCGAAGGCTATTTGTTGGGGTGGTGCCCTCTGTACTGTGAACTGTACAGGGTCCGCTAAGCCATCCCTCCAGTACGGTTCCGTGCCCTTTATGGGGTTTCTGCTTTTTGGTTTTTGTACCTGGTGCCTGAGTGTAATGCACCCTTTTGTTTCGGACTAGGGTTGTATTCGGGGCCGGATTGTCCCAAAACTTATTTTCGGTTTTCCGGAAACTCTCCATCGCATGATTTCGTACTATGGATGCCAGGTCGTGACGTGTAATTTCACGACGGCTGACGGCGTTCAAGATTCCCCTGTCCGTGCAATTATTGCAAAAAATTGAGATTGCGTTTTCCTCTCGGCAGTCCTTTATCCCGTCCATAACCAGGAGGAATCTGGCCCAGTAATGATGTACTGTTTCAGCAGGCTCTTGCCGGATTAGAGATAGATCGCATATGTCTGGGTGGGTGGGTTTAATTGAGTCCGGAACCCTACCCATCTCAAGGCTCAAGGGCCGAGAAGTTTCCGAATTCGGAAGCTTGGAAAGTGGAACGTTGTCCAACGAGTCCGGTCCGATGCCTGACTTTAGGTTCAACGCTTGCTCGGAGTCCGTCCCTCTGCGGGAATCCGGCATGGAGGGTTCGGAAGCCCGGACACGACTAGTTTTCAATATAGGAGAAGAGTCGCCGCGATGTTCCTCTACCACCGCGATGTGGTGGGTAACCTGGGGAGAGTTAATCTCTCTCAGATCGGTTTTAAGCCCGATCTGATTGTAGTCTGTAGTGACTCCCAGGGCGGCGATGCGATCCAAGAGTTCGTTTACGGACGAGAGATCTATTGGATCTAGCTGCTCGGCGAATTCTGAGTTGACGTGAAGATTGCTTTTGATGACCCGAGAGGTCATCGTCGAAGCGGTGGCCGAACAGGCGGTCATGAGAAAACCACCTAGCCGGATAGTTTGGCCGGCGGCCAAGGCTCCTTTGGCGAAGATACCGTCCTTGAAGATGGGAAGAGGCATCCTTCCTATCGGTGACGGCACAGAGGAACTCTCAATGAAAGCACCAATGTCGGTGTCAAAACCGGCGGATCTCGGGTAGGGGGTCCCGAACTGTGCGTCTAGGCGGATGGTAACAGGAGACAAGGGAAACGATGTTTTACCCAGTGCGTGTCAGATTTCGTAAGGGACCGCACTAGTCTGGGTTTGATGCCGCTCATTATTAGACCATTTGCTCGTTCCACTTGACCGTTGGTTTGAGGATGATAGACTGAAGCGTAATCGAGCTTAATGCCCATATTTTTGCACCATGATTTAACCTCGTCGGCCGTGAAGTTCGTGTCGTTATCGGTGATGATGCTGTGGGGAACACCATATCGGTGTACTACCCCGGATATGAAGTCTATCACTGGTCCGGACTCTGCCATTTTAACTGGCTTGGCCTCTATCCATTTGGTGAATTTATCCACCATGACCAATAGGTACCTTTGCTTGTGGGTTCCCCCTTTAAGTGGTCCAACCATGTCAAGCCCCGGACCCATGACGGCCGTGTAATGGGTATAGTTTTGAGGAGGTGGGTGGCATATGGCTCTGATTAGCAAAGAGCCGACAACCCACGCATCTTTGGACTAAGTCCTGAGCATCTGCCGGGCCGCCAATAAAATCCTATCTGGAATGCCTTTCCTACAAGGGCCGGGCTGCGGCGTGGTGTCCGCCCTAGTCCGGCGTGAATTTCAGCGGAAGGTTTCGCCCTGCCTCTTCGGAGATACACCTTTGAAGGACTCCGGTTGTGCTTTTCTTATAGAGTTCTCCTCATGGACCTTGTAGGCTTTAGATCGCCCGAACTACATGGCCGGGCCTCATTTTGGTCTTCGGGAAGTTCCTGCCTAAGCAAGTAGGCTAGGAATGGCTCTGTCCCACGGGCGATTACTGCCATTATGTCGTGGGCTGAAGGTGTTATTTCATCGGCTGAATCGCCGATTATGTCGATTGCTCAGGTCGGTTGGTGCGGCTGCTTCCGGTTTGTTATTTCCGGACTCCTCTTCCCATAGTACGGATGGCTTGAACAGCCGTTCCAGGAAGATGTTTGGAGGGACAGCGTCACGTTTTGCGCCGATGCGTGCCAATACGTCGGCCGCTTGGTTATTATCCCTGGCTACGTGGTGGAATTCAAGTCCTTCGAACCGAGCTGACATATTAAGGACAACGTTATGATAGGCTGCCATTTTCGGATCCTTGGCGTCAAAGTCTCCATTTACTTGGGATATTGCGAGGTTTGAGTCCCCGTGCACCTCTAGGCGTTGAATGCCCATGGAGATTGCCATCCGGAGGCCATGTAAGAGGGCCTCGTATTCGGCTGCGTTGTTGGAGTCTGTGTACATTATCTGAAGTACGTATTGGACTGTGTCCCCGGTTGGGGACGTCAATACGACGCCAGCCCCCAATCCGGCCAGCATTTTGGAGCCGTCGAAGTGCATAATCCAATTGGAGTATGCGCCGTACTCTTTAGGGAGTTCGGCTTCAGTCCACTCAGCGACAAAGTCAGCCAAAACTTGCGACTTTATAGCTCGCCGGGGTTTGTAAGTTATATCGAATGGTAAGAGCTCAATGGCCCATTTTGCAATCCTGCCCGTCGCGTCATGATTGTTTATAATGTCATTTAGGGTACTTCGGAGGCCATCAAGTTATCGAACACTCTTGAAAGTAGTGTCGGAGCTTCCGGATGCCATGAACACCGTGACACGCTATCTTTTGATAGTGCGGTAACGGACTTGCAGGGAGTTAAAACAGTGGATACGTAGTACACTGGTTTTTGAAGAGGGAATTTATGCCCTTTTGTCTCTCGTTCTATGACGAGTACCGCGCTTACAACTTGATGTGTTGCCGCGATGTATAACAACATTGGTTCGCCCAGGTTAGGCGCAGCCAGGACCGGATTTGTCACCAATATGGCTTTTATTTCTTCGAGTCCGGCAGTGGCAGCATCCGTCCACTCGAAGTGTTCGGTGCGTCTGAGGAGGCGATAGAGGGGCAATTCCTTTTCTCCCAAACGGGAGACAAAGCGGCTGAGAGCCGCCACGCATCCAGTCAATTTTTGGATTTGTTTGAGGTCTTTTGGAATATTTAGCTGTGACAGAGCTCGGATCTTGGCCGGGTTTGCTTCAATTCCTCTACCGGATACAATGAAGCCTAGTAGCTTTCCGGCTGGTACGCCGAAAACGCATTTTTCCGGATTCAGCTTGATGTCATATGCTCGGAGGTTGTCGAATGTGACCCTCAAATCGTCTACTAGAGTTTCGACGTGTTTGGTTTTGACGACTACGTCGTCTACGTATGCCTCTACTGTTTTGCCGATCTGGGTAGCGGACATGTACGAATCATGCGCTGATATGTTGCGCCGGCGTTTTTAAGTCCGAAGGGCGTCGTGTTGAAGCAGAATGGTCCATATGGAGTAATGAATGCCGTTGCGGCTTGGTCCGCTTCCGCCATCTTGATTTGATGGTAGCCGGAGTATGCGTCCAGGAAGCACAATGAATCGTGCCCTGCGGTAGCATCGATTATTTGGTCGATGCGGGGGAGGGGGAAGGGATCCTTTGGGCAGGCCTTGTTGAGGTCTTTAAAATCGACACATAGGCGCCCAGGATTTGTCCTTCTTTGGTACCATTACCAGGTTTGCTAGCCAATCCGGATGTTTGATGTCTCCGATGAATCCGGCTTCCAATAGTTTGGCTAGTTCTTCTCCCATTGCCTGTCTTTTGGGTTCGTAAAATCGTCGAAGAGACTGTTTGGTAGCTTAAACCCTTTTAGGATATTTAGGCTATGCTCGCCAATCTGCGTGGGATTCCGGCATATCCGAAGGGTGCCAAAGCGAAAATGTCCCAATTTTCCCGAAGGAATTCTCGCAGTGCGGCGTCTACATCAGGGTTTAACTGTGCCCCGATGGAGGCCGTCTTTGTCGGGTCCGTTGGATGGACCTGGAATTTTACTATTTCGTCCGCTGGTTTAAAGGAGGTGGACTTGGATCTCTTATCGAGTATCACATCGTCCCTATGCACCGTAGAGCGCAGGGTGGTGAGTTCTTCTGCCGCTAGGGCTTCGGATAGTGCCTCCAGGGCTAATGCGGCTGTCTTGTTTTCGGCGCGGAGTGCTATGTCCGGATCACTAACGAGAGTGATTATTCTGCCGGGTCCAGGCATTTTGAGCTTAATGTACCTGTAATGGGGTACGGCTTGAAAAATTGTGAATGCCTCTCGTCCTAATATAGCGTGATATCCGCTGCTGAACGGGGCCACTTGGAACGTGACTTCTTCGGACCTGTAATTGTCCGGCAAGCCGAACATCACATCAAGTGTGATTTTTCCGGTGCAGCGCGCTTCCCGGCTAGTGATTATTCCTCTGAAGCTTGTGCTGCTTCGCTCAATGCGGCTCCAGTCTATTTCCATTTTTTGAAGAGTTTCCTCATAGATGAGGTTTAATCCGCTGCCGCCGTCCATGAGTACCTTGGTAAGTCGAAAGCCGTCCACTATTGGACTGAGGACCAATGCGGCTGGTGCTCGGGCTGTTCGGAATTTAGGTTCGTCGCTGGCGTTGAAGGTGATGGCCGCGTCGCTCCAAGGATTTGTTGTTGCTACTTGGTAGACTTCGGCGAGGCTGCAGATTGTTCGTTTCCGCATATTGTTTGATGCGAAAGTCTCGAAGACTGTTGATACCGTACCGGTACTGTTGGTGTGGTTTTCCGGGGTTAGAAGCTCCTCACCACTTTTGGCCACCTGCCGTAATATCCAACATGCTCGAAGGCTATTTGTTGGGGTGGTGCCCTCTGTACTGTGAATTGTACAGGGTCCGCTAAGCCATCCCTCCAGTACGGTTCCGTGCCCTTTATGGGGTTTCTGCTTTTTGGTTTTTGTACCTGGTGCCTGAGTGTAATGCACCCTTTTGTTGCGGACTAGGGTTGTATTCGGGGCCGGATTGTCCCAAAACTTATTTTCGGTTTTCCGGAAACTCTCCATCGCACAGTACTTTCGTACTATGGATGCCAGGTCGGCGAAGCGTGTAATTTCACGACGGCTGACGGCATTCAAGAATCCCCTGTCCGTGCAATTATTGCAAAAAATTGAGATTGCGTTTTCCTCTCGGCAGTCCTTTATCCCGTCCATAACCAGGAGGAATCTGGCCCAGTAATGATGTACTGTTTCAGCAGGCTCTTGCCGGATTAGAGATAGATCGCATATGTCTGGGTGGGTGGGTTTAATCGAGTCAGGAACCCTACCCATATCAAGGCTCAAGGGCCGAGAAGTTTCCGAATTCGGAAGCTTGGAAAGTGGAACGTTGTCCGACGAGTCCGGTCCGATGCCTGACTTTAGGTTCAACGCTTGCTCGGAGTCCGTCCCTCCGCGGGAATCCGGCATGGAGGGTTCGGAAGCCCGGACACGACTAGTTTTCAATATAGGAGAAGAGTCGCCGCGATGTTCCTCTACCACCGCGATGTGGTGGGTAACCTGGGGAGAGTTAATCTCTCTCAGATCGGTTTTAAGCCCGATCTGATTGTAGTCTGTAGCTACTCCCAGGGCGGCGATGCGATCCAAGAGTTCGTTTACGGACGAGAGCTCTATTGGATCTAGCTGCTCGGCGAATTCTGAGTTGACGTGAAGATTGCTTTTGATGACCCGAGAGGTCATCGTCGAAGCGGTGGCCGAACAGGCGGTCATGAGAAAACCACCTAGCCGGATAGTTTGGCCGGCGGCCAAGGCTCCTTTGGCGAAGATACCGTCCTTGAAGACGGGAAGAGGCATCCTTCCTATCGGTGACGGCACAGAGGAACTCTCAATGAAAGCACCAATGTCGGTGTCAAAACCGGCGGATCTCGGGTAGGGGGTCCCGAACTGTGCGTCTAGGCGGATGGTAACAGGAGACAATGGACACGATGTTTTACCCAGGTTCGGGCCCTCTTGATGGAGGTAAAACCCTACGTCCTGCTTGATTGATATTGATAATGTGGATGTTACAAGAGTAGATCTACCACGAGATCGAGGAGGCTAAACCCTAGAAGCTAGCCTATGGTATGATTGTTGTAATGGTTGTTGTGTCCTACGGACTAAAGCCATCCGATTTATATAGACACCGGAGAGGGCTAGGGTTACATAGAGTCGGTTACAATGGTAGGAGAACGACATATCCGTAACGCCAAGCTTGCCATACAAGCCAATGTAAGTCCCAACCGGACAACGGGGGAAGTCTTCAATCTTGTATCTTCATAGTCTTGGAGTCCGGCCGATGATGATGATAGTCCGCTATCCGGACACCCCTAGTCCAGGACTCCTCAACCACTTTGTGTTGGATGATGATTATGATGATGACATGATTTGATGAGACTAATTGTATGTATATGCTATGATTACATTTGTATGCGTATGATATGCTAAAGATTATTGTATAAAGCCTATTCAAATACAAAACAAATACAAAAACAAATATGCAGGAAAAAAACTAATAAAACTAGTAGTAGCGAGGGGGGGGGGATTTAGCAGTAGCGCCGCATTACCAGTAGCGCTTCCCGATAAACATCGCTGCAGATAATATCAGCAGCGCCCTTTTCTAAACAACGCTACAGCTATTCATGTATAGCAGTAGCGTGGGACAACAGGCGCTACTGCTATACGTTAGCTGTAGCGCCTTATTAGTAGCGCCTGTCCCCGCGCTACTGAGAGGCCCAAAACCCGCGCTGCTGCTAGGCTTTTCCCTAGAAGTGAGGGTCCGATGTTCATCGATGATAGACGCATTCTTTAACGCTGTCGATAGACCGCTCGATAGCTCTGCATGGACAGAGGTTACCGGCGGAGTAGGCAAACCTCCCTCCGTTGAAGGTGGCCGCTCGCCCGATCCTGGAGCCTTAGAGGTCTTCAGGACCTTATCCGGCTGTGGTCCGAACCCGAGATTGCCCCCATCATCGACACGCCATGGGGCCGCTGCTCCCACGTATCCGGCTCCAGAGACACGCTTCTCCTGCTCCGGGTCTCTTTGAAACGACACCTCGGTGTCACGCCTGGACTTTGGAGAAGGAGCCTCCGAAGATGTCTCGCTCGCCAAGGCATCTGAGCTTAGCAAATCCTCCGATGAGGACTGTCCGGCAGGAGACCTCGCCGGGCTATACGAGATATGGCGACAGTTAAAACTAATGTACCCAGACGACCCTGGATGCATAGGCGCATTCGGATTTTGGTTACTTACGATTTTTCCAGGGGTTGGGCCCTGGGATCCCACTCAGGGCTATTGTCGGCAACCGTATTGGATGCCTCTGGATGGGAACCTCTCCCCCTCTTGGGCGATTCGGCCTCCAGGGACGGGGAAGCTGCATGCTTCTTCCGACCTTCAGAGTGAGGCTCGTCCTCCTTTGCTTCCTCCTCTTCATCTTCGGAAGAAGGAGCGTCACTGGAGTCTTCGGATTTTGCGTCCGAAGCCTCGTGGCAACGGAGGCCACTCCGGGTCGTCTTGACCTTCTTGGAGGCCTCCTTCTTTGGCACCTCATAAGGTGCGGGGACCAGCATCTTCGTCAGAAGAGGTCCGGCCGTTTCCTCCGGCAGCGAGGCCGGACAATGTATCCGCTCCAACTTCTTTATCCATCCATGAGGTCACGATGAAACACGATTAAAATGTCTCCCTCATGACATGCCAACTGAAGCATGGATGCACAGAGCATGGCTGTAACTTACCGGGCTTGCAGAATGGGATAATTGATACCCACGGTCCTCGGCGGAGCCCGACCACGATTTGTCGGAATTGAAGAGCACCTTCCAGATATCCTTGCGGGAGGAATCATCGAGCTCCTGAAGGGTTTGGTGCTCGGTTGGGTCGAACTCCCACAGAGTGCAGGCTCGGTGCTGGCAAGGGAGAACCAGGCGAACTAGCATCACCTGGACTACGTCGACGAGTTTGACGTCCTTGTCGACCACGCTCTGAACGCGCGTCTGGAGCAGTGACAGCTCATCGGACGAGGACCAGTTCGGGCCCTTCTTGGGCCAGGACGTGAGCCGCAGTGGAGCTCCGGATCTGAACTCAGGAGCTGCAGCCCACTTTTTGCCGCGTGGTTCGATGATATAAAACCACTACTGCTGCCACTCCTTGATGGGGTCATTGAAGGCGCCCTTCGGCCAAACGGCCTTGGGCATCTTGCTCACCATGGCGCCGCCGCACTCGGCGTGCTCGCCACTCACTACCTTGGGCTTCACATTGAAAATCTTCCGCCACGGGCCGAAGTGAGGCGAAATCTGGAGAAAGGCCTCGCACACGACGATGAACGTCGAGATATTGAGGAAAGAGTAGGGGGAAAGATCATGAAAATCAATCCCATAGTAATACATGACTCGACGGACAAATGGGTGGAGGGGAAACCCGATCCCACGGACGAAGTGGGGAAGGAACACGACTCTCTCGTGAGGCTCCGGAGTGGGGACAACCTGTCCCGCCGGTGGGAGACGGTGGCCGATCTTCTTGGCCAGATACCCGGCTTCCCGGAGCTTCTTGATATCCTTCTCCCGGACGGTAGAGGCCATCCATCTGCCTCCAGCTCCGGATCCGGACATCTTTGGAAGACCTCTCTTCGATGGAAAAGAAGAGTGCATGGGCATTAGGGCTCGAACAAAGGGGAATGAGCTAGCGGAAGGAGAAGGCGTGGGTCAAGAGGAAGAGACCTTATCTCTTTATAGAAACGGTAAAAGCTATTTGCGCCTCCCTACTGGCCTGGTGGAACCCGCTCACCTCCCACTCGCCGCGATTAGCGGTGCGGTTGGGTTACCCATACCCGTATTGATAAGAATCCCGTGATAAGGGGACACGATCTCTGCTTCGGCAAGACGTGCCAAGGAAACCGCCTCGCAATATACGCTTAGGCTGGTCGTGGGAAAACGGTTCATGACCCGACCTTGATGACATGTCATATTGTCTAAAAATTTGTTAGCAGATTGCATTTGTGAAATATCGTTCTCTCTATACAGCGGTATGTGAAGATCATTTTGCGGATCCGGACACGGTCTACGTGTTCGATAATTACTTTGGAGTATTCGGAGAAGGAACCCGCCTTGCAATGCCGAAGACAAGACTGCGCGCGGGACTCATCGTCATTGAAGCCTGGTTCAGGGGCTACTGAGGGAGTCCTGGATTAGGGGGTACCGGACAGCCGGACTGTATACATCGTCCGGACTATTGAAGCGTGAAGATACAAGACTCAAGACTTTGGCCCGTGTCCGGATGGGACTCTCCTTTGCGTGGAAGGCAAGCTTGGCGATCCGGATATTGTGTTTCCTTCCTTGTAATCGACTCCATGTAAACCCTAGCCCTCTCCGGTGTCTATATAAACCGGAGAGGTTGGTCCTTAGAAGGCCGATCACAATACCAATCATACCATCATAGGCTAGCTCTTAGGGTTTAGCCTCTACGATCTCGTGGTAGATCTACTCTTGTACTACTCATATCTTCAATATTAATCAAGCAGGAAGTAGGGTTTTACCTCCATCGAGAGGGCCCGAACCTGGGTAAACATTGTGTCCCTCGATTCCTGTTACCATCAGCCTAAGACGCACAGATCGGGACCCCCTACCCGTGATCCGCCGGTTTTGACACCGATATTACCTTCTACCACAGATCCGAAGGCAAGATCTTTGTTGCCCATAATGGGTCCTTTCTATAGAAGGAGTTTCTCTCGAAAGAAATGAGTGGGAGGAAAGTAGAACTTGATGAGGTAATCGTACCCTCTCTCGAATTGGAAAATAGCACATAACAGAAAATCATTCCCATGATGCCTACACCAAGTAGAGAGGAAGCAAATGATAATGATCATGAAACTTCAGATCAAGTTACTACTGAACTTCGTAGGTCAACCAGAGCACGATCCGCACCAGAGTGGTATGGCAATCCTGTCCTAGAAGTCATGTTATTAGACCAAGGCGAACCTATGAACTATGAAGAAGCTATGATGAGCCCAGATTCCAACAGATGGCTTGAGGCCATGAAATCTGGGATAGGATCCATGTATGAGAACAAAGTGTGGACTTTGGTGGATTTGGCCAATGATCGGCAAGCCATAGAGAATAAATGGATCTTCGAGAAGAAGACTGATGATGATGGTAATGTTACTATCTACAAAGCTCGACTTGTCGTAAAAGGCTTTCGACAAATTCAAGGGGTTGACTGCGATGAGACGTTCTCACTCGTAGCGATGGTTAAGTCTGTCCGAATTATGTTAGCAATTGCCGCATTTTATGATTATGAAATCTGGCAAATGGATGTCAAAACTGCATTCCTTAATGGATTTCTTAAAGAAGAGTTGTATATGATGCAACCAGAAGGTTTTGTCGATCCTAAACGTGCTAACAAAGTGTGCAAGCTCTAGCAATCGTTACGTCTTGAGCTTGCGTTGGTTTTCCTCGAAGAGGAGAGGGTGATGCAGCAAAGTGTAGCGTAAGTATTTCCCTCAGTTTTGAGAACCAAGGTATCAATCCAGTAGGAGGCTCCTCAAAAGTCCCACACACCTACACAAACAAACTGAGAACTCGCAACCAACACAATAAAGGGGTTGTCAATCCCTTCACGGCCACTTGCGAAAGTGAGATCTAATAAAGATAGTATGATAAGATAAATATATATTTGGTATTTTATAAGATAGATGCAAAAAGTAAAGATGCAAATAAAGTAGATTGAAAGCAAATATGATAAGAGATAGACCCGCGGGCCATAGGTATCACTAGAGGCTTCTCTCAAGATAGCATAAGTATTACGGTGGGTGAACAAATTACTGTCGAGCAATTGATAGAAAAGCGCATAGTTATGAGATTATCTAGGCATGATCATGTATATAGGCATCACGTCCATAACAAGTAGATCGACTCCTGCCTGCATCTACTACTATTACTCCACACATCGAGCGACTCCTGCCTGCATCTAGAGTATTAAGTTCATAAGAACAGAGCAACGCATTAAGCAAGATGACAGGATGTAGAGGGATAAACACATGCAATATGATATAAACCCCATCTTGTTATCCTCGATGGCAACAATACAATACGTGTCTTGCAACCCTTTACATCCTTTGGGTAAGAACACCACAAGATTGAACCCAAAGCTAAGCACTTCTCCCATGGCAAGAAAGATCGATCTAGTAGGCCAAACCAAACTGATAATTCGAAGAGACTTGCAAAGATAACTCAATCATACATAAAAGAATTCAGAGAAGATTCAAATATTGTTCATAGATAAACTTGATCATAAACCCACAATTCATCGGATCTTGACAAACACACCACAGAAAGAGTTTACATCGAATAGATCTCCACAAGATAGGGGGAGAACATTGTATTGAGATCCAAAAAGAGAGAAGAAGCCATCTAGCTAATAACTATGGACCCGTAGGTCTGTGGTAAACTACTCACAACTCGTCGGAGGGGCAAGGATGTTGTTGTAGAGGCCCTCCATGGTTGCATCCCCTCCGTGAGTCTTGCGTGAAGGCTCCAAGATGGGATCTCACAGATCTGAGAAGGTTACTGGCGGTGGAAATTGTGTTTCATGGTGCTCTGGATGTTTTCAGTGCGTGAGGTATATATAGGAGGAAGAAATGCGTCAGGATGACCTTGAGGGCCCACGAGACAGGGGGAGTGCCCTACAGGGGGGTGCCCTCCTATCTCGTGGGGCCCTCGGAGGCTTCTTGACTTGCACTCCAAGCTCTCCGGATCAGATTTGTTCCAAAAATAACGCTCCCGAAGGTTTCATTCCGTTTGGACTCCGTTTGATATTCCTTTTCTTCAAAATACTGAAATAGGCAAAAAAAACAACAATATGAGCTGGGCCTCCAGTTAGTAGGTTAGTCCCAAAAATGATATAAATGTGTAAAATAAAGCCCATAAACATCCAAAAGGGGTCATATAATAGCATGGAACAATAAAAAATTATAGATACGTTGGAGACGTATCAAGCATCCCCAAGGTTAATTCCTGCTCGTCCTCGAGTAGGTAAATGATAAAAAGAGAATTTTTGATGTGGAATGCTACCTAGCATATTACATAATGTAATTTTCTTTATTGTGGCATGAATGTTCAGATCCAAATGAATACAAAATAAAAGTTCATATTGACATAAGAAATAGTAATACTTCAAGCATACTAATCAAAGTAATCGTGTCTTCTCAAAATAACATGGCTAAAGAAAGTTATCCCTACAAAATCTTATAGTCTGGCTATGCTCTATATTCATCACACAAAGTATTTAATCATGCACAACCCCGGTGACAAGCCAAGCAATTGTTTCATACTTTAATAATCTCAAACTTTTTCAAGTTTCACGCAATACATGAGCGTGAGCCATGGACATAGCACTATATGTGGAATAGAAGGGTGGTTGTGGAGAAGACAAAAAGGAGAAGATAGTCTCACATCAACTAGGCGTATCAACGGGCTATGGAGATGCCCATTAATAGATATCAATGTGAGTGAGTAGGGATTGCCATGCAACAGATGCACTAGAGCTATAAATATATGAAAGCTCAATAGAAGAAACTAAGTGGGGTGCATCCAACTTGCTTGCTCACGAAGACCTAGGGCACTTTTGAGGAAGCCAATCATTGGAATATACAAGCCAAGTTATATAATGAAAAATTCCCAATAGTATATGAAAGTGACAACATATGAGACTCTCTAACATGAAGATCATGGTGCTATTTTGAAGCACAAGTGTGGAAAAAGAGATAGTAGCATTGTCCCTTCTCTCTTTTTCTCTCATTTTATTTTTTTTCCTTCTTTTCCTTTTTTTCTTTGGCCTTTTTTTTTCTTTTTGGCCTTTCTTTTTTTTCTTTTTGTAAAGTCCGAAGTATCATCCCGACTTGTGGGGGAATCATAGTCTTCATCATCCTTTCCTCACTAGGACAATGCTCTAATAATGAAGATCATCACACTTTTATGGATTTACAACTCAAAGCTAGAACAAGATATGACTCTATATGAATGCCTCCGGCAGTGTACCGGGATATGCAATGAATCAAGAGCGATATGTATGAAGATTATGAAGGTGGCCTTGCCACAAATACAATGTCAACTACATGATCATGCAAAAAGCAATATGACAAAACTAATGAGTGTCATATAAACGGAACAGTGGAAAGTTGCATGGCAATATATCTCGGAATGGCTATGGAAATGCCATAATAGGTAGGTATGGTGGCTGTTTTGAGGAAGGTCAATGGTGGGTGTATGGTACTGACGAAAGTTGCGGTACAAGAGGGGCTAGCAATGGTGGAAGGGTGAAAGAGTGTGTATAATCCATGGACTCAACATTAATCAAAAGAACTCATATACTTGTTGCAAAAATTTAGAAGTCATCAAAAACCAAAGTACTACGCTCATGCTCCTAGGGGGATAGATTGGTAGGAAAAGACCATCGCTCGTCCCCGACCGCCACTCATAAGGAAGACAATCAATAAATAAAATTGTGCTCCAACTTCATCACAAAGCGGTTCACCATACGTGCATGCTACGGAATGACAAACTTCAACACAAGCATTCTTTAAATTCATAATCACCCAACTAGCATGACTTTAATATCACTACCTCCATATCTCAAAACAATTATCAAGCATCAAATTGATCATAGCATCCAATTCACTTACTATGATAGTTTTTATTATACCCAACTTGGATGCACATCATTCTAGGACCAACTTTATGATCATAGCAAATACCATGCTGTTCTAAAATACTCTCAAAATAATATAAGTGAAGCATCAGAGACTAGCAATTTCTTCAAAATTAAGACACCACCGTGCTCTAAAAGATATAAGTGAAGCACTAGAGCCAAAACTATCAAACTCAAAAGATATAAGTGAAGCACATAGAGTATTCTAGAAAATCCTAATCAAATAGGCTTCTCCCAAAAGGTGTGTACAGCAAGGATGATTGTGGTAAACTAAAAAGCAAAGACTAATATAATACATGACGCTCCAAGCAAAACACATATCATGTGGCGAATAAAAATATAGCTCCAAGTAAAGTTACAAATGAACGAAGACGAAAGAGGGGATGCCTTCCAGGGGCATCCCCAAGCTTAGGCTTTTGGCTATCCTTGAATATCTTGGGGTGCCATAAGCATCCCCAAGCTTAGGCTCTTGCCACTCCTTATTCCATAGTCGATAAAAGCTTATCCAAAACTTGAAAACTTCACAACACAAAACTCAACAGGAAATATTATAAGCTCCGTTAGTGAAAGAAAACAAAACCACCACATAAGGTACTGCAATGAACTCATTCTTTATTTATTTTGGTGTTAAACCTACTTTATTCCAACTTCTTTATGGTTTATAAACTAATTTACTAGCCATAGACGCATTGAAATAAGCAAACAACACACGAAAAACAGAATCTGTCAAAACAGAACAGTCTGTAGCAATCTGTAACTAACACAAACTTATGGAACTCTAAAAATCCTACAAAAATAGGAAGTCCTGGAAAATTTGTCTATTGAACAGAATAAAAAAGAATCAACGCAAAATCACGTTCCTGTGATATAACAAAATTATATTCGCGCGTGCAGAGTTTCTGTTTTTCAGCAGAATTAAATCAACTATCATCGTAGGTTATCCTATAGGTTCTACTTGGCACAAACACTAATTAAAAGATAAAAACACATCTAACCAGAAGGTAGATGCAAGATTTATTACTAAACAGGAGAAAAAACTAAAACATAAAGAAAAATTGGGTTGCCTCCCAACTAGCGCTATCGTTTAACGCCCCTAGCTAGGCATAAAAGCAAAGATAGATCTAACGAGTGCCATCTTTGGCAGTCGGAGAGGATGATCTCCTCTCTATGGCATTCATTCTTCTATTTAAGGTAAGCACATGGCCATTAATGGAAGAGGTAAGATTAAGCACGTTACGGAAGTTTGCCTCTGATGAGACTTCATGTCTTTAATAATTTCATTTTGATAAAAGCACAAGAGGGTAGTAGATTCAACCTTATCATTCATAGGGTGCCCAAATATGGTTTTGATTTTTTCATAAGCATCTATATAATCCCTTTCAAGAAAACTTCCTTCAAAAATAGAATCTAAAACTTTTTTAAAAGAAGCAGGCAAGCCAAAATAAAAACTCTTTACGTAATCTTCAATTGGATATTGAGGCACATAGCTAGCACGAATCCTTAATAACCTATCCCAAGCATCTTTTAAAGACTCATCAAGTAAATAGCGAAAAATTCCAGAGTCATCCTCATCAAAATTATTTAAGCTCTCATTGGTGACCCCAGTGGGTCTTTCCATAGCATCATTATTCATGAGCTTAGAGAGGATAGAGGGATTGTCCAAGGCACTAGAGCTCGGGAGAAAACCCTTAGTTCTTTTTTGATTCGGCCATGGCAACGGGAAGGCAAACAGAAAGGAGAGAGGGAGATGGGGAAAGAGAGGGCGAATAAAAAGGCAAGGGTGAAGTGGGGAGAGAGGAAAGCGAGAGGCAAATGGCAAATAATGTAAATGCGAGGGAGATGGGTTTGTGATGGGTACTTGGTATGTCTTGACTTGAGCGAAGACCTCCCGACAGCGGCGCCGAAATCCTTCTTGCTACGTCTTGAGCTTATGCATTGGTTTTCCTCGAAGAGGAGAGGGTGATGCAGCAAAGTGTAGCATAAGTATTTCCCTCAGTTTTGAGAACCAAGGTATCAATCCAGTAGGAGGCTCCTCAAAAGTCCCACGCACCTACACAAACAAACAGAGAACTCGCAACCAACGCAATAAAGGGGTTGTCAATCCCTTCACGGCCACTTGCAAAAGTGAGATCTAATAAAGATAGTATGATAATATAAATATATTTTTTATATTTTATAAGATAGATGCAAAAATTAAAGATGCAAATAAAGTAGATTGGAAGCAAATATGATAAGATATAGACCCGGGGGCCATAGGTTTCACTAGAGGCTTCTCTCAAGATAGCATAAGTATTACGGTGGGTGAACAAATTACTGTCGAGCAATTGATAGAAAAGCGCATAGTTATGAGATTATCTAGGCATGATCATGTACATAGGCATCACGTCCATAACAAATAGACCGACTCCTGCCTGCATCTACTACTATTACTCCACACATCGACCGACTCCTGCCTGCATCTAGAGTATTAAGTTCATAAGAACAGAGCAACACATTAAGCAAGATGACATGATGTAGAGGGATAAACACATGCAATATGATATAAACCCCATCTTGTTATCCTCGATGGCAACAATACAATACGTGTCTTGCAACCCTTTACATCCTTTGGTAAGAACACCGCAAGATTGAACCCAAAGCTAAGCACTTCTTCCATGGCAAGAAAGATCGATCTAGTAGGCCA
Source organism: Aegilops bicornis (assembly GCA_021605145.1). Taxonomy (NCBI): domain Eukaryota; kingdom Viridiplantae; phylum Streptophyta; class Magnoliopsida; order Poales; family Poaceae; genus Aegilops; species Aegilops bicornis. The sequence continues at coordinate 63,566,673 of CM038673.1, read as the reverse complement.
AACCAAACTGATAATTCGAAGAGACTTGCAAAGATAACTCAATCATACATAAAAGAATTCAGAGAAGATTCAAATATTATTCATAGATAAACTTGATCATAAACCCACAATTCATCGGATCTCGACAAACACACCGCAAAAAGAGTTTACATCGAATAGATCTCCACAAGAAAGGGGGAGAACATTGTATTGAGTTCCAAAAAGAGAGAAGAAGCCATCTAGCTAATAACTATGGACTCGTAGGTCTGTGGTAAACTACTCACAACTCATCGGAGGGGCAAGGATGTTGATGTAGAGGCCCTCCACGGTTTCTTCCCCCTCCGGCAGAGTGTCGGCGAAGGCTCCAAGAAGGGATCTCATGGATCTGAGAAGGTTCTGGCCGGTGGAAATTGTGTTTCGTGGTGCTCCTGGATGTTTTCGGGGTACGTAGGTATATATAGGAGGAAGAAGTACGTCGGTGGCTGCTCGAGGGGCCCACAAGACAGGGGGCGCGCCCTATAGGGGGGGGGGCGCCCTCCTATCTCGTGGGGCCCTTGGAGGCTTCTTGACTTCCACTCCAAGCTCTCCGGATCAGATTTGTTCCAAAAATGACGCTCCTGAAGGTTTCATTCCGTTTGGACTCCGTTTGATATTCCTTTTCTTCGAAATACTGAAATAGGCAAAAAAAACAGCAATATGGGCTAGGCCTCCGGTTAGTAGGTTAGTCCCAAAAATGATATAAATGTGTAAAATAAAGCCCATAAACATCCAAAAGGGGTAATATAATACCATGGAACAATAAAAAATTATAGATACGTTGGAGACGTATCACAATCCATCTATGGACTGCTGCAAGAATCTCAGAGTTGGAATATACGCTTTGATGAAGTGATCAAAGCATATAGGTTTATACATACTTACGGTGAAGCTTGTATTTACAAGAAAGTGAGTGGGAGCTCTGTAGCATTTATGATATTATATGTGGATGACATATTGTTGATTGGAAATGATATAGAATTTCTGGATAGCATAAAAGGATACTTGAATAAGAATTTTTCAATGGAAGACCTCGGTGAAGCTGCTTATATATTGGGCATCAAGATCTATAGGGATAGATCAAGACGCTTAATAGGACTTTCACAAAGCACATACCTTGACATAGTTTTGAAGAAGTTCAAAATGGATCAGTCAAAGAAAGGGTTCGTGCCCGTGTTACAAGGTGTGAAAATGAGTCAGACTCAAAGCCCAACCACTTTAGAAGATAGATAGAGAATGAAAGTCATTCCCTATGCATCAGCCATAGGTTCTATCATGTATGCTATGCTGTGTACCAGACCTGATGTGTGCCTTGCCATAAGTTTGGTAGGGAAGTACCAAAGTAATCCAGGAGTGGATTACTGGACAGTGGTCAAGAATATCCTGAAGTACCTGAAAGGGCGAAGGATATGTTTCTCATTTATGGAGGCAACGAAGAGCTCGTCATAAAGGGTTACATCGATGCTAGCTTCGACACTGATCCGGATGATTCTAAGTCACAAACCAGATACATATTTATATTGAATGGTGGAGCTGTCAGTTGGTGCAGTTCCAAGCAAAGCGTCGTGGCGGGATCTACGTGTGAAGCGGAGTACATAGCTGCTTTGGAAGCAACACATGAAGGAGTCGGGATGAATAAGTTCATATCTGATCTGGGTGTAATACCCAGTGCATGGGGTCCAATGAAAATCTTTTGTGATGACACTTGAGCAATTGCCTTGGGGAAGCAATCTAGGTTTCACAAGAGAACCAAACACATCAAGAGACGCTTCAACTCCATTCGTGAAAGGGTCAAGGATGGAGACATAGAAGTTTGCAAAATACATATGGATCTGAATGTAGCAGACCCGTTGACTAAGCCTCTTCCGCGAGCAAAACATGATCAACACCAAGACTCCATGGGTGTTAGATTCATTACATTGTAATCTAGATTATTGGCTCTAGAGCAAGTGGGAGACTGAAGGAAATATGCCCTAGAGGCAATAATAAAGTTGTTATTTTATATTTCCTCATTCATGATAAAGGTTTATTATTCATGCTAGAATTGTATTGATCGTAAACTTAAATACATGTGTGGATACATAAACAAATACTGTGTCCATAGTGAGCATCTACTAGACTAGCACGTTGATCAAAGATGGTTAAGGTTTTCTGATCATAGACATGAGTTGTCATTTGATAACGGGATTACACCATTAGAAGAATGATGTGATGGGAAAGACCCATCCATTAGCTTAGCATATGATCGTTCAGTTTATTGCTACCTCTTTCTTGAATGTCAAATACATATTCCTTCGACCACAAGATCATACAACTCCCGGATACTAGAGGAATACCTTGTGTGCTATCAAATATCACAACGTAACTGGGTGCTCATAAAGATGCTCTACAGGTATCTCTGAAGGTGTCTGTTGAGTTGTCATGGATCAAGATTAGGATTTGTCACTTCGAATATCAGAGAGGTATCTCTGGGCCCTCTCGGTAATACACATCATAATAAGCTTGCGAGCAAAAAGACTAAGGAGTTAGTTATGAAATTATGTATTACAGAACGAGTAAAGAGACTTGCCGGTAACGAGATTGAACTAGTTATGGAGATACCGATGATCTAGTCTTGGGTAAGTAACATACCAACAGACAATGGGAATCACATATGTTGTCATTACGGTCCGGCCGACCAAGATCTTCGTAGAATATGTAGGAACGAATATGGGCATCCAGGTTCCGCTATTGGTTATTGACCAGAGAGGTGTCTCGGTCATGTCTACATAGTTCTCGAACCCGTAGGGTCCGCACGCTTAACATTCATTGACGATATAATGTTATATGAGTTATATGATTTGGTGAACGAATGTTGTTTGGAGTCCCGGATGAGATCACAGACATGTCGAGGAGCTCTGGAATGGTCCGGAGGTAAATATTGATATATAGGACAATGGTTTTTGGACACCAGAAGAGTTTCAGGAAGTGTCGGGTAATCACCGAGTCACCAGAAGGGGTTCCGGGCACCCCCAGAGGTTAATGGGCCATATGGGCCAAAGGGGGGAGCACACTAGCCCACAAGGGGCTGGCGCGCCCCTCCTAAGGCCGCAACCCTTGGGGAGATAAGGAAAGGGTTGAGTCGGTCTCCCCCTTCTTCCCTGTCCTCCCCTTTCCTTAACCCTCCAGCAAATATGGTAAGTGTGTGTGTGGGGGGGGGGGGCTAGGGCAGGAGCCCAAGTGGGATTCGGCTCCACTTGGGGTGCCTCCTGGCTGCTTGCCGTCTCCCCCACCTATATATATGTGGGAGGGGGGTGCCACACATGACCACGAGCCGTGTGCGGCGCCCTGATACGTCTCCAACGTATCTAGAATTTATGAAGCATTCATGCTATTATATTATCTGATTTGAATGTTTATGGGCTTTATTATACACTTTTATATTATTTTTGGGACTAATCTATTAACCGGAGGCCCATCCCATATTGCTGTTTTCTTGCCTATTTCAGTGTTTCGAAGAAAAGGAATATCAAACGGAGTCCAAACAGAATGAAACCTTCGGGAGCGTGATTTTTGGAGCAGGCGTGATCCACGAGACATGGAGCTGAAGTCGGGAAGCTTGAGGAGGCCACGAGGCAGGGGGCACGCTTACCCCCTGGGCACGCCCTCCACCCTCGTAGGCCCCTCGTGGCTCCCCTCACCGACTTCTTTTGCCTATATATCTCCATATACCGTAAAAACATTGGAGAACACAATAGATCGGGAGTTCCGCCGCCACAAGCCTTTGTAGCCACCAAAAACCAATCGAGACCCTGTTCCGGCACCCTGCCGGAGGGGGGATCCCTCACCAGTGGCCATCTTCATCATCCCGACGCTCTCCATGACGAGGAGGGAGTAGTTCACCCTTGAGGCTGAGGGTATGTACCAGTAGCTATGTGTTTGATCTCTCTCTCTCTCTCTCTCTCATGTTCTTGATTTGGCACGATCTTGATGTATCGCGAGCTTTGCTATTATAGTTGGTTCTTATGATGTTTCTCCCCGTCTACTCTCTTTTAATGGATTGAGTTTCCCCTTTGAAGTTATCTTATCGGATTGAGTCTTTAAGGATTTGAGAACACCTGATGTATGTCTTGCCGTGCTTATCTGTGGTGACAATGGGATATTCATGTGATCCACTTGATGTATGTTTTGGTGATCAACTTGCGGGTTCAGTGACCTTGTGAACTTATGCATAGGGGTTGGCACACGTTTTCGTCTTCACTCTCCGGTAGAAACTTTGGGGCGCTCTTGGAAATACTTTGTGTTGGTTGAAATGAATCTGAGATTGTGTGATGCATATCGTATAATCATGCCCACGGATACTTGAGGTGACAATGGAGTATCTAGGTGACATTAGGGTTTTGGTTGATTTGTGTCTTAAGGTGTTATTCTAGTATGAACTCTATGATAGATCGAACCAAAAGAATAGCTTCATGTTATTTTACTACAGACTATTGAATAGATAGATCAAAAAGGATAACTTTGAGGTGGTTTCGTACCCTACAATAATCTCTTCGTTTGTTCTCCGCTATTAGTGACTTTGGAGTGACTCTTTGTTGCATGTTGAGGGATAGTTATATGATCTAATTATGTTTTTATTGTTGAGAGAACTTGCACTAGTGAAAGTATGAACCTTAGGCCTTGTTTGCTACCATTGCAATACCGTTTGTGCTCACCTTTATCATTAGTTACATTGCTGTTTTTATAATTTCAGATTACAAATGCTCATATCTACCATCCATATTGCACTTGTATCACCATCTCTTTGCCTAACCAGTGCACCTATACAATTTACCATTGTATTGGGTGTGTTGGGGACACAAGGGACTCTTTGTTATTTGGTTGCAGGGTTGCTTGAGAGAGACCATCTTCATCCTATGCCTCCTACGGATTGATAAACCGTAGGTCATCCACTTGAGAGAAATTTTCTACTGTCCTACAAACCTGTGCACTTGCAGGCCCAACAACGTCTACAAGAAGAAGGTTGTGTAGTAGACATCAAGCTCTTTTTAAAGCGCCGTTGCCGGGGAGGTGAGTGCTTGAAGGTATATCTTTAGATCTTGCAATCGAATCTTTTTGTTTCTTGTTTTATTACTAGTTTAGTTTATAAAAGAAAACTACAAAAAATGGAATATAGTTGGTCTCATACGCTTCATCTTTTTAATATCTTTCGTGGGAATGATGGTAAGGAAAATTGTGCTCAAGTGCTAGAGGAAGAAATCTATAAAATGTTTTGCACTAAATCTTTGAATGATGAGCATGATTGCAATGTTGTTAGTATGAATTCTTTGAATACCCATGATGCTAATGATATGCAAAGCCACAAGCTTGGGGCACTACAAAAAAAAATACACTTCCGTGATGATACGTGTTTGTCACAGTAGGTCGCGTTTTTTGTCATGCATGTACATCCATGACGATTTTATGACAGAATCAAGATAGTCATACCTGTGCTGTCGTAGAAGTGTTCCATGACATTACCAAAATTATCATGACGAAAGTGTCCACTTCCATGACGATAAATCGCGTGTCACAGAAGTTCTTTCGTCAAGGGTGACTGACACGTGGCATCCACCGTAACGGAACGCCGTTAAGCTATCGGGTCGGGTTTTTGATCCGATAACCCGTTAACAGCCCCGACCAATGGGAATTTTCCATGTGTAAAATCATCATTGGCTGGAGGAAACACGTGTCGGCTCATCGTTGGGACAGATGTCATCACTCATTGGACAGAAGGCGCCTATGATACGTCGACACGTGGCACGGCCCAATATTGACCCATTCCTGTGAAAAGGCCGGACCGTTTGACTTGGTCAAAAGGTGGCGGGACGGCCCATGGAAAGCCTGTTAGCGGCCTGTTCGCATATAGCCCATTTACAGCCCGCTAACCCAAGGCCCGTTACGCCCTATCCGAATTAGGCCCGATGGCGTCATCTGGGCCATCCAATATGATTCGGCCCGTTTTCGCCGGCCCATGTATGGCCCATGACGTCTTTCGGCCCATATGAGGCCCTTTGTAACTCTTGGCCCATTAATGGCCCACGGTGAAACTGGCCCGTAAGGAACAGTGTATCACTTTACACCCATTAACGACCCGTGGTGAAACTGGCCTGTAATGAACAGTGTATCACTTTATACCCATTAACGGCCCGTTATTCCGTTGGGCCGTTTCCAGCCCATGTTATCTTTCGGCCTTCTAAGAGCCCATTTATTCTTGGGCTCATTTCATCTTTCGTTTACTTATGGCCCGTTACTGTCATTTTCTGCTTGTGGGCCAAATTCATCCCGTGGTTACAGTCGGCCCATTTGTGGTCCGTTAATACGTTGGGCCGTTTTCATAGCGTCATCGAATACGACCTATTAAGGATGGCCCGTTATGGTCGGCCCATGAACGGACGATTCCAATTCTAGCCCGTTTACGGCCATAATGCGGCCTGTTATTAGCCCATGTTTGGCCAATCGGTCATACGGCCCGTATAAGGCCCATTGATGATACGGCCCGTAGAAGGCCCATTATTTCTACGGCCCGTAGAAGGCCCATTGTTTCTACGGCCCGTAGAAAGCCCATTGTTTCTACGGCCCGTAGAAGGCCCACTGTTCTCTGACCCATAGGAGGCCCAGTGTCACTACAAAGAATACTAGCCCATGGTTATTGTGGCCTAGTTTTAAAAAATAGGTTATTGCAGCCACTAGCAAACCGCGGAAAAAGAACTGCAATGACTACAAGCAAACGAATAAACAAGACAACAAGGAAATAAATAAGAAAGCAACTTACGCTAGGCTATCACGGCTATCACACATATTACATCCACTGGGCATCAAAGTTCGCCACCAGTGCAGATAAACGCGCCGACAAAAGAATATACAAAACTGAGAGCACTTCAGAAGGCACTAGGCCAGGCTAGGTCGGCCCCCCCAAACAGCCAAAGAAGCTGAGTAGACCTCAGTTGTGTCAATGATAGATGCATTAACACTAGATTTATGGCATGACGGTGCGCTCAGCAGTCCTCTGACATCTTCATTGCATCTTTGACTTGAAGTCGGAGCTGAGCTGAAGCAAGCCTTTCCGCTTTAAGTTGAGACTGAAGAAGTCGAACTGATTGAGGCAGCGACTGCACAGAGGTTGTCTCACACCTGTTGGTGAGTAGCTTCAACTCACTGTCTTCATCAAGACAGGACCTTGGGGTCATCTCGCTGTGCTCAAGATGGTTTGGCTCACTATCTTCCCTAAAGTTCTGCCTGGCGAAAGAGATACGACTCTGAAAGAGAAAAAAGGAGACACGTAACAGGTTTCACAACTAGATAAGCAAATAAATGGATCTGTTCTGCATAAGGAACATGTTTTTACAACTACAATTTGAAATTGGTAGTTGTTGCAAACATCCAATCAGATGTAAACAACAAAGCAAACAGCAGTGGAGGAAATGATGCCTATCCAAATCTATACTAGAACAAAGTTTGAAGGCTTGAGAAGGATGGACTTACATTACATGTTAACATGGGTGATACGTCTCCAACGTATCTATAATTTTTTATTGTTCCATGCTATTATATTACCTGGTTTGAATGATTATGGGCTTTATTATACACTTTTATATTACTTTTGGGACTAACCTATTAAACGGAGGCCTAGCCCATATTGCTGTTTTATTGCCTGTTTCAGTATTTCGAAGAAACGAATATCAAACGGAGTCCAAACGGAATGAAACCTTCGGCAGCGTGATTTTTTTGGAAGAATATGATCCTGGAGACTTGGAGTTCACGTCAGAAGATCCTCGAGGAGGCCAGGAGATAGGGGGGCACGCCCCCCCTACTAGGCGCGCCCCCCTGTCTCGTGGGCCCCTCGAGCACCTCCTGACCGACTTCTTTCGCCTATATAGTCCCACGTACCCTAAAAACATCCACGGAGAAGATAGATCGGGAGTTCCGCCGCCGCAAGCCTCTGTAGCCACCAAAAACCTCTCAGGAGCCCGTTCCGGCACCCTGCCAGAGGGGGAACCCCACCGGTGGCCATCTTCATCATCCCTGCGCTCTCCATGACGAGGAGGGAGTAGTTCACCCTCGGGGCTGAGGGTATGTACCAGTAGCTATGTCTTCGATCTCTCTCTCTCTCTCTCTCTCTCTCTCGTGTTCTCTCTATGGCACGATCTTGATGTATCACGAGCTTTGCTATTATAGTTGGATCTTATGATGTTTCTCCCCCCTCTACTCTCTTGTAATGGATTGAGTTTTCCTCTTGAAGTTATCTTATCGGACTGAGTCTTTAATGATTTGAGAACACTTGATGTATGTCTTGCCGTGATTATCTGTGGTGACAATGGGATATCATGTGCCACTTGATGTATGTTTTGGTGACCAACTTGCGGGTTCCGCCCATGAACCTATGCATAGGGGTTGGCAGACGTTTTCGTATTGACTCTCCGGTATAAACTTTGGGGCACTCTTTGAAGTACTTTGTGTTGGTTGAATAGATGAATCTGAGATTGTGTGATGCATATCGTATAATCATGCCCACGGATACTTGAGGTGACAATGGAGTACCTAGGTGACATTAGGGTTTTGGTTGATTTGTGTCTTAAGGTGTTATTCTAGTATGAACTCTATGATGGATTGAGCGGAAATAATAGCTTTATGTTATTTTACTACGAACTCTTGAATAGATAGAACAGAAAGGATAACTTTGAGGTGGTTTCATACCCTACCATAATCTCTTTGTTTGTTCTCCGCTATTAGTGGCTTTGGAGTGACTCTTTGTTGCATGTTGAGGGATTGTTATATGATCTATCTATGTTATTTTTGTCGAGAGAACTTGCACTAGTGAAAGTATGAACCTTAGGCCTTGTTTCCTACCATTGCAATACCTTTTACGCTCACTTTTATCACTAGTTACCTTGCTGTTTTTATTATTTCAGATTACAAAAACCTATATCTACCATCCATATTGCACTTGTATCACCATCTCTTCGCAGAACTAGTGCACCTATACAATTTGCCATTGTATTGGGTGTGTTGGGGACACAAGAGACTCTTTGTTATTTGGTTGCAGGGTTGTTTGAGAGAGACCATCTTCATCCTATGCCTCCTACGGATTGATAAACCTGAGGTCATCCACTGGAGGGAAATTTGCTACTGTTCCTACAAACCTGTGCACTTGCAGGCCCAACAACGTCTACAAGAAGAAGGTTGTGTAGTAGACATCAAGCTCTTTTTCCTCGCCGCTGTCGGGAGGTGAGTGCTTGAAGGTATATCTTTAGATCTTGCAATCGGATCTTTTTGTTTCTTGTTTTATCACTAGTTTAGTTTATAAAAGAAAACTACAAAAAAATGGAGTTAAGTTTGTCTCATACACTTCGTCTTTTTAATATCTTTCGTGAGTATGATGAAAAGGAAAATTGTGCTCAAGTGCTAGAAGAAGAATTACATAGAATGATTGGCATGAAATATGTGAATGATGAGCATGATTGCAATGTTGTTAGTATGAATTCCTTGAATATCCATGATGCTAATGATATGCAAAGCCACAAGCTTGGGGAAGCTAGGTTTGATGAAGATGATATTGTTTGTCCCCCTAGTTTTGATGAGCAAATTTATTTTGATGATAGCATGCCTCCTATTTATGATGATTATATTGATGAAAGTGGGTTTGGAAGAGTGTCAACTTTAGGAAGTAGTGATCCCACTATTTTGGAGGATGTTGAATCTTATTGTGATGAACATGAAAGTGGATTTGGAAGAGTGTCAACTTTATTTAGTGATGATTCCACTATTTTGGAAGAGGTTACAATTGATTATGAGAACAAAGTTGCTATCTATGATGATTATTGTGATGACTTGTATGCTATTAAGAATAATGATAACCATGAAACTTGTCATCATGATTTTAGTTTTCAATTGGATTATGCCTCACATGATAATTATTTTGTTGAGTTTGCTCCCACTATTATTCATGAGAATAAATTTGCTTATGTGGAGAGTAGTAAAATTTCTATGGAAGTAGATCATGAACAATGCTTTAGGTGCTGGTTATATTGTTGAATTCATTCATGATGCTACTAAAAATTATTATGAGAGAGGAAATATGCTTGTAGGAATTTCAATAATATCAAGTTTCCTCTCTATGTGTTGAAAATTTTGAAGCTATGCTTGTTTTGCCTTCCTATGCTAGTTGATTATTGTTCCCATAAGTTGTTTGCTCACAAAATCCCTATGCATAGGAAGTGGGTTAGACTTAAATGTGCTATTCATATGCTTCATGATGCTCCTGTTATGTTTCAATTCTTATCTTTTATGTGAGCATCATTGCCATCATCATGCCTAGCTAAAAAGGCATTAAAGAAAAGCGCTTGTTGGGAGACAACCCAATATTTATCCTTACTGTTTTTGTGTATCCACATGATTATGCTACTGTAGTAATCATGTTTTGTAGCTTTTGTTTCAATAAAGTGCCAAGTAGAACCTTTGGGAAGACTTGGGTGAAGTCTATATGATCTTGCTGTAAAAAACAGAAACATTAGAGCTCACGAGATTAGCTGCCATTTTTTTACTGGAGAGTGATTTTAGGTTGATTCTTTTTGAAGATGATTAATAGACAAATTCCTCAGGCCAGCAATTTATTTCAGAATTTTTTGAGTTCCAGAAGTATACGTTTGATACAGATTACTACAGATTGTTCTGTTTTTGACAGATTCTGTTTTCATTGTGTTGTTTGCTTATTTTGATGCATCTATGGCTAGTATGTAATGGTATGAACCATATAGAAGTTAGAATACAGTATATATTACACAAATATGAATTTAGAATGAGTTCATTACAGTACCTAAATGGTGGTTTTATTTTCTTATACTAACGGAGCTTACGAGTTTTGTTTTGAATTTTGTGTGGTTGAAGTTTTCAAGTTTTGGGTAAAGATTCGATGGACTATGGAATAAGGAGTGGCAAGAGCCTAAGCTTTGGTATGCCCAAGGCACCCCAAGGTAATATTCAAGGACAACCAAGAGCCTAAGCTTGGGGATGCCCCGGAAGGCATCCCCTCTTTCGTCTTCGTTCATCAGTAACTTCACTTGGAGCTATATTTTTATTCGCCACATGATATGTGTTTTGCTTGGAGCGTCATTTTCTTTTGTTAGTATTTGCTTGATGTTATTTATATTAATGTTTTGCATCTTTATTTTCAATAAAAATGTCATGGATAGCCTTTACCATGCTTATTTTGCTAATATACATGTTGCTGTTTGAAAACAGGAAGTTTACCGCTGTTGCAAAAATTCCCTAGAAAATTCAGAGAATGGTATAATGTTGAATCTTTTTGAATATTTAGCTCTGATAAATCTTCTACAGCATAGTATTTTTCTTATAATTTTTGGAGTTAGGTAAGTATTGATACTCTTGCATTCTTTACAGACTGTACTGTTTTGGCAGATTGCTGTTATGTTTGCATTGTTTGCATATGTTTGCTTGTTTATTGATTATATTTGAGGATAGGAGTATTAAATATGCAGAGGCATTTAGTATGAAATGTTTAATTATAATTTTAGTGGTATGTTACAGTAGAAAATGATAAGGTTTTGCATTGTTTTATACTAACCTATCTCACGAGTTCTTGTTGAGTTTGGTGTGGATGAAGCTTTTGATAAAAAGAGGAACCATGATATGAGAGGAATTAAGGAGACACAAAAGTTCAAGCTTGGGGATGCCCAAGGCACCCCAAGATAATATTTCAAGAAGTCTCAAGCATCTAAGCTTGGGGGTGCCCCGGTAGGCATCCCACCTTTCTTCTTCAACAACTATCGGTTAGTATCGGTTGAGCATAAGTTTTTTGCTTCTTCACATGAGTTGTGCTATCCTTGCAATATCATTTTATTTTGCTTTGCTTGCTGTTTGAATAAAATACCAAGATCTGAAATTCTTAAATGAGAGAGAGTCTTCACAAAGTTACACAATTATTTAGCTACTCATTGATCTTCACTTATATCTTGTTGGAGTAGTTTGTCGTTTGCTTTAGTGCTTCACTTATATATTTTAGAGCATAACGGTGGTTTTATTTTGTAGAAATTAATGAACTCTCATGATTCACTTATATTATTTTGAGAGTCTAAAACAGCATGGTAACTTTAATGAAAACTATCATAGGAAGTGAATTGGATGCTATGATCAATTTGATACTTGACAATTGTTTTGAGATATGGAGGTAGTGATATTAAAGTCATTCTAGTTGGGTGATTATGAATTTAAAGAATGCTTGTGTTGAAGTTAGCAAGTCCCGTAGCATGCATGTATGGTTAAAGTTGTGTAACAAATTTGAAACATGAAGTGTACCTGTCTTGTGCATCCTTATGAGTGGCGGTCGGGGACGAGCGATGGTCTTTTCCAACCAATCTATCCCCCCAGGAGCATGCGCGTAGTGCTTGGTATTTGATGACTTCTAAATTTTTGCAATAAGTATGTGAGTTCTTTTGACTAATGTTGAGTCCATGGATTATATGCACTTTTACCTTTCCATCATTGCTAGCCTCTTGATGCAGTGCATTGCCCTTTCTCACCTCGAGAGTTGGTGCAAACTTCGCCGGTGCATCCAAACCCGGTGATATGATACGCTCTATCACACATAAGCCTCATTATATCTTCCTCAAAACAGCCACCATACCTACCTATTTATGGCATTTCCATAGCCATTCCGAGATATATTGCCATGCAACTTTCCACCGTTCCGTTCATCATCATCATGACATACTTTACTTTTGTCATATTGCCATTGCATGATCATGTAGTTGACATCGTATTTGTGGAAAAGCCACCATACATTAGTTTTCATACATGTCACTCTTGATTCATTGCACCATCCCGATACACCGCCGGAGGCATTCATATAGAGTCATATCTTGTTCTAGTTTCGAGTTATAATTCATATGTTGTAATCAATGAAAGTGATGATCATCATTATTAGAGCATTGCCCAAAAAGAAAAAAAAGAAAAAAAAAAGAAGAAAGGCCAAAAAAAAGAAAGGCCCCAAAAAAAGAAGAAAAAGAAAAAGAAAAAAAGAAAAAAAATAAAAAGGGCAATGTTACTATCTCTTTTCCACACTTGTGCTTCAAAGTAGCACCTTGTTCTTCATGTAGTGAGTCTCATATATTGTGCTTCAAAGTAGCACCATGTTTTTCGTATAGCGAGTCTCATAGGTTGTCTTTTTCATACTAGTGGGAATTTTTCATTATAGAACTTGGCTTGTATATTCCTACAATGGGTTTCCTCAAATGCCGTAGGTCTTCATGAGAAAGCATGTTGGATGCACACCCACTAGTTTTCTTTTGTTGAGCATTCATTTATAGCTCTAGTGCATCCGTTGCATGGCAATCCCTACTCCTCATGTTAACATAAATTGATGGGCATCTCCATAGCCCATTGATTATCCTCTTCAATGTGAGACTTTCTCCTTTCTGTCTTCTCCACACAACCCCCATCATTATATTCTATTCCACCCATAGTGCTATATCCATGGCTCATGCTCATGTATTGCGTGAAGGTTGAAAAAGTTTGAGATTATTTAAGTATGAAACAATTGCTTGGCTTGTCATCGGGGTATAGAAGTTGGGAACATCTTTGTGTGACGAAAATGAAGCATAGCCTAACTATATGATTTTGTAGGGATGAACTTTCTTTTGCCATGTTATTTTGAGAAGACATGATTTCTTTTATCAATATGAACTTTTATTTTGAATCATTTGGATCTGAACATTCATGCCACAATAAAGAGAAATACATTGAGAATTATGCTAGGTAGCATTCCACATCAAAAATTCTGTTTTTATCATTTACCTACTAGGGGCGAGTAGGAATTAAGCTTGGGGATGCTTGATACGTCTCCAACGTATCTATAATTTTTGATTGTTCCATGCTATTATATTACCTGTTTTGAATGATTATGGGCTTTATTATACACTTCTATATTACTTTTGGGACTAATCTATTAACCGGAGGCCCAACCCATATTGTTGTTTTATTGCCTGTTTCAATATTTCGAAGAAAAGGAATATCAAACAGAGTCCAAACAGAATGAAACCTTCGGCAGCGTGATTTTTTGGAAGAATATGATCCTGGAGACTTGGAGTTCACGTCAGAAGATCCTCGAGGAGGCCAGGAGATAGGCCCCCCCTACTGGGCGCGCCCCCCTGTCTTGTGGGCCCCTCGAGCACCTCCCGACCGACTTCTTTCGCCTATATAGTCCCACATACCCTAAAAACATCGACGGAGAAGATAGATCGGGAGTTCCGCCGCCGCAAGCCTCTGTAGCCACCAAAATCCTCTCGGGAGCCCGTTCCGGCACCCTACCGGAGGGGGAACCCATCACCGGTGGCCATCTTCATCATCCCGGTGCTCTCCATGACGAGGAGGGAGTAGTTCACCCTCGGGGTTGAGGGTATGTACCAGTAGCTATGTGTTTGATCTCTCTCTTGTGTTCTCTCTATGGCACGATCTTGATGTATCGCGAGCTTTTCCATTATAGTTGGATCTTATGAAGTTTCTCCCCCTCTACTCTCTTGTAATGGATTGAGTTTTTCTCTTGAAGTTATCTTATCGGATTTAGTCTTTAATGATTTGAGAACACTTGATATATGTCTTGCCGTGATTATCTGTGGTGACAATGGGATATCATGTGCCACTTGATGTATGTTTTGGTGACCAACTTGCGGGTTCCGCCCATGAACCTATGCATAGGGGTTGGCACACATTTTCATCTTGACTCTCTGGTAGAAACTTTGGGGCACTCTTTGAAGTACTTTGTGTTGGTTGGATAGATGAATCTGAGATTGTGTGATGCATATCGTATAATCATGCCCACGGATACTTGAGGTGACAATGGAGTATCTAGGTGACATTAGAGTTTTGGTTGATTTGTGTCTTAAGGTGTTATTCTAGTATGAACTCTATGATGGATTGAGAGGAAAGAATAGCTTTATGTTATTTTACTACGAACTCTTGAATAGATAGAACAGAAAGGATAACTTTGAGGTGGTTTCGTACCCTACCATAATCTCTTCGTTTGTTCTCCGCTATTAGTGGCTTTGGAGTGACTCTTTGTTGCATGTTGAGGGATTGTTATATGATCTATCTATGTTATTATTGTTGAGAGAACTTGCACTAGTGAAAGTATGAATCTTAGGCCTTTTTTCCTACCATTGCAATACCGTATACGCTCACTTTTATCACTAGTCACCTTGCTGTTTTTATTATTTCAGATTACAAAAACCTTTATCTACTATCCATATTGCACTTGTATCACCATCTCTTCGCCGAACGAGTGCGCCCATACAATTTGCCATTGTATTGGGTGTGTTGGGGACACAAGAGACTCTTTGTTATTTGGTTGCAGGGTTGTTTGAGAGAGACCATCTTCATCCTACGCCTCCTACGGATTGATAAACCTTAGGTCATCCACTTGAGGGAAATTTTCTACTGTCCGACAAACCTGTGCACTTGCAGGCCCAACAACGTCTACAAGAAGAAGGTTGTGTAGTAGACATCAACGGGCTGGACAAAGCCCTTCTCCATGTTGATGGAAGGACAATTCAATAAATTCCCCAAAGAAAGTTCTTTATAAGTGTTGCCATTATTCTACATTTTGCAACGAGTAAATATAGATAAAATAATATTGGAAGAAACAGAGGATAATGAAGCTCAGGTGCAGACTGATGATACATAATCAAATAGCAATTAATATAGTATAGTGTTAAAAGGAAAAAGGGAGAGGAGTTCTGACAAGAGCAATGCAGAGCCCAATATTGTTTTGAGTTCGTATGATCCTTTGAGCAAGGAGATTCATCTGAAATTAGTTTTCATACAAGAGAGAAGGTCAGGCACAAGCAAAAATTTAGGAGTTCAAATTTTGAATTGATATCATAGATAGTACCTGACGCTGGGCTCCCAGCAGATCTAATAGGGGTTTGGCCACTGGAGTAGGGGTAAAGTGTGGTACAGTTGGGCTTGTGTTTTCTATGGCTGCTAATCTAACTGATTTAACAGGTATCACTACCTTTTCCAAATACCTAGTTTGTACTCCTTTAGGATCTTCACTCACCCTCTTCCTTTTGGACATCTATTACGAAAGAACAACATTTGACTGGAAAAACATAGTGTGACGACACATGGAATAGGTACAGAAAATGGATAGGTATGACATATACTCATATATGATGCTGAAACTAAGCAGATGGTGTAACAAAGTAGAAGTAATGCAAGAGGTCAGATGCAAAATATGTGCGACCAATACAACTTTGCAAAGTTAGAGCAAGCACCTTGATGGGTGAATAAGATAGGTCATCCTCCACCATGCCAAGTTTGTTAGCCAGTGGATCGTTCCGCAATATTCCTCTCGTGCGCCCATTCTCATATTCATTTTGATAATGTTCAATATCTGACATGCATGAAAACATAAAAACAAGTGAGATTTTCTTTGTAATGCAGAAGTGATTCTAATCCAATACTGCCTCCCTATAAACCCTTTTGTGCTATCTCTGCAATTCTTTTAAGAGATGCCATGCATGCTGTAATTTGTTTTGTGATTTAATATAATGTGGCCTACTACTCAAAATATGAGAGCTCCAGAAGTGATGACACTTCGCAGATGACAGCTTCAACATATAGTAAAGAAGAACAAGTCGACCTGACCAGGCAGATTGAAAATATACTAACGGAGAACAACTCGACCTGACCAGTCGACCGCAAGAGAAGAGTATCATCTTAAAGAAGAGCAGAAGAGCAAGCGGATTGAAGATATTACAGGTCTTTCAATACAATGTCGGTTGGCCACCCATGATGAACCAGAGGCGCACGTAAATACTATTCTTTCTGGTCTCTCCATATGTGGCTCACATGCATTTCGAAACTAAAGTAGGAACATTTAGGTAACCAATTAAACATCTCTCAGTTTTACTAATATCAGCAATAATATCAGATATGAATTTGTACAACTAAGCTTGTTTAGCTCGATGGGTGGAGCAGTGCTATTACGACACGAACCACGTAGGCTGATGTGACGCCCGGATAATTAAGCTACAGTAATCCCACGCTAATGATGCCATGTCACCACGGTTACTGTTGTTAAACTCATGATGATTCGAAACCCTTTCAAGGTTCAAATTCAAATTAATGTCAACAATAAAAGTTTTCAAAAGTTAAAACAAAAATGTTCGGGCAGTGCCAAAAATGGCACAGGTAATTATGGTGTAGAAGACGCAATTTTATAAAATACTAAATGCCCTAAATTAAATAAAACAGAAAAGGAAAAAGAAATAAATAAAAGAAAATACAAAACAGAAACAGAAAAAAGCCCCCCCTGGACCGGACGGCCCATCTCGCAGCCAGGCCGGCCCACACAACCATCCGGCCGACCAAGCGTCCCCGGTCGCTCTCCCCCTTTTCTGTTCCCCCGACCAGGGTTGGAACAGGGGCGTGCTTCCGCCGGACCCCCTCGCCAGCGTCGAGGAGGGGATAAGATTGCCACGCCCCCACCTCCTCGAGCCCGCCTCCCACTCACCCCGCTCTCTCTCTCGGTGCATGCGCCTCCCCTCCCCCAGATCCACCTCTCCCCTCTCCTCTCGCCCGATCCCGAGCGCGCTCGCTCCCATGGCCGTGGCCGTCACGTAGCCCTGGCCACCGTCCTCCCCGCACCAGCCCACATGTCCTCGGGCTCCCTTGTCGCCCGCCTCGTCGTCCCCTACCGTTGATTCGAGCTCCGCGCCGTCGCAGCGTCGTGGACGAGGTCGTCTTAACCCTACGAACACCGAGCTCCACCGCGTCGGATTCCACCTCGTCTCTGCGCTCCCGTTCACCGCGGGCCTTTCGTGTGCCACTCTGTGAGCTCCACCCCCTTCTTCTCCCCGTCCTTACTTCATTTCCATGCCATAGCTAGTCGTGCGCGACGCACCACCATTGCCGGGCTACGGCTCCTCCGTCAAGCTCGCCGTCGCGGTCACCACACGCGCGGCTCTCGTCCGACCGCGTAACCGTGCTCACTGCACCATCGCGACACCGTAGCACCCTCCAGTACACCCCCTCATGCCTCCTAACACCGTCCACGACGAGCGCCGAACGCTTCACCGCGGAGCTCGCCGCCGGCAAGGCTCCGGTGACCTTTTGGTCATGGGCTCAACCCCATTGCATTCCCCACGCCGCGTAGGCCTCGCCCCGCTCTTCGGTTTGCCCAAAACCGCCCCATATCATCGTTGTTGTCGCTCGCCCGAAGCACCTCGCCGCCGGCGAGCTCGTAGCACTCGCCTCCGTCCGTTTCAACCCCTCTGGCCACCACCGCTCGACGCGCGACGCCGAGCCGCGTCGAACGCGCCCGGCCACAGCCCAACAGACCCCCTGGGCGTGAAACCCGCATCCCTCCCAAGCCGCGCTGCCGAGTTTGGCTGGCCGGAGTCAGCTCTGGCGCGGCTCCGGCCGGTGTCCGACGTGGCGTCCACGTGGCACAGCCTGGGCCACTGATTGGTGGGCCCAGAGCCCCCTTTGACCTGTTGACCGTGGTCAACTTGCTGACTGGGCTGGTCGGCAACCGATGGCCCCTTTTTTTTTAGCTAATTAAATTAGTTAATCTAATTAATCTGAGCTAATTAGGCACTGAATAATGGGGCCCACACTTAACTAATACTAATTAGTTTAAAACAAATCCTATTTCACCTCTGTCTCAATGACAGGTGGGACCCATTGTACCCACAGTCGGTTGACCCGATCAACCGCCTTTGTTGACCGATGAGCTCAAGATTGCATCATGCCGACATCGTGAACACTATTCTGGATAATGTTAGAATTAAATAACTAATTAAAATCAGAAAATGATTTAAATCTTTAGAAAATCATATCTTTTAATCCGTAACTCGGATGAAAATACTTTCTACATGAAAGTTGCTCAGAACGACGAGACGAATCCGAATAAGCAGCCGTTCGTCCGCCACACATCTCTAGCATAGCAAACCTGCAAAATTTCCACCTCTGGTTCATCAGTCCGAAAACGCGAAACACCGGGTATACTTTCCTGGATGTTTCTCCCTTTCGCCGGTATCACCTACTACCGCGTTAGGGCACACCTAGCACCGCGTATTGTCATGTTACGCTTTGTGATACTTTGATTGCTCTGTTATTTATTGTGTTCCCCCTCCTTTACTTCTTTCCGGTAGACCTCAAGACTGCCGGCGACCCCCAGTTCGACTACGGAGTTGATGACCCCTCTCTCTTGCCAGAGCAACCAGGCAAGCCCCCCCCCTTGATCACCAGATATCACCTATTCTTCTCTATACTGCTTGCATTACAGTAGTGTAGCATGTTACTGTTCGGTTACTCCTATTACATTGCATAGCTTTGTCATTGTTACTCTGATCATTGATACCTTACCCGCAATCCTAAATGCTTAGTAAAGGATGCTAGTTTATCATCATTGGCCCTACATTCTTGTCAGTCTGCCTTGCTATACTATTGGGCCGTGATCACTCGGGAGGTGATCATAGGTATATACTATACATACATACGTACTATACAGATGGTGACTAAAGTCGGGTCAGCTCGATGAGTACCTGCAAGTGATTCTGATGAGGGGGCTGAAAGGATAGGTGGCTCCATCCCGGTAGAGGTGGGCTTGGGTTCCCGACGGCCCCCGACTGTTACTTTGTGGTGGAGCGACAGGGCAGGTTGAGACCACCTAGGAGACAGGTGGGCCTGGCCCTGTTCGACGTTCGCGGATACTTAACACGCTTAACGAGATCTTGGTATTTGATCCGAGTCTGGCTACTGGCCTATACGCACTAACCAACTACACGGGAACAGTTATGGGCTCTCGACGTCGTGGTATCAGCCGAAGCCTTCTTGACGTTAGCGACGGAGCGGCGCGCGCCGGATTGGACCGTGTAACGTGACTTCCTTTGTAATGGAGGTTGCTTGGTCTGCTTCTGGCTGCCCTTGCAACGTGCAGGTGTGCAATGGGCGATGGGCCCAGACCCCTGCGCGCGTAGGATTTAGACCGGCGGGCTGACCTCTCTGTTGTGCCTAGGTGGGGCTGCGACATGTTGATCTTCCGAGGCCGGGCATGACCCAGGAAAGTGTGTCCGGCCAAATGGGATCGAGCGTGTTGGGTTATGTGGTGCACCCCTGCAGGGAAGTTAATCTATTCGAATAGCCGTGATCTTGATAACAGGGCGACTTGGAGTTGTACCTTGACCTTATGACAACTAGAACCGGATACTTAATAAAACACACCCTTCCAAGTTCCACGAACAACCCGGTGATCGCTTTTCCACAGGGTGACGAGGGGAGGATCGCCGGGTAG
Organism: Aegilops bicornis; assembly: GCA_021605145.1. NCBI lineage: Eukaryota > Viridiplantae > Streptophyta > Magnoliopsida > Poales > Poaceae > Aegilops > Aegilops bicornis. The sequence goes on along the minus strand of CM038673.1, from coordinate 63,546,326 downwards.
GATTATGCTATGTGATGCTACTTGGGGGACTTCAGTCTACTCTCTTCTATATGCTGCAAGACGGAGGCTGCCAGAAGCGTAATCTTCGACATGATTAGTTATCCCCCTCTTATTCTGGCATTCTGCAGTTCAGTCCACTGATATGGCCCTTCACACATATACCCATGCATATGTAGTGTAGTTCCTTGCTTGCGAGTACTTTGGATGAGTACTCACGGTTGCTTTCTCCCCCTTTTCCCCCTTTCCCTTCTACCTGGTTGCCGCAACTAGTCGATGGAGCCCAGGATCCAGACGCCACCTTCGACGATGACTCCTATTACACTGGAGGTGCCTACTACTACGTGCAGCCCGGCAGCGGCGACCGAGGAGTAGTTAGGAGGATCCCAGGCAGGAGGCCTGCGCCTCTTTCGATCTGTATCCCAGTTTGTGCTAGCCTTCTTAAGGCAAACTTGTTTAACTTATGTCTGTACTCAGATATTGTTGCTTCCGCTGACTCGTCTCTGATCGAGCACTTGTATTCGAGCCCTCGAGGCCCCTGGCTTGTATTATGATGCTTGTATGACTTATTTATGTTTTAGAGTTGTGTTGTGATATCTTCCCGTGAGTCCCTGATCTTGATCGTACACATTTGCGTGCATGATTAGTGTACGATTGAATCGGGGGCGTCACAAGTTGGTATCAGAGCCAACTTCCTGTAGGAATCCCCCTTCCACACTGCTTGGCCGAATTCGAGTCTAGTCACTACAAAACTTTTATTAACTTGGCTGTGTGCCTTACGGGCCCACGTCACCATTGGGTGGTATTAGGATCTTTTACTCCTCGACCTTTACTCTGGGAATCTGACATCTCTTCTATTCGGGTTAAATGAATTTTGCTAAATCTAACATTTGGTTCTCGTTATCACTTTCACCCGGAGAGCCCCTTATTACTGATGATCGTCTGCTACACATGAAGACCCTGAAGATACTCTCCGCTGTTAACCCGAGAACTTGTGTTCATCGCGTTTGCAATTCCCCTTCCACCGTCAACCCTTATGGATAACTACTTGCAGTTGCTATTCTTACATTAATCCCCGGTTGGTCTTGTTATTACAAGATACTCCGAAACACTCGTCGTTCTTTCGATAATCCTTTGAGCTTACTGCCTTGCTGTTCTTTGTCCCCTGAATACCCCTACGGATAATTCTCGCACTTATCAAGTATCCGCTCATCCCCCAGTTGTTCATGTGTTTCACGATGGTCTTCGAAATCCTATTCGATCCTCCAAAAATCCTTAGTAGCTTATTGCTCTCCAATACTGGTCTACTTGCATGATGGATGCTTTCCATACGTCTGGCAATATTCGTTAGTATCCTTAGACATCGTCATTTTGATCCTTTTGATTCAACATGAGTGCGAATGCACGCAATCATCAGTTGATCCTTTTAAATTATCTTTCCGGCTCAGACGTCATTTTAAACATGAGCTGGTTCTCAACCAATCCAAATGCCGTCGATAGTACCCCTAAGGCTATTCAACTTATCCACCCCTAATCAGAACATTGCTTCTGTTCCCTTGATTTGAAAATCATAATTCCTTTGCAATTGAGCTCTGGATTAGTCAGTTGTTTCTATAATCCAATGCCCTTGCATTGTTACTTCCTCTGATTGTGTGCCGATGCTCACATCAGCTCTGTTATGGACCGACAGATCCTTTAATGGATTTTATCCGACATTGTCCTTCATATTCAATAACCTTGTGAGCCTTCCCTTGGATACATATTGCCTTTGGTAAATTGTATCATCTACTTTCTCAACCTTCCTCTACTTTCGAGCTTGTGATATTTACTCTTGAAACTTGTGGCATATGTTTCTAAGAAGCCCCTATGGGTTGAACCTATGCTTTCCTTAATATGTGTGAACTCGAAAGTTTTCACGAGTCATACTCTTCTGGTATTTTGCTAGATAAAATTTCAACACTACGACTTCTTCAAAAGTGAGAGGTGAATGGAAGTTTATACATTGAAGAAGTGGGAGTCGACCTTGAACTTTGTGTTCATGCCCATGGACATGATGTAGATCCTACCATAGAAGCTTCTTGCGATAATAACTATTTCGTTGATACAATAGCATCTGGTATCTGTGAATTTATCCTATGCAATCGTGGTTCCGACCATATTTTCTCTTTGATCCCATTTCTCGGGCAAGTTTAATCACTTGTCTTCTATGGATCAATACACCAGTTCAACCTTTTACTTTGATCTTGTGTCGAGTATTACCCCGGGTATCTCGAGGATATCTTGCCATTGCACTACATCTTATAAACTTTGATGAAACACTACCTTACCTTGTCTTTGTCACTTCATGGGTTCTGGGTTGTTTGTCAACCGAGAACACCGATAAGTGAATTGATTCCGCACTCCGATTCAATAACTCTAAGTAATTTTCATTGCTTATGAGTTTATTAATCCTTCAAGTCATCGCTAGCCTGATCGGCGATATCATTATCGTGCAACTTTTAACTGTGCTACCTGTTCCTTCTTTCCGGAGCACAAATTTAGATGGTAAGCTAATCTTACGCCGATCTTCCTCGTGATATCATTTCTCCTTGAGCAACAAACTTGATTTCGAGTTTGTGTCGTACCCATGGTTCCAATAACCTTTTGCTTCATCATCCCTTTAACTTGATGTCTTCGCCGATCGATTACACCTTCGTGTAATCCCTTACGAATTTGTCTTGGTCATCGTCAACATTTCGACTCCTTCCAGGATACCAATCAAATTCATGATGATGAGTACCACCCTCGTCCCTTGGCAATTTGAGTTACCATCGACAACACCCTTGCCTTCCTTCCGTCAGAAACTTATTCCTGTTATGGATGCAACTTGCAATCCAGCTTGTCTTATGTTCTACCTTGAAGTATTACTGTCTCTAATGTCGAGGATGTTGTGAGAATTTCACCACCTCTTAAGAAATTCTTGTTGCAGCGATGCTTCTCGCCATCACCATTCTTTCTTGGTCCCCGTGTTGGTTCTAACCACGATACCAACAGATGAACGGTGCTATTGGATTCTGCCCTTCTAGCAACCCTATTGCTTTGAAGTTAATGGCCGGCCGTTCATTCTTAGACATTATATTATTGAATCACCATTCCGACGTTGGTTGTGCAACCCAGCCCATATTTCGGGTGCACCTTTCAACCAATGTTTAATTGTGTATGTTTTCCTTGAGCATACATCATTATACCATTTGATCGGACAAATGTTATCTCCTTGTTCACATAATTGTGGAAATCCATCTTTTATTAATCTCGATGAATTGTCGCTGATTCCATCAGCCACCTCCTCATCCTCTCGTTGGTTTACCGATGAACTCTTGTTTCAGAACAGGCTTCCATAGTTCATCTCTTGAGAATCTTCGATGGCATCTCGTCAATTTGTATCGCACCTTTTTCTCCTCAAGCATCGTGAGATTGAGGTATCCTAACACCGATCAGATCTGAATCTCGGTCTGATATGATGATTGGAACATTTTTCCAAGAGTTATAACATGGGTCTTTTATGACCCGGTAAGGTGATGGCATGCCCAGCACACCTGGCCGGATGACATGCTGTTATAGTTTCCTTATTAGCAAGGTTAGGCATTCTTCCATGAGGAAAATTGTAAGACTTATTCTATAAGTTGTTCCTGATGAATCCTTTGTGTATCCAAAGTCCGACCTTTGCTTGAAGACCATGTCAATGCTATCTCGAAGCATGTCTGTGGTACTCCGATCTTCAATACGAACATTTGAAGCACCATGCTAAATTTTCTTTATCAATTATCCAAACACCGTTGTATGGCTAATATCATGAGATTCCCCCTTACCTAATTGGTTTTCTACTTTGTATTCTATCATGGATATCATGTTCTGTTTGTCCTTGGAAAGGATATACCCCTGAAATATGTGTTTAAACACATTTTCTTTCCATTGTTCTGTTTAATCTGATAATCATATTTTCCTTTCCATTGGTTGGTTTAACGTTTCTTGTGATCTATATGACCTAAGCAGTAATATTCTCCTACTTATGTGAACACCTCGGTGTACAATTCTGTCAGCAAGACCCTGTTAGTATTGTTGATGATATTCCGGTAGCCACCGATGGACGAGAACTTTGCCTAAAGGCCTGCCTCGTTCAACGAGCAGGAAAATGGTTCTCTTCGTCCCTCGCCCTTGGTACCGACGTTGTTGCCGACATAATCGGCAGGCTACCCTATGACATGCCTTGCTATCATGACCATGCAAGATGTCACCACTCCTCCTATTTTTATCCCACATGGTGGGCCCATAACCCACAGGTCCCAGGATCGAAACCTGACTCTGCTGTGCACCACATGTTCCCAAGGTTGTTCCTTGCGCTTGACTTTGTATGTAATTCACGGCCCACCTATCTAGTGATCTATTCTGGTATGAGGCGCAATACCTATCACTACTAGAAAAAGGGCTATAGATGGGATTGACACTAATGGCGCACCAGAAAGCTGGTGCGCCATTAGTATATACTAATGGCGCACCACCATCTGATGCGCCATTAGAGTTTAAACTACTAATGGCGCACCTGGCAAAGGGTGCGCCATTAGTATCAATTTTTTTTTAACTAGTGCGCCTGTCCAAACATACTAATGGCGCATCCCGCCCAAGTGCGCCATTAGTAGTTGTAACTACTAATGGCGCGCACTGCAAGGTGCGCCACTAGTATAGAATTTTTTTTTTGAACTAGTGCGCCTATTCAAACATACTAATGGCGCATCCTGCCAAAGTGCGCCATTAGTAGTTGTAACTACTAATGGCGCACCGGGCGGGTGCGCCATTAGTATAGAAATTTTTTTTGAACTAGTGCGCCTGTCCAAACATACTAATGGCGCATCCTGCCCGAGTGCGCCATTAGTAGTTGTAACTACTAATGCCGCACTAGGCAGTGGGTGCGCCATTAGTATAGAAATATTTTTTTTGAACTAGTGCGCCTATCCAAACATACTAATGGCGCATCACCTTAAGTGCGCCATTAGTAGTTGTAACTACTAATGGCGCACCATGCAAGAGGTGCGCCATTAGTAAGTGGTCAGCAACAAGATATTTGGGACAGCCTCTCCTACCCACACACTCACTTTCTCCCCACTTCATTCTCTCCACCTCCTCCTTGTCTCGGGTGCCTCCTCTTTTTCACCTCATTTCCACCATAGATTCATTCAAATCAAGTGGTTAAATTACCTTGTTTTAATAGGTAAGTAAGGGGGAAGCTATATTTAGGTTGTTCTCCCTACAACAATGTGCACATGCACTTTTTACGGCCTAGCTAGATCTATGTATGTTAGGTGGTGTTGCATATGTGTTTGTGTTTGGAGGTGTACGGTATTTGAAATGCGATAGTTGCCAATATTTTGCGAATGTTGATTCATTTCCGTTTCGGCGAGAATTTTGGCATTAAGCATTCTTTTGGTCCTATTTTTAGGGAAAGTCATGCCAAATTTTTGTTTGGTTCTAAAATATCGTTTTGCTCTACCCATGAGCGACCATGGTCCGCATACGATGACCGAAGGCATCGTGAATAGGTTTTTGAGGTCATGAAGGCCGAGATGCTTCAAAAGAACGAGACAGAGATAAGATGTCCGTGTCGAAGATGCAAGCTGAAGAGCCTTATTGCGGACCCGGATTCGAGCAGGTGCGGGACCACCTGCTGTTGCGTGGTTTCATGGATGGCTATCGGTGGCAAGGTGATGAAGATGACTACGAAGTCGTCCATGCGGGCGGTCAAGAAATGAGGAAGGGCAGCAAGACAACCACTGGCTCGGTAGGCGAGAAGACGAAGAATCCCGGAGATCATCACGACTGTGATGATGTACACGATCATCATGTAGAAGATGCAGGACATGATGATGAGGAAGATGCCGGAGCAGGCGACGGGCATGATCATGAAGATGATGATGCCGGGCGGAGCGCACGACGCTGGACCATCGATGGGCTGGGTGCGGGACCCTCATATTCAAGAGCTGCTTCTCAAGCGGGGCGGATAACGCAAGAGCTGCCGCCCGAGAGAAAGCCAAGATGGATCAACTTGAGTTAGACGCGGTTACTCCATTGTATGAAGGATGCAGGCCGAGGATACCCGCTGAAAGTAACGCTCATGGCTCACGGAGATGAAGGTAAAACACAAAATGACCGGCGCGTAGCTTCGGCGAGAACATGTCATTCACACGAACGTCTTCCCAAGGGGAACAAGTGCCCGACCAGTTTGGAGGAGGCGAAGAAAATCGTGTGTCCTCTCGATTTACCGCATGTGAAATACCATGTGTGCATGAACAATTGCATCATTTATCGGGACGAGCACGCGACCATATGTCCGGTGTGCGGCGTCACTTGATACAAGAAGAGGAAGAAAGCTCCTCGAAAAGTGGTGTGGTACTTTCCAATCACTCCTCGTCTGCAGCGCTATTTCGCGGACCCTCAGGATGACGCAAATGATCCGGAGATAGATAAAAAAGACAAGATGCTGAGTCACCCTAAGGATGCGAGCGGTGTAAGCGTTGAACTTCAAAGACTTCGAATTTGGGAACGATCCAAGGAACATCGTCTTTGGGCGCGAGCACCGATGGAGTCAATCCGTTTGGCAGCGGAGAAGCACACATAGCACCTGGCCTGTGTTTGTGTGGATGTACAACCTTCCCCCTGGTTGTGCATGAAGAGGAAGTACATTCACATGAGTATGCTAATTGAAGGGCGAAACAACCAGGAACGACATCAATGCAGATCCGGGCTGCTGAAAGAGGAGCTTGACACGCTGTGGAAAACGCCACCAATACGTGGACGCTGCAGAGAAAGAATATTTCCCTATGAGAGCCGCACCGCTCACGACGGTGCACGACTATCTCGATTACGGATATCTCGGGGCAGGTAGTCCACGGATTTTACGGATGCGTAAGGTGCATGGATGACACAACGTATCGCCAGCTAGATAGAGATCCCGGGTCTTGAAAACCGTGTTCATGGGACATCGAAGGTGGCTTCGCGGACGATGACCCGTGGAGGAAACGCAAGGATCTGTTCGATGGTGAAACCGAACCCAACGCCCGTGTACGAGGAGCGGCGAGAAATGGACAAGCTGTTGAAAAATTGGATAGACTGCCCACGCCGAAAGAAGCAAAAGGCGCCAGAGCCGAAAGAAGCGAAAAGGCGCCAGAGCCGCTGAAGGTATGGAAAACGAGGTCTGTTTTTCGGGACTTGCCGTCTTTGGAAGATCCACCGTGTGCCTCACAGCCTTGATGTCATGCATATCACGAAGAACGTGTGCGAGAGTCTGCTTGGTACCCTGCTCAACATGCCGAGAGGACCAAAGATGGGCCGAAAGCAAGGGCAGACTTGAAATCAATGGGCATCGTGCAGGAGCTTCACGCTATATATGATGATGATGATGATGATGATGATGATGATGATGAGGCGAAGCAGGACCACGTAAAGTCGTCGCCAAAGGCAAAAGGCCAAGCAGACCGGAAATGACTACCCTCCCGCGTGCTTCACTCTAAGTCTGGAGGAGATCGAGCAGTTTTTCACCTGCCTCCTAGGAGTAAAACTTCCTTACGGTTACGCGGGGAAGATAAGCAGATACCTAGACCCAGCGAAGCAGAAGTTCAGCGGGATGAAGTCTCACGACTGTCACGTGCTGATGACGCAGATACTTCCAGTTGCAATCCGTGGGATCATGGACGCGCACGTCCGTGAAACGCTATTTGGCCTATGCAACTACTTGACGTCATCTCCGGAAGTCGATTGGCGTGAGGCAACTCGAAGGCTACAGGAAGAGATCGTGGTGATACTATGCGAGCTTGAGATGTACTTCCGCCCGCATTCTTCGACGTTATGGTGCATCTGCTGGTCCATATAGTGGAGGATATCATCCAACTCGGGCCGACGCTCCTGCACAGCATGATGCCGTTCGAAAGGATGAATGGTGTCATCAAAGGATACGTTACGCAACATGTCACGTCGAAGGAAGCATAGCCGGGCTTTACGGCGAAGAGTGCATCTCCTACTGCATGAATTATCTAGGCATCGAGAACCCCGTTGGTCTGCCCGTCAACAGGCACCTCGGCAGGCTCGCTGGATGGGGTCACCGTGAGGGTCGCCGCGAAATGCATGTCGACTTCGAGGGTCGACTCGCCGACTTTGAAAGAGCAAACCTAGTCGCTACAACACATAGACGTGGTCGATCCTTGGGTGGTAGAGCACAAAACCTTTATTAAAAAAGGCATTACAATGACCGAGGCCAACAGAGGACGGACGGAGATACACTCAAAGAGCACAACTCATGTTTCACGCGTTGGTTCAAGCGAAGCTTCGTTGCACCCTTTACATGAGGATTCTTCCGCGGAAGAACAACTCATATTCGCCTTGTCACAGGCGCCGAGCACAACCTCGATGACCTATGAGGCGTCACGATATCAACGGCTACACATTCTACACCGAGGCCAAGGACATGAAGAGCGATGGTTATCAGAACTCCGGGTAACGATGGAATCCTACACCGTAACGACAAGGACAGATACTACGGAAGGATCGAGGAGATCTGGGAGCTGAGCTACGCTGGAAAGAAGGTCCCGATGTTACGTGTCGATGGGCCAAGAACGTCATAAAAGAAGACCGGTATTTCACCACCATGGTTATACCCGCCAAATCCAAGACCATGGCGCATAAGCGTCACCGCGAAAAATGAGCCATGGGTACTGGCTTCCCAAGTGGACCAATGCTTCTTAATTACCGACCCGCCAAAGCCCAGTCGTGTTGTCGTGAGGAGAGGCAAAAGGAAGATCATCGGAATGGATGGAGTAGCCAATGAGCAAGACTTCGACAAGTACGGCGACCCGAGGATCGAACATGGCGACGATGATGAAGTAGCAGCATACACCACAAGAAGAAGCAGGACCACCCTACCTAAAGGACGTCCGTTCCACAGAAGAACTCCATTTGCTAAAAAGAAGGGCAAGAAGATTGTGAACAGATAGCTAGCTAAGATCGATTGTATTTAAATCGTAGTCTTCATATCTGGATTGTATTTCATGGGTAATTTTTGAACTATCATGAATATTTTAAATTTCATGGACACTCGATCTCGATCCCTCCATCTCGATCGCTATCCCACCTCGCCAGATCCGGTCCCCTCGTCGCCGAGCACCCCCAGTCCACTGCCACGCCGCCAAACCCCGCACCCTCGATTCCCCTACTCAACGCCGCCACGACCCCTCGCACCCAGCACCGTCTTATAAAAAAATTAGTATCAAACAGCTTTTTAAATGCTACTGTCTTATAAAAAATATTACTGTTATTATTTAAACAAGTTTGAACATATTTAAACACAAATAAGTATCAAACAGCTTTTAAATGCTAAAAAAAATTGTGGAGCCCACCTCGATCCCCTCCATCTCGATCGCTATCCCACCTCGCCAGATCCGGTCCCCCTCGCCGAAAGCACCCCCAGTCCACCGTCGCTGCCACCCCCCGCACCTCGATTCCCCCTCTTGAACACGCCGTCATGACCCGCACCCAGCACCGTCTTATAAAAAAATAAGTATCAAACAGCTTTTTAAATGCTACTGTCTTATAAAAAAATACTACTGTTATTATTTAAACAAGTTTGAACATATTTAAACATAAATAAGTATCAAACAGCTTTTTAAATGCTAAAAAATTTGTGGAGCACAGGAGTCGAACCCAGGACCTCCTAGTGTGAGAACTGGCTGCTGACCAGTCGAGCTAGTAGAGTGGGCTTGACGTGGATAGGTTCTGGTAGTACATAACCTTTTGGCTCAAGTTGAAATAAAAAAAAATACTAATGGCGCACCACGGTGAGGTGCGCCATTAGTATTGTGCCCGATCCCCCCTGCCCTCTCCCCCTTCGCCCGATCCCCCCTTCCCTCTCCCCCTCGCCAGTTCCCTCTCCCTCTCGATCCACCGCCGCCGCCGCCGCTGCCCTAACCCTCGCCCTCGCCCTCGCCCTCTCCCTCCCTCGCCCTCTCCTCGCCTTCCCTCTCCCTCGCCCGCCTCCCCTCGGCGCCATCGTCCCGCCACCTCGGCGCTGCCCGCCGCCTCGGCGACCCCGCCGCCCGGGCCGCCGCCCAGCCGCCGCCTCGGCGACCCGCCGCCCAGCGCCGCCTCGGCGCGACCCCGCCGCCCGGACGCCGCCCGCGCCGCCTCGGCCAGCGACCCGCCGCCCAGCGCCGCCTCGGCAGCGACCCGCCGCCCAGACGCCGCCCGACTCCGCCTCGGCGCTGCCCCGCCGCCCGATGCCGCCTCGACCCTGCCCAGCGCTGCTGCCCCACCTCGACCCGCCCGTCCACACCACCGTCGCCGAGCACCACCACCCCGTGAGCTCCCCTCCTCCTCCTCCTCCTCCTCCCCTCCTCCTCCCCCTCCTCCTCCTCCTTCTCATATTGATTCTTCATGCTTCACCATATCTTGTTTTCAAATATTTGTAGATTACTTATATTGATTTAGTTATATCGAAACATCATCTGCATCTGCCATTGATCATCAAAACTAAATCAATGGAGATGACATGAATTAGTCTTATCATTTTTGCTATTCAGTGCTTGCATATTTAAGTATCTCATCACAAAATTACATTTATTTATTTCTGCTGCTGTGTCTATCATGAAACTACATGTATATCAATTTTGCAAAGCTTGAAAGCTCAGCCCAATTTTCGGCTCTAAGCAGACCTGCAAGTCTTTCCACAACACTGATGCCATCTATGGCCCATTCTCCATCCTGACATAAGTAGCAAATTGTTGTGTTTAGTGATCAATTCTGTGTTGTGGTCATGTTCAATGGTTTCAACAGGGCTAACTATCCACTCTACTATTCCATACCATGATATATATCATTCTGTTGAGATCGATGAGTCAAGATTCCTCTGCTAAAACTCATGAAAGATACTTGTGATTGATGACACGCTCATTTCAGTCCAAAAGAAAAAGAAGAACACTTTTGCATAAAAACTCCAAATGTCAACAGCTGATGATTGGCAAGATTAACAATACCATATGTTCAGTTAAAACAAAAATTACTGTAATGCCCATTGATGAGTATTAATTCCCAGTCCAGCAATTCATTTTGCAATTATAGATTCCTTGCCTTTGTAGGGATTAAAAATATGTACATTTTTTAGTACCCATCAATGTTTATCTCCGTGAACATTCAAAGTTCTGTGGTAAGAGCAAGAAGTGTTTCAGATGTGGGGATTGTAGCTGAATTTTATTTTGCGATTGTTGTGCAATTTGTATCCACTTTTGTCACACTTGTGATATGAGAACTGAGATAAACCTTGGAGACTATGCTTTGAAGCTTGCAGAGGGGTAGTTCTGAATAGATTCAGACTTACATGAACCAAGGACGGGCTATGGAAATTGATTACTGTGTATGATATGACAGAGTTCTTACCATGCCTAGGAAGCTAGTAATCACATTAGATCTTTCGCCTAAATAGATGAAGATTTTGTGCTGTAGAATGTATGCTAATTGCTGGTTTGGTCGTTGCTAATGCCTAAAGAAACTGACAATTTAATTATTGAGCCCTGAAGTGTTAATGTTGTCATTAAGTAGACAAGAAAGCATCGGCTACAATCTTTGAAAATGAGCGTCCATGCATATATTGACTGCCATTTTTTAGGATAATGGCAGACTAATTCATTTTTTCAAATATCTTGTCTGATTTAGTTTTCACCATATTTTCTTATATTGATTTAGTTTTGATGATCAATGGCAGAGATACATGGCGACCCAAGTTATATCTATTTTCTCATATTTGTAGAGAAGATTTTCACACGTGTAAAAGTTTTTTTTTCAAATATATTTTCAGTTAAAACAGAGTGAAGGCTCAGTTATTTGCTGCCAGGGTGGTTTCTTCAATCAAATAATCTTTTCATTCCTGCTTGGCGATTTATTATTTCTAAGAAAAGAGAGAGCTAGGATCTTACTAACAACTCTACTAGATTGTTAAGTTGGGTGGGATGTAAAAGCAAGTCTTCTTCTAAGTGCAATATACTTAGTGCTGCTATATGAGTGTATAAATATTTGTTGCTATGTAAATGTGAACAAAATTCGAGCTTGTATATGATATTTTGCCATGAAGCTTCACCAGCTCCTGTGGGTGTGGGATCCATGTGACATGTGACATTGCATCCATGTCCACCTGGGATAATGATTTTGCAGGTACCCTGAGAGGCCCTTGAGTTTGCCGGAATGTCGATTAACTTCCGTTCCGACAAATTGGGTACTCCATATGTCCTATTTTCAGCAAAGGTCATGCTGAAATTTTCCGTGAATTTTAGCATGACTTTGCTAAAAATAGGACATATGGGGTACTTGTGACTAATGCATGGGCCGGGTATCTTAGTAGTTAATTAAGTAGGATCAACTACCCGGCATTTGTGACTAATGCATGGCTTTTAGGGTGCCTCGGTGTCGATAAAACCGAAATGATGAAAGCTTAGGCTTTTAGGGTGCCTCGGCGTCGAAAAACCCTCAATGATAAAAGCTTAGATTTTAGGATGCCTCGGTGTCGACAAACCCTAAATGATGAGACCATGATCTTGTTCCTTGACAATAACCAACTTTTGACCAAACTTTGTTTCTATTTAGAGAGAAACATGGCCCACAACGATGAGGTCGGGGTTGGGCGGCAAGGCATTACTCGAGCTGTCCCAGAGATGGAGGAACAACCTCACTTGTATGAGGCCGCCGCCTTCCCATCGATCCTGAGACCACCGATGGTACCGCCGAGGATGACCCCACCGATGCCACCACCGATGGTACCGCCGAGGATGCCACCATCGATGATGGTGGCGCATTTACGCCTGAATGGCAGCCAACCGAAGAGGCAGCGGAAGGACCGGCGCCGATCGTGCTCCGCACCCTCAAGGAGGAAGTTACTCAAGTGGACTCCAACGGGAATCCAACGGTGCCCGAACGAATAGTCAAGGGTACTCGCTTCAGCTCGGGTGCATTCTCCGAGCACCGTCTCGATCAACACCGAGAACCCGAGGCATCCCGACCGAGGGAATTTGCGCAACCTCCTCTTCACGAAGCTGCACGAACGATACAAGTTCCCCGCTGAATTTGAAAACCCAAGCCTCAAAGGGAATAAAGTGAACAATGCTGCCCTCACGAAGATGAGCAAGGCCCTGTCTACTTGGAAAAGCAATGTGAAGAGAATGATAGAGAAAGGTGAGAGTTATCAGAAGATCAAGGAGAAAAATCCTTCGATCACCGAAGATGACTACAACGACTTCAAGATCAATTGCTCGAGCACCACAAGCTCCCAATCAAGTGAGTGGGGAAACAAATTCGTGATCTGAACATAGGTTAACACACACTCGGTCCCTGCGGTTACTGAGTGGCGGAGCCTATATGGGACAAGGAGGAGGCGGAGCGTGCCTAGCAAGGCCTACCGCCCCTCTTCGATACATACGGTGAGAAGCAGACCAGAACTTTGTCGGGGCCGGTACAAGAAGGACCCGAAAACAAAGGAGCTTACCACGGATCCGAAGACCAGGCAGCTTCAGCTTGTTCTGGTAAGGAATACACCCCCGCGTAATTAGCTCCATATGGTTGCATTCTAATTAATGGTTCACATTCCTTCCGCAGGCGACTGAAAGCAGTAGCGCGGGGTTGAATGTAACGAAAAACAAGGATAAGCTCAGTAAGCCGACGTCAGCTGGTCGTGTGGCCGGCAAAGGCTTTTCGACAAAATGGGGGTCATACTATACCGCTGGTGTGCGGAAGGAGAAAAAGACCAGCTCGGAAAGCCCGGTAGCGAGAGGTTCAAGAACTCAAAGGCACAGGTGGCGCGGTTTTCGGTGATTGTACACGCGCATGTGGAACAACGACTCGGTGCGACGATCACCGCACTTGTGCCTACCTTGATCTCGGGGTTGAGTGCTTGGATTGCGGGCGGCCAAAAGGGGCCGCCCCCGATTCCTAGCTTCACAGCCAAGAATCGCATAATGCGATGGCGGGGCCATTGGTGCCTCCGGCGGGCGGCATTGGTGTCTCCGACGCCGCACGGGAGCTTAATGCACCGGGTGTACGCCGCGAGCACCTCTGCAGCAAGCGGCCCCTCCGTCAATCGCACGCCCACCGTTGGCGGTTCCTCTACATTAGCCGAGCTCGACGCCGTCATCACGGTAACTAATTAAGCCTCTCTCGCCGAGGACTTCATCTCCTTGCCTTTGATCGGGCATCCCCGACGCCCTACATGTTTTCGCAGGGCGCCGCCGACGTTCCGTGCACTCTCCTCCACTTCGTGAACAACGAGTTGGTCGATGTCGCCAACGGCAAAATCGTTCAACCGGGCAACCCCTTGTTCCATGGTACCCAGATGCCACCCAACTTGTTTAGGGTTCAACTGGTTCGGGTGCTGCCAGGCTGCGACGACTTGTTACCTTCGAATCGACCCGTCGGGGCCGACGATGATGACGTGATGACCCTCAGCGCCTGCTGAGCTGGCCCCTGCTTTGGCGAAGAGCCAGATTCGTTTGGGGCGGGGACACCACCCCAAAGACAACACCGCCCGGTCGTGCGGCGCCAAGTCGGCCCCATGGAAAGACCGTCGTAACGGTGCGGACATCCCTATGCCATCGATCCAAACATGCATATGGCACAGGATCGAGCGACGGCGGCGGCGACTATGATACATTTGGCAACGTCGATCAGTACTTTGCCGAGCATGGGTGCGATGGCGACTTCATGGGGCCTCCTTCTCAAGAACCAAACCCAACAAAAGGCGTGTGCGATCTAGCTGCAGCGGAGAAGCCAAGTTGCAATAGGCGCCGTCTGGCGTTCAGCTCTCAGGAGACGCCTCCAGCTGACGACTTCACCGAGCCTCAGATAGGCGAGGTGCGAAATATTATCAGCCCCAACACACTCAAGAAGGCGGTCTGTGAGCAAAACTTGGTCCCATTACAGGAGAAGAAGAAGGCACGCATAAAGAAAGACTAAGAAGGGTGCGAGCCAGCCGGCACCGAGTGCGATCCGTGCTCGGGGCGGGCCACCTTCACCGCAGGATATCTCGAGGAGGGTGCATGTGGCGGGTAGGGCGATGCTACCGACAAATATGCTCAATGCTGCAACCAGCTATGCGGAGTCTGCATGATGATGTTGTTCTTTCTTTGGAGAAGCTGCGTCTCGTGGAGAAGGATGTGGCATACCCGGTTTTCGGCCAAGGTGCCGGAGGGCAAGGGCTTTTGGATAACTCCATCGGGCGTCACGATCGTCCTGCGTTTTGATGACATCCACGCTATGTTGAACCTTCATCCGCTGCACTACACCTTCGTTCGGCTATTTTCGCTGAGTATGGAGATGCGGATCATTCGCGACAAGACCCGGACATCGTGATAGTTGACCCCTTCTACATGCGTGCCAAGATCTTGGGCAGCGCTGGGACCCGGCAAGTCGCGAGTTCTTACCCGAAGGCGTCATTCGCAAACCAAGATAAGGATAACTTCCTCGTGCCTTACTTTCCCGAGTAAGTCCTCCCTCAACCGCCCGTAACATATGAATTCTTACATTTCGATCGTTTTCTTTTAACATTCCGTGTTTTCTGCAGTGACACACATTGCACGCTCATCCTCCTAAGCCCCAAATATTCCATGGCCACGTATTTCGACCAGGACCGTCAGTCGAACATAGACTACACAAATGTCAAGAAGGTTCTTGATGATGTTCTCCCCGGCTACGCCAAATCTGGAGGCACCTTCACCAGGCCTATTCGTAAGTACGGCAAGCACGTGTTCTCCCACAATACGACGTTCTGCTGCGTCAAGCAGCTGCCTGGCGGTCAAAAGGGTGCCTACTACGCCATCCATCACATGCGGGCGATCGTACGGGACCATCATCAACTTCGCTACCGAGTAAACTCAAGATTGGGCCGCGAGCGTGTCGGCAATCCAGGGCGCGGACCTCCGACAAGAATTCTTTCGCATCCGATGGAGTTTGCGGAAATCATCCATCAAGATGTCCTTCGTACCTCGGGGCAGTTCTACCTCAGAAATCAACCGTCCAACGGTGACATCGACACAATGCTACAAATGCAGGATGACAACGCCCGTTCTTTCATGACTCCCACGATAGACGGCGGCTTCATCCACGCTCCGGTCCCTTGAGTCGAGTTGTCTAGTTCTGAAACATCGATTGGCTCATGTTGTAATTAAACTTTAATGAACTTGTAATATGTCTCTTTGGATTCGAGAGTCGTTCAACTTAGATGTAATCAATGCTATTAATGTCTTGCTTTTCTCTTCCGATCGTTCTGTTGCATACTTATATATTGCTTATGTATTTTCTGTGAATTGGTACTAACGTTTCATTTGGCTAGTGCATAGCGATGCCGACGTATGTCGTGTACAAGGGTAAGGTTCCCGGAGTCTACGATGATCGGGAGGAGTGTCGGAGACAGGTTCACCGATTCAGCGGTAACAGTTACAAAGGGTACACCACTAGGGCCGAGGCGAATCTAGATACGCCCGCTATCTAGTGGGAGAGGGAGGGAGCGTTGGAGGAACCGGATGAAGACGAGTTTCATCGTGATGATGCTCATCGTGATGACCGTAGCTCTCTTCTATGTGATGGTAGTTTAGATGATCGATATCGACTTGTAATGTGAAGACAAACTCGCTACTCGCGGTCTCGAGACTTGTAATATAATGTTCTATCTTTGTTCGGTCTTTTCAATTCGAGACTAATATGATGAATTGTATTAGGAGACTAATATGATGAATTGTATTCAAAGACTAATCTTCTATTGTATCTGATGAATCTATTGTTGATGTGTGCTGTCTATATTTTGTCAAATTATACATTTTGTAACCTGTGCAAAAAACAGAAAATAAAAAATAAAAAACCTAATATTCATACTAATGGCGCATCACATGATAAAGGCGCCATTAGTATGACGGCATACTAATGGCGCATCCTTTGGGTAGTGCGCCATTAGTATCTGTGATTACTAATGGCGCATCGGTGGTGCGCCATTAGTATCTTAAAGCACTGGTATACATGCCCCACAGGAGGCATACTAATGGCGCACCCTCGCATATACTAATGGCGCACCAGGTGGTGCGCCATTAGTACTCAGAATACTAATGGCGCACTGTGGTGCGCCATTAGTAAAAATTACTAATGGCGTGCTGTTAATGGCGCACCACAGATGCGCCATTAATAGCCAAATTAGGTACGCCATTAGTAGTGGTTTTTCTAGTAGTGTATTCTCGTTGCCCTAAAACCCTTTCACCTTCTGATTAGGCATCGAACGATTGCCTATCCGTTTGAAACTTCTCATGGTACCCTCTTACTTTGCTCTCGATATCTTATTAAGTTTCAAATCGAGAGATACTTGTGCTTCTTCCCTGAGTTAACCGTCTGATGCTCGATCTTGTTAGAATCCATCCATATAGAATTTTCCCTTCTTACCCTTTCGTAAGTACGGTGAAGATCCTGAAGGAAGGACGACGACTTCATCATGATGACCTGAAGCAGAGGACTGAAGACATGAATGTAATGGAATGACCTCTTCGAGAAGAGCAACTATGACTGGGAAGAATCGTTAGAATTTCGTAACCAGATCCCTTCCCCCTTATAACCGCTCCTAAATCTCGGGACGAGATTTCTTGTAGTGAAGGAGAATTGTGACGCCCGGATAATTACGCTACAGTAATCCCACGCTAATGATGCCACGTCACCACGGTTACTGTTGTTAAACTCGTGATGATTCGAAACCCTTTCAAGGTTCAAATTCAAATTAATGTCAACAATAAAAGTTTTCAAAACTTAAAACAAAAATGTTCGGGCAGTGCCAAAAATGGCACAGGTAATTATGGTGTAGAAGACGCAATTTTATAAAATACCTAAATGCCCTAAATTAAATAAAACATAAAAGGAAAAAGAAATAAATAAAAGAAAATACAAAACTGAAACAGAAAAAAAGCCCCCCTGGACCGGACAGCCCATCTCGCAGCCAGGCTGGCCCACCTGGCCATCCGGCCGACCCGGCCCGTTCCCGCCGTCGCTCGCCCCCTTCTCTGTTCCCCCGACCAGGGTCAGAACAGGGGCATGCTTCCGCCGGACCCCCTCGCCAGCGTCGAGGAGGGGATAAGATTTCCACGCCCCCGCCTCCTCGATCCCGCCTCCCACTCACCCCGCTCTCTCTCTCGGTGCCTGCGCCTCCCCTCCCCCAGATCCACCTCTCCCCTCTCCTCTCGCCCGATCCCGAGCACGCTCGCTCCAATGGCCGTGGCCGTCACGTAGCCGTGGCCACCGTCCTCCCCGCACCGCGCCCACGCGTCATCGGCTCCCTCGTCGCCCGCCTCGTCGTCCCCTACCGTTGATTCGAGCTCCGCACCGTCGCAGCGTCGTGGACGAGGTTGTCTTCAACCTACGAACACCGAGCTCCACCGCGTTGGATTCCACCTCGTCTCTGCGCTCCCGTTCACCGTGGGCCTTTCGTGTGCCACTCTGTGAGCTCCACCCCCTTCTTCTCCCCGTCCTTACTTCATTTCCATGCCATAGCTAGTCGTGCGCGACGCACCACCATTGCCGGGCTACGGCTCCGCCGTCAAGCTCGCCGTCGCGGTCACCGCACGCGCGGCTCTCGTCCGACCGCGTAACCGTGCTCACTGCACCACCGCGACACCGTAGCACCCTCCAGTACACCCCCTCGTGCCTCCTAACGCCGTCCCCGACGAGCGCCCGAACGCTTCAACATGGAGCTCGCCGCCGGCAAGGCTCCGATGACCTTTTGGTCACGGGCTCAACCCCGTTGCATTCCACACGCTGCGTAGGCCTCGCCCCGCTCTCCGGTTTTCCCAAAACCGCCCCATATCATCGTTGTTGTCGCTCGCCCGGAGCACCTCGCTGCCGGCGAGCTCGTAGAGCTCGCGTCCGTCCGTTCCAACCCCTCTGGCCACCACCGCTCGACGCGCGATGCCGAGCCGCGTCGAACGCGCCCGGCCACAGCCCAGCAGACCCCGTGGGAGCGAAACCCGCGTCCCTCCCAAGCCGCGCCGCCGCGTTTGGCTCATGGTCGATTCCGTGGCGTCTCCGGCCGGTGTCCGACGTGGCGTCCACGTGGCACCGCCTGGGCCACTGACTGGTGGGCCCAGAGCCCCCTTTGACCTGTTGACCGTGGTCAACTTGCTGACTGGGCTGGTCCCAGCAGCTGACCAGTGGCCCCCCTTTTTTTTAGCTAATTAAATTAGTTAATCTAATTAATCTGAGCTAATTAGGCACTGAATAATGGGGCCCACACTTAACTAATCCTAATTAGTTTAAAACAAATCCTATTTCACCTCTGTCTCAATGACAGGTGGGTCCCACTGGACCCACAGGTCAGTTTTGACCCAGTCAACCGCACTGTTGACCGATGAGCTCAGCATTGCATCATGCTGACATCAGCAGACACTATTCTGGATAATGTTAGAATTAAATAACTAATTAAAATCAGAAAATGATTTAAATCTTTAGAAAATCATATCTTTTAATCCGTAACTCGGATGAAAATACTTTCTACATGAAAGTTGCTCAGAACGACGAGACGAATCCGAATACACAGCCCGTTCGTCCGCCACACATCTCTAGCATAGCAAACCTGCAACATTTCCACCTCTGGTTCATTAGTCCGAAAACGTGAAACAACGGGTATACTTTCCTGGATGTTTCCCCCTTTCGCCGGTATCACCTACTACCGCGTTAGGGCACACCTAGCACCGCGTATTGCCATGTTACGCTTTGTGATACTTTGATTGCTCTGTTATTTATTGTGTTCCCCCTCCTTTACTTCTTTCCGGTAGACCTCAAGACTGCCGGCGACCCCCAGTTCGACTACGGAGTTGATGACCCCTCTCTCTTGCCAGAGCAACCAGGCAAGCCCCCCGTTGATCACAAGATATCGCCTATTCTTCTCTATACTGCTTGCATTAGAGTAGTGTAGCATGTTACTATTCGGTTACTCCTATTCTGTTGCATAGCCTGTCATTGTTGCTACAGTCATTGATACCTTACCCGCAATCCTAAATGCTTAGTATAGGATGCTAGTTTATCATCATTGGCCCTACATTCTTGTCAGTCTGCCTTGCTATACTATTGGGCCGTGATCACTCGGGAGGTGATCACGGGTATATACTATACATACATACATACTGTACAGATGGTGACTAAAGTCGGGTCAGCTCGATGAGTACCCGCAAGTGATTCTGATGAGGGGGCTGAAAGGATAGGTGGCTCCATCCCGGTAGAGGTGGGCCTGGGTTCCGAACGGCCCCATTTGTTACTTTGTGGCGGAGTGACAGGCAGGTTGAGACCACCTAGGAGGCAGTGGGCTGGCCCTATTCGGCGTTCGCGGATACTTAACACGCTTAACGAGATCTTGGTATTTGATCCGAGTCAGCTCTTGGCCTATACGCACTAACAAACTACGCGGGAACAGTTATGGGCACTCGACGTCGTGGTATCAGCCGAAGCCTTCTTGACGTCAGCGACGGAGCGGCGCGCGCCGGATTGGACCGCGTAACGTGACTTCCTTTGTAATGGAGGTTGCTTGGTCTGCTTCCGGCTGCCCTCGCAACGTGCAGGTGTGCAATGGGCGATGGGACCAGACCCCTGCGCGCGTAGGATTTAGACCGGCGGGCTGACCTCTCTGTTGTGCCTAGGTGGGGCTGCGACGTGTTGATCTTCCGAGGCCGGGCATGACCCAGAAAAGTGTGTCCGGCCAAATGGGATCAGGCGTGTTGGGTTATGTGGTGCACCCCTGCAGGGAAGTTAATCTATTCGAATAGCCGTGATCTTCGGTAACAGGACGACTTGGAGTTGTACCTTGACCTTATGACAACTAGAACCGGATACTTAATAAAACACACCCTTCCAAGTTCCACAGACAACCCGGTGATCGCTTTTCCACAGGGTGACGAGGGGAGGATCGCCGGGTAGGATTATGCTATGCGATGCTACTTGGGGGACTTCAGTCTACTCTCTTCTACATCCTGCAAGACGGAGGCTGCCAGAAGCGTAGTCTTCGACAGGATTAGTTATCCCCCTCTTATTCTGGCATTCTGCAGTTCAGTCCACTGATATGGCCCTTTACACATATACCCATGCATATGTAGTGTAGTTCCTTGCTTGCGAGTACTTTGGATGAGTACTCACGGTTGCTTTCTCCCCCTTTTCCCCCTTTCCCTTCTACCTGGTTGCCGCAACCAGTCGATGGAGCCCAGGAGCCAGACGCCACCTTCGACGACGACTCCTATTACACTGGAGGTGCCTACTACTACGTGCAGCCCGCTGACGACGACCAGGATTAGTTAGGAGGATCCCAGGCAGGAGGCCTGCGCCTCTTTTGATCTGTATCCCAGTTTGTGCTAGCCTTCTTAAGGCAAACTTGTTTAACTTATGTCTGTACTCAGATATTGTTGCTTCCGCTGACTCGTCTATGATCGAGCACTTGTATTCGAGCCCTCGAGGCCCCTGGCTTGTATTAGGATGCTTGTATGACTTATTTATGTATTAGAGTTGTGTTGTGATATCTTCCCGTGAGTCCCTGATCTTGATCGTACACATTTGCGTGCATGATTAGTGTACGATTGAATCGGGGGCGTCACAGCTGATTGTGGTCATCATAAAATGGGGAAACCATAAGCATGATGAGTACAGTGTTGACCGTGGCAGTGGGATGGCAGATCTGAAGCTGCAAACCGCGCAAAGGGTAGTTAGCAACCGATGTTTGCTTTGAAATAACAACTAAGATTTGGTATGGACAAGAAAGTACGGTCAACAAGTGACAAAGAAATGCAATTATGTTGTCTCTCTATATGTCGCGACATGCAGTTGGAAACTCAAGTGGGACCTTTAGCTAACCAATTAAATGTGTCGGTTAACTAATATGAGTATCATATCACAATCATATTTGAAGAACTAAGCTTTCCAATTCTGAGTGTTGTGTTGTTTAGCTTGAAGGGTGGAGTAATGCTAGTACGACAGAAAGCACCTACGCATATCATAGTAGAGTAGATAAAAGGGAAACCCCTAAGCATCAAGAGAAAAATCAGGAAAGTGGAACTAGCTAGACGAGTGGGTGGCGCACATGCTTTTCGAAACGAATATAGGAAATTAGGTGACCAATTAAACGTTCTCTGTTTTAGTGATATGAGCATCATATCAGATTCATATTTCAACACATAAGCTTTGGGTTGAGGTCTTGAGGAGCAGTGCTAGCACGACACGAAGTACCTACGATGATGGTAGTGAATATAAAGGGGGGAAACCATAAGCTATACGAGTATATTGCCCGTGCCATGGCGGATCTGAAGGTGCAAACCGGACAAAGCTACTTCGCAACCAATGTTTGCTTTCAACTAGCCACTATGATTTGGTACGGACAAGAAAAGTACAGTAAACAAATTACGATATATTTTCCGGATGAGATCAATAACTTAAGCACATATGGAAGAGTACCACCTCTCTTGCGACGTAGTGTAGGCCTATGCTGATACGTTGAGGGTGCTGTAGGTGCGATGGCTGTCGGTGGCGGGGAAGGAGACTTTAGACGGCAGACGGCCGGGTTGGGGGATATATCCTATTGCCGTGGACAAGGCGGTCGTAGCAGCGGCAACGGCAAGGTGGACGACGGCGCCGATGAAGCGAGAGGAGGCGATGAAAGGATCCTGGTCCAGTGTCGTGGATGAGAGACGTCCATCTCTTGCAGTGGACGACGGGGTAGGGGTAGCGGCTCCGGCAAGGTGGAGGATGGGGTGGCGGACGGAGGAGGCTGGCCGTAGTGCGGAGGTTGTCGTGCCGCCGACAGTGTATGAATGGGGAAATGGAGGGGAGGGGGGATCTCAAACTTTGGGAGGCGCTTCTCTGAAATGTGGGAAAGTTACGAACTTATCCCCCATTTAAAATTTCGGACATCGCGTCGGTTGGAGATAGCACTGTAATCTCGCTTCTCCCAAATATTTGCCGGTAACTATTTCGGGCGAGGAGAGGGTGTTTTGCCGCCCACGGTTGGCGCCCATGGTGTATGAACGGTGCTGACCGGTAGGGCGGTTGTGTCACGTCTGAGGGAAGTTACACATCTGCCCCTATTTAAAATATTAGCCTACATCGATTTCGGACGAGGAGAGTTTGTTTTACCGCCCACCATGTATGAATGGGTAAATGGAGGAAGAGACACATGTCTTTCAGACGAGCTTGAATCAAATATGTTTGGCCGCCCACGTTTGGCACCCACCGTCTCTGAATGGGCTCATAGGCCGTCGTGTCACGTCTGATTGAAGTTACTAGTCTACCCCTATCGACGGCAGTGTAAATCCGGTCGATAAGGATGTCAAGTGTCAGGGGTAGACAGTAATTTCCATCTTGCAAACACTTGCTTCGGGCAGCCCACAAATTATAGTGAGTATTTAGCCGCTTCGTTCAAAACTTGGGAGAATTAGCATTCACGTTTGCCCTGAGCCTTGGCAAACTAAATTCAAACCCAATTTGTATTCGATTATGAATATCCACAAATAATACTATGTTTTGTTATTTATTTCTTCAAAACCACAACAAAGATTTATTCCACCTTTATATATGATTATGATTTAGAAATGCCGTGATCTTCGAATTCAGTACGTTGGATACACTCTTAGTCAAACAATTATTTCATCCAATACAATATGCTCGCACGAAAAATAGTTCACCTTATGTCAATCATACAAGTACTGAGGATTACCTCGCCTAAAAAATTCGGATCGTTACAACACATGGACAACATAGGGGGTCTTGCAACATAATCCATTCAAAGACATGACACAACATGCAAGTACAATAATCTAATGACAATTTCAACTGGTATCTAAAGAAGAACCGGGATTACCTTGGGCTTCAGATAGCAGAAACAGTAGGACCTCCTCCGTCTTCAAATGCAACATTCTTACTTCCTCCAATTCTTGGGTTGCTTGCATAATGCGTGCTGCTAATTCTGTAATTTCCAGCCTCAAGATAACGATTACCTCATTCATGGCAGCCACACCATCTCTTTTTGCCTCTAGTAGAGCGTCAAGCACTATAATATCTGTGCTCAGACTGCTCTCCGGCGGTGTTGCCTTTGAACTGCTACCATCTGGTAACATGGATGGCGCACTACTTCCACAAATAGATTCTGGGGTTGTACATTGTGTCCTAGTGTGAACGGCATCCTGAAAGGTTTTCGCTGGACATAAGTAAGAGATAGTTATCGTATGATCCATGCAGTAATCTTACATGGTAAATGACGGACGAATTATTTCCGAGCATGGAAAACTATATTTAAATGGTTCGAAGCAGCATCAGCCGAAAAGAAGTTAAAATGGTAAGATGAAACTAGGGATGTAAGTGGCAAATAAATGACATCCGCCAGTCCCATCTAGTTAGTTTTTGCTACCTCCCTAGTTCATTTTCTTCAAAAAACAAAAACTCTTTTGAACTATCATACCACTAGTGGACTTTAACCGGGATTAAACGAGACCCAGTTGAAAGGGAGTGTACCACCGCTATATTTAAGTTGCCAAGGCATCTAAGCAGTTGAAATAATCTGAGAAAGCAGTTAACAGTGTGGCCTCAAATAAACTACGAAGACAGTCTTGTGATGAAGTTGAGAGGAAAAGTGAAGGACTCAAATGAAATAGGCATGCATTCCTTTACGATAGTACAGCAGGCACTGCTGACATATTGGCCAACTCAGGTA
The DNA here is from genome assembly GCA_021605145.1 of Aegilops bicornis. Taxonomy (NCBI): domain Eukaryota; kingdom Viridiplantae; phylum Streptophyta; class Magnoliopsida; order Poales; family Poaceae; genus Aegilops; species Aegilops bicornis. The sequence goes on along the minus strand of CM038673.1, from coordinate 63,521,569 downwards.
TAGCGTAACAACAAACAAGCATTCGAATCAAGCAATACAACAAAGCAGACAACTGAACTATTTGTAATCCGATAGGATTAGATGTTGAGGGCACAAGCCAAGAAAGCAGCCCACTTGCATTACATTTCACATGTACTAAAACACACTGGCTTACCATATGTTGTTGTGAAGCCTCGCTGCTGTGCCAATGTTCTTTGAAGATATCGTCAACATCCTGTGGTTGCAAATCTAGTTGTTGTAGTTTATTCTACACCCTCTATTTAGGTAAAATTAATTTTAGTCGCATGCACTGGTCTGAATTGATCATCAATGGTTCATCTAAACTAATGAAAGAAGGGTGTGTGCATACACGACAATATATCTGCTTCCCTCTATTTTTATGCTTGTGCGAGGTGCCTGCCCCAAAAGAACAAATATTTTGCTTGATGGGGTTGGCAGCTCCATAATTAATAGAAGCATCAAATTAGTCATGCAACTTGGGAAGATCAAGAACACACAAACAAGTAATGAACAGAGGCTCGGAGCAGTGATGTAATAGCTAGCATAAGAAAATGTAGGGTAAAACGAACAAAAAGCAGCGGAACCACATCCTAGTTTGCATATGTGTAATTAAGCCTAGAGAACATTAAGCAGTCTGATGGAACCAACAGGTGGCATCAGAACAACACCATTATCATAAATATAGCATTCAAGAAGTAAAATAGTAGGCAGTGATATCTAGGAAGTACAGTAATACTACTTAGGACAAAACTAAAGCATATTAACTATATGTGCACTGGTATGTAATTTAGCACATGTAACATGTTCACTACCAGAAGTATGGCCCTACAGGTGCAAGCAGAATAAAGCGTCTCATGAAAAACTGAATGATGCCCTGAAGAAATTCAAAGGTGTGATGCTTATGCTAGGAAAGTGAACGTAGGCGCCGGCCGTTGGATAATAGTACGTGATTCTCGGCAGCGTATGGGTATCGTTATCATACTTGATAGCTAAGGATCGTCGATGGTGCTCGTATTGCGGTTGAGTTTGGGCCGGTTGTCACCGTCGCTGAAGCGGCTCCGGTGCTACGGTTGCGGCGCCTGTCGACATACAAGAAAGCTCATCTATGGTAAGTGAACAGTTGCACGATAAAGAGAAAAACCGAAGGAGTACAAATCGAAATAACCTGATGAGGCTGCGGCGTCAGTAAGCAGGGCTGGTGGAGTTGAATATGGCATCCGTGGAGTGGGTCCAGTGCAGTGGACGAAGGCTTTGGCGGGCGCATTGTACAGTGTTTTCGGTGAGGCGGATCTGTTGCGGCGGACGAGGGCTTGTATGAAGGGCCAGCAAAGGGGCGACGAGGAGTCGATGAAGGGCCTACGATGTGGTGGACGAGGCGCCGGTTAAGCGAGATCCGGTCACGGTGGACCATGATGGCGGTCAAGGAGATGCAGGCGGTGGACAAGCCCGATCGCTGAAGCGGCTCCGGTGAAGTGGTGAGTTGGTAGTTGGGGGTTCCAAGGTGCGGAAGGTAGATCCGGTGGGGTGTGAGGTCCACCGCTGCGGCGGTGGACTAGATTCAGCGGCTTGCCGTGGTTGGGGGGGGGGTCGGGGAGGGGAAGGGGATGGGCTCTGGGGAAGAATGTTGGGGGCAAAGAGGGGAAAACAATGGAGTTACCAAAGCAGCCCTTTTTCGTCCATGTGTTAGGGGTAAAACAGGAATATCGCAGGGCTAAACTTTCGGGCGCGTGATATTTTGATGTGAGCAGGAAGTTTGAAAGCTTTTGGCGCCTAAAATTATAAGTATTCTGCTCTCGTACGACCGACTATGATATCATGGCCGACAATTTGTTTGTTTTGCACGCAAAAAAATGTGCAAGTTTTGAAAATCAATGTCTCCAACTCGAGACTTAGATTGTCCATTCAATTCAAATATGGATCATTGAGCTACTACAAGCAAATACCATCATACGGTCCAATTCAAATGAAATTCCAAATGTGTTTATCCTAAATATGATGACAAAAGCAAAAATGTGTATGTGTATGAATAAAGTGGATGATTATAAAGTTTGAACATGCACGTATGTGTATATCTCTAGGTTTGATATATGAATTTGAAATCACGAAATCCCGGCTTAAAAATGTACCTCCGTTTAAATGAATTACAAAAGCTAATGATGGAGTCAAATTCCAAAATTCCAATCTTAGGTTTGTAATTCTGGTACATCAAGGTATATCACGCATGTTCAAAAGTATCGTTATCTCATAGTCCAAACTGTGAAACAAATTGATCAACCATGAGTGCACAATATCTCAATTACGCTAAAGTCCCTCAAATATAGACACCTCACTCTTTATCTGAAGCCAACCCCCCTCCCCCTCGCCCCCCACCACCATCACCACCACACACACACACATAGAGAAGTCGTTCTCTCCCCCAAACACCAACACACGAGCACATTAACACCCCTCTCTCTTGTAAAGTCCGGACCCCAATATAGGTCTCTATCACTTTGTCTCTCGAGCATGCACACATCTCTTCCCTCACTCTCTAGGTCTCCCGCTATCTATCTTACCCAAGCACACACACTATGTAGAGTGTATATTTCACATACACACAAAACATCACCCCCAAACATCTATCTCCATAGTTATGTGGTTCTCGCGCACTCACCTCACACACCACCCCCACTGCAAACAAGCACAGTTTGTCTCCTTGTGCACCACTCTCCTCTTTCTATCTCTCCCACATGCGGACCCGCCCCAGATCCTTCCTTGTATACATATATATCGTGACTCTTTCCATAGCTCCATAATGTATCATCGTTCTCGATTTCGCACATTGTTCTCTACACCATCTATTCTAGATCTCTCATGAAGTCCCTATCACACACACGATGACTCTCTTCCCTCGCATCTCCGTACATAGGCCAATTTCGGACAACATCAACATTGTCTCCCTATCTATACGCCATTTATGGACACAAACGACCCCTCTCACCCCCTCTCTTCCTCCCTCTCTCTCTTTCTCTCTCTCTCTCTCTCTCTCTCTCTCCCTCTCTTTCTCTCTCTCTCCGTCGCTAGCTCTCTCTCTCTCTTGATCTCACACCCCTCTCCCACACACACACTCGATGTCTCTTCCAAATAGTCTGCTCCCCCCGCCCGCACCCGTGCTATCTCGCTACTACACATGTCAGACAATTCCCCCTTCCCTTATACTAGGTTTACATCATCAGTGGTCTCTCTACTCCACATACACACACTTCCTCTCATACACAAAACGCGTGCACAAACACACCCAGACACGCACAGACACCCATTTCTCTGGATCCTCATCTCTCCCCATGTCCGCATGTGTATCTCACACACTCACTCTCTAATTATGTATATGTGTCTTCACGTTACACAACACAAAGCCCCATGTACATGTCTCTCTCTATCCTCCACACAAATAGACACAAAGAATCTGTTATCATTGCCTCAGTCTCTAACATATCACACACGCACACTCTCTCTCTCTCTCTCGCAAACACGCTCAACAAGGGTTTCCCCGTGAATAACTAACCGTCTATTCATCAACAGTCGTGGCAGTATGGCGAACACGAGATGTGAAAAAGAATAAATCTACACGTGCTTAGACCACCTAGTATGACTACTAGGACTAGAGCAAGCCAAAAAGCGCGCCGTCACCCCTCCTTACCGTGACGGAAAATCTTTGTTTTACACAGTCGAGAAGTCATTGTGCTAAGGCCCCACATGCCGAGGCGTTGAATAGAATGTAGATGCTAGTTTATAGAAGCAAGTATCGATAATACGTTTGTATCTCCATACTTATATTTATTCTCTTATAAAAACAAGTTGGTGATGATGGTACGTGTGCCATCTTGCAATATAGACTGTCCAATCTATATCTGACGGATGGAAACTAAAGTAAAAGATACCCGCACCCCTCTCCACATTTGCAGACAAGGCCTTCCCTCGTTCATCCTTACCTCCAACAAACCTCATTGTTGAGCAATTAAGAAAGGAAGCCTCTGGAACAAACTGGCCTGGTGGCCGCTGCCGGCGTCGTCAATCCCCATGCCTCCGCTCAGTCCGACCACCAATCACCACACCCCAGTCCTCTTCACCTTATCTCATGTTTCTCGAGATATCTTTAGTTTTTACACATGGGATTACTCCCGCAAGGGTCAATCACAACAAGTGTTTTATAAAAAAATGCATCTTGATGTTCCGTGCAATGCACGCATCTTGCTAGTACTCCTACGCAAGACTAAGTTGGTGATGATGGTGTGTCTGCCATCCGTCATTTCTGACCATTAGATCTACATCTAACGACTGTGAGGTAAGTTGTTGCCTTTTCTCACCAACATCCCACTTGTCTACCAATTTGCAAAAAAACCCATAATTAGTACCTTAAAACCAACCACATCCCTCCCTGACCTCACCAAAACAGCCCAAGGAATATATTCTAATTGAAACATAATATATCTCTAGTGACATATGTATATCAAAATTAGAGTGTTTTGTATCAAGTTTGTGAATAAGTATTATTCCAATTATGATTCGTTAGCATACATGAACATTGCTAGTATTTCCAACCATGCATTTTTTCCTAGTATTCCATAGTTTCGAGTTTTCCATCAAGATATTAGTCACTCATGGTTGTTATTTACTTTCAATCATGTACACATATGCACTATGTAACTAGCCTTGCTTATTGGCTTCCAAAGCTTAACTTTCACTCCTACTTACAATATGTAGAGTATTTAACGAAAAACTACCACTTTCAACCAGCCCTAGGAAGAATCTATTGTACAAAAAATAGCAAAAACATACCCAAAAATTCTTAATCCACACCAAAAACTACTACCTAGTACTCCTACCGATTAGGTTCGTTTAAACCCATTTATGACAGGGTTGGCCCACATGTCCGTGCTGACAAGGCAGCTTAAACCAACACATTTTGTTTGACCGTTGATACAAGGGACCCACATCTGACCTTCTATCCTGTTATTCCCCCTCAAATCATTATTTTTCCTGAACATTACTTCAAACAGTATTGATGCGTGTTCGTCGATGGCATTGGTGATGAGCGAGTTGGCCGCCGCTCCAACGGTCGGGCCAGACGCCGCGCTGGCCTCCGCACAGGTTGGCAGGCTGGCTCGAGCGTGACTCACGAGCGAGCAAGCCACCGCGCTGGCCTTCACTCGAGCCAGATGGCTGGCCTTAGCGCGGCGCGCGCGAGCAAGCCGCCGCGCCGCCGTGCCAATCTAGCTAGCAAACCTTGCAGACAAGCAGCTGGACGGAGCTATCTTGGCTAGCTAAGCGTCATGGCCGCCGGACGGGCTGGCATCCGGGCTGCCGCAACCTAGGCGGTTTTGACCTCGCCTTCTGCCAGCGGCGGTAGCTGCGTCCCATGGCCGAGGATGACTAGGTGGACGGGCTGGAGGTAGGAGGTCACTCGAGGATTTTTGTGCAGACTGACATGTAGGTCCCACAAGTCATAAAGCCCGGTCGAATAGAAGGCGTTGACTTAATGGGAGACATGGGCCCTGTTAGAGGTTCGAGTTAGATTCTAACCCTGAACTAACTCTAACCAAAGTGGTGTTTGGATGGAAGGGTTAGATTGACAACAAATGTATCCAAACAGGGCCATGGGTTGAAATGTGCCTATAACGGCACTTTGTAGAGTAGTTGTTTCTTGGTACGGCTGGTTGGTAAGAGCATGTACAATTGTTGATAAGGTAGTCTTATCTTAAGTCTGCCACGTATGCAAGTGGTAGTAGTTTCTTGGCATTTTAGTGGTTTCTTGCAATATTAGGGGTTTCTTGTAAGGAACAATGTACGTACTACTAGCGACAAAAGGCGATTCTAGGTTGCGTTGTACTCCAATGAGTACTACTAGTGGTCGCGGGAGTGTATACCTCGTTTTGTGGGTTCGATCCCGGCCGGACGCATGACGGCCTTTTTAAAAAAAAGTACTACTACTCTTCGCTGCGAGCCAATATTTTACACGGGTAGTTTGAGTTTTGAAGTCAAACGGACGTGCGGCCCCACAATCTGGGTGCACTAGATAGCCTAGCCACATGAACGGGTTTTCCTTCCCAGCAACCCGTGGCTCGCGTGCTCGCCCTAGCTGCACCTCGCTTGCAGCTTCCTCATCAGCTAGTAGCATATTTAAACTAGCGCCTCCCAATTAGCCCGAGGAGCCAGAAAAGCCTGGCGGGGCATTGGGAACTGTTTAATATGGCTCTATACGTAAAGTGCTCTACTACTACTCTCTACCTTGTGGCGTTGCGCACATGGACTTCACTCCATTATCGGCTATACTATAAAAGAAATTCCTCTTGACGTGTTTTTTTTTTGAAACGGAGGCAAAAGCTTTGCTTCATCTCATTCATAAAGAAGGAACTACTAACAAAGTTTGACGACATCCATTACACCTCCACAAATGGAAGCGAAAAGCCTAGTCTTGTTGTATCAAATAACTCAAATGTTCTGCCCCCGCAGTAACCGTCGCTGATAAACAGGCTGCTAGTGTGTGTGTGAGAGGAGCGGCTGAGTAGGCCAGCTACGTGAGAGGAGCGGCTGAATAGAGCACCGAGAGTACCCACTAGGCCACTACGCAGGTGTACTTTCCCTGCACTGATAGTAAATCGATGGTTCTAGAGAACAGTAGTACCCTCCACTTCCAACTTTAGCTGCCCTGAGATTCAAGAGTTCAAAACTGGTGCACTATACTAGACTAGACTAGAAGTACAGTACATCGCACTACTAGTTGAGAAAAAGTAGTACTAGTACTGCTACAGTACGAGTACGTACTCCTCCGTCACATAATGTAAGACATTTTTTGACACTAGTTGGCATGTACAAAAAATGGCAAAAACATACCCAAAATTTCTTAATCCACGCCAAAAACTACTACCTAGTGTCAAAAATTTCTTACTAGTGCTATTATTTACGGTATAATGCAATCCCATAACGTTCCATAATGCTAGTACTAGTAGTAAATAATAGCCTCACCCCTTCGCTGAGGAACAATCTACAGTTGGAAGGGACGAGGCCCTGCGGTTACTACGCTCTTATCTCCTCCTCGCCAGTTCCCCTCCCCCCGAAGAGAAGGCAGTTCGCCGCTGCTCCCATGGATTCGCCAGGCGGTTCTCCTCCTTGTCGGGGCTGGGAGACCTTGGACAATGATCCTCTAGGAGAAACCACACGCCAGTACGACGTCCTCACTGTTGCAAGACTCGGTGCTTCCTGCACCAACGTTTTCAAGACGCTGCTTAAACATGCTTGGGAAAAGGCCATGCTTGTTGGTCTTCCATGCGTCCTCGAGGAGAAGGTTCTTCTATGGGACAATCCTTTGAACAGTCCACCGCTCCCTGGCCATGGTTGCATGTTGACTCTGCTAGAGTTGCCGACGTTGAGAGGTAGTCAGATTTTGTCCGATGAGCGGGTCAGTAATGGAGTTTGATCATGTAGTACTTAGTTATTCCATTTCCATCCCGTAATTTCTCTGCTGCCCACCGTCTTATATATAGGTCTGGGTCAGTGGCAACGAAGATTGGCTTGCATACCTCTCGCCGGATACCACCATCATTTTGCACAACATCCACAGCAGTGCGGCCGTTCAGTGACCCCTTCTCCACCATTGGGATCGGCCTTCCGGACTGGCTGGGCTTGAATACGTATGATGATGCCTACATGAGATTGAAGAAGATAGCAATTGCGGACCCGCCGACAAAGCGACGCGGCTACGACGATTACTATCTCATCGTGGTGTTCAACATAAGGATTGCCATCAATGCAAGAGGCAGTAACGGCAGAGGCTGGCGCATGTTGGCGGCGGCAGATTTGTACCCCTACACGTTCGAAGACGTCGTGCGCCATCTAGGCCGCATCTTCGCGGTGACAAGCCAGGGGACTTGTTTCATCTGGTTGCCATCCTACGGTACGGGAGATTACAAACGGAATGCACAAACCATCATTTGCATCCCTAACGTACTCCATTATTTTGCAGGGAACAGTCATCCCCCGATCAAAATAAGATCGCCGATCCTGGATGTGCATTTGCATCCGCGATTCGGTCTAACCTAGGACCTTGTAGCTGACTTTGGCATATTGGGATCAACTATATTAGCGATGGGTTACCCATGGTACCACTGATGTGCAACATGGTCACACAATCTACCACGATCAGATCGTCACCATCTACCCAGGTATTCCATTTTTTAACCCTCTCGCCTTCTCTTTCTTTGTTGTACTAGTAGTATACTTAGTAGTAGTACTAGTAGGAGTACTTTTTACCTTGGAGGACGCGTATAGCTAGCTAGGCCCTTGAACACTTGAACCCACTAGCTGCCACCATTTTTGTTTTTCCATGTCTTACTATCTCATCATTGTAGCCAAGAGTGGCTATATATAATAAGCCGGTTATTTTACTTCCTCTATACCAGAGTAGTACTATTTGCTGCACAAGACATCGACCGCCATATTTGAGCACAACATTATTATGCATGGACCTTAACTATATACGTCACCATGTGTCCAGATCTGGGATGCCGCGTGTACCGGATGAACGGCACCAGTTCGACCCCGTGATGCTACGTGGGTGCCGAGGAACACTCTTGGAGAGTACTCGCTTTTCATCGGGGACAGCTACCCCATTGTGAAGCGGATGCCACCTTCCGTGCACGACACGGAAGGCCTGCCGTTCATGAAGCATGGTTGTGTCTTCAGTGTGCACCGCCGGATGAACGACATGCTGGGACACGCTATCCCTGATTTATGCCGCTTCAGCTTGGATGAGTCTCCATCGTGTGGAATCGGACTAGAAAGCTGCAACAATGATTCCCGTTGTCCACTGCTATGGATCGTGCCATCCATGAAGAACACCTGGGACTGGAACCTGGAGGAGGACATGTAGCCCATCTATAACGTGTAAGTGGAGTACGGTAATTGTGAACGGTAGCGCTATGAATATATGTAGACTAGTCGTGCACAAATTTATCACATGAATTGGAGATGAATTTGTGTGGCATACTGGCATTTTTCCTTTAGAATTTATTACTAGTAAATGTGTTATGTGTACGTGCAACTTGTGTGGTTGTTGCATGGACTCCAACACGCTCTTTGAGAAAAAAAGGTGGCACAACTTTGGATATACGTGACGTGGCGGCATCATACAGTAGCATCGTTCACTATAGTTGTAGTACAGTCCTACTAGGACGACAACTCCTATAAAACCTTGCACTTGGCTCTTTGCCTCTTCGGGAGGTTCAACAGTCCGTACTCGTGTGAACCTTTCACTTGGCTCTTCGCCTCTTCGGAAGGTCCAACAATGATGATACTATAGTACAATATGCTTCTGGCAATCTGACACCGATTGAACTACTGCACGTCCACCGTGAGGGCGAGGGCGAGGGCGAGGGAGAGGGAGAGGGGAGAGAGAGGGCGATGTAGTCAAAAGACTCAAAACCCTCTCCTCGTCTTGCGAACCACCGCGCGCGTGGGCGAGGGAGAGGCGTAGTAACCAAGCTTCTCCTCGTTCGCCGAGTTGGCGGGGCACATCAAAGCAGTACTAGTACTAGTAGTCCATACTGCGTCCTTTCCGATTAATATGGCTTAATTTGAAATGAGAAAAATACACTGGCGGTCAACGTATGTAACAATACGCTCTTTACGGTCACTATATATAGTTTTGCGGTGATTATAGGATCACTAGCTCATCGTAGAGCACCGTATTGCACCCTACGGACCGGCCACATAGTCGACGTGGCACTTTGTTGACTGGTTGAATTGTCACTTGGTTTCTGGGTCCCACCTGTCAGTTGACAGAGCAAAGAAATCAGTTAAAAAAACTTTACGCAGGCGCGACACGAGTCCAACCCTTGCGCGCAACCACCCTGGCTGTGTATGTGAGTGCATGCACGTGTACTCCCTCGTTCTTCTAACAAAGAGTGTACATCGGCTATAAAACAAAGAGTATAATACATGATGTACATCTACACTTCCAATGCATTTAGCCTTTAATCTAAATTGATATCGATTGACTAATGCACCAACTTGTGCTGTAGGTATAGGCTACATGTCTATCCTTAATGACAGCATGCAACGGCCTTCATTTAATCTTCTTCTCTCAATGGTCGCATGCACACATAAGTTTGCTACTTTTGGGCGTTAATTATGCCTTGGTCAATGTGTAAATCTCTAAATGTACACTCTTTCACGGGCGTAGGGAGTAGGTTGAGCACTTGACCGTGAGCGTGTGTGTTGCATCGTGTGTTGTGTGCCGCATGGGTGCGTGAGTGTTGCGTGCGTCCATGTGTATGTGTGAGTGTTGCATGTTGCATGCATGCATGCATGCATTGGGCTTACTCCCTCCCATTGACATGTTCATATTTCAAGCTTCCTCTGTTCCCTCCATATGGTGATACTCCCTCTGTTACCAAATACGGAGTAAAAGCCTCCCTCTGTTCCCAAATACGGAGTATTTGTCTTTCTACGGATTTCAACAAGTGACTAGATGCAGAGCAAAATGAGTGAAGTGAGCGTAGAGGCATATGGATACTTTAGAAAGGAAGTCCTCGCGATCCATTATTCCCCATCTCGGTCAGAGAGAACTATTCAACTAGTCTTCGCGGTGAAGTGACAATACGCTTCTGAGATGGGACACGTAATTAATAAGCTGAACCAGCGTGTTGGTGTTACTAAATCAGCCTTACCCAGTCTGCTATCATGTTTGCCAAGAGAGCACGCTTCGCAAATATGCCTATGCACCTCATCCTCCATTAACTGACATATGGGCCCTCTTGTGGTAGACCCACATGTCATCGGTGTAACTATTTACACTCCGAAGGATGGTATATCCTGGTAGTAGTACTAGTAGAATTGAGATTTAATGCACTTTCTTCCCCATCGTCGGCCGCACACCATTTACCCCCGCTCACTGCTCGCCCGCCCGCGCCATCTTCCTTGGTAGCTCACGCGTACCATATCCCCCCGCTCACTGCTCAGCCACACGAGGAGAAGCTTCTTCGCTCGCCCGCCCAAATCCACTTTCCCGCTGGCTCGCAAGCACCGAAAACCCCAATGGCAGAACCGGCTGACACGCAGAGCCGCGATTGGAATTCCTCCCCGATGTTCTCTTGGAGCAGATCTGTAGTCGTATGGACCTACTCAGCACTGTCCGTCTGGCTGCATGCTCGGTGTCTTTGTACCGTCTACTCGTCTGCAACCGGCCAGCTCTTTTCAAGACACCCTGCTTGCTAATGCCCGATCCTCGCAGGTGGCCCAGACACCGTCTTGACGATCCCACGGAGGTTGCCGTGGTGCCCCTCGACATGCTACCACTACCCGTCCACCTGTCCTTCATGCGCGACCACTACTGGGTGGGCATGAAGGCCAACTGGATCGTCCCCATCCACCACTCCGGTAGTCTGTGGCGTCTCGTGGATATCTACACCCAGCGAGAGATCACCCTTCCATCGTTGGATACCGCCGCCATCGAGCCTCACGGCCCGCCGGACTCTCCTGCCTACTACGCACGAGACGCGTCAAGCTTTTGGCTCGACCTCTATTTGCAGAAAGTTGTAATCTGCGAAGTGCCCACACCATCAGAAGACTACATGGATTACAAGGTCATTGCCTTATTCAACATGGGATTAGTCTATCTGCAATCCGTCCGCCATACATGGTTATGGCTCATCATCAATCTTGTTGAGGCAACATTTCTGTCTCATGCTATAGTGCACGATGGCATCATTTACGCAGTCGACGCACAGATTGGCTACCTATACTGGTGGAATCTATCGTCGCGTAATTGTTCTATCTCATCTCATCTTTACCTTATGAATATGACTGCCTGTTCATTTGTTACAAATTTAGAATACATAGCATGTCAATAACCACATCATTGCTATATGTCCCTCTCATTTCCTAGATTTTTATGACCACACATGTTATTAATAGAGTTGATATGAGAACAATTGGCATCTAATGATTGTTAGAATACATATTATGAGCATAACATCATGATTGCTATATGTTACTCTCGTTTACAAGATTTTTATAACAACGCATGTTATTGCTTAGAGTTGATATGAGAACAGTAGTAGTAAGTGCTATGGTAGAATATGAGTAGGCGTTGTCATAGCTGTTTTCCTCTCATTGTTACATGATGTTTGAACCATGACATATTGCTAGAATATGAAAGCCATTGGCTTATTTTTTATAACTTGGGGTATTATTATGACCATGACATTGCAATTCTCTGTCTATGATATGTGTCACTGTTATAATAATCTTAATTCCAGACATACTCTGAACATGATTGTTTAATTTTGTCCTTCTGGTCTCCAATTTGAATTGTTGCAGCAGACTCAATTGCTATGGCCTACATGATTACAGGACCTGGAATCATACCAGCCGATGGGTGGTGGTTTATCGCTCGTTCGGTGACGGCGGTCATTTGATGCTCATTCGCACGTACCAAATTGACCAAACCATTACATCAAACCACATGCAGTACAATGCGTGGGGCGTTCATGACATTGATGGCTATGGCTGCTTCATGTTCGAGAAAGATCCCAGCTCCGTTGGGCCAGGTGTATTCAACTGGAGGCGGGTTTACAGCCTCGGCAACCACTCCTTGTTCCTCAGGCTCAATTATCCGATCATCCAACTAATCATCGATCATATCATCGGCGATGATTATCGTGCTATGCAACTTCCATTCGCGAGGGGGGACTGTGTTTACACATCATACCATGGGTTTCATGAATCACCATATCCAGAGATTCGTCGATAGCTTGTTGCCAGATAATCTTCATTGTATGAAAGGCATCAAGCTTCCATGCGATGGATGGCTTTTGCAAACCCGACATGTGGCGATGTGGTTCATGCCAACAGCAAATATGCACAACTTGATTCGTGCTGATATGACTGAGCCATGTATTCTGCTGTTGTAGCACGACCCTCTTTTGTTGGTTATTATGTACTGTTGTTAGTTTGAAGCACTCCTCTGGTTTGAAGGATAGATACCTTCCTGGGATCAGGTGCATCCTAACTCACCTGCATAAGATGTACTGATAATGATGATGGAGATGCTGTGCAGAAGCCACACACACACACACACACACACACACACACACACACACACACACACACACATATATATATATATATATATATATCAGTTAGGCTTCAAGTGCGTACTTGTTAGTTAAACCTATGTATAAATTGTGACACTAAATATGACTAGTAAGTAGTATAGTAGCAGTACTAGTATACGTTAGTCAAATTATTCATCATGTCCACACATTGAATTGACGTGACAACACGCTGCACGTGAGGTGACACAAGAATCCCGGCGGCGTGTTCGGGTATTCTGGACTTCAGATTTGGAGTACCACTTATCTGTCGAAATCTTTCATCATTCACTTAAAACAGTCGATTGATCAGACATTGAGTACCATATAATTGGAATTACCGATGCAAGTCGAAGAAGGATTGGCCGGTTCTGACGGCTGGCGTCAAGTTCGATCCCACGGATCAAGAGCTGATTGAGCACCTTGAGGCCAAAGTGAATGTTGACAGCGCGAGATTTCAGTCTCTCATCGATTTGTTCATACCAACCATCGATAGCGAGCACGGCATATGCTACACCCAACCTGAGAAACTTCCAGGTAAGACACCGATTGGCCGTCTACTTGCACAAACATACTCCTTTGTTTATAGCTCTATTTTTCTTTTTAAACGCAGACCTCGTGAAGCAATTACAATTTGACAGTTAATAAAAAGTGAATCAAGTGATTGCAACATGCCAAAGATGTTATGAAAATGCCAACTACGTACACTAAAACCTGTATTCCACAATACTGCAGGTATCACACTGAGTGGCCTAAGGAAGCATTTCTTCCAGCGCAATTCCAGGGCATTCAAAAGGGGCACGTGGATGCGTTGCAAGATACAGTCGGAGTGTGGCATGCACGCGATGTGGCACAAGACCGACAATACCTTGCCGGTGATGGTCAACGGCTGGCAGACGGGCAGCAAAAAAGGTTCTGGTGCTGCACACCAACAAGAACTTCGACCAGCAGAGGACCAACTGGGTGATGCACCAGTACCACCTCGGGCACTTGGAGCAAGAGAAGGAGCGGGAGTTGGTCCTCTGCAAGATTTTCTACCAAACGAACACTAGGGCCAGGACTAAAAAGATTATAAGTTAGTTTGGTATTGGTAGTTGTACTACCTTGTCGTCCGCAAGTTGGTATTGTTGTTAACGATATTTTGGTATGAACTTGCATTTGCTTCCAACCATTGTGCCGAGGGTCGACGTCGATATAAAGTTGAATCATTTGTTTCGAAACGAATTTTCAGGCACCTAATTTTATTTGATGGGTAGCATAAGACCTGCCGTTCGAATTCCCAGTTCTCCAATTTTTTTGACATAAGTACATGCACTTATTATCATGATGAAAAAACAATATCCCTGCTGCATCCCAGTTATCAGTCTATACTTGCGGAATTCTCTCGTTTATTGAGCATGTATATTGTTTTTTCAGGTCGAGCAAGTTTCAACTTGGCTGTAGATTGCCCAGGGTTGGTTTTGTTTTTAACAGGCCCATCCCATGACGACAACGGGGAACAAAGATCCAGCAGGTATCTATTGGCCTCTGGCCTGCCAGCGTTAGTTATATTTTGTCTTACAACATCCACAGTCAGTTTTTTTACTGAATCAAACACACAGCCCAGTTCTATTTTCCTCTTGAAACGCATGTCCTACATCCGTTTTCTAATCTCTACCTATAGTTTTACTAGTTCATATACACGTATCATTACATTGAAAACACATAAAAATCCCTTTTCATATTTACATACTAATTTTTGTTGTTTTTTCCCACCCAGCGCCGATTTTTTACATTGGTTTTCCCTTAAACCAACTCAATTGTCCCACATCTTATTTGCTTACAAAAACAAAACAATTTTTTTGGCAAATCAATAAGTTCTTTAAAAAATGTTTATCATTTCGGGATTACAACAGTTCGAACTCCACCAAGATATGCAAAATAAGGTTGAACTTTTTGACCGTGGTCCTGGGCAGAAAATGGGCTGTAATCAATTACTTAAGAATTAGCAAATAGCCTGCAAATTATAAAAATAGCAAATGGGCTTTATGTTGTCTGCCGCAGATTTGGAGGCTGACTTGTGGGCCTACTAAGTTCATGCGTACACAAGGTTTCTCAAAAAAGAAAGTTAGTCCACAATCGACCATACCAGCGTCAGACCGTTAGATGTCAATCTAACGGCAATCGTGCTTCTTCAGTCTCTGATTCCTGCCCAAGCGGCCCAAACCAGCGCCGTTGAAACCGCCTGCTCCCACCTCCGTGGCCGGCTGTGTGCTGGGCAGGCCTCACGGCCCCATCATACTCACATCCCTGGCTTGTCTATCCCTCTACTCACCCACACCTCCTGTTATTTTCCGGCGACGACAGCCGAACCAGTCAACCCTCATACTCTGCACCGCGTGGGCAGCCTCTGTCGTGTCTTCCCTGGCTCTGTGTCATTCCCTTCATAGGCCTCGCCGTTGTCCACCGCCCTGGTGCTCTCAGCGCAGCATGGTCAACGATGTCCATCCAACGGCCGTAGTGCTTCTTCAACCTCTGGTCTAGTCTTCTTGCTCTAGCCGCCCAAAGCAGCGCCTGTCGTGCCACATGCTCCTGCCTCCCATGGCCGGCTGTGTTGCCGCGGAGGCCTCACCGCCCCCATACTACTCCCACCACTAGCCAGGCCATCCCTCCACTCACCCACTCCCCCTGTTATTCTACTGCGACGGCAGCCTCACACCGCAGCCGAACCAGTGAACCCTCATACTCCTCTCCGCGTGGGCATCCACTGCCGCGTCTTCCCCGGCTCCGCGTCGTCCCCTTCCTAGGCCTCGCCGTGGTGCTCTCGGCGCGGCGTGCTCAATGTGGTCAACGACCAACTTCCATCAGAAGAGTACTGTACATGGAGAGGCTGACCGCTGGGTCCACTACAGCCGCAAGGAAGTGCCTCCTTATTACGCGAAAAATAATTATTCCTCCACTTGACAGCAGGGACCCACCGGACGGGCCACTAGTATTTTGCGAAATAAAACGTTTCCCCTGACTGCTGGGACCCACCGGACGGGCCATCGTATTTTTGCGAAAAAACGTTTCCCATGACTGCTAGGACCCACCGGACGGGCCACCGTATTTCGCGAAAAACAAGTTCCCCCCGCTATCAGCTCGGACCCACCGGAAGTGCCTCCTTATTACGCACAAAAAATGAATAACCCCCTGCTAGCTGGGACCCATCTTGGTGGGAGGCTGACTTGTGGGCCTACTAAGTTGACTGGGACGGAGGCCTTTGTCAACTTTAGTCAATATATGAACGATTCTAGCTCCAGTGACCGTTTGATGTCCATCCAACGGCCGTAGTGGTTCTTCAACCTCTAGTCTTCTTGCTCCATCCGCCCAAAGCAGCGCCGGTCGTGCCGCCTGCTCCTGCCGCCCGTGGCTGGCTGTGATCTCGCGGAGGCCTTACTGCCCCCTACTACTCCCACCGCTGGCCTGGCCATCCCTCTAGGCACGTACACCCCCTGTTATTCTGCGGCGACGGCAGCCTCACACTGCAGGCAAACGAGTGAACCCTCATATTCCTCTACGCATGGGCATCCACTACCGCGTCTTCCCCGGCTCCGCGTCGTCCCCTTCCTAGGCCTCGCCGTTGTCCATCGCCCTGGTGCTCTCGGCGCGGCGTGGTCAACATGGTCAAGGAACGGCTTCCATCGGACGTGGACTGTACGTGGAGAGGCTGACAGCTGGGTCCATGGTCGCAGCAAGGAAGTGCCTCCTTATAACGCGCAAAATCATTATTCCTCCACCTGACAGCAGGGACCCACCGGACGGGCCACCGTATTTCGCGAAAAAAATGTTTACCCCTGACTGCTGGGACCCACCAACTACATCTTCGCACGCAAGGAAGTGCGTCCGGGCAAAAAAAAAATTGCCCCCCTGCCTGCTGGGACCCACCAGCTACATCTTCGCACGCAAGGAAGTGCCTCACAGTCGGGACCCACCTGGTCGAAGCGTACGTAGCGTTGTCATTCTGGTCGCGAATGTGTACGTACATACTGGTCGATGTAGAGGCGCGCACGTGTCGTAGTAGAGGCGTGCACGTAGCATGTACACGTACGTACAGCGGCCAGTGTGCAAGAAAGAAAATACGGCCATGTATGTGTAGATACAGGCGGGGTCTCGAACGCCTACTCGCGCATACGTACGGCCAGGGCTCGTGTACATGGCTGGGTCAGAACGGAGAAACAATGTTGTCGTCGTGTTCATGGGGAGCCAACCGGCTGGGGCAGAACGGAATGCATCGTGGTGTTCATCGGGAGGGCTTGGACGGAACAGGTGATGGAAACGAGGCCTGGCATACCGCAAAACGGAGGGAACGGCCTTGTGTTCGACCGGCCACGTTCGAAACGGGATCCTGTTCATCGGGAGGGTGCAGCGTACCGCCAAAGCGGAGGAAATGGACCTCCCTACGGTCGAAACGGGGTCCTGTTGATTGGGAGGGTGTGGCGTACCACAAAATGCATTTAAACGGACTTGTGTTGGAGCGCCACGGTTGAAAGCAGGGGTCCTGTTCATCGAGAGGGGTGTGGCGTACCGCAAAACGGGACTCCACGGGATACTGTTCGTCTCCACCGTCGACCTCCTCCAGCCTCCACGGGCTACTGTTCATCCATCGTCGACCTCCTCCGGCCTCCACCTGCGACTGTTCATCCACGGGCTCATGTTCATCCAGCCTCCACCATGCGCTACTCCACCGGCTACTGTTCAACCACCCTTCTCCACGGGCTCCTGTTCAACCACCCCTCCACGGGCTACTGTTCATTCACCCCTCCATCGTCTACTGTTCATCCAGCCCTCCACGGGGTCGTCCTGTTTATCCAGCCCTCCACGGGGTCCTGTTCATCCAGCCCCAACCGGTTCGATCGATTGGGGTCCTGTTCATCCAGAGGCAACGCCACGGGTCATGTTCATCCACTCCCACCGCTCACTGTTCATCCAAACCCCCCATAGCGCTCAATCGCTCATCCAGAGAGGCAGCATCGATCGGCTTCAGTTAGCAGCAGTAGCGAAGGAATCGCTCGATCGGGTTCAGTTAACAGCCATCGATCGATCGCTCGGGTTCAGTAATGCGTAGCCTGCAATGCAATCGCTCAGGTTCAGTTAGAGCCCAACGCCTCGCTCGGGTTCAGTTAGAGCCAACGCCTCGCACACACGCGCGTATGTGTATGAGAGAAACGCGCATCGCTCGGCCCCTGACCACCCACCGTAACTGGGAACTCCCCGAAATTTTCCTCGCCCTCGCTTCTACCATGGTTTTTTCCGGCATGGACGGCCCAAAGAATGTCATGCAGCTGCGTCTCCGGCCCGCCCAGGACGAAAAGCCCATTTTCTGTCATGATTTTTTGTCATAGAAGTAGAAGCCCACAACATCTATAATGATACCGAGTTTTGTCATAGTTATCGTCATAGAAGTGTCATATGTATGACAGAAAAAAAATTCATTCGGCCCAAAATGTCACGGATGTGTCTTTTTTTTGTAGTGGGGATGCTATGTTTGATGAAAATGATATTTTTAGTCCCCCAAGTTTTGATGAGAATATTTATTATGATGAAAGCATGCCTCCTATTTATGATGATTATATTGATAAAAGTGGGTTTGGAAGAGTGTCAACTTTAGGAAGTAATGGTCCCACTATTTTGGAGGATGTTGATTATTATTATGATAATTATGAAAGTGGAGGATTTGGAGAGGTCATGACTTTATTTAGTGATGAATCCACTATTTCTGAAGAGGTTCCAATTGATTATGAGAATAAAGTTGCTATCTATGATGATTATTGTGATGCCACGTATGCTATAAAAAATAAAAATAACCATGAAACTTGTCATCATGATTTTAGTTTTCAATTGGATTATGCCTCGCATGATAGTTATTTTGTTGAGTTTGCTCCCACTATTATTCATGAGAAGAAATTTGCTTATCAGGAGAGTAATAAAAATTCTATGCAAGTAGATCATGAAAAGAATGGTTTAGGTCCTGGTTATATTGTTGAATTCATTCATCATGCTACTGAAAATTGTTATGAGGGAGGAATATATGCTTTTAGGAATTGCAATAATATCAAGTTTCCTCTCTATGTGCTTAAAGTTTTAAAGTTATGCTTGTTTTGCCTTCCTATGCTAGTTGATTATCGTTCCCATAAATTGTTTGCTCACAAAATCCCTATGCATAGGAAGTGGGTTAGACTTAAATGTGATAGTCATATTCTTCATGATGCTCTCTTTATGTTTCAACTCTTATCTTTTATGTGAGCATCATTGAAATCATCATGCCTAGCTAGGGACGTTAAACGATAGCGCTTGTTGGGAGGCAACCCAACTTTATCTTTGTTATTTACTTTTTGCTCCTGTTTAGTAATAAATTTTTCATCTAGCCTCTGGATAAATGTGGTTTTATGTTTTCATTAGTGTTTGTGCCAAGTAGAACCTTTGGGAAGACTTGGGTGAAGTCTTTATGATTTTGCTGTAAAAAACAGAAACTTTAGCGCTCACGAGATTAGCTGACATTTTTTACAGAAGAGTGATTTTAGGTTGATTCTTTTTGCAGATGATTAGTAGACAAATTACTCAGGTCCATCAGTTTATTCCAGAATTTTTTGGAGTTCCATTAGTATACGTTTTATACATATTACTACAGACTTGTTCTGTTTTTGACAGATTCTGTTTTCATTGTGTTGTTTGCTTATTTTGATGAATCTATGAGTAGTATCGGAGGGTATGAACCATAGAGAAGTTGTAATACAGTAGGTTTAAGACCAATATAAATAAATAATGAGTTCATTACATTACCTTAAAGTGGTGGTTTGTTTTCTTTTACTAACGGAGCTTACGAGTTTTTACATTAAGTTTTGTGTGGTTGAAGTTTTCAAGTTTTGGGTAAAGATTCGATGGACTATGGAATAAGGAGTGGTAAGAGCCTAAGATTGGGGATTAACAAGGCACCCCAAGGTAATATTCAAGGACAACTAAGGGCCTAAGCTTGGGGATGCCCCGGAAGGCATCCCCTCTTTCGTCTTCGTTCATCGGTAACTTTACTTGGAGCTATATTTTTATTTACCAGATGATATGTCTTTTGCTTGGAGAGTCAATTTATTTTGTTAGTATTTGCTTGCTTTTATTTAGAATAAAGTATTGCATCTATATTTTCAATAAAAATGTCAAGGATAGCCTTTACCATGCTTATTTTGCAAGTATACATGTTGCTGTTTCAAAACAGAAAGTTTACCGCTGTTGCAAAAAGTCCCTAGAAAATTTAGAGAGTGATATAATGTTGAATATTTTTAAATAATGAGCTCTGATAAATCTTCTACAGCGTAGTATTTTTCTCATAATTTTTGGTGTTAGGGAAGTATGATGAATCTTGCATTCTTTACAGACTATACTGTTTTGGCAAATTGCTGTTATGTTTGCATTGTTTGCATATGCTTGCTTGTTTAATGATTCTATTTGAGGATAGGAGTATTAAATATGCAGAGACATTTAGTA
Organism: Aegilops bicornis; assembly: GCA_021605145.1. Classification (NCBI taxonomy): domain Eukaryota; kingdom Viridiplantae; phylum Streptophyta; class Magnoliopsida; order Poales; family Poaceae; genus Aegilops; species Aegilops bicornis. The sequence goes on along the minus strand of CM038673.1, from coordinate 63,500,942 downwards.
TGCAATGTTGAATAATAATTTTAGTAATTTTTTACAGTAGAAAATGATAAGGTTTTTGCATTGTTTTATACTAACTTATTTCACGAGTTCTTGTTGAGTTTTGTGTGGATGAAGTTTTTGAGATTTAGGGAAACCGTGATATAAAAGGAATTAAGGAGACACAAAAGCTTAAGCTTGGGGATGCCCAAGGCACCCCAAGATAATAATTCAAGAAGTCTCAAGCATCCAAGCTTGGGGATGCCCCGGTAGGCATCCCACCTTTCTTCTTCAACAATTATCGGTTAGTATCGGTTGAACCTAAGTTTTTGCTTCTTCACATGAGTTGTGCTATCCTTGCAATGCCATTTTATTTTGATTTGCTTTATGTTTGAATAAAATACCAAGATCTGAAATTCTTAAATGAGAGAGAGTCTTCACATAGTTACATAATTATTTAACTACTTATTGATCTTCACTTATATCTTGTTGGAGTAGTTTGTCATTTACTCGTGTGCTTCACTTATATCCTATGAGTAAATGGTTGAATGGGTTGAATGTCATAAATCTGAAATTATATATGTCTCATTTGCTTATCCCATGGGGAGTAATGACTTCACATCTAATAAGTAGAGGTAGTAAATTTATTGAAGGTTAGCAAGCATTGTATTGGTCACTTGAACAATTCATGAAAGAATATTGAAGGAAGAGAGATTTCACATATAAATATACTATCTTGGACATCTTCTATAATTGTGAGCACTCATTAGGTATGACATGCTAAAGAGTTGATGTTGGACAAGGAAGACATCGTAATGGGTTATGTTTTCTCACATCTCAGTTAAAGTATATTGTCATGGATCATTCAAACATGTTGAGCTTGCCTTTCCCCCTCATGCTAGCCGAAATTCCTTGCACCAAGTAGAGATACTACTTGTGCTTCCAATATCCTTAAACCCAGTTTTTGCCATGAGTTTCCACCATACCTACCTATATGCGATATTTACCTGAGGTTCCAAGTAAATTTGCATGTGCCAAACTCTAAACCTTCAAATAATAATCTGTTTTGTATGCCCGAATCGCTCATGTAGCGACTAGGGGCTGTCAGTATCTTCCATGCTAGGTGAGTTATTCTCAAGATGAGTGGACTCCGCTCATCATTCACGAGAAAAATGGCTGGTAACCGGGATGCCCAGTCCGATCAAAAAGATCAAAATCAAATCAAAAATACTTGCAAACAAAACTCCCCCAGGACTGTTGTTGGTATGGACGGTACCCCATTGTTTCGGATGGCCGTGGAGTGTGATTGTTGGTGGAGGGGGAGTAAAATCTTTACCATTCTATTTGGGAACCGCCTATAATGTATGTTGTATGGAAGATATTGGGAACTCTTGGTTGTTATGTTGACAATGAGATCATACCTCTCAAAATTATTTATCTCCATTTCAAAATCGATCTCTGGCACCTCTGCAAATCCCTGCTTCCCTCTGCGAAGGGCCTATCTTTTACTTTTATGCAAGAGTCAAGGTGATCTTCACCTTTCCCTCTTTCATTTTATCCTTTGGCAAGCACCTCGTGTTGGAAACATCCTGATATATATATATATCCAATTGGATGTAAGTTAGCATGAACTATTATTGTTGACATCACCCAAAGGTGAATACGTTGGGAGGCGAAATTGTAAGCCCCTATCTTTCTCAGTGTCCGATTAAAACTCCATAACCATAAATATTGCGTGAGTGTTAGCAATTATAGAAGACTATATGATAGTTGAGTATGTGGAGTTTGCTAATTCAAAGCTCTGACATAGACCCTTCCTGAAAATAAGATGAATTGCAATTGTTTGATGATTGAGAATGAAGTTCGCTAGTTTTCAAGAAATTTTATGGTCTATGCTTTAGCATGTGAATATCTTGTTACTTGATCATGAAAAGTTTTATGAGATGAACTACTGTTATGACATATAATCATGCTAGAAAAGGTGATTGAAATTATCATTGGTCCAACTTGTGCACCTACTAGCATTCACACTTCATAAATTCTTTCTTTCATCATTTACATACTCGAGGACGAGCATGAATTAAGCTTGGGGATGCTGATACGTCTCCAACGTATCTATAATTTATGAAGCATTCATGCGATTATATTATCTGTTTTGTATGTTTATGGACTTTATTATACACTTTTATATTATTTTTGGGACTAATATATTAACCGGAGGCCCAGCCCATATTGTTGTTTTCTTGCCTATTTCAGTGTTTTGAAGAAAAGGAATATCAAACAGAGTCCAAACGGAATGAAACCTTCAGGAGTGTTATTTTTGGAACGGATGTGATCCAGGAGACTTGGAATTGAAGTCAAGGAAGCTTCAAGGTGGCCACGAAGGTGGGGGGCGCACCCCCTCCTACTGGGCGCGCCCCCTATCTCGTGGGTTCCTCGAGCGTCCCCCGACCGACTTCTTTCACCTATACAAGTCACAATACCCGAAAAACACAGAGAACAACGATAGATCAGGAGTTCCGCCACCGCAAGCCTTTGTTGTTGGTGCAGCGGGCTCGAGCACTCGACGGCGATCACCGGAGACAAGACCAGAGAGGAGGAGGAAGAACACAAAGAGTTTGCCGGCGCACAAACACCCCCCGCACGAACGGGATTTTCTGGTTTTTCTCCTTGAGCTCGAACTCGATCTCCTCAGCGATTACGCAGGGGTGGAGTGGGTTTTATGCCCGCGAGCTCCGACATGCCGGGCCACGCTCGAACGTGCCCACCTGCCACTCGCCACGCCCCGCAGCACTCTGGCTCGCGTGCTCCGATCGCACCCGAACGCGATCGGCGCGGCCACGCTGCGCACCCAACTCGGTCCACTCCCCCCCTAAGACCCGCGCAGCCACACGCACACATGCGCTGACCCGCACACACACACGCACACCTACACCTGGATGCGCACGCACGCACCCAGGCTCGCTCCGGCTCGAGCCCGACACGTCCACCACACGCACGCACGCGCTTGCCATGCCCGAAGCCTGGCCGAGGCTTATTTGCCCTACATTTCTCCCCCTAAGCCGAGGCTCAGAGAAGACCATTGTCCCCGACGTCGACGTCCGCCACCAGTGCCCGCTCCTGCGCCGGCGCCCTCCGCAGCTCCGGGCAATCGCCCTTGAAATGGCCGCGCTCGCCGCACTTGTAGCAGCGGCCACGCTTGTTTCCGCCATCCCGCGTCGCCACACTGCGCGCGTCGTCGTCGTCCCGAGCTCCCCCTTGACGCTGCTCCCGTGCGCGCCACTGCGCCGCCGTGTACAGAAGCTGCCCGTCCGCCCGCTCGCCGCTGCTCTGCCCACGACGCCGCACCCGCTCATCGAATGCACGCAGCCGCCCGAGCGCCTCGTCATACGTCAACTCCTCCAGAGCGCAGAACTGTTCGATGCCAGCGACGGCGGGGAAGAGATGGTCCGGCACGGTGTCCAGGAGCTTCTTCACCAACTCCGTCTCGCCGAGCGTCTCCCCCAGGCCCGCAAACCGTGCCGCCATGCCCGCAAGCCGCCCGGCGTATGCGTCCAGGGACTCGTCATCGTCCATCTTGAGCCGATCCAGCTCGCCGTGCAGCGTCTCCCTCCTCGCCGCGCGCACCCGCTCGGCACCAACGAAGCGTACCTTCAGAGAGTCCCATACCTCTCTGGCGGTGGCTTTCGTCGCCACCGAGAGCAGCACATCCTCTGGAAGCCCCGACAGGAGCATCGCCCTCGCCGTCTTGCACTTTTTGGAGTTCACCACCGCATCGGCCACTAGCGCCATCGCCTCCCACAGCGTGTGGGCATCAAGGATCGCCTGTGCCTTGATCGCCCACACGGTGTAGCCGTCCGGCGCGAGCACCGGCATCCCCAAGGACACGGTTACGCCCGCGCTCCCTCCGCCGTGTGGAACCAGAGCCATCACCGGCGATCTCCGTCACCTCGCTCCCTCACCTCGCTCCCTCACCTCGCTCCCTCACCTCGCTCCCTCACCTCGCTCTGATACCAAATGTTGGCGCAGCAGGCTCGAGCACTCGACGGTGATCACCGGAGACAAGACCAGAGAGGAGGAGGAAGAACACCGAGAGTTTGCCGGTGCACGAACACCCCCCGCACGAACGAGATTTTCTGGTTTTTCTCCTCGAGCTCGAACTCGAGCTCCTCAGCTATAACACAGGGGTGGAGTGGGTTTTATGCCCACGAGCTCCGACATGCCGGGCCACGCTCGAACGTGCCCACCTGCCACTCGCCACGCCCCGCAGCGCTCTGGCTCGCGCGCTCCGATCGCGCCCGAACGCGATCACCGCGGCCATGCTGCGCACCCGACTCGGTTCACTCCCCCCAAACCTTGCTAAGACCCGCGCAGCCATGCGCACACACGCGTTGACCCGCACACACACACGCACACCTACACCTAGACGCGCACGCACGCACCCAGGCTCGCTCCGGCTCGAGCCCGACACGTCCACCGCGCGCATGCATGCGCTCGCCGTGCCCGAAGCCTGGCCGAGGCTTATTTGCCCTACATTTGTAGCCACTAAAAACCAATCGGGACCCTGTTCCGGCACCCTGCCGGACGGGGGATCCCTCACCGGTGGCCATCTTCATCATCCGGCGCTCTCCATGACGAGGAGGGAGTAGTTCACCCTCGGGGCTGAGGGTATGTACCAGTAGCTATGTGTTTGATCTCTCTCTCTCTCTCTCTCTCTCTCTCTCTCTCTCTCTCTCTCTCGTGTTCTCTCTATGGAACGATCTTGATGTATCGCGAGCTTTGCTATTATAGTTGGATCTTATGATATTTCTCCCCCCTCTATTCTCTTGTGATGAATTGAGTTTTCCCTTTGAAGTTATCTTATCGGATTGAGTCTTTAAGGATTTGAGAACACTTGATGTATGTCTTGTCGTGCTTATCTGTGGTGACAATGGGATATTCACGTGATTCACTTGATGTATGTTTTGGTGATCAACTTGCGAACTCAGTGACCTTGTGAACTTATGCATAGGGGTTGGCACACGTTTTCGTCTTGACTCTCCGGTAGAAACTTTGGGGCACTCTTTGAAGTACTTTGTGTTGGTTGAATAGATGAATCTGAGATTGTATGATGCAAATTGTATAATCATGCCCACGGATACTTGAGGTGACAATGGAGTATCTAGGTGACATTAGGGTTTTGGTTGATTTGTGTCTTAAGGTGTTATTCTAGTATGAACTCTATGATAGATCGAACGGAAAGAATAGCTTCATGTTATTTTACTACGGACTCTTGAATAGATAGATCAAAAAGGATAACTTTGAGGTGGCTTCGTACCTACCATAATCTCTTCGTTTGTTCTCCGCTATTAGTGACTTTGGAGTGACTCTTTGTTGCATGTTGAGGGATAGTTATATGATCTAATTATGTTATTATTGTTGAGAGAACTTGCACTAGTGAAAGTATGAACCTTAGGCCTTGTTTCCTACCATTGCAATACCGTTTGTGCTCACTTTTATCATTAGTTACCTTGCTGTTTTTATAATTTCAGATTACAAATACTCATATCTACCATCCATATTGCACTTGTATCACCATCTCTTCGCTGAACTAGTGCACCTATACAATTTACCATTGTATTGGGTGTGTTGGGGACACAAGAGACTCTTTGTTATTTGGTTGCGGGGTTGCTTGAGAGAGACCATCTTCATCCTACGCCTCCTACGGATTGATAAACCTTAGGTCATCCACTTGAGGGAAATTTTCTACTGTCCTACAAACCTCTGCACTTGGAGGCCCAACAACGTCTACAAGAAGAAGGTTTTGTAGTACACATCACGCCCCCTCCACAGTTTTCTCCCTCGGTCATATTTTCGGAGTGCTAAGGCGAAGCCCTGTGGATATAGCACCACCACCATCGTCACCATGCCGTCGTGCTTTTAGAACTCATCCACTACTTCGTCATCTTGTTGGATCAAGAAGGAGAAGACGTCAGCTAGCTGAACGTGTGCTGAACGAGAAGGTGGTGTACGTTCCGTACTCGACCAATTGGATCGCGAAGAAGTTCGACTACATCAACCTCATTAACAAACGCTTCCTCTTACGGTCTACGAGGGTATGTAGACACACTCTCCCTCTCGTTTCTATGCATCTCCATGGATATATCGTGCATGTGCGTAGAATCTTTTGTTTTCCATGCAACGTTTCCCAACATAACTACCCATCAATTTGGCTATCAATCTTTGCACACTCAATCATGAAAGCTACATACCAACCACTATATTAAATGGCATGGGCGATAATGAGTCACCTTGTCTTAATCCTTTCTTTGTTTGGAAGTTGTGTCCAGCATCAACATTGACTTTAATGGCAACACTCTCTCCAGAAACGAAGCTATGGATCAGAGCGCGTCACTCTGCAGAGAAACCTTTCATTCTAAAAGTCTTTTGGAGAAAGACCACTTAACTTTATCATACGCCTTTTCCAAGTCTTTGAGTATTACCCCATTCAACTTTTTCTGATGCAGTTCGTGGACTGTTTCATGAAGGATTACAACACCATATAGGATGTTTCTACCCTACATGAACGCAATCTAGGAGGTGCGAACCACATGATCAGCCACTAAGTTTAGTCTAATAATCGCAACTTTCATGAAAATTTTAAAACTAACATTAAGGAGGAAGATAGGTCTATATTTTTGTATCCTTATAGCCTCATTAGCCTTATGTAATAAAATTATCTCATCAATGTTTAGGGATAAAAAATTCTAGTTGTCCAGCATGGAAGTGGCCAAACAAGACTAGGAGGTCCGGTTTTATAACCTCCCAAAAGTTATGATAGAACTCAGCTGGAACACCGTCCGGACCAGGGACCTTGTTGTGTTCCATTAGTAAAACCATCTTCTTTACCTCCTCCTAAGAGTAGGGAGCTGTTAGAAGGTTATTTTCCTCAATAGCAACCTGGGGAATGTCGTCTATTTGGGACTCTTCCATCGAGAAGTTACCCTCTTCTGGAGCTCCAAACAGATTTTTATAATAATTAGTAATGTAAGATTTAAGTTGGTCACGACCTTCAGCCGTACCCTCCTCTTGACTAATGTTAGAAGTTTGTTTTGATGTCTACCTTTGGCTACACCATGGAAGTATCTAGCTAGTATTCGAATCCCCTTTGAGGATAAATTGAGATTTTGAATGCTGGTACCATTTGAGCTCCTCTTCTCTCAAATCAAGCTAGTTGTGCATTCGATTGACTCTCTCACATTGCGGTCGAACCTCTGCCAAGGCTTCTAAATCATCAATAATAGACGTGAGATGAATCTTTTCTTTTTTGAGAATACCCACAGTATGCCTAGCCAAACCACCAAGGAATTTACGTAGTGCATGTATTTTATTATTCCATTTGTGTATTGGAGTAAGCCGGCCGACAGGTTTCTCCCACACCTCCTTGACCATATAATGAAAGCCATCATGGAGCAGCCAACCAAGTTTGAACTTGAACCTATGTCTACTCTGTGGTCATGGAAAACTTGTGGTTAGGAGGATGGGGCATGGTCTGGTAGAGCCTCGACATGAGGTAATACACGCATGAAAACCATAGGGAGTTTAGATCCCCATTTGGTATCCATCAACACGCGATCTAATTTCTCATATGTAGATTCATGGAGACTGTTTGCCCAAGGGAACTGTCTTCCTATCATGGAAACCTCGCATATAAGGACTATCAATAACGACATTGAATAGGAAAGGCAAATGTTTATCAAACCTACTACGACTTTTCTCGTTTGGGAATCTTAGTAAATTAAAATCACCCCTATCAGAATATGATGGGGATTATCTTTCACCAGATTAACCAATTCACAAAGAAAGTCGGCCTGGAATTCATCATGGGCAGCACCATACATGATGACAAGGGTCCATGTGAAGTTGTCAGCCTGGTTGCAGATATGGAGTTTAATATGGTACTCACCATCCGAACTAGCCAACACATCCATAGTCCATGTATTCACACCAAGTAATATGTCCCTAGAACGGCCCCTAGGCGAATGTGAGATCCAAATGAAGTCTATGTCGCCAGAAAGAAGGTTAAGGAGACTTACCGAGAAATCACGTCTACCCGTTTCTGAGATAGCAAAAAATCTCTAAATTATGCTCCCTATTACAATCTGCAATGAATAAATGTTTAGCCAAATCACCAAGACCTCTGCTATATAAAACATGCCATTCATTAGGAAACAATTGGATATTTAGACATCTTGCCCTCTTAGAGGACTTTTTACCTTTTTCGAACAAGAGGCTTTAGATTTACATCCGGATGTTGTAAGTTCATGCAATAAACTAAGCCCAGGTTCATCCAAGCCTACGTACGAAACCTCTCCCACTACTTGAGCTAGGAGCTAACCATCTATTGTGGCATGCAACCCCTCCTCATATAGATGAGAGAGAATATGATTGCCAGATACCAATGGAGTAACCTTTAACCGGTCATACGCCATATGTCGCAAAACATTAGTCTTTTGATGTTGTTGGGGAGGGAGTTTCTACTCCACCCTCATCTCCTCTGCCGACAGTTAAGCTCGCGTGACATCCCTGCTCAGTGGTGACTCCCTCTCGCCGGAGTAGCCGTCATACGGTTGCCGATGATGGGAGGATGGATACGGACGAGGAATCCTTAGCCAAGGCAATGCGTCATAAGTCAGAACATAACCTCAACAATGCAGGTATGTCACCATCCAAATCCTTTTTATCTTTCTCTGCTTCTACAATTGCTTCAGCCTTAATGATGTTGGTGTTAGTATAGGTAGAAATAAGAAGGAAGCGTGTTCCTACCTGATGTCGGAATATGAGATGAAGGATTTGGGTCAAGCCATGTTCTGCCTAGGTCTGCGACTTGAACATTTCCTTGATGGAATTCTAGTGCACCAATCAACCTACACCCAGAAGGTGTTGGAAAGATTTAGATTTGGCAAGGCATATCCTTGTAAGACCCAGATGATCAATGATTAATAAAGAAAGCTCTAAGCCTACTTCGGTGTAAATTACTTTCTTTTACCTATGCGTGATCGACTATATACACCTATGACACTCCCACTCCGCACCCCTTGGACTGGACTCGCCGACAGAGGTTGCAGAACACGAACGTCGGAGGATGCACATTTGCATGTATGCCGGAACATCAGTGGGTCTATTCTCACTGAACACACATTACCGGAAGGCCTAGAATAAATCAAGGAAAACGTGATCATCAGTGTCAAGTGTAGGGTGTCAAGTTTAGGACTTAAACCTTGGTGGGCATCTAAATGAGAATTAGCAAAATGTACATTTATGTATTATCATCATGGAATTATTTTAATGTGCATGGTTTGCTATTTTGTAATAGTTAAAAATTTCCCCTCTTTGCACCTTTTTGAATAAAGGTAATTGCTTTGGTCGTATGAATCATAGAAATGATGTTACGAAGCACCCGAATGATGTTGGTTATGCTGGTGGTCACGTGATGAACACGTTCATGCGACCTAACATAATGACGGAATGCTTTGAAGAGGAGACGTACATATGATGATGATTTTTCCTAGCAAGTCAGCTTTTAAAATTTTGCTGCTTCATTCGTTGCTAATAACATGTGATTTGCAAATGGAGGAGGAGGAGGCTAGATTAAGAAGTACACCACTTCTATACCAAAAATATAAGACACTTTTTGCTTCAAATAGTACTCCTACATACTTTTATAGTTACACGATGATGTTGATTACTGTACGTATTACTCCTTGATTGTTTATCTTGTTCTTCGGTGCCTTAGAGCTCTTAAACATGAATATCGTACATACTTAGCTTTTTTTTTGACTATGAACAGTAGGAAAGGCTCCTACTGTGTGAATATATTTAAAAGAACAAGCTAAGCTATACAGGTTACATTTACATGGAGGGGGGCTGCCCCTTTGGAGCAGGGAGAGGGGGGAGAGGCTAAGCTAAAAGAGGAAAGCTAGGCAAATGAATTTACAAAATCCAGCACAAGAGGACTATAAGCCTATTTAACTCTGTGCTGAAGGAGCTCAAAGTCCTTAAGAAATCTACCAAGCCATGACTGGACAGAGGGGTCCACGACTCTAAAGTGCCTGTTGTTTCTCTCCTTCCAAAGGCTCCAAGCAGCAACCAGAATTTTTTCCATCAGCATGAATGTGTCTTGGTTGTCTTTTTTCTCGTGGATAGCTTGAAAGCAGTTGGAGAAAGGCTCCCAATCAAGATCAAGGTGCGCCCAACATTATGCACTGAATGTGCATGTGAAAATCATGTGATCCAGCGTTTCTTCAATGTTGAGTCCACAAAGGAGGCAGTCATGATCATCTCCGATGTTGTAGTGCCTCCTTTTTAACATGTTGCGAGTGTTGAGTCTGTCATTATAGAGGAGGCATCCAAAAACTTTAATTTTCATAGTACATTTGGATTTCCACAATCATGTGAAGACAGGGTGTGCTTGGATATCCCGAAAGAAGAACTTATAATAGTCCGTGGATTTGAACGAAGATTTGCCCCCAAGCATAGTGCCAAACATCCGAAGTTGCCATCGTGGGTTGAAAGTGTGTGGTGGCAACCTAGAGGTCACGGATCTCTACATGCGCCTGAGGTGTCAAGGCGAGGTGAAAAGCTTGCCCGCCTACAAACCATGTCCCAAGAGGCCAGCGAGTTGCATTTTTCACCTTGATCCGTTTCTTAATCCAAAGGCAGCGTCGTCTAATTTTGTCCAGCATCTCAATGAGTTTGGGAGGAAATTCTCAGAGTGCACATTGCGTAGATCAGCAAGGAGATAATTGCAGAGTTTAGCAAGGTCAACTTTCCTGCGTAGGACATCAGGGACAGTGTGGAGGATAGATTGCGTTCCACAGAGCTAACCAGGGGCATGAGGTCTTGAATTGTAGGGCGAGAGGTGCTGAGAGGGAGCCCAAGGAAGGTGAAAGGAAGCGTACCCACCGAGAACTCAAAGATGACCGCTAAACTAGCCGTAAGATCTTCATCCAGGTTGATAGGAATAAGCGTGGACTTCTGGAAGTTTATCTTGAGGCCAATTGAGTCAGCAGAGTCCACAAGAATTCCTTTGATGACCGCAACTTGGTGTGTGCATGCAGGCATGAGGAGGAGTGTGTCATCCGCGTATTGGATCATAGGATAGTCCATGTCACACGAGCTGGGGAAAGGCAACTGGATCAAACCAGTTCGATAGGCCTTATTTATGGCGAACTACAGCAGGTCGGCCGCCAGCACGAAGATCAACGGGGAGAGGGGATCCCCTTGTCAGGCACCCCGACGGCAGTGGAATTGTCGGCCAGGTACCCCATTTAATAGAATTGAAGATCGTCCTAAGGAGAAAATGCATCTGATCCAAGAGAGCAATTTATCATTAAAACCCATGTGCTTCATAATGTTAATCATTGGCTTATGTTCAATAGTATCAAATGCTTTGGCAAAGTACTTGAGGAGAACAATTTGCCTTTTAGAGGCCTGGCATTGGTGAATGTATTGAAACGACCAGGCGAGGCAGTCTTGGATTAATCTCCCTTTAATGAATACATATTGGTTTGGATGGACAATCTTGAGGATGACACGTTGCAACCTATTGGCTAGGAGCTTGGTGATGAGTTTAAGGCAGTAGTTGAGCAACGTGATCGGGCGGTAGTCATTAACAGTCACAGGAGATCTATTTTTTGGAATGAGGGTGATGAGGCCATCATTGATGCTTTGCAAGTTAAGTGTGCCCTCATGGAATTGATCACAAAGAGTGTAGAAGTCCTTTTTGATGATGGGCCAACAAGCTTTGAGGAAGAGCGTGCTAAACCCATCAGGACCAGGGGCTCGATCAGTAGGCATCTCCAAAATAACCTTATCAATTTCCTCAGTGGTGAACGGAGAGGTGACATGATCGAGGTTCCAGTAGGGCGGATCAAGTTGGGTAGGTCAAATCTCATGTTGATGGGAGTGGAAGTACCCAGTCGCTCAGTATATGCCTGGAAAAGGAGGGCCTCTTTGCCCGTGTGATCATCAACAAAAAGCCCATCAGTGGTCTGTAGGTTGGTGATATTATTTTTGCGATATCTCTCCGTGGCCACAGCTTGAAAAAATTTAGTGTTCTCATCTCCAAACTTGACCTAGTGAATAGTGCACCATTTTTTCCAATATTGCTTTTGATAGTCCAAAAGCCGCAAAAGGTGTTTCTTGAAGATTATTCTGAATTTGCATTCAGGGGTCGTCAAAAGCCTGATGTTTTCAAGTTCATCAATATGTGCTAAGGCTTGATTGGAGTTTTCAATGGCGATGGTAAGTCGTGAGATGTTTTTGCTCCAAACCTTAAGGGTATGACGAAGGGCCTTGAATTTTTTGCATAGGATGGTGGCCGCATTGGTAGCATGAACTGATTTATTCCAAACCGATCCACCCAGTTCCATGAAGCCTGGGTGGAGAAGCTAGTAGGATTCAAAGCAAAACAGTTTGGTCCGAGGTATTTTTGTTTCAATGCTAACCACACACGGCATATGATCTGAGACCGGCTTGCAAAGGGGTTTAACCAGGGTATTGGGATACGTGTGAGTCCAGTTGAGCAAGGTGAAGAACCAGTCTAGCTGCTTGAGGAGGGGGTCTTGCTGCATGTTACTCCAAGTATAGGCTCTCCCTTTGAGTGGAAATTCAACAAGATTGTTTTCTCTGATGATATCATTAAAGGTGGCCATATCATTAGGATCTCCCCCGGGCTTGTTACGTTTTTCTGGACCCTGAATATAATTAAAATCCACAAGGAGGAGGCAATCATCAATTGTTTGGAGGTCAAGATCATAAAGCCATGAAGTGTAGTTGTCACGTTCAGGACCAATACAGGGGCCATATATGTTATACAGAGTCCAAGACTGGGCCGAGAGGGTGCTGGTGAAACATACATCTAACACAAAATCTTCAGAAAGAATAACATCTCCAGAAAATAAAGAACTATTCCAAGCAGTGAGAATTGCACCAAAGGCCCATCGAGAGGGAACAAAAGAAAACTTATCAAAGTGCTTAGGGCAACAAGTCTTAATGAAAGTAAGATCGATAGACGTTTTTTTCGTTTCCTGAAGACAAAAGATTGAACATCCACTGGTAGAGATCGCATTCGACAGAGCTAATAGTTTTTTATCTGAATTAAGCCCATGGACATTCCAGCACAACACGTTCCAAATGCGCAAAAGGGGCATGGAGAAAGAAGGGATTAGGCCGAAGAAGTGGGCTCCTCTCCAGCGGGAACCACTGGCTCTGATGCATCTGCAGGTTGAACAACAGCAATATCTTCAGACAGGAGCATAGCCTCAGACACCTCCTGAGGAGGGATTGTGCAATGTTGCACTCCAATGGCCTGCAGGGGAGGGATCGGAGTAGAAGGTGGAATCTCAGGTCCAACAGAAGAAGAGCTCTGAACCCTAGAAGGGATCAACCTTGGCTTGACCTTGGAGACATTAGAGCGCGTCTCGGCAAGGGAGGGGACTCTGAATCCATCATACCTGGTATATATAGTGCTGCGACGAACTTCAGTAACCAGCAGAGGGGCGTGGGCCTTGGAGCGACGCCTACGAGCATTAGAGGGCCCAGAAACAGCAGAAAGAACTTGGGCCAGGCCTAATTCAGAGGTCGGCTCATTCTCATGACCAGAAGAAAAATTGGGCCCAAAGTTTGAATTGGTGGATGGCGCCAAAGAAAAACCCTAACTTGCAACTGAGTCAGTGGGTGGCAATGTAGAAACATGATCATCCACCAAGGTTGGAGTAGGGTGCAAAACAAAGAGCTCGTCGGATTGAGCAACAATATCTCCCAACCTTGAAGTATTAGAAAATTCTTGCATGGGTTCAGAAATAGGGCCCTCCAACAAAAGTTGGCTCTTGATGACCCACAAGTGTAGGGGATCTATCGTAGTCCTTTTGATAAGTAAGAGTGTCGAACCCAATGAGGAGGAGAAGGAAATGACAAGCAGTTTTCAGTAAGGTTTTCTCTGCAAGCACTGAAATTGTAGGTAGCAGATAGTTTTGTGATAAGATAAATTGTAACGAGTAACAAGCAATGAAAGTAAATAAAGTGCAGCTAGGTGGCCCAATCCTTTTTGTAGCAAAGGACAAGCCTGGACAATTTATTATAATGAGAAAAGAGCTCCCGAGGACACATGGGAATTATCGTCAAGCTAGTTTCATCACGCTCATATGATTCGCGTTCGGTACTTTGATAATTTGATATGTGGGTGGACCGGTGCTTGGGTACTGCCCTTACTTGGACAAGCATCCCACTTATGATTAAACCCTATTGCAAGCATCCGCAACTACAAAAGAAGTATTAAGGTCAACCTAACCACAACATTAGACATATGGATCCAAATCAGCCCGTAACGAAGCAACGCATAAACTAGGGTTTAAGCTTCTGTCACTCTAGCAACCCATCATCTACTTATTACTTCCCAATGCCTTCCTCTAGGCCCGAATATTGGTGAAGTGTCATGTAGTCGACTTCGGATAACACCACTAGAGGAAAGACAACATACATCTCATCAAAATATCAAACAAATACCAAATTCACATGACTACTAATAGCAAGACTTCACCCATGTCCTCAGGAACAAACGTAACTACTCACAAAGCATATTCATGTTAGTAATAATATGCATTAAGGATCTGAACATATGATCTTCCAGCAAGTAAACCAATTAGCATCAACTACAAGGAGTAATCAACACTACTAGCAACCCACAGGTACCAATTTGTGATTTTGATACAGGATTGGATACAAGAGATGAACTAGAGTTTTGAGAGGAGATGGTGCTGGTGAAGATGTTGATTGAGATTGACCCCCTCTCGATAAGAGGACCATTGGTGATGACGATGGTGATGATTTCCCCCTCCCTGAGGGAAGTTTCCCCAGTAGAACAGCTCTGCCGGAGCTCTAGATTGGTTCCACCAAGGTTCCGCCTCGTGGCGGCGGAGTTTTGTCCCGTAAGCTTCCTTGTGATTTTTTCCAGGACGAAAGACCTCATATAGAAGAAGATGGGCACCGGAGGACCACCAAGGGGCCCAGGAGACAGGGGCGCGCCCAGTATGGGTGGGGCCGCCCCCCACCCTCCTGGCTAGGGTGAGGGCCCCCTCTTGTGCTTTCTTCGCTCAATAATTCTTATTAATTCCAAAACTAACTTTCGTGGAGTATCATGATTTTTGGAGCTGTGCAGATGTACCGACCAGACCTCAAACAGTCTGATCTCTGTGCATCAGTGTCATCCCTAGATCAGTAATGCTGACACGCACAGTACTCGAAGGATTTATAACAGAGTAGCAATCACACACTTATTACATCGAATGTCTCAAAAGAGAACTTTTTACAATAATATGGCTTATGGCAATCTAATAACGATAACAGCGGAAGGCTTGGAAGATAAGTGAGTCCATCAACTCCAACGGCATCATTGAGTATAGAACCACGACCTATAGGCACCTTACTCGTCGTCTGAAAAGTCTGCAACATGAACAGCCCGAAACGGGTCAGCACATGGAATATGCTGGCAATGTAACACATAGAGAGTAATGAAAGAATAAAGCTATACTACATGCATATATGGCTGGTGGAAAGCTCTTTGGTTACAGTTTTTGCATAAAGCCAATTTTTCCCTACTACAAAGGAATAAATTTTATTTAACTATCATGGTGGTTGTTAAACATTGAGAGTGTAGAGACCCTCTCAATCCCAATTAAACGTCATCATTAAAACCCAACAATATTAATTAAAGTAACATGATGAGATTCACATGATAATCCAAGTACTAGATACTCAAAACGTCCATAACCAGGGACACGACTAACCATGATTAGTTTATACACTCTGTAGAGGTTTGCGCACTTTTCCCCACAAGACTCGATCTCCTCCGTTGGGATTCTCGCACTACATGGTGTTTGAGAAAACGGATGACTGAGACATAGTCTTTCAGAAGCGCTAGCACCTTATGATCGGGTAGACCGTTACACCTACTTTCCCCTACATCTGCTAGTCTACCACTGTAAGAGTTCCCATGACTTAATCAACTATGCTAGAGCCCATAGTAGCGTGTGGCTGCACACGGAAGTTTCTAGCATGAATAATCTCATGATCCCTTTGAGACTGGGTGGCGGTCCATAAAGAAAACAGGCAATCCCTGGAATACCCAGGTGCCTCAATCCACCTAGATGTGTATTAGAGTTGCCACCTTAAATAAACCATTAAATAAACAATCTCACATCTGTCATGGATACACTCACCCAATCCACGTGTACTAGCATAGCATGGCATAATAAGCAAACGTAGAGTAACTCCCAAGGGTTTGATAATAAAATAGGTAATAGGTACTACCTCATCTACTTCCCAAAACCCACATATTAATCAAATCCTAATCATGCAATTGTTTGAGGATTGATCTAATGCAATAAAACTGGGTAGTAAAGAGGTATGATGAAAGTGTTACTTGCCTTGCTAATGATCCGTGAAACCTAGAGATTCGAAGTAGCAAGCGGCGCACTCCGGGTACTCTATCGCAAACAAACAAGCATACAATAAGTACTCATCTAATGTACGGGTAAAACTCAAATAAGAGATCTAACTAGAAAGTTCAACTTAAGAACTCTGGTTTGCAAAAAGAATCAAATCAAACGAAGCAACGAAAGTCAAACGGCGAAAGAAACAAGCTTCGTTTACTAATCTGGACCTAATCAAATTTTACAGTACCAAAAACTTGTTTGCTTTGGTTAAACGGAAAGAGGGTTTCGAGACGAAACTCCAGGCACTTGAATCGCGTGATTCCATAAACAAGCGAAAAGATAAACTAAAACGAAAAACAGATCGGAAATCGCGATCAAAAATAATCACCGAAAATCCGAGAAAAAGAAAAACTGACGAACAGGCTAACGAACGAACGTTTGCTGTCTGCGGCTAAACGACGAATACCGTTCGTCAAAACTAACGTACGGACGAACGAAAAACCGGCGGAAAAACCGAACGGTTTTCTCGAGGAAAACCGCCGGCGGCGAGGCGGCAGCTACCTCCGGCGAGGGGGCGGCGGGGTTCAGCGGTGTCGGCAGCGGCGGCGTCATCCGGGGCGGCGGCGACGTTTGGCATCGGCGGCGGCAAAGTGCGCGCGCGATCCGGGCGATAAGCAAAGCGGCGGCGGCTTAGGGTTAGGGTTCGGGCGCGGGGCGGGCTGGTGGCTCGGGTGGGCTCGGGCGGCGCGTTATAAAGGCCCGGCTGGGCGGAGTCCTGGCCGAACACGGCCCAATGTCGGTTTCGTTTATTTTTTTTAAACATTACGCGCAGAAAAACAAATAAAAGAACTACTAAACGGACTCCAAAAATCCTGAAATAAATTTTCCCCGACTTCTAAAATCAAGCCGGTTTAGATGAACATTTATTTGGGGCCTAAATGAAATTTTGGAAAACACGCATTTTTCTAAATTCAAATAAAATAGCAATAAACTCCAAAATAAAATCTTATTTGATTTTATTATCAAATCCTCAATATTTCTTTATTTTGGGAAAGTCATTTTATTCCCTCTCTCATATTTTCATAGTAGAAATAATTGAAGATAAAATAAATAAAATCAAATGATAATATTTTCAAAATTTGAGAAAACTCAAATATGAAAATAGCGAAATTCCCAACTCTCTCCGTGGGTCCTTGAGTTGCGTGAAATTTCTAGGATCAACCAAAATGCAATAAAATATGATATGCAATGATGATCTATGTATAACATTCCAAATTGAAAATTTGGGATGTTACAAACCTACCCCCCTTAAGATGAATCTCGCCCTCGAGATTCGGGTGGGCTAGAAAATAGGTGAGGGTGGTCCTTCAGCAGATCTTCCTCTCGCTCCCAGGTGGCTTCATCCTCGGTGTGGTGGCTCCACTGAACTTTGCAAAACTTGATAACCTTGTTGCGGGTGACTCGGCTGGCATATTCGAGAATCTTGACTGGTTTCTCCTCATAGGTCAAATCACTATCCAACTGAATTGCTTCCAGCGGCACTGTATCTCTCAGCGGTATATCAGCCATCTCTGCGTGGCACTTCTTCAACTGGGAAACATGGAACACGTCGTGAACTCCTAACAATCCTTCGGGCAATTCCAATTTGTAAGCAACTTCTCCCATTCGCTCCAGAACTTTGTAAGGTCCCACAAAACGTGGCGCTAACTTTCCCTTAACACCAAAGCGCTTAACTCCCCGAAGTGGAGATACATGAAGATAAACTCTGTCCCCGACTTCGTAAACTGTCTCCTGACGCTTAGAATCTGCATAGCTCTTCCGCCTGGATTGGGCTACCTTGAGCCTATCGCGAATCAACTTCACCTTCTGTTCAGACTCTTTAATCAAATCTGGTCCAAACAACTGACAGTCTCCAACTTCATCCCACGATAATGGGGTCCTGCACCTCCTTCCGTACAAAGCTTCGAAAGGGGCCATCTTTAGGCTGGATTGATAACTGTTGTTGTAGGAGAACTCTGCATATGGCAAATTATCGTCCCAACTAGGTCCATAACCTAGCGCACAAGCTCTCAGCATATCCTCCAAAATCTGATTGACTCTCTCAGTCTGTCCATCTGTCTGCGGGTGAAAAGTTGTACTGAACTCTAGCCTAGTACCCAAGGTTTCGTGCAACTGATTCCAGAACTTTGAGGTAAACTGAGTTCCTCTATCTGATACAATGCTCCTCGGAACTCCATGCAGACATACGATCTGGTCATGTAGATCTTTGCCAACTTAGCACTGGTGTAAGTGGTCTTCACTGGGATGAAATGTGCTACCTTCGTCAAACGATCGACTACAACCCAAATCAAGTCGTAGCCTGAATGAGTCCTGGGCAATCCCGTGATAAAATCCATGCCTAACTTATCCCACTTCCATTCGGGTATCGGCAATGGCTGTAACAATCCTGCCCGGCTTTTGATGCTCTGCCTTCACTATCTGACAGACATCACATACTGCTACATACTCCGCTATATCCTTCTTCATTCCGGTCCACCAGAAAGTATCCTTCAAATCCAAATACATCTTGGTATTTCCTGGGTGAATCGAATATGGCGAATCATGGGCCTCCTGTAGAAACAACTTCCTGATCTCCGGGTCATTGGGCACATAGACGTTGTCCTCAAACCATAGGGCATCGTGCTCATCCTCATGAAATCCTTTAGCTTTTCCTTTGCTCATCTTCTCCTTTATAGAGGCAATCTCCTTGTCGGTCTTCTGAGCTTCTCTGATCTTATCCATCAAAGTAGACTGAATCTCCAATGCTGCTACATAGCCTCTCGGAACTATCTCCAAACATAGTTCGCGAAGGTCCTCGGCTAACTCCTTTCGTAACTCTCTGGTCATGAGTGTGTTGACATGGCTCCTACGGCTAAACACATCGGCTACTACGTTAGCCTTTCCGGGGTGATAATATAATCTCATATCGTAATCCTTGATGAGTTCCAACCATCTCCTTTGCCTGAGATTCAACTCCTTCTGCGTGAAAATGTACTTCAAACTCTTGTGATCCGGGTACACCTCACAATGGTTTCCAATGAGAAAGTGTCTCCATGTCTTCAATGCATGCACTACGGCTGCTAACTCCAAATCATGTGTGGCGTAATTCAGCTCATGAGGCTTAAGCTGTCGAGAAGCATATGAAACAACTCTTCCCTCCTGCATAAGAACTGCTCCAAGTCCTCGACATGAAGCATCGCAATACACCTCATAATCCTTGCGCTGATCTGGCAAAATCAACACTGGTGATGTAACCAAACATTTCTTCAACTCCTGGAAACTGGCCTCACATTCCTCGGTCCATTTGAACTTCGTATCCTTCTTTAACAACTCTGTCATAGGCTTCGCAATCTTCGAGAAATTCTCAATGAATCTCCGGTAGTATCCTGCCAGCCCAAGAAAACTCCGGATCTCTCCAATTGTTGTTGGTGCTACCCAATTTGTTACAGTGACAACCTTCGTGGGATCTACTGCTATTCCTTCTCCGGATATAACATGTCCGAGGAATCCAACTTCTTTCAACCAAAACTCACATTTGCTGAACTTGGCATATAACTGATGTTCTCTGAGCTTCTCTAGTACCAAACGCAAATGCTCCTTATGCTCTTCCTCATTCTTCGAGTAAACCAAAATATCATCAATGAACACCACAACGAATTTATCCAAAACTCCATAAACACATTGTTCATCATGTTCATGAAATACGCAGGTGCGTTAGTCAGACCAAATGACATAACGGTATACTCATATAGCCCGTACCTGGTGATAAAAGCTGTCTTAGGTATATCCTGCTCTCGAATCTTCAACTGATGGTATCCTGGTCGCACATCGATCTTGGAAAATACCTTAGCTCCTTGCAATTGGTCAAACAAATCATTGATCATCGGCAGTGGGTACTTGTTCTTGATGGTCACTTCATTTAGTCCTCGATAATCAACAACCATCATCAAGGATCCATCATTCTTCTCCACTAGAAGCACTGGTGATCCCCAAGGTGAGGAACTTGGGATAATATAGCCTTTATCCAATAACTCCTTAATTTGCTTCTTAATTTCCTCCAAATCTTGTGCGGGCATCCGGTACGGTCTCTTAGATATCGGCCCTGTGCCTGGCAAAAGCTCAATCAAAAACTCAATGACTCTATCCGGTGGCATGCCTGGCAACTCTTCGGGGAATACATCAGGGAAATCCTTCACCACTGGTACTTCCTCCTGCACAACTCCTGTTAAGGAATTTACTTGTGTCCTCTTCGGCTCATGCCGTGATACATACTTGATCCTTCTTCATTCTGGGGTGGTAAGCAAAATCGACTTACTGGCGCAATCGATGTTTCCTCCATACATCGACAGCCAATCCATACCCAGAATTACATCCAAACCTTGTGATTCCAAAATGATTAAATCCGAGGGGAGAACATGCCTACCTATACTCAATGGCACTTGAAAACATCCTCGACTGGCCATATACTCTGCTCCTAGTGAGCTTACTAACATAGGTGTTCTAAGAACCTTGGTGGGCAGTTTATACTTATCCACAAATCCCCTTGATATGTATGAATGTGATGCACCAGTATCAAAAAGAATGATTGTAGTAAATGACTTAACCAAAAACTTACCAATTACTGCATCTGGCTGGGCTTCAACCTCCTCCACATTAACGTGGTTCACCTGTCGCCTGTTGAAAAGATTCGACTTCTTTCCTGAGCTCCCATTGCCATTTCCATTCTGGGCTTCAGGACATTCATTGGCATAATGTCCAGTCTTCTGGCACTTATAGCAAGTGACTAGGTCTCTCTTGGCTGGGGTTGACGGGTTGGTACGGTTCTGGCCATTGCTTCCTCCATTCCCGTTACCATTCTTGGGGCCATTATGGTTGTGCGAGCTACCTCCTCCATGGGTATGCTGGAAATGTCCTCCCGATTTCGGGGTAAAACGTGGCTTCTGTTGAGCTCCAGAATTGTATTTCCCTTGTCCATACTTCCTCTTGTGGTTCACAATCTGCTGCTGCTTCCCTTCAATCATAAGAGCACGATCTACCAACTCCTGATAGTTGTTGAAAGTTGCTACCATCAACTGCATGCTCAGCTCATCATTCAGTCCTTCCAGAAACTTCTCCTGCTTAGCTGCATCCGTAGCAACGTCATCTGGGGCATAACGTGCTAGCAAACTAAAGTCATCCACATACTGGCCAACTCTCCGTCCTCCTTGTCGCAAGTTGCGAAACTCACGCTTCTTCATGGCCATAGCTCCTGCTAAAACATGGGCAGTACGGAAAGCCTGCTGAAACCGATCCCATGTGACAGTGTCGATAGGATAAGTGGCTGTGAAATTCTCCCACCATGATGCTACGGGTCCTTCCAGCTGATGTGCAGCAAAACGCACCCTCTCCGCATCTGGGCATCCTGCAGTGGTTAACTCCCTTGCTGTCTTGCGGAGCCAATCATCTGCAACAATCGGCTCGGTGCTACTGGAGAACATCGATGGACTTAGCCTAAGAAAATGGGTTAAATGATCAACAGGTGGTGGTGGTGGAGGGTTGTTGTTGTTGTTCCCCTGATTCTGATTCTGGACTAGCAACTGCATCAACACATTCTCCTGCTGGATCAACTGAGTGAGCTCCGGTGGGAAAGCAAATCCATTGTCACGTCTTGGAGGCATCTGAGGGTTTAGAAAAGATGAGAAAATAGAGTAGAAAGAGGTCTAGAGAGAAAACACTACCCATATGCACATGAGACAAATGCAAAAAAAATCACTTCATTCAATCAAACAAGGGCATACAACGGTCTAACTGGCGTTACAAAAGTGCTCGGGCTATACTAGATACATGGGGGAATACTACTACTGTTATGGTGGTCGACTAGAAAAACTGCTCCGATGAAGATTCCATGATATCTGATCCAGCTTCATCAACGTAGTCATCATCGCTATCATCTGGGTCCGAGTCGGTGTCGTCGATGATGATGTAGTTCTCTGGACAAGTGCAATCATCTTCTCCTCCAGTTGCGGGAAATCCCATGAACACTCTTAGCTTCTTCTTCAGATCATCATTCTTCTCCACTAGTGTTGCTATTTCCTCCTCATATCAATCGCGTGTAGACTTGAGTTCTTCCTCCAGCTCAGTGATCTTGGTCATAGCCTTCTTCAGTTCTAACATGCCTGCGCACATCTGGTTCTCCTGGCGTCGAATGTGCTGGTTTAACTCCTGGATGAAAGCTGCAACTGATCTATCCTTCCCTGTACTGATCATCTCCCATTGCTCATCTTGGCGCCCACAAATATGGTAGATTCTATCCTTGAGATCCTTGTGGTAAACTTCCCCAATGCGTCCCATTGTGATGTGGGCTACCATGCTCTTTCCTAGACTCCAGGTTGGTGCATCAAAGGAAAACTCTATGGGCTCAGTGACGGGCATGAACGTCCTTCCTAGAACTTGAACTTGAACCGTCCAACACTCCTCTTCAGGTAAAGTGGCGTTGTAGGTCCTGGTGAAGCTTGGTACTCCGATGTTCAGGTACCCAGTGACTTCCTTCAAGTGACGTCCAAAGGGTGTATCTTCATCCGGTTGCGTGAACTTGTTCCTTGCATCCACCATCCTAAAAGAGTAGAAAAGATGAGGAGTCAGAAATGAGAAGAGAGAGTAGTGATCTAGGGCTTTAGCTTAGTGGTCGTGTCCTACAGTGAGCGTGTTCTCTGATACCATCTTGTAGCGACCAGACCTCAAACAGTCTGATCTCTGTGCATCAGTGTCATCCCTGGATCAAGAATCTTGACACGCATACGACTCGAAGGATTTATAACAGAGTAGCAATCACACACTTATTACATCGAATGTCTCAAAAGAGAACTTATTACAATAATATGGCTTAAGGCCATCTAATAATGATAACAGCGGAAGGCTTGGAAGATAAGTGAGTCCATCAACTCCAACGGCATCACTGAGTATAGAACCACGACCTAAAGGCACCTTACTCGTCGTCTGAAAAGTCTGCAACATGAACGTTGCAGCCCGAAACGGGTCAGCACATGGAATATGCTGGCAATGTAACACATAGAGAGTAATGAAAGAATAAAGCTATACTACATGCATATATGGCTGGTGGAAAGCTCTATGGTTACAGTTTTTGCATAAAGCCAATTTTTCCCTACTACAAAGGAATAAATTATATTTAACTATCATGGTGGTTGTTAAACATTGAGAGTGTAGACACCCTCTCAATCCCAATTAAACATCATCATTAAAACCCAACAATATTAATTAAAGTAACATGATGAGATTCACATGATAATCCAAGTACTAGATACTCAAAACGTCCATAACCGGGGACACGGCTAACCATGATTAGTTTATACACTTTGCAGAGGTTTGCGCACTTTTCCCCACAAGACTCGATCTCCTCCGTTGGGATTCTCGCACTACATGGTGTTTGAGAAAACGGATGACCGAGACATAGTCTTTCAGAAGCGCTAGCACCTTATGATCGGGTAGACCGTTACACCTACTTTCCCCTATGTCTGGTAGTCTACCACTGTAAGAGTTCACACGACTTAATAAACTATGCTAGAGGCCATAGTAGCTTCTGGCTGCACACAGCAGTTTCTAGCATGAATAATCTCATGATCCTTTTGAGCCTGGGTGGCGGTCCATAAAGAAAACAGGCAATCCCTGGAATACCCAGGTGCCTCAATCCACCCAGATGTGTATTTGAGTTGCCACCTTAAATAAACCATTAATTAAACAATCTCACATCTGTCATGGATACACTCACCCAATCCACGTCTACTAGCATAGCATGGCATAATAAGCAAACGTAGAGTAACTCCCAAGGGTTTGATAATAAAACAGGTAATAGGTACTACCTCATCTACTTCCCAAACCCACATATTAATCAAATCCTAATCATGCAATGTTTGAGGATTGATCTAATGCAATAAAACTGGGTAGTAAAGAGGTATGATCAAAGTGTTACTTGCCTTGTTGATGATCCGTGAAACCTAGAGATTCGAAGTAGCAAGCGGCGCACTCCGGGTACTCTATCGCAAACAAACAAGCATACAATAAGTACTCATCTAATGCACGGGTAAAACTCAAATAAGAGATCTAACCAGAAAGTTCAACTTAAGAACTCCGGTTTGCAAAAAGAATCAAATCAAACGAAGCAACGAAAGTCAAACGGCGAAAGAAACAAGCTTCGTTTACTAATCTGGACCTAAGTAAAATTTTACAGTAGCAAAAATTTGTTTGAGTTGGTTAAACGAAAAGAGAAACTCTAGGCGCTTGAATCGCCTGATTCCGATAAACGAGCGAAAAGATAAACTAAAAGGAAAAACAGATCGGAAATCACGATCAAAATAATCGTGGAAAATCCGAGAAAAAGAAAAACTGATGAACAGGCTAACGAACGAACATTCGCTGTCTGCGGCTGAACAACAAAACCCGTTCGTTAAAACGAATGTACGGACGAACGTCCGCTAAATAAACTAAAACGAAAAAAAACAGATCTAGGTTTTTTTAAAAAAACCGAACGAAAAACCGGCGGAAAAACCGAACGGTTTTCTCGAGGAAAACCGCCTGCGGTGAGGCGACAGCTACCTCCGGCGAGGGGGCGGCGGGGTCCGGCAGGGTCGGCGGCGGCGGCGGCGTCTGGGCGGCGGCGGCGGTGGCGTCGTGGCAAGCGGCGGCGCGGCGTCGGCGGCGGCGGCGTGCAGCGGCGGCGGCGGCTTAGGGTTAGGGTTTGGGCGCGGGGCAGGCTGGTGGCACGGGAGGGCTTGGGCGGCGCATTATAAAGGCCCGGCCAGGCGGAGTCCTGGACGAACACGGCCCAAAGTCGGTTTCGTGTTTTTTAAACATTACGCGCAGAAAAACAAATAAAAGAAATACTAAACGGACCCCAAAAATTCCGAAATAAATTTTCTCCGACTTATAAAATCAAGCTGGTTTAGATGAACATTTATTTGGGGCCTAAATGCAATTTTGAAAACCGCGCATTTTTCCTAAATTCAAATAAAAAAGCAATAACTCCAAAATAAAATCTTATTTGATTTTATTATCAAATCCTCAATATTTCTTTGTTTTGGGAAAGTCATTTTATTCCCTCTCTCATATTTTCATAGTAGAAATAATTGAATATAAAATAAATAAAATCAAATGATCCTATTTTCGAAATTGAGAAAACTCAAATGTGAAAATATCAAAATTCCCAACTCTCTCCGTGGGTCCTTGAGTTGCGTGAAATTTCTAGGATCAAGCCAAAATGCAATAAAATATGATATGCAATGATGATCTATGTATAACATTCCAAATTGAAAATTCGGGATGTTACAGTAGAATAGTTTCCAATATTTGCTCCTTTTCCAGCCAGAATTCCAGCTGCCGACATTCCCCCTCTTCATAGTAAACCTTATAAAATAAGAGAGAATAGCCATAAGTATTGAGATATAATGTGTAATAACAGGCCATAATGCAATAAATATTGAAATAAAAGCATGATGCAAAATGGACGTATCAACTCCCCCAAGCTTAGACCTTGCTTGTCCTCAAGCGGAAGCCGAAATCGAAAAATATGTCCACATGTTTAGAGATAGAGGTGTCGATAAAAATAAAATACGGACATGAGGGCATCATGATCATTCTTATAACAACAACATATGTAGATTTTGTCATATGATTTCTTATGCTCAAGTAATAATCTATTCACAATGTCAAGTATGGAACATAAACTTCATTGGGAACTAACAAACTATAATCTCAGTCATTGAAGCAATCATAACGTCAGAAAGAGTCAAGAATAGAGCTTTTCAGCAAGTCCACATACTCAACTATCATATAGTCTTCTACAATTGCTAACACTCACGCAATACTTATGGTTATGAAGTGTTAATCGGACACTGAGAAAGATAGGGGCTTATATATTGCCTCCCAACATTTTACCTCAAGGGTAATGTCAACAATAATAGTTCATGCTAACAAACATCCAATTGGATATATGTATCAGGATCTTTCCAACACGAGGTGCTTGCCAAAGGATAAAATGAAAAAGGGAAAGGTGAAGATCACCTTGACTCTTGCATAAAGTAAAAGACATAAAGTAGAAGATAGGCCCTTCGCAGAGGGAAGCAGAGGTTGTCGTGCGCTTTTAGGGTTGGATTCACAAAATCTTAATACGAAAGAACGTCACTTTATATTGCCACTTGTACATGGACCTTTATTATGCAGTCTGTCGCTTTTATTGCTTCCATAACAAGATCGTATAAAGCTTATTTTCTCCGCACTAATAATTCATGCATATTTAGAGAGCAATTTTTATTGCCTGCACCGATGACAACTTACTTGAAGGATCTTACTCAATCCATAGGTAGATATGGTGGACTCTCATGGCAAAACTGGGTTTAAGGATATTTGGAAGCACAAGTAGTATATCTACTTGGTGCTAGAAATTTGGCTAGCATGAGGGGGAAAGGCAAGCTCAACATGTTAGGAAGATCCATGACAATATACTTTAACTAAGATGCGAGAAAACATAAACCATTACGTTGTCTTCCTTGTCCAATATCAACTCTTTAGCATGTCATACTTTAATGAGTGCTCACAATCATAAAAGATGTCCAAGATAGTGTATTTATATGTGAAAACCTCTCTTTCCTTATTACTTCCTATTAATTGCAACAATGACCAAAACTATGCTTGTCAACTCTCAACAACTTTTAAGCCTCATACTTTCTATGTGTGAAGTCATCACTATCCACAAGATCAATATGAACTCTTTTATTCTTTTTATATTCTTTCTATTTTTTCTCAAGATCATAACAATATATCAAAGCCCTTTGACTCAACACTAATCTTTATTATAGATAACTCACGGACTCGATTACATAGAGATCATAAAGCAAAACTCAAAACTAATTCATATCAAAACTTAAATCTACTAGATCAATATATTGCTAAAGGAATCGAACTAAGTAAAATGGTAAAGATAGGAGTCTGATGGTGATACGATACCGGGGCACCTCCCCCAAGCTTGGCAGTTGCCAATGGGAGTGCCCATACCCATGTGATTATGTCTCCTTCTTCAGAGTTGGTGTTGTGATCTTCTTTAAGATAATTCCCCTCAGGATACGAGTCTCCTCCTCGAGCTTATTGACTTGTTTCTTGAGGTTCATATTTTCCTTGCGGAGCTTGCCTGCTAGGGCTAAAGCTCCTTTTACCCAAGGGTGCTGCATAGCTTCTGGAGAACAATTGACACTCTTTTTCATATTTTCTTAAGAAAGAAATTTAGCATTGGAAGGGATGACCGAATTTGGAACAACCGAGCTCTATAGTTCCCCCATTGTGAATCCTGCTTGGAAGCGGGAGGTAACTTCTTGATCTTCCTCCATGGCATCTATCCTTTTCAAGTCGGCCTCCATCTCATCCTCCGTTGATGGTCCAAAGTGATAAGCATCGCTTTTTGCTCCTGCACCTAGTGTCTGGTGAGACACCCGACTCTCCCCGACTGACTCTTCAGAAGACATCTTGCTCTAAATCTGCAGCAGGAACAACTCGAAACAAAAACAAAAGATTTTTGCATGATACCGTGGTCAAAACTTTCGGGAGATTATATAATGAATTTTTACCAACCAAAATGCGTAACGTGCAAGAAAACGGAGTCCGGGGGACACATGAGGTGTCCACGAGACAGGGGGCGTGCCCAGGAAGGGTGGGCACGCCCTCCACCCTCGTGGAGGCCTCGTGTCCTTCCCGGACTACTTCTTTCTTTCCAAAATTCTTAAATATTCCAAAACGGATAAAAATTGCCATTAGAATTGTTTTGGAGTCGGTTTACTTACCGTATCACATACCTATTCCTTTTCGCAGTCTGAAACATTCTGGAATGTGTCCCTTATGTATTCCTCTGGGGTTACGGTTTCAATAATATTAGTTTCAGCATTAATAGGGTTACCTGAGATATAATGTTTGATACTTTTGACCGTTCACCACCCTCGGACTTGTGCCTTCGAAGTTGTTGATTTTTATGGCACCGGAATGATAGGTCTCCTCAATAACGTAAGGACCTTCCCATTTAGAGAGAAATTTTCCTGCAAAAAATCTTAAACGAGAGTTGAATAATAACACATAATCACCTACGTTAAACTCGCGCTTTTGTATCCTTTTGTCATGCCAGCGTTTAACTTTTTCTTTGAATAGCTTGGCATTTTCATAGGCTTGGGTTCTCCATTCATCAAGTGAGCTAATATCAAATAACCTCTTCTCACCGGCAAGTTTGAAGTCATAGTTGAGCTCTTTAATAGCCCAATATGCTTTATGTTCAAGTTCAAGAGGTAAGTGACATGCTTTTCCATAAACCATCTTATACGGAGACATACCCATAGCATTTTTATATGCAGTTCTATAGGCCCATAATGCATCGTCAAGTTTTTTGGACCAGTTCTTTCTAGATCTATTGACAGTCTTTTGCAAAATTAATTTGAGCTCTCTGTTGCTCAACTCTACTTGACCACTAGACTGTGGGTGATAAGGAGATGCGATTCTATGATTAACATCATACTTAGCAAGCATCTTACGGAAAGCACCATGAATAAAATGTGAACCACCATCAGTCATAAGATATCTAGGAACTCCAAACCTCGGAAAAATAACTTCTTTAAGCATCTTATTAGAGGTGTTATGATCAGCACTACTAGTTGGAATAGCTTCTACCTACTTAGTAACGTAATCAACAACAACTAAAATATGTGTGTAACCAGTAGAGGCTGGAAAAGGTCCCATATAATCAAAGCCCCAAACATCAAACGGTTCAATAACAAGAGGATAATTCATAGGCATTTCTTGACGTCTACTAATATTTCCAATTCTTTGACATTCATCACAAGACAAGACAAACTTACGAGCATCTTTGAAGAGAGTAGGCCAATAAAAACCGGATTACAGTACCTTATGTGCAGTTCTATCTCCCAAGGTGGTGTCCTCCATATGATTCAGAGTGACACTTGCGTAGGATATGTTCCTGTTCATGCTCAGGTACACAACGTCTAATAACACCATCTACTCCTTCTTTATAAAGGTGTGGGTCATCCCAGAAGTAATGTCTTAAATCACAAAAGAACTTTTTCTTTTGATGGTATGTGAAACTAGGTGGTATAGATTTAGCAACAATGTAATTAGCATAATCAGCATACCATGGAGCGGTATGAGAAGCATTAATGACTGCTAATTGTTCATCAGGAAAGCTATCATCAATAGGTAGTGGGTTATCAAGAACATTCTCTAGCCTAGACAAGTTGTCTGCAACGGGGTTCTCAGCTCCCTTTCTATCGATAATATGGAAATCAAATTCTTGAAGCAAGAGAACCCATCTAATAAGTCTAGGTTTAGCATCTTTCTTTTCCATAAGATATTTAATAGCAACATGATCTGTGTGAATAGTAACTTTAGAATCAACAATTTAAGGTCTGAACTTATCACAAGCAAATACAACTCCTAAGAATTCTTTTTCGGTAGTAGCATAATTTCTCTGGGCAGTATCAAGAGTCTTACTAGCATCTTTGGATAACATTCAATTTCTTATCAACTCTTTGCCCTAGAACAGCACCTACAAAGATAATCACTAGCATCACACATAATTTCAAAAGGTAAATTCCAATCAGTGGTTGAACAATAGGTGCGATAATCAAAGCTTTCTTAAGTATTTCAAATGCTTCTACACAATCATCATCAAAGACAAAAGGAATATATTTTTGCAATAAATTAGTCAGAGGCCTAGAGATTTTAGAAAAGTCCTTAATGAACCTCCTATAAAAACCGCCATGACCAAGGAAACTTCTTATACCTTTTATGTCCTTGGGACATGGCATCTTTTCAATAGCATCAACTTTAGCTTTATCAACTTCAATACCTCTCTCGGAAATCTTATGCCCCAAGACAATGCCTTCATTAACCATAAAGTGGCACTTTTCCCAATTCAACACGAGACTAGTGTATTCACATCTCTGCAAAACTCGATCAAGGTTGCTCAAGCAATCATCAAAAGAGGATCCATAGACTGAGAAGTCATCCATGAATACCTCACAAATCTTTTCACAAAAGTCAAAGAATATAGCCATCATGCATCTTTGAAAGGTAGCAGGTGCATTACATAAACCAAAAGGCATACGTCTATAAGCAAAAGTACCTAAAGGGCAAGTGAAAGTAGTTTATGATTGATCCATCGCTGACACAGGTATTTGAGAGAACCCAGAATAACCATCTAGAAAGCAGAAATGTGTGTGTTTGGATAGTCTTTCTAGCATTTGATCGATAAAAGGTAAAGGGTAATGATCTTTCTTAGTAGCTTTATTTAATTTATGGAAATCAATTACCATCCTATAACCTGTAATGATTCTTTATGGATCAATTCATCTTTATCATTAGGAACGACAGAATACCTCCCTTTTAGGAACACAATGGATGTGGCTTACCCAATCACTATCAGCAACGGGATAAATTATACCAGCCTCCAGGAGCTTTAGTATCTCATTTCTTACCACTTCTTTCATCTTAGGATTCAATCGTCGTTGAGGATCTCTAACTGGTTTGGCATCGTCCTCCAAATTAATTTTGTGTTGGCATAACGTGGGACTAATGCCCTTGAGATCATCCAGACTATATCCAATAGCAGCACGGTGCTTCTTCAGAGTTTTCAATAATCTTTCTTCTTCTTGCTCTGAAAGGTTAGCACTAATAATAACAGGATATATTTTCTTTTCATCAAGAGAAGCATACTTAAGATTATCAGGTAATGGTTTGAGTTCAAACACGGGATCACCCTTGGGTGGAGGGGGATCCCCTAGAATTTCAACGGGTAGGTTTTGTTTCAGGATAGGTTCCTGTTGAAGGAACACTTCATCTATTTCCCTTCTTTCCTTTATAAACATATCATTTTCATGGTCTAGCAAATATTGTTCTAACGGATCAGTAGGAGGCTCGGCAATAGAAGCAAGAGCAATAATTTCATCCTTACTAGGTGATTCTTTATCACGGTTGTCTACGAAATTTAGCAAAATTAAACTCATGAGTCATATCATCCAAGCCAATCGTAACAACATCCTTTTTGCAATCAATCTTAGCATTAATAGTGTTCAAGAAGGGTCTACCAAATATGATGGGACAAAAGTCATCTTGTGGGGAACCAAGAACATGAAAATCAGCAGGGTATTTGACCTTCCCACACAAGACTTCAACATCTCTAACAATCCCAAAAGGCTTAATAGTATCTCTATTGGCAAGCTTAATTGTAACATCAATATCTTCCAACTCAGCGGGTGTAATATCGAGCATAATTTCTTGATATAAGGAAAAAGGTATTGCACTAGCACTAGAACCCATATCACATAAGCCATGATAACAATGATCTCCTATTTTAACAGAAATAACAGGCATGCCCACTACAGGTCTATGTATTTTAGCATCTGGTTTAACAATATTAGCAGTTTCACCACAAAAGTAAATAACATGCCCATCTATATTATCATCCAAGAGATCTTTAACCATAGCAATACTAGGTTCAACCTTAATTTTCTCAGGAGGTGTATAAGTTCTAGTATTACTCTTACAAACAACAGTCGAAGTTTTAGCATGATCCCTTATCCTAACAGGAAAAGGAGGTTTCTCAAAATAAGTAGTAGGAACAGTAGGATCACTATAAGTGACAGTCTTTTCTTCAACTGTAATAGGTGTAACTACTTTTACTTCAATGGGAGGATTATATTTAAACCACTTCTCCATAGGGAGATCAAAGTGAGTAGCAAAAGATTCACAGAAAGAAGCTACTATCTCAGAGTCAAGTCCATATTTAGCACTAAATCCACGGAAAGCATCGGTATCCATAAAAGATTTAACACAATCAAACTTAGGTGTCATACCTGACCCCTTACCATCGTCGGAACCCCAATCTTCCGAGTTACGTTTAATTCTTTCCAATAAGTCCCATTTGAATTCAATAGTCTTCAGCATATAAGAACCAGCACAGGAAGTATTGAGCATGTTGCGATCATTGGGAGAAAGCCCAGCATAAAAATTTTGAATAATCATTTCTCTTGAGAGCTCATGATTGGCATGAATATAACATTGGCTTAAGCCTCCCCCAAGCTTGAGCTATGCTTTCTCCTTCACGAGGCTAGAAATTATATATGTAATTATGATCACGATGAACAAGATGCATAGGATAGAACTTCTGGTGAAATTCCAACTTCAATCGTTTATAATTCCAAGATCCCGTATCATCACATAGCCTATACCATGTCAATGCATCTCCCTCCAGAGATAAATGGAAGACCTTCCTTTTGACAACATCATCGGGAATACCTGCAAGCTTAAATAATCCACACACTTCATCCACAAAGACAAGGTGTAAACCGGGATGTAATGTTCCATCTCCTGCAAAGGGATTAGCTAGCAGTTTCTCTATCATACCCGAAGGAATCTCCAAGTAAATATTTTCAGTAGGTTCAGTAGGTTGAGGAGCAACTCTTTGCTCTTCTGGTCGGGGTGAAGATACCCCGAACAAGCCCCTCAAAGGATTAGTTTTCATAGTAACAAGTGACAGAAAATTTCAGCACACTATATAAATGTTTCCTTACCAAGTTCCACTCGCCAAAGGCGCTTCACTCCCTGGCAACGGCGCCAGAAAAGAGTATTGATGACCCACAAGTGTAGGGGGTCTATAGTAGTCCTTTTTATAAGTAAGAGTGTCGAACCCAACGAGGAGAAGAAGGAAATGACAAGCGGTTTTCAGTAAGGTTTTCTCTGCAAGCACTGAAATTGTAGGTAGCAGATAGTTTTGTGATAAGATAAATTGTAACGAGTAACAAGCAATGAAAGTAAATAAAGTGCAGCAAGGTGGCCCAATCCTTTTTGTAGCAAAGGACACGCCTAGACAATTTCTTATAATGAGAAAAGAGCTCCCGAGGACACATGGGAATTATCGTCAAGCTAGTTTCATCACGCTCATATGATTCACGTTCGGTACTTTGATAATTTGATATGTGGGTGGACTGGTGCTTGGGTACTGCCCTTACTTGGACAAGCATCCCACTTATGATTAACCCCTATTGCAAGCATCTGCAACTACAAAAGAAGTATTAAGGTAAACCTAACCACAACATTAGACATATGGATCCAAATCAGCCCCTAACGAAGCAACGCATAAACTAGGGTTTAAGCTTCTGTCACTCTAGCAACCCATCATCTACTTATTACTTCCCAATGCCTTCCTCTAGGCCCGAATAATGGTGAAGTGTCATGTAGTGACGTTAACATATCACCACTAGAGGAAAGACAACATACATCTCATCAAAATATCGAACGAATACCAAATTCACATGACTACTAATAGCAAGACTTCACCCATGTCCTCAGGAACAAACGTAACTACTCACAAAGCATATTCATGTTCATGATCAGAGGATTAATAATATGCATTAAGGATCTGAACATATGATCTTCCACCAAGTAAACCAATTAGCATCAACTATAAGGAGTAATCAACACTACTAGCAACCCACATGTACCAATTTGTTGTTTTGATACAAGATTGGATACAAGAGATGAACTAGGGTTTTGAGAGGAGATGGTGCTGGTGAAGATGTTGATGGAGATTGACCCCCTCCCGATGAGAGGATCGTTGGTGATAATTTCCCCCTCCCGGAGGGAAGTTTCCCTAGCAGAACAGCTTTGCAGGAGCTCTAGATTGGTTCCGCCAAGGTTCCGCCTCATGGCGGCGGAGTTTCGTACCGTAAGCTTCCTTATGATTTTTTCCAGGACGAAAGACCTCATATAGCAGAAGATGGGCACCGGAGGGCCACCAGGGGGCCCAGGAGACAGGGGGCGCGCCTAGTAGGGGTGGGTGCGCCCCCACCCTCCTGGCCATGGCGTGGGCCCCCTCTTGTGCTTTCTTCGCTCAATAATTCTTATTAATTCCAAAACTGACTTCCGTGGAGTTTGATGATTTTTGGAGCTGTGCAGAATAGGTTTCCAATATTTGCTCCTTTTCCAGCCAGAATTCCAGCTGCCGGCATTCCCCCTCTTCATAGTAAACCTTGTAAAATAAGAGAGAATAGCCATAAGTATTGAGATATAATGTGTAATAACAGCCCATAATGCAATAAATATTGATATAAAAGCATGATGCAAAATGGACGTATCGGCTCTCAGGCAAGATCTCACCTTCCTCAAGATCATCAACAAGATTTGTAATGGTGAGAGTATTAGCAGTAGAAAAGCCAGGCTCAACAATATCCAGGGCAGCAAGAATAGCAGACTCGATATCCAAGATAGCCAAAGCAGGGTCCACTGGAGTACGTGCAATGATGCGAGAAGAGGACAATATTGACACTATAGTAGACACAATTGTGATTTCCAAGCATATAAGAGGAGTAGCGACTTGAGCAGAAACTGGGGGCAAACCATAACCTTCTCTCCATGGGCCAAAAGAGGAAATAACATTCAGGATGGCCCTTGAGAGATGAGCAGTGAAGACATTGTTTGGGACTACTCCACCAATAAGCACATTAGCCAAGTCAGTGCCTTCCACAGAAATACTAACTTGCATTGTGGATGCAGAAACAACAACATCAATTGCAATGTTGGAGCGTCGAGGAGGTGGCACAAGTAGCACAGTGCTATTATCAGAATGAACAGAGAGCGACGATCCTATAGTGCCGGCAGAAGAGCTGGAGTCAACCCAGGCAGAGTTCAGACTATCAGTAGTGTTAACTTCAGGAAGAATACCATCCTGCACCTGTAAGCCCTGAGCAACCAGCCATGCCTGGAAATTAACTAGAGCGGCAGGTGTCTGAGGAACAGGGGTTCTGTCCAGGCATCCTATTGCGCATGGTGATCTCCATCATGTTGGTCAGCATTCTGGGGGGGGGCATTAGCATCCCCAATACCATTCTGAATAAGCCAGTTCTGCAGTTGTTGCTGGTAAAGTTGTTCAGCAGTCAAACCTTCACCGAACATCGGGTGAGGCACTCCACTGGCAGGCGGTGGCTCTTCATCCGCAGGTGGCACCTCCGAGTCATGCGCGATCCAATCTGCCCCTCTGAGGATATACACCACAACCGTCCAGCAATCGCGGTAACCACCAAGCTGGCGCACCACAATACTTTTTGGGATCAAGCGCATATGAATAACCTGGATTTTAATCAGCACCACTCTGCGGTCAAGATTGGGCTTATTCCAAGACACAAGCCTACCATAATCATCAACAGATCTCTGCAGATAGAACTCAGTTTGGTAATCATTAGGAAATCTAATGTACATAAGCCAGACTTGCGGGCCATAGGTGGTCTTCCGCATGTTTAGAGCAGCATTATGGCGGACAAAGGAAATTACTAGATCTTCATCATCTAACTGAACACATGGTATTGACGATCGTATCTCGCATAAAGGAGTTGTTGAAGGCAAACATACCAATGCCAAGAGGATGATCTGAAGCTTCAGTATTGTGCAGACCCGCTTCATGGAGCAGGCCCTCAATGGTCTCCCTGAGCCCCTCGCGAAGATGCAATGGGACGAAGCGACTTGCCTCGGCAATGGCGAGAAAACTGGTGTTGAGCGGCGGGATGGGATTGACGATCATGTCTGACCGCACTTTCCGATCCCGTGGCCCAGGTTCCACAGACCAGCCAGTGGGGAGGAACGGGATGGGGTTCATGGGATAATTGGCCATGGTGGTGGAGTTGGGAGCGGAGGTGGGGGTGACTGGGTGGGGATGTCTGGAGCTTGGGGAAGGAGCTCTGTGTTCTAGAGAAGCGGAGGGGGCGGATGCGATGCGTCAGTGGCAATGCGGTGGGTTTTGAGTTTCCATTGCCACCGCTGGGCCCAACGGCGCCTCCAGCAAGATTGCTCCACGTGGCCATAGTGCCCACATGTCACACAACGGGAGGGGGGGTGAGGGAGGCCATTGGGTGGGTCAGGTGGGCCGGTATCTTCAATCAATTTGGAAGTAGTGATATGATGCCACTCAGTAGGTGATTTGACTGCGCAATGAGATTCTTTTGCCATAATGGACTTGCCCAAAGATTGTTGCCGCAAACCGGAAGGGCAATTAAAACATTTATGACCCAGGGCTGAGCAAATAAGGCAAATCATCCTAGCCTGGCAATTAGCTTTATGGTAACCCCATTGCAGGCATTTGGCGCAAAGAGTGCTCCAGTGTTTGGTAAGCTCTGAAATTTCATCACCACCATACCCTGCTCCGGATAATTCCATTTGACGAGATTCAGAAAGCACTGGAGGCCAATCATGATGTACCGGGGCATACCGTAGGGCCGAGGAGAGGAAACATTGAGGCGGTGCAAGATAATCAACATTAAAAGGGAATGTAAATTGGCCAATCATAATTGAATGCTCAACAGGACTTGCCCAAACCTGACTATTAATGCTGCGATCACACTTCAATTCCTGAAAATCCGGGATTGCACCCCGTGGATCATGCTGGTTATGTCCAGTAATTTGAATATCCGAAGAACACGAAGCTTCATCACTGTTCTTGTTTGAGAAATCCATGGAAGCAATAGGGATTAAACCAAATTCATTGAGTTCTTCGGACGAGGAATGATCTAGGGCAGCGTTTTTGGCTAGAAGTGATGTATTGACTCGAACAACCACATGGCTACGAGAGCGATAATATCAATAACTTCATCTGCATGCCAACTAGACTCAAAATGCTTGATCCCATTGAAACAGCCATTGAACAAATGGAAGTGACAAATAAAATCTAGCCAAATGCGGTCCTTGAGCCCATGAATATAATGCGCCACTTTGTTACCAGCCATAGAGAACCGGAAGGAACGATCACTAATATGAGAAACCTTGAATCCACGTGGGTGACCCCCAATGCAACATTGCAAAGCAATACTAACCGTTCTTCCGACAGAGGGAAAGAAGACGAAGAGAAGGAAACAACCAAGAAAAATTCCTTGGTAGAATGAGAGGGCGAAAAATGAACTGTTTCACCAAAAGGTCGATGCACCTCATCGGCCACAGCCAGGCCAGGGTTGAAATCCCAGTGGAGAAGGCCTTCCATGATGCAGAAACTAGACCCATTGTGGTGATGGGAGGTGGGTCGAGGAGAGGGGAGGAGAGAGGAGAGCTCCATTGTACATACTTAGTTTGTAATAGTACTCCTCTGTTCCAAAATAAGTGATTCAACGTTATACTATTTTGGAACAGAGAAAGTACTATTTAACATAAAGAATGAGAGGGCATCTACATGAATTGCTGCATCGATCTTCCATTACTGTTTTTCCGTGCAACATGAATTTGGTACGTTTAAGTATAAGTATAAGCATGCCATTAGGAAAACAAACTATGTGGCTAATGAACTAGCCCAATTGGCTAAGTTACAAGTTTGTAAGGTGATCCTCCCCCCCCCCCTCTATTGTACCTCTTATGGTGAACGACATAACATTATTTTCTAACGGATAAAGAGGATTTTTTTAGGTACAAAAAACTTGTACTATTTGTTCAATGAAGGTCTATTTTATCAAAACATGACGATGTGACAGAAACATAGGCTGATTGTCTTTGTTAGATTCTAGACATGCGTGTAAATATATATGTCGTGCATCCGTGTGTTCTTAATTATAGAGAAACATCGGATACCAAATTAAGGATAATTTTCCGGAGAGATTATAATTCCAATGTAATTCTTTTTTCTTTTTCTTCTTCTCTGTCTCCCTCTTTTCCACTATGTACGTGCCAATCTGTAACACACTCCTTATGTAGTGATCTAAAAAGTTTTATATTAGTTTAGAGAAAATTCCACATTACAACCCTCAAATAACCACATGGCTTAAGATACCCCTCAACTCCAAAACTGCTTGTCCCTGTCAGGCCAGTACTGCTTGTCTCTGAAGATTTCCCCTATTTCTGCGTGTCAGAATCAAGCATAGCCGTTGATCTGCTATCCAGTGGCTCTCCTGGAAAGATAACGGTTCGCCACTGGCTCGTCATCAAGACCGTAGACATTTCATCCAACGGCTCTCATCGCTCCGAGCGTCGCTGTTCATCGCCCGACACGCCATGTGCTCTGCTCCACTTTCTGTTTCTACTTTTTCTCTCTGTAATGGCTATATAGCCACCTCCCCTTCTCATTTGTGGGCATGATAATTGTAATTGGGTAGAAACCCTAGCCGCCGGTGGAGTGCTTTGCTACTTTCCCCATTTTCTGCAATACAACCCCTAGTGAGATCGCCTCGAATTTGTCTTTGAAATTGTGATGTTGAGTGTTTAGTAAGCTAGATTCTTGTCAGGTTCCTGACAATTGGTATCAGAGGCCCAATCGGTTCTCGGAATAGTTGGATCTGGCGTGTAGAGGTTGGCACATCGGCCCTAAAATCCCTCTGCAAGTCAATTAGGCAGAGGAGTTGGGGGAGGCCGGAGTGGCACAGTTCGGAGGCAGTCTGGTTTCAGTCCTGGTTGCTGGAGAACACTTCTCCCGCGGTAAAATCCCAGACGCTGAACACGGGCGG
Organism: Aegilops bicornis; assembly: GCA_021605145.1. Classification (NCBI taxonomy): domain Eukaryota; kingdom Viridiplantae; phylum Streptophyta; class Magnoliopsida; order Poales; family Poaceae; genus Aegilops; species Aegilops bicornis. Next base: position 63,461,944 of record CM038673.1, on the reverse strand, counting down.
TGCTTCTTGGAGGCGGGCGTTGGAGTCGGAGTTGGCGGCGGTAGAACACAAGCTCGTCGGCTTTATCCCTCCCTTCCCACCCCTTTGCTTGATCCAGGGAGAAAATCATGTCCCAACAGGACGAATCGGGGGACAAAGGCGTTCTGCAGCTCCAGTCGTTGGAACTGGATATCAAGACCCTACAACGCTATCATGAGGAAGATAAGAGGGAATTCCAGGAATTCCAGTCCATGGTGAATAAGAACTTCGTCACAATTCAACAAAACTTCGACAAGATCCAAGAAAACTTCAAGCGCTTGTTGCTGCCTCCTGCACCAACTGACATCCCTAATGAGCAGTTAGCGCAGGGAAGCGCACAACCCAAATAGCTTCCACTTCAGTCTCCCGTCAATGCACCAGGCAGGCCAAAGCAATTACTTGCAAACACACCGCCCTCGGTTGCTATGGGGGAAAAGGAGGCCCCTCCCATCATTGGTACTGCAATATTGAGAGATCCTACAGGAAAAGAGCTCAACTTGGATGGTGCACCAAGAGCTCCCTATCGCCACCCCAATTTTGCCAGCACCAGAGCATTACCACCCCAACAAGCCCCACCTCCCTAGCAACAAATAGTTCAAGTAGAAGATCATGCACATGAGGAGTGGCCAGATGGAGGAGATAGAAGAAGAGGACCTAACTCCCCATTTGAAAACAGAAGGAATGTGCTCACAGTAAAGCCTGCCAAACTAAACATTTCTGAATTCAGTGGTAATGACCCAGAGTCATGGATTCAGAACTTGGAGCAATACTTTGCTGCTGCAAGAACTCCCTTAGAGCACAGAACTGAACTGGCAGTATCTTATTTGCAAGGCCCTGCTATACAGTGGTGGAGAGGTACTGGGTTTTCACCACAAAATGTGCCATGGCATAGATTATGCTCTTATATTGCAGATAGATTTTCTCTAGACTCTGCTTGTGACATTGTTAACTCCTTCCATGTTGTCTCTCAAACCTCAACTATGGCTGTGTATGTGGAGCAATTTGAGCAGCTAGTAAACTGCATGAGAAGAGAAAACCCTGCTGTACCCAATGACTATTATGTCACAAGTTTTCTTTCTGAGCTGAATCTCTATATCAGAAGTCATGTGGAGTGTTTTAAGCCAACAGATATGCAGACAGCAGTATGGTATGCTAGGAGAATCGAAAAGTTGGTGTTCCTGCTCAACCCAAGACCTATATCCCTCAGCCTAAGAGACATGTGGTGTTTGAACAAGCGAAACCACCCCTAGCTGCTCCAATACAAAACAGAAACACTATCATACAACAAGCTAAACAAAACCAAGTCTGCTATAAGTGCAGAGAGCCTTGGGTGCCTGGCCATAGACAAGTGTGCAGAATGAGCCAAAAAGCACAAGTGCAGGCACTACAGACACTGGAAGAAGAAAATGCAGAAATCATCTATGTCACAGACTTTGAAGATCCTGATCTAGAACAAGCTATGCCACCTCCTGATAATTCTGTGCTACAACTCTCTATACATGCTGCCATGGGCATTGGGGCAATCAAGAACACTTTTATACTTACTGTCAAGCTGGGCACAACAATGGCTACAACACTTGTGGACAGTGGAAGCACTTCTACCTTTGTGTCTCCTGACATAGCTGCAAAACTGCATGTTGCACCTGTCCCAAACCCAAAGGTGAAAGTGCTAGTAGCAAGTGAAGGAGTACTATGGAGTGAATTTACTTCTCACAACTGCCCTTATGAGATTCAGGGCCAGCAGCTACAGAACACCTTCAGAGTTCTAAAGCTGAAGGGTTATGATATGATTTTGGGAGTAGATTGGTTGAGAAAATACATCATTGTTCTGATGGACTTCATTAAAATGGAAATAAGGGTTAATACAACACCAAATACTCAGACCACATTTGTGGATGAAACAGTACCATTATCTTCTCCTGTGGAAATCACAGATAATGTAGAAAAATTGCTAGATCAAGCTATCTGTGGATTTTTCCTCCTATCTGCCTGTCACACAGTGACATCTGCTGCTGACCATCACATCCCTGAGGAGCTCCAAGAACTTATTCAGCAGTATGAAAAGCTATTCAGTGCTCCTACTGAGTTGCCTCCAAGCAGAGCTTGTGACCACAGAATTCCACTTATGGAAGGGGCAAAGGTGGTAAACCAGAGACCCTACAGAGTGCCTCATCACCAGAAAGAAGCTTTCGAGAGGATAATTGCTGAGCTACTGAAAGCTGGCCCGATTAGGCCCAGTACTAGTCCTTTCTCTTCTCCTGTGCTCCTGGTTAAAAAGAAGGATGGAACTTGGAGACTCTGCATTGACTACAGAAAACTGAATGCCATCACAATCAAAAACAAATATCCCATCCAAATAATAGAAGATCTTCTAGACCAGTTAAAAGGAGCAACTATTTTTTAAAAATTAATCTCAGAAGTGGGTATCATCAGATAAGAATTGCTAAAGAAGACATCCACAAGACAACATTCTCTACACTACAAGGGAACTTTGAATTTCTGGTGATGTCCTTTGGTTTAACGGCCCTCCCACATTTCAAGCTCTCATGATTTTTTTGTTTGGCCCTTTTGAAGTTTTGGTGGTGTTCTTTGATGACATCCTAGTGTTCAGCATGACCATGGCATAACACAGAATACACCTGAAGAAAGTATTTCAAGTCCTGCAAGAAAATCACTTATATGACAAACTAGACAAATGTTCTTTTGGTCAGCCTGAAATAGAATATTCGGGCCATGTTATCAACAAGGATGGTGTTGCAACAAACCCACAAAAATTGCTGCTATCAAGGAATGGCCAAGCCCCACAACAGTAACTGAACTCAGAAGCTTTTTGGGCCTGAGTGGGTACTACAGGAGATTTATTCAGGGGTATGGCATAATTTGCAGGCCCCTGTTTGACTGCCTGAAGAAAGTCTCATTTTCTTGGCAACAAGAGCAACAAGCAGCATTTGCAGCTATTAAAGAGAAACTAACACAAGCTCATGTCCTGGCATTGCAAGATTTCTCAAAACCTTTTATTCTAGAAGTTGATGCAAGTGGATATGGCCTAGGAGCTGTACTGATGCAAGAGGGAAGGCCCCTGTCTTATTTCAGTAAGTCCATATGACCCAAAGCTGCAGCATGGTCCACCTATGACAAGGAAGCTCTAGCAATTATTGAGTCTGTAAAAAGATGGAAACACTATTTCCTAGCTACTTCTCTCATAATGATTAAACTGACCAGGAAGGCCTGAAGTATATTCAAGAGCAAAAGTTAACTGAAGGAATACAACATAAGCTTTTTCTCAAGCTGCTGGGTTATAATTTAATGTGGAATACAAAAAGGGAAAAGAAAATAGAGCTGCTGATGCCCTGTCAAGAGTGAAGCACATGATCTCATTCCTCCCTACAAGTGTAACTACCCCAAAATGGATCTCTGAAGTTCTCAAGAGCTATACTGCAGATCAGAAGATCAAAGATCTCATAGCTAATGTGCCACCAGCAAAGACAAATCCACTGGATATACTTTCAAGAATGGGATCTTGAGGTACAAAAACAAAATTGTCATTGGAACTGTCACTTCCCTAAGACAAGACATACTGAAAACTTTCCATGACTCTGAATTAGGGGGCCACTCAGGAGAGAGAGCAACATATCACAGAGTCCATTTGGTTTTTCACTGGCATGGTCTCAAACAAGATGTTGTGAAATTCATCAAGCAGTGCCCTGTTTGCCAGATCAACAAGGCTAAGCACACTCCTTATCCTGGCTTATTAGAACCCCTGCCAGTCCCTGATTTTGCTTGGGCACACATCAACATGGACTTTGTGGAAGGCTTGCCCACCTCAGAGAACAAGGACCTCGTTCTGGTGGTAGTGGACAGGTTCACCAAATATGCCCACTTCATTGCAATGAAACACCCCATAACTGTCCAAACTATAGCCAGAGCATTTTCTGATACAGTGTTCAAGTTACATGGAATGCCATTGGTCATAGTCAATGACAGGGACATGATTTTCACCAGCAACTTGTGGCAGCAGCTGTTCAAATCACTCAAGATCAAACTGCACATGAGCACCAGCTACCACCCTCAAACTGATGGCCAAACGGAAAGGGTAAACCAATGTTTGGAAAACTACTTAAGGTGCATGTGTTTCCAACAACCAAGAAAGTGGCATGGATGGTTGGCCCTAGCTGAATGGTGGTACAATACAAGTTTCCATACTTCTCTGCAAATGACTCCCTTTTAGGCTTTGTATGGGTTTCCTCCACCAATGGTAGCTGAGTCTGCACTGCCTGACTCTATCTCTGAGGACAGTGATAATCTACTGCAGAACAGAGAGCTGGCACTCGATGTGATCAAGCAAAATCTTCCAAAGGCACAGCAAAGAATGAAGCATCATGCTGACAGAAACAGACAGGAACGATCCTTTGAGGCAGGAGACATGGTGTACTTGAAGCTGTAGCCATATAGGCACACATCATTGAGTTTGCATAGGCACCTAAAGTTACATTCCAAGTTCTATGGCCCATTCAGAGTCATGCAAAGAGTAGGCCGAGCTGCTTACCAATTACTCCTACCCGAAGGTTGCCTTCTGCACAACACCTTCCATGCGAGCCAACTAAAAAAGCACATTGGACCAAAGGTTGTTCCTTCCAAGGACTTGCCCCTGGTAGGTGTTGATGGAGTTATCAAAATGGAACCCGAAGCAATATTGGACAGAAAATTAATCCCCAGACCCTAGGGAAAAATCAGCATCCCAGTCGTCAGGTGGTTGATCAAGTGGGTCAATATGCCTAAAGAAGGAGCCACTTGGAGGACTCGGCCTTCATACAGAAAGTTTTTCCTTCCTTTCAAGCTTGAGGAAAAGCTCAGTCTCAACAGGGGGGGATTGTCAAGCCAGTATTGCTTGTCTCTAAAGATTTCCCCTGTTTTTGCGTGTCGGAATCAAGCATAGCCGTTGATCTGCCATCCAGTGGCTCTCCTGCGAAGATAACGGTTCGCCACTGGCTCATCATCAAGAGCGTAGACATTTCATCCAACGGCTCTCATCGCTCCAAGCGTCGCTGTTCATCGCCCGACACGCCATGTGCTGTGCTCCACTTTCTGTTTCTACATTTTCTCTCTGTAATGGCTATATAGACACCTCCCCTTCTCATTTGTGGGCATGATAATTGTAATTGGGTAGAAACCCTAGCCGCCGGTGGCGTGCTTTGCTACTTTCCCCATTTTCTGCAATACAAATCCTAGTGAGACCGCCTCGAATTCGTCTATGAAATTGCGATGTTGAGTGTTTAGTTAGCTAGATTCTTGTCAAGTTCCTCACAGTCCCACGCCCTTAACTTACCTCCCGGTTCAAAATTCAAGCCCCCTTCTGGTTTTGGCTGCATTGTCCGATGTTGACTGCTGACTAGGCAATACTGCTGTCCTTTTTACTCACAATTTTGCCACGCCCCCGCAGCTCGCGCCACCACATACCAGCTCTCCTCTTGGCGCATGGAGATCGCCTCCTTCTCCGGTGAGACACGGGCGCTCTCCCGAGACGTCGCTAGGATGCCACAGACTCGCAGCCGGGATCCTTGCGGACAGAAACCCAAGCCACCTCTCCTTCCCCTGTTCCCCAGCTCCGGCTACAACTCGCCACCACAGCCGTTGTGTCAATATTGGCTACCCAGGTGAGTTCCTGTCAATTCCTTTTACTCCCGGCTCCTCCTCGACCTCCCTTACTAGCCACCCCTTCCAATGTTTTTTTGAAAGACCCCTTCCATTGTTAGGAACGAAGCGTTCCAGCGAGCGTCCCGTCGAGATCCGTCCGGCTGTCGCTGGCCATATTCAGGGACGTCTAGCTTCTAGCGGACAACGTACACTGTTTAGGTAGGACCACAAGAAGCTGAGGTGGCCGATGGGGAGAAGCAGAAATTGCTGGAGGAGGAGGAGATCGGGGTGCGAAGGTGACTGGCCATAGCCGGAGAAGACGACGACCGTGTCGATGATGCTTAGTGTATCGGCTCAATTCCTTGTGCAGCAACGCTCTACAAAGCGAGTTGGAGCTAGCTGACACAATGGTTAGTCTTGGGGTGGTCGTTCGTCGTGCGGGAGTGCTGCGGGCACGGTTACGAGAGAGCGGGGGAGCGAGCAAGACGAGGCAGAACGGGAAGGGTTGTGCGGGCTCGGGCTGGATGGATGGCATGCTGATCTGTGGAGTGCTTTTCGGCATCAAACGAAGCTAGCCAAGCAAATCGATCAGCTAGCGTTCGTTGCTTGGAAGAGGTGGCTCTTGGGGAAAGAAAGACACATAGAGGTCGTGGGTCAACATCGATTAACTTAACTGTTCACTTTTGTAAGTCGTTCAGGATAGCTGAAATTGATCTGTTTTAGGTATTGTCTTAAATGTCTAAATGGTCTTACAAAAGTGAATGGAGGGAGTAGTTAAAACTGGTAGGGGGTTGATTTTGAAAGGGAGGCAAGCTAAGGGTGTGGAACAACAGGTTGTGAAGTTGAGGGGTGTATCTTAAGCCGCGCGGTTAGTTGAGGATTGTAACGTGGACTTCTCTTATTAGTTTACAAGAGGGAGTATATGTTGAACATGCGAGAGAAGACCAAGGATGGGCCAAAGGTAAGAAGAGACTTGGAAGATTTGGAAATCAAGGAAGATCTCCAGATGCCCCGTAAAAAGTCTTTGGAGGACACGGAAACAGAGACAGCGGCGGGGGACAGGGGTAAAATGGTCAACAAGAAAGAAGAGAATTATAGCCCCCTTCTTGCTTCACCTTAAGTCCAAAGGAGATCGATCAATTCTTTAAGTGCCTTACCGGAATCAAAATTAGTTCCAGTTATAGTGGGAAGATAAGCAGATTTCTAGACACAAAGAAGAAAAGGTTTAGCAGGATGAAGTCTCATGACTGTCACGTGATGATGACGCAGATACTCCCGGTTGCCCTTAGATGGATAATGGACAAGCACGTCCGTGACATGCTTACTAGTCTCTGCAACTTTTTCGATGTTATCTCTCGAAAGTCAATCAGTGTGAAGCAGCTCCGAAGGCTACACGAAGAGATCATTGTGATACTAAATGAGCTTGAGATGTACTTCCGTCCACGTTCTTTCACGTCATGGTGCATTTGGGTGTCCACATTGTGGACGACATCATCGACCTCGGGTCGACATTCCTGCACAGCATGATGCCGTTCGAGAGGATGAATGGGGTCATCAAATGATTCATACGTAACATGTCTCATCCGGATGGAAGCGTCGTCCAGGGCTATCTGACCCAAGAGTGCATCTCCTTCTGTGAGAATTATCTACGCGTCAGAGACCCTGCTGTTGGTTTGCCCGTCAACAAGCATGTTGGGAGGATCGGAGGAGAAGGTCACACCAACGGCCAGAGGGAACTGCATGTGGAGCACTCAGGTCGACGCAACAACTTTGACAGAGCAAACTTGGTAGTGCTACAACACCTAGATGTGGTAGATCCTTTTGCGACACTGCACAAAGAAACCACCGCAAAGAATGGCCATGACCGGGGGCTGCGCAAGACGGATGCGGAAGTTATTAGAGAGCACAACTCCACTTCTTGCCTTGGTTCAAAGAGCGAGTTCTTGCTAATCCCCCGGAAGAGGGCTCTACGGACAGATTGCTCACATACGCCTTAGCACATGGCCCCATGCCCAACCTCGCGACGCACCAGGCATACGATATCAATAGATACACATTCTACCCGGAGGCTAAATATATATAAAAACAGTGATTACCAGAACTCAGGGGTGACGATGGAATGATGATATGTCTCCAACATATTTATAATTTTTGATTGTTCCATGCTATTACATTATCTGTTTTGGATGTTTTATATGCATTGATATGCTATTTTATATTATTTTTGGGACCAAACTATTAACCTAGAGCCCAGTGCCAGTTTCTATTTTTTCCTTGTTTTTGAGTTTTACAGAAAAGGAATACCAAACGGAGTCCAAACGAGCTGAAAATTTAAAGTGATTTTTTATGGACCAGAAGAAGCCCCTGAAGCACAAGAGTTGCCCAGAAGAGTCCTAAGTCAACAACAAGGGTGGAGGATGCACCCCCCTAGGGTGCACCCCCTGCCTTGTCGCTGACTCGTGGACCCCCTGACGTGAAACCTACGCCATAAATTCCTATAAATCTAGAAACCCCCAGAAAGAAACCTAGATCAGAAGTTCCACCGCCGCAAGCCTCTGTAGCCACAAAAAACCAATCGGGAGCCCGTTCCGGCACCCTACTGGAGGGGGAAACCATCACCGGTGGCCATGTTCATCATCCCGGCGGTCTCCATGATGAGGAGGGAGTAGTTCTCCCTCGGGGCTGAGGATATATACTAGTAGCTATGTGTTTGATCTTCCTCTCTCTCTCTCTCTCGTGTTCTTGATTTGGCACGATCTTGATGTACCGCGAGCTTTGTTATTATAGTTGGATCATACGGTGTTTCTCCCCCACTATCTTCTTGTGGTAAATTGAGTTTTACCTTTGAGGTTTCACTGTTATCGGATTGAATACTGTTATGGATTGGAGAACACTTGATGTATGTCTTGCGTGGGATACCCATGGTGACAATTGGGTGTTCTATTGATTCACTTGATGTATGTTTAGGCACTCAACTCGCGGATTCCCGAGGTGACAATGGGGTAATCTATGCATAGGGGTTGATGCACGTTTTCGTCCTTGTTTCTACGGTAGGAATCTTGGGTCACTCTTTGAGGTTCTTTAATTTGTGTTGGATTGAATATTATGAATCTGAAGTTGTTTGATGCATATCGTATAATTGACCCACAGATACTTGTGGTGACATTGGAGTATCTAGGTGACATTAGGATTGATTGATGTGTGTCGTATGGTGTTATTTTACTACGAACTCTAGGGTTGTTTACGGCACTTATAGGAATAGCTCAATGGATTGACCGGAAAGAATAACTTTGAGGTGGTTTCCTACCCTACAAGCAATTTCATCCTATGTTCTCCGCGATAGGAACTTTCGAGTGACTCTTTGTTGCACATTGAGGGATTGCCATATGATCTAATTATGTTATCATTGTTGAGAGAACTTGCACTAGTGAAATTATGAACCCTAGGCCTTGTTTCCAAGCATTGCAATACCGTTTTCGCTCAATTTTGCTACTTGCTACTTTGCTGTTTTTATATTTTCAGACTACAAAAATCCATATTACACTTGTATCACCATCTCCTTCGTTGAACTAGTGCACCTATACAATTTACCATTGTATTGGGTGTGTTGGGGGCACAAGAGACTCTTTGATATTTGGTTGCAGGGTTGTTTGAGAGAGACCATCTTCATCCTACGCCTCCTACGGATTGATAAACCTTAGGTCATCCACTTGAGGGAAATTTGCTACTGTCCTACAAAACTCTGCGCTTGGAGGCCCAACACGAGTCTACAAGAAGAAGGTTGTGTAGTAGACATCCAATGCCTGACCGGCGACAATGGCGCAACTGAAAGATTCTATGGAAGGATCGATGAGATCTGGGAGCTTGACTACTTTGGACTGCATAGTGCGATGATGTTCCATGTCAGATGGGCTAAGTCTGTCCAAAGAGAAAACGGGTATTGCACTACCATGACTATACCCGACGTCAAGAGCGCTATGCTACTTGGGAGCTGCGTTGGAATTTCCCATAAGATGAGAGGATGATGCAGTACAATAGAGATAAGTATTTCCCTCAGTTAAGAACCAAGGTTATCAATCCAGTAGAAAAACCACGCCATACCTTGTGAACAACATCTACACACAAAATAACAAATACTTGCACCCAACACAAATCGATTGTGTGTGCCATACCTTGGGGATCAAAGTGATGGAGGTGTCATTGAGACCCGTCGGTAGGTTCCCACCATCAAGAAATCCAAGCACAACATTTGTAACATCATCTTTCAGTAAATGCCAATGTCGTTGGAAGAAGCTGGCTCTGAAACCATGCATCAACCCCTAGGGCTTTTGATTGGGCCATCTGAAAAAGGGCTTCATAAACTTTGTTTGCCTCAAATGGTTTGTCCAGCATTTTGTTCATCTCTGGCGTAATAACTTTCACCGGAATGTGGGTCACTAACTCGCTTGTATCAAGCATACCTTAAGAAGTGTACATGGCTTGACAAAATGATTGAATTTCATGCTTGTTTTCACTTTCATCAGTACAAACTGAGACATCAGCTCTCCTCAAGCCACTAATTTTGTTCATTCGTTGTGCCTCAAAGTAGTCTGTGTTACGGTCACTAGCACGGAGCCACAAAAACTCTCAATCACTGCCGTAGCCATACTTCCTCCCGCCGAAGCGCCTCGCGGAGTTTTAAGACAATGCTTTTCTCTTCGTTATAAGGTCCACGACCTATGGACTATCTTTGCAGTTTATCAAGTTTCTTTTGGAGTTGCCGAACTGTCCTTGCGAGACATCCAAACTCCCTTGCACCCCATGGCTCAAGTTCCTTCTGCAGAGCACTAAGCGATTCTATAAACCCTTGAAGACCAGACACATGTTGTTGCTTTCGCCACGAAGAATGCAATGTCCAAAGAACGCACCAACTATGGTGCCTATCTTCGACCCTTAGTGCACCGTATAATCCTGTGAATCGCCACTCCAACGAGCTTTGATCTTTGACTCTCACCAATATGTCAATGTGCCCAGTACTATAGTTCTTCAATTCAGCCTCAACATCTATCGACAAATATAGGCCAATTCCTCCACTGTTCACAACAATTTTAAGTGGACCCTTGCCAGCCAGATGGAGTATCCCATGCGGCAAGGGTCGCTGTACAAGTGTACATTAACACAATTTTCCTAACCCAGACTTGCAAAGTAAATAAAATCAAAATTTCCAGCCACGTTTGAAGTCTCATTAAAAATCTTTCAGCCAAAATTAGTAGCAGTGGCCATAACAAACAAACAAGTCAAGAGAAGCTGTGCCACCAGTGGACTGCAGACCGTAACTTAACATTTGTATCCACCATTTCACATTCAGCGAGCCTAAGTAATCATTGATTTCATAATTACCGCATGAACATGGAAGAGAGCTACATCAGCTGCCATCTCACGAGGGAACACAATGTCAACCAAACCTCAGACGCATAACAAAACAACAATCAAGTGTTGAGATCCAGTGCTCTTCTACAGACATAAATCGGATAAACTACAGAACTTGCACCAAAAACAGGATAGACTAAGCACCAATCATCTGGGGTACGGTGCTGGTAATACCACTGCAGCTTAGCCTTCATAAGCGCCCGTGTCCCTTGCTCCGACTAGTCTTCATCAGCCTCAGGGTTTGGCCACCCTTTTCGCAGAGGAAACAGCCTGTTCCTGTAAATAAATTTAAAACCCCAGAAAAAAGGCAAATAAGAGAACAACAGACAAAAAGTTTTGCACAAGGAAACATGCAACATCTAACAAACATAGCACATTTTGAACACAGTTTCACTATGCAATTTTACATACTGGTATATATAGCTGCAAAAGAATACTAACAAATATCACAGACTGGAACTAACGAGTTTCTCACTGCTCTGTCATGACCCTTTTACTCAAAGGAGACTGACTACTCAATTTTCAGAAACAAATATGTGCGGAGCTAGAATCAGTCCCATCTTAAGTTCTGAACAAATGTTGGAAGAGACATGTAGAGAAATAACATACCTCGATGTCCTTCTAGTCGAAGCGTGGGGGGATCTTGGCCTTCTTACGCGCCTCAGTCCCTTGTTTCGGCAATTCTTCATTAGCCTCAGGGCTATCCTTGGAGATTGTGTCAGCAAGCCTCTTCCTGAAAGACAATGAGTATTCCTGGAAATAAAGAAAGCAGGAAAGAAACTTAGAGAACAGCAAACAAAAAGTCTGCACAAGAAAAACATGCAACATCAGACAAAAATAGCACATTTTGAACACATTTTTCACGCTATGCAATCTTACAGATCAGTAAGATAGGTGCATTGAAGGTAAGAAACCAATACCTAGCAAACTTCGCAAAGATCAAATATGATTGCAGAAGCTAATACTCCCACTAGTACATATCATGCATCATGGCAAATGCAACTGCTAGTATGACGAAAAAAATGTCAGAACACTGTCTAAACATCACCTATAATCTGCAAGTGAAGACTAGACAAGATTTGTGAAGGTAAAAAAGTATGTTTGCCTGTATACAAACAACATAACAGCAATACTCAGTCACATACTGACATGGCTGAACAACATAACAGCAATACTCACAGCCTGCACAATACTGGGACATGGTGAAGTATCTCCTAAAAACATTGCCTACACAATCCCAGCATATGACACCGAGCAGAGAACTCTAACTTCATGTCGCGGCATAGATAAAAAATGTAGCATACTCACAGTCACATACTGACATGGCTGCAAAAGAACAGTAGCATGCTACTAACAAATTTATTTATCGTCGATTATTTTGTGTAGCTACTCTGTTTTCAGAATCAAAGAACTTTAGAGCCATCCAAGTGCTGGACCAAATGCTGCAAAAGACCTTCAACAGTAAAAATATTCAGAAATGGTACGTAATACCTTAATGTCATCTCCTGGTGAAGTTTGTGCAGGCTGCAGAACACTGCCACCCCCATGGACCTTCTGGTGTTCACAATCTGCAGGGCAATCAATCAATCAAAGCTTAATTAGAGCCATATATATGCAAAGTAGCATAAGCAGAGAAGATACATATATAGCTAGCCAGGAAGATGAGGATGGTGAGCGTTAATTAATTACCACTTGTGTTGTGTGTGCTCTCAATCGCATTGTCCTTGCAATCTTGCCTCATGTCCTCCTGGGCGTGGCTGGTGGGTTGATTGGTGACGCTGGAGAGGCCATGGGATGCTCCTGTAGCTGATATTCCCTGGCTGGGTGGGGGAGATGGGGGTGGGGAGCCTTGAGGTTCCGGTGCCGGAGAAGGATAAGATTCATCTGGCGGCGGTGGAGAATGTGGAGGGGAGGCATGGATAGGGAGGGGAGGTGGCACGATAGGGAGGGGAGGGACAATCACGCCGTCCATTTCCATTGTGTACAGGACGTGTTGGGTTCCGGTGATCTGCAGCACCTGATCCCAGAACACCCTCCCAACGCCCAGCTGCCCCCACCACCATCCATAGGCGTTGAGATACACAAGGTATGACCTGCCTATGACTTGGCCACACCCACAGAACATGACCATATGGATGTTCTCCCGCACTGTGGGCGGAGACTGAAGTTGGTAGATCATGCCCGCTGGGAAGTAAGCGAAGTCGGAGCGGACGTAGAAGGAACCAAGCACTGGGTGGCGGCGCTGCACATAGTGCTGCACCTGCCGGAAGGAGAGCATGTCATGGGCCTGGTAATCAGATATTCTCACAGGAGTGTACCCATAATAGGAGGTCGAAAGCACGGCCGCCACTCCACGATCCCTGAAGATGCCCAGTGCGGTGGGCGTGCGGTCGTAGTTGTTCCACGGATCTTCCAAGAGTGTGCCCGTGGACAGCTCAAAATCCACGACGAAGGAGTCATGGTGAAACGTCGTCACCTCTGCTGGAGCTGCAGGAACCAGCACACCCCTCCGGATGTTGTTTTCGTTGATAACCTTCCCAGAATAAAGCATGGCTTCGAAGGAGCATGAAGGCCGTTGGCCTTGATACCTCACGGGAGGGAGCTGATCATGCCAGGAGATCTCCCATGTCGCCATGGTACTGGTACTCCTCCTGGGTAGGTGTACTACAGTCTACAGAGTACAGACAGACAGAAGAAATTCAGATTAGATTCATGAGCGAGATACAATACGTACAATTAATGTAAGAGGCTAATCAAGAAGCACTTATATTGATGAAAAAAGAGAGGTTTTAAACCGAGAAATCAAGCAAGCAATACTTAGAAGAGAGGAAACTAGCTAGCAGAAGCAGAAGCAGAAGCAGAACCTATATATCATATATGTAGCGATCGCCTGAGTGAAAACGAGACACATTGGGGAAAAAAAAGGCGGCCTTTTGTTATACGGCGACAAGGAAATTAAGCACCGTCGTCCATGCATGGACAGACCAGCAGATAGATAGATTACATTACCGGCCGTCTCCAAATCTGGATCGATGGTCTATTAATTCCTAGCAAGCGCCGGCCGCGAACAAATCTAACAGAACGAATTGCTAGCCCCCTGTACGTTCATGTGTTGATCGCCCAAACAAGATGCGAGGAGAAGTGGATCGCCAGGCCAGTTGGATAGGTGGAAGGAAGCACACGAACAAATAAGAAAGAAAGAAAGAAAGAAAGAAAGAGGTCGAAAAATTAAAGGTGGCCGCCGGCCGGTACGGTCGCGCAAGGGAAACAGGCCGATACAGGTTCGTTCGTCTGCTCTTGATGCTGCACGGCAAAGATGGAAAGAAAGCAAAGGCTGCCGTTTTACCCCGCACAAACAAAACACCGTCGGCGGCGACAAGCTAATTAAGCTTTCGAGGGCGAGGCTACGCGCGTGCCGTCGATCGATGTGGATCGAACCGAGCAGGAAGAGCAAGAAGATCAAGCGCCGGCCTAAGCAAGAAGGGGAAGAATCGGGGTGTTTAGAGGAGGGGAGGGCGATCCAAGGCACGAACGTACTCACCTGCCCTTCTTGGAACCCCGCCCCGGCCGGCCCGATGGAGACGATGAGGCCTTCCCTTCACCTGTCTGTCTATCTATCTAGGGTTTCTTGGGAGGTGGCGGCGGGGGCGGACGGGATGGTCGCAGCGTGCGTGCTGCTTTATAGAGCCAGGGGAGTCGCCGTGCCCGGCCGTGTGTGTGCAGAGAGAGAGAGAGAGAGAGAGAGAGGAGAGGGAGCGCTTGCTGTGAGAGAGAGAGAGAGAGGAGAGAGATGGAAAATGGCGGACGTAGCAGGCAGGCGGGAGCCCGGCTGTGGGGCCAGACTGCAGCGACACAACGTCTCCTTGCCCGATACCTTTTCCCGGGCCCACCAGTCATGGACTAAACCCCCGCCTCGTTCCAATCCTTGTTCCGCCCCGTCGGTCCCACCACTCCACACCAACCACGCATCCCCAATTCTCCATTCGCCCCCAATCCCACCCCGGAACTCCACGCCGAAACTTCCACAAGCTTCCCGCCTCCATCCCACCCTCCGCGCCGCCGCCTGCCTCCCAGGCAGGCAGGCAGGCAGGCAGGCAGGGCGACGGCGATCGTCCGTCGCCTTCCCCTACGCGCGCGAGCGCGGCACGCCCTCGCCCTGCGTGCGCAGCCTCGCCCGTGGCTAGGGTTCCTCTTCTGCTCATCATGGGACCGCTGCAGCTCGACTCCCTCAGGCGGCGCGCGGTGGTGAGATCCAAGGTTGTTCCCAATCCCACGCCCGCCCTCCCCCGTTTGCCAGGAAATTAGCTTGGCCCCCTTGTTCAACATAGTCAGTCATTAATTAGGGCTGATTTGTTGATTTCACGCATGGATCACCTGGATGTTTTGCTACTCCTGTTTCGCCTGAAATTGCATCGGAAGTGGCTATTCCAGATCACATGCCTGTTGCACTTGCACCGCGTCACGCCACACAGTGGCGGCCTGTTCTGGAATGTGCACTTTGCCACAGCTGCATTGCAAGAGCAGTATATATATTTGAAGGGGTGGAATTTTGATAGTTCCATTTCACTTGTGTTCATTTCGTCAGCTACATTACATGTCAAATGTTGCAAGGAAGGTGTTCCTTCACAGTGTATGTCCCTTTTTTCATCAGTCTCTCTCCTTCACAGTGTATCCTTCCTATGTTGATGCTGCAATGCTGAAACCTGCATTGCTCTCACATCCTGGCTTAAATGTTTACCTGCTCCCATCAGCACAAGTTTCCACTTCAACATTCCTCCTACGATACATCATATATTATCAAGTGGTCTGATCTGCCGTTTACTCTTTGTTACAATTTCAGATTCGAGCTAACCTTTTGAAGGATGTTCATGTTGGTCAGGTAACAGCGACAACTGTTGTTATTTTCCCTTTCAACTCAACAACAGTCCATCTTTCCCTTCATTTTTTGTTTCTTCACTATGTAACCACTGTAACGAGTTCACTGCTTTTGTAGCTTCATCTAGTACTTCTGCACTTGATACACAGTTCACATGCGTATTCGAGAAAAAAAAAAACTCAGTCTGGGATGTATATGCTTGCCAACATGATTGCTATAGTACAAATTGGTCTGGGTCTAGCTGTCTGCTCCTGGGAAGTGGAATATGTGAGACAAGTGGGAACGAGACTTCATGGTTGTGTAACAAATTGTATGTGTTTTCCTTGACAGATATATAGTTCATGGTCTACGGTGATTCAGTTTATTAGAAAAACTCATTCTAGTTGATTTTGCTTGAAAAGTTCTGACTGATTGGCATTCTGCTCCTATGGCAAAAACATCCATGTGGATATTTACTTGGTCTTTGCAAATTGATCCTTTGTGTAATAGATGATGTCCTAGGTAGGGACTCAAAAGTTATATGTGCCCTCTGCTCTTGAACATAATCTTTCTTGTGAGCCCTCACAAAATGATCTCCTTTTTCACAATTAAATATCACAAACTACTCTTTTCCTTGCTAATTTTCTAGGTTTGAAAATTTCTGTTGGACTACTATTTGTTAAAACATGCACTCTTACAAGAATCATAGCATGATTATCCAATACATTTTTTAATGTACCCGACAACTCAAACCCTAGAATAGGCTCTTGGCCCTTCCTCTTCAAGGACTTTTCCCTCCTTTGACTTAGTATGAAATCTGATCTTGCTCCTGGGTTGATTCTTTTGTACAGTCACTTTTCGTATAGCCCCTGTTCTCCTCTCCATTTTCCTCTGTATATCCGCTCTTTTCTATATGCTATAACTGTACTTTGTATAAGTTTTTGATAAAGTTTACTGTCGATGCCTCCCCTGCATTTTCTCAGTCAAAAAAATTATGAGATCAGTTTTCCAATGCAAATGAAATCATCCCAGCCTATACCATTTCAAGTATGTGCTGGATCTATTATATCCCATCTGAATCCTACTGTCCCGGTGCGCCTTTCACAAAATTCAGACTATGGTAGAGATTCTTACCCATGGCAATACCTTCGAAAGAATACTAAGCGTTTGTTCAACTGGATGGACACAAGGTGTATTTGCCTTTTGTGCTGCTGAAAGCATGTGGAGGAGGCAATGTTGCTGCAAGTTGACATTCTATGGATCCTATTGGCCTACATGATGGTGGCTAACCCCCATAGAGCCACCCTTCTCCTTCGGACATGTGGCTTTGAACATGCTGGGCCTGCTGCACTGCAAGTTTGCAACCAACTATCTCAGCGCTCTTGTGGGTTCAGGGTCAGCAAAGCAGGCTGATTAGTGGCCCCCAGCACCTACTGCTGTGGGTCCTGACAGGGTACTTCAACCTACCTTTTCATTTTCGAAACAGAAACAGACATGATGGGTTTGTAACTTTGGGTAACTCTGTTGACACCCTCATCATCCATAATTACAGGTAACAGCTGAGTGGAATCACCTTGTACATCTTGTACGTCTTGTGTGGAATCATCTTACCAATGCAGGGGATCAATCGCGTGAAGCTAGTATCAGAGTGGAGGCCACCATTTACATCGCTGCAACCTACAGGTAACATTAAATTTTGTCATATGATGTATATATGACAATCAGCTTACTTGACCAAGTTTAGATGGAATTTAATGTGGTTATTATTACTCACTCCTGGCCATATCCGAGTCCAGAGTCTTCGCAATACAGGCAGGAGGGACTTGCAACCAGGTCTTAAACAACTCATTATCATAGCCTCCCTTACCTAGCGTACGAGCAGCACCATTAGCCGATCGACAAGCCCAACACACATCAACCTCCTCGCTCCCACATAGCAACATCTTAATCTCCCCTATCTGGTGCCCATATAAGGGGCCTGTCCTTCCCGCCATCCAGAGGCCTGGGAGCGTTGCCAATGTTGTCAGTTTCCAGCAATATTCTGGAAGTGTCCACTTCCTGTGCTACCTAGGTCCACCTAGCGACATGCCAAAAGCTCGACAATTTCCAGGTCCGGGCGAAGGGGGAAAAATGGGCCTTAGTATTGGGCTGAGATCTGAGGCCCAACTAGAGGTTAGTGGTGGGTTGTGCCCTAGGTCAAAAGTTTTTTTTTTGATATATCGGTTGGGAAGTTCCTCTGGCCCCAGGCCATTACCTGGGTTGCCTGGGGCTCAGCTCCGCCATTGCCTCCACCTCCCTTGCTGGAGTGCTTCGCTAGGGCATCATCGGCATGCGCCTTAACCCATCCCGCCACTGGTCGTTCCCAGGATTCCATCCTTCTAGCCAGTGCCGAAGGTTAGGATCCTGCAAGTTCCACCATTCCTCCAGGAGGTGCAAACAATGGCCTGCAACCTTTTTTGAACCATGCAGGGGAACTGCAAAATTAAGAAAGGAAGAGTTTACAAACGACCACAACAAGGCCCGATACCGCTGATCAATTCAAAGCTCAACCTAAAATAAACAACAAAACAACCAGTGTACTAGACGTAGGAACAATCACCACCAAGAGATAAAACTAATGCTACACAGCTACACCAGGAAGCGACCTAACTAGCCTGAAATTGAATGGAAAGTGGCTATTTCAGATCACCTGTTGCACCACGTCACGCAATGGCAGTCTGTTCTGGGATTACACTTCGCCATAACTGCATTGCAAGAGCAGTATTTGAAGGGTAGAATTTTGTATCCCTACATATAATTTGTAGAAACATTACTGTATAAAATTATGCTTCTTTACGCTTTGATTTGAAGCAGATTGACTATGTAACCATGCTTTCATGATAAGATCCACTACTTACTGATGGTTCCATTTCACTTGTGTTCATTTCGTAAGCTAAATTCAGCTTACATGTCCAATGTTGCAATGAAGGTGTTCATTCACAGTGTCTGTGCCTTTTTTTGTCAGTCTCCTTCTCAGTGTATCCTTGCTATGTTGATGCTGCAATGCTGAAACCTGCATTGCTCTCACATCCCGGCTTAAATGTTTACCTGCTCCTATCAGCAAAAGTTTCCAGTTCAAATTTCATCGTATAATACATCATATACTATCAAGTGGTCTGATTAGCCGTTTACTCTTTGTTACAAATTCAGATTTGAGCAAACCTTTTGAAGGATGTTCATGCTAGTCAGCTAACAGCCAGAACTGTTGTTATTTTCCCTTTCAACTCAACAACAATCCTTCTTTCCCTTCATTTTCTGTTTCTTCACTATGTAACCACTGTAACAAGTTCGCTGCTTTTGTAGCTTCATCCATTACTTCTGGACTTGAATTTCTTCAACCAGGAGAACGTGTGGTTTGTTATTCAGCCGGATATTTTGATTTGAATGTATTCAACCTGATGGCATATAACCTACAATGAGGAGCCGATAATATTTGTGAGTATGTTTACAGTATTTATTGCCTGATGGTGCAACTTTTGCTTATTAATATTTGCTCATTCATTTTTTAATGTTTTTTCATGCACCTCGCTCTTATAGACCCTCTCAAATACAGAATGCCATCTCAAGTATGATTCATACAGTTTAAAGCAGCACATGTTTATAGTTGTGTTTGAACTAAGTGGTCCAAGTAGAATGGTGCATGAAGTTGTTCTTTACTGGGAGTAGACTGGTCTACAGACAATGAAAACCAGTGAAAGTTCAGTAAGATGTTTTGATAGTGATACGTGAAATCCTTTGCTTCGATCATGGATATTACTTCGTCAACACTTGGAGCAATTTGAGATACCGATGACCGTGCGAGAATGCTGAATGTTGTGTGCTCTATTTTGTTAGTACCTTCATACAGGTATAATGCATCCTCTTAGTTGTGTCACTAGAATTGTCTAATCCTGCATTAGTGCATAGAATTATTATCTTAGTCCCAAATCAACTCATTTGGCCTTCTAAATCATTAGTTGTTTGTTAGACAACCTCCTTGAGCGATTACATAGAATTCGTAGGAGACGTTAGTAGCCCACTAATCCTTTTCTCTTGCGGAAAAGCTGTCAAT
The DNA here is from genome assembly GCA_021605145.1 of Aegilops bicornis. Taxonomy (NCBI): domain Eukaryota; kingdom Viridiplantae; phylum Streptophyta; class Magnoliopsida; order Poales; family Poaceae; genus Aegilops; species Aegilops bicornis. The sequence goes on along the minus strand of CM038673.1, from coordinate 63,441,938 downwards.
CCTTTGTTTCACTATTCATGCTTTACTTAACTAAAGGTAGTTCTGCTAGCTATGTAACAAACGGAAACGTTTTGGGTCATTGATTTGGCGATCTTGTCGAAAGGGTTTACCTGTAGACTGCCCTTTTCTCTAGAAACTAGGAACTATTATGTATTTTGCTGAAACTTTCCATAGGTTAGATACTTATTTAATCTGTTCTTAACTTTTCGAAGACTGGAAGGATGAGATATATTCGTCAAAAGGTGAAATAGATAAGATCCCTAGTTTATCTTGTCACTGTTGTTGACCTATCAATTTGTCTGGCTACGTTAATGCTGGAAGATATGATGGAAGTACAAGCTGCCATAGTCCATATTCGAATATTGCTTCTCGAGACATAATTCATTCTAGTTGATTTTGCTTGAAAAGTTCTGACTGATTGACATTCTGCTCCTATGGCAAAACCATCCATGTAGATATTTACTTGGTCTTTGCAAATTGATCTGTTGTGGAGTTCTCCCCAACTACAAGTATTTAGGTACAGAGGGAGTAGATGATGTCGTAGGTAAGACTCAAAAGTTGTATGTGCCCTCTGCTATTGAACATAATCTTCCTTGTGAGCCCTCACAAAATGATCTCCTTTTTCGCAATTAAATATCATAAACTACTCTTTTCCTTGCTAATTTTCTAGGTTTGAAAATTTCTCTGTCGGTCTACTCTCTGTTAGAAGATGCACTCTTCCAAGAATCATAGCATGAATGTCCAATACATTTTTTCATGTACCCGACAACTCAAACCCTAGAATAGGCTTTTGGCCTTCCTCTTCAAGGAGTTTTCCCTCCTTTGACTTAGAATGAAAGCTGATCTTACTCCTGGGTTGATTCTTTTGTATATGCTATATCCGTACTTCGTATAATTTTTTGATAAGTTTACTGTCGACGCCTCCCCTGCAGTTTCTCAGTCAAAAAAATAATGATATCAGTTTTGCAATGCAAATGAAATCATCCCAGCCTATATCATTTCAAGCGTATGCTGGATCTATTATATGCCATCTGAATCCTACTGTCCTGGTGCGCCTTTCACAAAATTCAGACTATGGTAGAGATTCTTACCCATGCCAATACCTTGAAAAGAATACTAAGCTTTTGTTCAACTGGATGGACACAAGGTGTATTTGCCAATTTTGCTACTGAAAGTACGTGGAGGAGGCAATGTTGCTGCAAGTTGACATTCTACGGATCCTATTGACCTACATGATGGCGGCTAACCCCTATAGAGCCGCCCTTTTCCTTCGGACACGTGGCTTTGAACATGTTGGGCCTGCTGCGCCGCAAGTTTGCAACCAACTATCTCAGCGCTGTTGTGGGTTCAGGGTCAGCAAAGCAAGCTGATTAGTGGCTTAGCCCTAGCGCGTACTGCTGTGGGTCCTGACAGGGTACTTTAACCTACCTTTTCATTTTCGAAACAGATATGATGGGTTTGGAACTTTTGGTAGCTTCATTGACACCTTCATCCATAATTACAGGTACCAGCTGGAGTGGAATCACCTTGGACATCTTGTACATCTTGAGTGGAATCATCTTACCAATACAGGGGACCAAACACGTGAAGCTAATATCAGAGTGGAGGCCACCATTTACATTGCTGCAACCTACAGGTAACATTAAATTTTTGTCATGTGATGTCTGACCATCAGCTTACTTGACCAAGTTCCGGATACATGTAATGTTTAAAGCCTTATAAGAGAGAAATAACTTAGATCAAGTTCTTTTTTATGGAATTTGCTGTTGTTATTATTACTCACTCCTGGCCATATCCGAGTCCAGTGTGTTTGCACTACAGGCAGGAGGGACACGCAACCATATCTTACACAACTCATTATCATAGCCTCCCTTAGCTAGCCTATGAGCAGCACCATTAGCTGATTGACGAGCCCAACACACATAAAACTCCTCGCTCCCATATAGCAGCATCTTAATCTCCTCTATCCGATGCCCATGTAAGGGACCTGTCCTTCCTGCCATCCAGAAGCCTGGGAGCGCCACCAACGTTGTCAGTTTCCCGCAGTATTCTGGCAGTGTCCACTTCCTTCGCTAGGTCCACCTTGCTACACGCCAAAATCTCGACAGCTTCAGGGTCATATGTGAAGGTGGGAAAATGGGCCTTAGTATTGGGCTGAGATCTGAGGCCCAACTAGAGGTTAGGAGTGGGTTGTGCCCGAGGCCAAAAGTTCCTTTTCTTGATATAGGCTGCGAATTTTCTCACGCCCAGCTCCGCCATTGCCTCCACCTCCCTTGCTGGAGTGCTTCGCTAGGGCACCATCAGCATGCGCCTTATCCCATCCTAGCACTGGTCGTTTCCAGGATTCCATCCTACTAGCCGGTGCCGAAGGTTTAGTATCCTGGAAGTTCCACCATTCCTCCAGGAGGTGCAAACAATGGCCTACTATCTTTTTTGGAACCATGCAGGGAAACTGCATGTATAAAATTAAGAAAGGAAGAGTTTACAGACGACCACAACAAGGCCTGGCATCGCTGATCAATTCAAAACTCAACCTAAAATAAACAACGAAACAACCAGTGTACTAGACGCAGGAACAACCACCACCAAGAGATAGAACTAATGCTACATGGCTACACCAGGAGCGACCCGAACTAGCCATAGCCCATTGCCTGATGCACTGTAGGGGGTGGAAAGTTCTATTAAAAGACCTTGCTATTCCTTTCCCTCCATATGCTCTAAGCAATCAATAACGCCAGGGAGTTAAACCTCTTCCTTTCCCCACACATTGAAGACCTAGCAAGATACCACCAGTTGATTTTCGAGGAGTCACCTGGGGAGCAACATCCTGCAGACCCGTGCATTGCAACAGGGAACTCCAAATAATGTTGACCATGGCGCATCCCATGAACAAGTGTTGGGTACTTGTACCGAGTTACAAAAAACACAGTTTGTATGGTGTGGAAGACCCCGCTGAACTAGCCTATCTTCAGTCCAGATTCTCCGACAATCGACCAACCAAATAAAGATTTTGCACTGGAGCCCATGTCGACCAAATCGCCTTAGTCATGAGGTTGGCGACCGACGCATTGGAAAAGCCTTGTTAACAGACGTCGTCGAGAACATGCCCTTAGCTTCGACCATGAATCACTATTTCGGCAAGTGTGTTCCAGAGATTAAGAGCTTGAACAAAAACACGGATATCAATTTGTTTATTGATATCCTTTAGCCATCTACCATTGGCCATGGCTTCCGCGATCACTCTTTGCCTTGGTATTAGGGTGAGACCTGAGTGGACGACATCTCGAGCAAGCTCCGCAACAGAAAGCCCATTTATCCATTTGTCAATCCAGAAGAAACCTTTTGCTGCCTTCGATACTTAACATTGTTAAGCTTCACGCGGCAATCTACATATACACTTCAACAACCCCTCTCATGTGTGACACATGAAGTCAAGATGTGAATTGACTCAGAGTTATGGCTCAAGAGGCCTATACGTAGACACAGAGGGGGGTAACAACAAATTTTTAATAAACTGCGAAAGCTAGGACTTGAACTTAAAGACCTTAGGCGCTGATACCATGTTAAGCTTTATAAACTAGCCAATGCTACTAAAACTTTGAACTGATGGAAAGGGCTAGGCAATCCACATATACACTTCAACACCCCCTCTCACGTGTACATCACTTATTTAGAACAGAGCCATATATAGCCGCAGGGCAACAAGCAGGACATGTACATCTCTTATTTAGAATAGAGAGGAAGAAAAACAGAGCACTAAGCATGGGGATGAAGAGCAAGGAGAAGGAGAGGGGGGAGGGCGGGAGCCAGGGAGGTACCTGATGCACATGCAGAGTCGCAATGCCGCCAGATTGGAGCCGAGTTGCTGCCCTGCAGCTGGATCTGGAGCGAAAAGGTGGCGGGAGGAGCGGATCGTGCATGGGTGGATAGGAGGTGGTGCAGAGGCTAGAGCTTGTTGTCGTTGTTAGTCGCCTGAGAGGACGAGATCGAGGTACGATGCAATTTCACCCTGCCATGGCCGCTCTCTCTCTCTCTCTCTCAGCCTCTCCCTCTCTCGCTCTCTCTGCTTCTGGAGAGATCTTTTCCCTCCCGATTCCTTTCTCCTCGCCGCCGCTGGCTGCTCGCTCCCGTGCGCGCCAATTTCATTCGCCGCTGGCTGCTGGTTCCCGCACGCGCTAGCTCTCCTAGTCGTCCATGGCGTCCTATTTTTGTGGCTGGCGACCAAAGCGTGTCATACGGACGATATACGGACGCCACACGTGAATGGCGGACGCCACTGTCGGCGTTCTGGAAACTGGGGTCCTCAGACTTGCCTGCCTGCGGCCTGCGGCGTGGCTCAAAGGAGGCCCAGCATAGCCCATCTCCGTGCGCACCCCAGTGTTCGAACCTCAAGGGTCTGCCAGAACCCGGAATCCGACATTTGGCGCGTCAGGTAGGGGTGCGCCGGAATTTGCCTTCCGTCGTCTCGTTCTTCTCCGACCACCGCATCCATGTCTGACGCTCGTCGGGCTCGCGCCGAGCGCCGAGCCGCCCTCGCTTTCCACGTCGCCCAGACGGCTCCCGTCGGCGGGCGCCCTCGTCGTTCCCCGTCACCTGCCGTCAACGCCGCCACCGGCCCGGCGGGGAACGAACAGCAAGCATCGTCCCAGCATCCATCCATGAGGCGGGACGGCCGCACTGCCACGCCCTCGCTCACCCCCGCTGGTTCTTCGTCACGCGCGCCCCGCGCGGCCATGGAGGCCCGAGCTGCGCTCATCGCGGCAAACGAGCTCCTGCGCTACCGCCCTATCGGTGACGTCTACGAAGAATGGCTCGACCGAGTCGCCGAGCTCGTCCGTGCCGCCGGAGGCGCCCCCGCGCCGTCCTTCTCGCTGCACCGCACCCCGCCCTGTGCGGGCAATGAAGCTCCTGGGGCGCCTCAGCCGCCTCCACCTCAAGAAGGCGCCCTGGCCCCAAGGCGCGCGGCCCCTGGGCGGAACCCGCTCCGTCATGCGCCAGCGCGGCATGAGCAGAGCTGCCAAGAAGTCCCTCGCCCTCGAGAAGCCACCCGAGCGCTCCCTGCTCCAGCACGTCAAGAGCCTGCGCTGCCCCCAGCCGCGGCGCATGGGGACCCGCAGGACCAAGCTCTCCGTCGCCCAAGGCCCCTTGTGGCCACGGCGGGCTGCCGCGCCTTCACCTCCGAGCTGCGCAGCGTCGCGTGGCCCGGCAAGTTCAAGCCAGACCTGCCTCCTCGCTACGACGGCACGGCTGACCCTGCAGAGTTCCTCCAACTCTACGAGTTGGGCATCGAGGCTGCCAACGGAGACGAAAAGGTCATGGCGAACTGGTTTCCCATGGCGCTCAAGGACGGAGCCCGCACCTGGCTCCTGAATCTGGCCCCAGGCACGATCTCCTCCTGGGACGAGATGCGCACCCGCTTCATCGCCAACTTCCAGGGTACTCGCGACCGGCCACCCGCCGTGAGCGACATGCGCCGTATCAAGCAGCAACCAGGGGAAACCCTGCAGAAGTACATCCAGCGCTTCAACAACGCGCGCCTCAAGATCCCTAGGGTGACGGAGGAGGCCATCATCTCAGCCTTCTCCGACGGCGTGCGCGACGTCAAGATGAAGGAGGAGCGGGCGATGCATGAAGACCTGTGCACCTCCTTCGAGCTGTTCAACTTGGCGACCAAGTGCGCCAGGGCTGAGGAGGGGCGCCTCTCCCTCCTCGAGCTGCCTGCCGCGGACCCCGAAGAGAAGAAGCCCAAGGCCAAGGACGTGAAGCGCAAGGGAGCTGCCGTACTCGCGGCCGAGCCAGACACCAAGTGGGGCAGAGATCAGCCCGAATCCTCCAAGGGCAGTCGGTACTGCGTGTACCACGACTTCCACATCCACAACACCAATGAATGCCAAGAGCTCCGGGCCGTGCGTGAAGGAAGGGTCGGCAGACGTCCCGACCGCGGCGACCGGGGCTACGGCCGAGGAGGAGGAAGGAATGCAGGACGTTGGGAAGACCGCGGCCCGCGCCAAGGTTGGCGCGACCAACCTCGCGAGGATCGCTGGCAGGACCCGCCTCTCGAGGGAGGCTGGAGGGGAGAGCCTCGCGAGGATCGCCCGCAAGGGAACGCAGGCCTCCCTCCGCTGCCGCCGCTGCCAAGGAGAAATGAAGACCGTCATCAGGACGAGGGGGCTGGGGGCTTCCAGGAACCACAAGCAATCGCCTGCATCCTGGGCGGAGCTCAAGTCCCAGCCTCCCAGCGCATCTTCAAGCAGTTTGCCCGCGAAAATGAATGCAGTCCTCCCCAAGCTCGAGGCCACGCGCCCTCTCAGGTGGTCGGCATGCGCCATCACGTTCAGCTCAGCGGATCAGCTCAAGTGCGCGGCCACAGCCGGAGTCCTCCCGATGCTTTGTTCCCCAATCATCAGCAACGTGCTAGTCACCAAGACCCTCATTGACGGCGGGGCAGGGCTCAACGTCCTGTCCGTGGAAACGTTCAACAATCTTCAAGTGCCCTACATCAGCTACAGCCAACCAAGCCCTTCTCCGGAGTCACCGACGGCTCCACGGTCCCGATCGGGCAGGTCCGCCTTCCTGTCACCTTCGGGGCACGCGACAACTACCGCACCGAGCTCATTGACTTCAACGTCGCCCACATTCGCCTGCCGTACAACGCCATCCTCGGGTACCCTCGCTGGCCAAGTTCATGGTCAGAACCCACCACGGCTACAACGTCCTCAAGATGCCGTGAAGCGGCGGGGTCATCACGGTGCCCTCGCGAAGAGAGAGACGCAGCAGTGCTCCCTGAGCGAGCCTTTCAGCCGCATCACTGGAAGACCTGCATCACAGCAGCAGGAGGCCTCCCGAGGCCGCCACCAAGAAGAAGAAGACATCATCCGGCCCGGCCCCTTAGGAGGCAGGCCCCTCAGGGCCCGCGCCTGCTCAGAGGGAGCCTCCTTCCATTGCATAGGGAAGCGCGCCCGGCGCCCTCCTCAGGCAGGGCTCGGGGGCTCTCCCCTGGAGGGCCGCCGACCTCGCCAAGGTCATGAGGGAGGCGCTTGGGCACCACGTGGAGGCGTGCTTCGAAGCACGTTTCCCTCAAGAAGGAGCAAGGCAAGGAGAGCCAAACCCTCAGGAGTTCGTCAGCAAGGCCATTCAGGAGATACAGGAGTCAAGAGTCATGAGAGGCAGCCGCCATCTGCCAGGCCCCCATCCAGCGAGGATGATGGGCTGCGCGGCCCAGATCGACATACCAGGCTCAACCGAGCCGCCCTCGTGAGCGCCTCTGGCCCTCGCAAGTGGGACGCTGCGAGGGTCCGCCCCACAGCTACGTTCGCATGCCTTATGGCTTGCCGAACGCGGCTGCCGCGTACCAGCGCCTCATGAGGGCCATCTTGGAGGCTCAAGAGGTCAGGCGTGCCGCAGCCCTGGCGGAGATGGAGATGGCCCGCGAGGAGCCGCCAGCGCCTCCGGAGCCGCCTCCAGAGGCCCCTGGGCCTGGGGGCTCGTGAGGATCGGCTCCCGCAGCCCACCGAGTCTGCTACACTGACACACCTTCGTCCCCAACGTCATCAGGTGACATCTTTTAAGTTTCATTTTTGGCTGGGAGCGCCCTCAGGGCCGCATTATTCCCAGGCCGCGTGGGTCTGTCCCTGCGACATGTATCCCTTTGATTTCATGTCCTTAGCTTACCTTATTGGGGGCGTCCCACGGGCTGCATCATCCCCAAGCCGCTCGGGCCTAACCCATCGGCATGTACCCTTCTTGCGTTTATCTTAGGACTAATCTTTCGATCTACCATGCTTGTTATTTGGTGCCTTTCTCTTCTGGGTGTCGGAATCCTTGGCGTTAAAGGGGGGGTGCCTGAGCATCGCGACTCAGGGCTCCTACCGGCTCTCCGGACCTCACCCTCTGGTCTTGTCCATGGCATCGCGACCTGGCATGCCAGCGACGGCTGAGACCAGCCCGAGAGCCGAGACCCGAGGACGTAGAGTTTCGTCATCTAACCCAGCTTGCGCGTTAAAGGTGGGTGCCTGAGCATCGCGACTCGGGGCTCCTACCGGCTCTCCGGCCCTCACCCTCTGGTGTTGTCCATGGCATCGCGACCTGGCATGCCAGCGACGGCTGAGACCAGCCCGAGAGCCGGGACCCGAAGATGTAGAGCACCGACAACTGGCCAAAATTGCAGCAACACACTCGAAGATAAGGCCCAGAGCCAGGCGCAACCCGCCTTGAGGTAGGGCCCCGTGAGTCCCGCGCTGGCTCACGGGTACCCCAATACACCTCGCAAGGCCTTTCACGCCCCTCCATAGCAACTAACGGCTAACTGTCGATTGTCGCGACAAACCCTCGTTCCTTCTGTGATGAGCCTGCAGGGTCCCTCCAAGGAGCGTCGCCAAGCAACCTCACGTCGGCCAAGGCTAGCGCCGCACCAGGAAGCGTTTTTCTGACCCTCGAGATAAGTCACCTTCCGGAAGCATTGATTATCGCAGCATCGCCCCCGCACCAAGTGCAATCCCGTGTTAGCAACGTCGCTCTCCTTTCTCACCGAATGATGGCTGCTTGAGCGCTAAGGGGGACCTCCTGAGCATCGCGACTCAGGGGCTCTTACCGGACCTCGGCCGCCACCTCCTGGCCTTGACCACGGCATCGCGACTGGCATACCAGCGACGGCTGAAGCCGCCTTAGGATCGGGACCTGGCGTATGAGCACCAAGCCCTCGCGAGGTCCGGAAAGGAGGAAACTAAGCTAAAACGGAATAAGCATCTCGCACCGCTTCACAATAAGGATCATATTGACAGACGGAGCTACAAACATCTTACAAGCCCCCGTGGGGTATATTCTTGGCCCCTCGCAGGAACAAAAGGCGCGAATCCTAAGGAGTCCTAACTACAGGGGGCATCGCGGCAGATGCCATCATCAACAATGGGCCGCCCAGCACCGACGCCAACCCCATCCAGATCAGAGGCATCAACGGCCTGACGAGCCCGCCCTGCTCCGGGAACGGCGCAGGCTCGGGGGCTCGTAGCTGTCGTCGCTCGTCTCCGGAGTCGCGAAGAGCTCGGCGGAGTCACTGGATCCTCCGGCGCCTCCGTCGCCTGAGGAGGCTGGCCAAGGAGCGATCGGCCGGCCTCTGTCTCGCCCCTTGGCAGGTCCCGACCCCCTCTCCCGGGGCAGCACTCCAGCCGGCGACCCTCCGCATCGAAGACCTTGAAGGACATCACCGAAGCACCATCGTACTCCAGATGGATCGTGAGGGCGCCCCTCGTCCTGCAGACCCGGGCGACCTCGCCCCAGCCTCGAGTCATGAAGACCTCGCCCGGGGCAACGACCGCGACCTCTGCCCCGGTCGCGAGGGTGCCGCAGCCGGCGTGCTGCAGCCAAAGCCCGAGGGGTTCCCCCCGCCGGACCACGGAGGCGAAGAAAGAGGGGAGACGAATCCAAGACTTGGGAGGCGTGGCGGCATGAAGCACGAACTCCCGGCAGGAGCCCTCGGCGTAGACTCCAGGGGGGAAGACGCACACCTTCGTGACCCGCCGGCGTTGTCGGCGGCGCCGCTCGTGGTGTTCGGCGTCGACTCCTTCAGAGCCGCCAATGTGCGCGTACAAGGGAAGAGGGAACCCTGGTGGTGGCCGCTCACACCAGGGTCTTGACGCTTCCTGGCGAGTGCCCTCGCCCTGACGCCAGAGGGCAGGCCGCTTCTTCGGGGGAAGCGGGTCAGGATCCTCTTGGGGAGCTTTTCCCTTCTCTTCCGCGGAGAACCGGCGGATCGGAGCCATTGCAGCAAGACGGAGCAAGGCCCAGGAAGGAGGAGAAGCAGAGGGATAGACCGGAAGGGCGCGCGCCGTTCCGTACTTATAGCCAGCGAAGGCCAACCATCGACCTCCACGATCACAGGTAATCATGACCCGCTTTGCATGCAGGGACTTGTCGAATCCGTGCGGTTACCAAGGCGTCGTGGGGAAGCGGAGTCGCCCCCGACCAATCGACCGCCACGCGGCGCCCAAGGTCAAGAGCTGTTAGGGCTCCATGACGCCGCACTTGCCCTTTCGCCTCTCTGCCGGTCAAGTTCGGGCGCCGTGGGCCCGAGGGCTACTGTCGGCGTCAGGGAACGGGGTCCCAGACTTGCTCTGTCTGCGGCTGCGGCGTGGCTCAAAGGAGGCCCAGACAGCCCATCTTCATCAACACGAAGCTCAAGACCCTCTGGGCGGACGACAAGGAGCTTCCTCGTGCACGGCCTCGTCAGGCTGGCTCATGAGGAGGCGGAGAGTTCAAGGCGGGTACCTCGTGAGGTGCCCATGACGCAAGCCATGATTTACCAAGGGCGCCCAGGCGCCAGCCCGCGCAGTGTCCTCCTTTCCTCTTTGGTGCAAAGGGGGCAAGCGCAGGCGAGAGCATCAAGCAAAGGCGTCCATTTCGGTGCAACAAGACCAAGACCAGCCCAACGGTCGGAAGGAATTCATTGTGAAGCCCAAGCCGGCGTCACCACCAGAGCCTTTGACAGGCGAGGACCAACTTTAGTCAATATAAGTGTACCCGCTGTTCCCTTTCAAAATGGCCAATTGTTGGCGCCCTTCCCGCTCAATATTTGGGAAGAGGCCCGGGGCCTTTGCCTATAAATAGGACTAGCCACCCCCAGGGTAGAGGCAAGCTGATCCTGATCCGGAATCTGGACCTGACCTAGCAATAGACAGAACCCTCACCAGAAAACCAGTAGATAGAGCGATTGAACTCCTCCCAGCAGTTCGTCGCACCAGCCAAGAACAGACCCTCGCGAGGCTGTTCTGCCTTGTATTGTTCATCATCAAGCCCAAGAGGCAATCCACCACACCACACACTGGAGTAGGGTATTACACCACAATGGTGGCCTGAACCAGTATAAATCTTGTGTCTCTTGTGCTGTTCAGTTTGGTAGTTTAGGTCCTAGCGATTCGGCGAGGAGCGAGCCGGTAGAGGGTTGAATCTCCGCGCGCACCCCAGTGTTCGAACCTCAAGGGTCTGCCGGAACCCGAAATCCGACAGCCACACACCATAAGAATTGCGAGCCTGAATGCTTCAGGCTAGGACCGCACCTAGCGACGAGTTAATGATGCCATAAAAAAATTGGTCCCCAATGACCAGCTTGACCAGGTAATCGTGCCCCTTGCCTTCTTGACGTCTATCAGTCCATACTTGAGGCTTTTGTTGATCAAGATGCCTTCTCCATTTTTGTTTGTGGTAGTTATCCCCATGCATACAACAACTTGAAACCGGTACCGTCCACCTCCTTTGCATTATATCTCTTTCATTTGGTTTCTTGGACGCAAAGGATATGAACACTTCTCACCGCTGTATCAACTAACTCTCATCACTTACCCGTTAGGGACCCTACGTTCTAGCTACCTTAACTTTACCGTAACTGGATCCTGCTTGTCTCAGCTAGCTTCCTTTCCTTTTGCACTCATTTTTCAAATGTGAAGACCCTTGCTCATTTTTCATCAACCGGGCGTCGATGTAGCACACCACTATGGATGTGACGACACGATCCTTGCTCACCTATCACTGTATTCAAATCAATATGCACACCACCTAGGGGGTGACAGCATGGCCCTACACCTGGGTTCAGATATGGCGCGTCACTAACTGGGTTATGCCCGAACGGTGTTCTTTCGGGTTTCATCTCAATAAGAGTGGCCAAGTTTTTACAATGGCCCGCCAAGCCTATTACCATGTTATTTGGGCTTGGGTCCGGCTATGTTGAGACACCATAGGCGGAGTTGACTTTCAACAGGAAACACTTGCTTTTTTATCCTTTAAGATCTTCGCGAATTCCCTAATAAGCTTGAATTTCTCGCGCAGTAAACAACCCTCAAGAGAAGCCCCTTGATTCTCTCTGATTGAATTTGGAAGAATAGATGCCACCCTTCTCACCAAGGCTTTGGAGAAAATCAGGGAAAGGCTATGGACCAAATTGATTAGTCTGAAATAAGCTGATTTGCATGCCCCAGGTTTCTTTGGCAAAAGAGCAAGATGGGCAGTGTTATCTGAAAGGCCCTACAACCAAGAGAAAAAAGGGCATGGAACACATCCATAACATCCTTTTTAATCACATGACAACAGTTTTGAAAAAATAATAGTATTATATCTGTCTGGACTAGGGGCCTTCCCATTAGGCATATCCTTGATTTCTTCAGAAAGAGGAAGCTCCAAATTACTTCAAATTACTTAAATTTTGTTGACTGAATTGAACCCAAATCCATGGTATATTGCCTAGTAAAAGGTGTGCCTATGTTCTCCACGAAATGGTCATAGAGAATTTTCTCCATATATCATCATGAGCAAAAGATGACCGAGTTACCATCTTTAAGTTGTCCTAAAAAAAAATCTCCCTTTGTTAGAATGGATATGGAAACAAGATGTTTTTGCATCTCCCTTGTTGAGTCAAGTGAGCCTAGATCTCTTGCCATGACGCGTTCAGCTTGGCGATCATGAGTTGTTGGTAAGCATAGTGCGGTCTTGCCAAGAACATAGGAGAGGGGCGACCTAAGACGAAATGTTGAATCTCTGCAGGTCCACGACCTTGAAACATAAGGTTTCAGTCCTGTAGTTCTCGGGTGCTGAATGTAATAGATTGGTCGATCTGCTTGAGTGCATCAGCCTGGTGTCCATGATGATTCTGTGGAATGAAGCTGCAATGTCGACGTACACGACGTTACGCCCGCTCCCGCCATCCATCATTACCTTGCGAGCCGCCCGTTACTTGCAGTAGGGTCCAGTACCAGTCGGAATTTGCCCGTTTGGGAATCCCGTTCTCGTCAATCCATCAGCCTAAGGCCTTGTTCGGTTACACCCTTTGTCAAAAGGATTGCATGGGATTTTGGCTTGTAGAGGATTAAATCCACCTCAATCCCTGCCAAAACCGCTTCACAACCCTGTCAACCGAACACGACCTAAAGGTGATCTGGGTCTCGAACCACCTCAGGAAACGGGTCATGACTTTGTGGGTGCCCGAGTCCCCTATGAATAGCCACCTGACCCCGCATCCGTCACTTGAGGAGGGTAGGGCTGGGTTGTTGCCTTCTCCGTTGTTAGGTGTCAGAGGAAGTGACATTCGCTCGTGCGACGCCAAGACCGCCAGTCGTGGAGGAAACATCCACTTCCTGCGGAGGTGTCAAGGCGCTGTTGCGCAACACACATCGGTTTCCCGACACTCGGGATTTGATGGAGAGCCTCGGAGCTGTTCGCCACCCGGGGTTGCATCCCGAGGACCCATCGCAAGTTACGAGCTGGGCTGTCATGTGACGAGTCACGATTGTCCTCACCACAAGCGTGGCACCGCCGAAGTCGTGGATGGCAAAGTTTAGATTCCTGAACTGGAAGACCTCGTGGTGTCTGCGACTCAGGAGCTCAGAAACCAGGTGTCCGTGCTCCCTTCATTGGATGGCAACGACTTCTCGTTGTTCTTCTATCCTTGGATCGGGCAAAGCGCTCGCCACTTGTGTCGCCATGAGGAGCAAAGTTCATCTGGAGATGGAAGCCCCCTCTCCCGCATGGGTGGGATTGCACCGTGATTCATGATCGTCGCAACTCATCTTGCATAGTCGAGGCCATCACTACAGAGACATTGTCTAGGGCTGACCTCGCCACGTTAAAGCTCATGCATGGACCTATGATCCTAGCAGTATTCTGGCGGTCCGCCTTCTCTCCATCCCTTAGTAGTAGCAACATGGACGAACGCTATAGCAGCAGAGTTTGAGGTGTTCCTGTGTGCACCAACGGCAGGAGACCATGAGGCGTGATGGGAGCAACATCGGGCAGTGGTGCCGCGAGCAGCAGGGAGTTGAGGCAATTGTTGTAGCTACACACAACAACAGTGAGGAAGAGCCCAATGTAGCACTGTAGAACAAGGGCCATGAGCTTTAACGGAGGAGACGCACTCTGTAGGGTGTCGAGTAACAACACATGCAACTGGCACAGCGAGCAGAGGCTCCCTGCTGCAGCTTTGTGTAGCAGTAGAGAGCTCCTTGCATACACGGGCACCTCGACATGGAGCCATGATGTGACGTTGGGAGGGGTCGAGGGAGGGTGAGGTAGGAAGCCAGGGCAGCGTAGCTCCAGCGACCACAACCTGGAACCCTAGCCCTCACCGTGCTTTATATACCATGTCATGAACTAGACCTTTTCATTGCAATGGGCCAAACAAGCTAGATATATACATGATACATGTATGCACATATACCCCTATTGGAAGGAGTAACTACACAGCTCTATCCACAACTCTATTACACTTAACAGTGTGGAGCAAGCTCTGAAAGCAGTGGCCAGAGTGGTCTCTTGGATGCCATCGGTGGCGCATTGGACGTGCGTGGCACTTTCCTTTCTTTGCTTGGCCAACATGGAGTGTCGGACTGTCGTGGCGCCTATGCGGTGGGTGTTGCCACCGCCTACAGTGCTCAAGGTCGGCCTTTTCACCATGTGCTCGTTGGCATGTTCAGTTGGCAGAGTGGACAAGTGGCCGTGCTTGCTCCAAGCATGAAGCCGCTGCTTTCCCTAAAGCAGATGCCCATTTGGGGACTACCTCTAGTCCCCTACAGGGGAGGTGCTTTTGCTGTCGATCTCTGCACATGTCGCGCTGCCTGTTGCTACTCCTAGCATGGTAGGTGGCATCGGCTTTGATCCCAAGGAAGATGTTTGTCCTCCCAATTTGGTTGGTCAAAAGCAACCTTCTGGCCTTTGGCTGATCCTCCTTCCTGGGATCCAATGGAGCCCCGAATGATTGGTCCTACCATCCTATGGGCATCTTCAACACATATGCTCATTTCTCCCCCATATTCTAGACTGCATGGTCCGGACGCTCTTAGGCCTTCAATGTGGATGCGCATATTAAGTTGCACCGCTCACGATGTTTAAATCCCCCAATCCGGCCAAAATTCGGGGGCCAGTGTTGGGGATGTTGGAGTATAATGTCCAGCCCCCTCTCGCATTTTGGATTTTTGGTTGCGTTGGCTAGTGCATGAAGCTTAACATGGTATCGGGGCCTAAGATCTTGAGTTCAAGTCCCTCCTTCCGCAATTTATCCAAAAAATGATGTTGTCTCCTCTGTGTCCATGTATAGGCCTCTTGAGCCATACCTCTGAGTCTATTCATGTGTTGACTTCCCACGTCACACATGAGATAGAGGGTGTTTAAGTGTATGTGTGGATTGCCTAGCCCTTTCTATCAATTCGGACTTTTGGTTGCGTTGGCTAGTGCATGAAGCTTAACATGGGAGTCCGGATGTTCGCTAACGTTAGACTCCGATGATCTTGACCAACCTAAAACCCCATCTGGAGCCCACATTTTTTTAAATTCGCCCCACTCTTCCTGTGCGCGACCCAGCCCTCTCTGGCTCCAAAGCCGCCGCTCACGCCCTTCGTCATCACCGCGATGGATCCGGCGGACACCAACAACATGCTCGTCGTCCTGCCAGACCCGGCGACACGCCACCAAATTGGGAGACTATCATGTCAAGACCGGCGCTTGAGGGCAAGGGTGAATGCCAAGGAGGCCGGTATGGTCACCCGGACCCTAGCTCCTCCACAACAGACTGCTCTACTGCTTCCGCCAAGGCAAGCATTGCCTTGGTCCGCCTAGTACAAGGCGCCATACTTGGGAGGACATCATGGTGAAGGAGGAGGCAAGTGTCAAGCACAACGAGCTCAAGGAGGAAAAGAAGGCAAAGATGTTTAAGGCATTCATGGATATTCAGAAAAAAATGGACTTTGAGGAGAAGAACCTTGCGGTCAAACAAGCATGTGAGCAGCCCAAGCTCTTGTGCGTGAAGGCTGACAACTTGGATCCTGATGTGGCGAAGTTTGTTCACCAATTGCATAGAGAAACCTTTGCACGCTATGCGGGAAACGAATGGCATAAATGAGTCGTTCGGTTCGGACATTCGGTCCTTTTGTTTGTTTGATGGATGTGGATTGTGAAACTTGTCAAACATCTGGTGCTAGTGCTTTTTGTTGCATTTGTTTGCATTTGATTATGATCGAGGAAATTTGACCTAGTGAAAAAAGAGAGGGGGTCGGACATATAGGGGATATTTGAGGGATAATGTTGGTTGACTGCTGTCGGGCCGGATGTTTGCGGATCCATCCATACATGTCCGAGGGCATTGAAGGGTGTCTGTGTAAGCATCTATGTTGAAGATGCCCTGATAAAGGAAACGGCTCCCGCCTTGTATCCCGTGTAGTCTAACCTGATTGGCCCCGCTGCCCTTTTGAAGGAGGTCCCCGTGTTCCCCTTTGGTCGTTGCTGATTCTTAGGATCCACCTATGGCCGATCACACGAACAATTGTCTACAACTAGCTGTGTGGAGAGCATGGCAGCTGGGTTAACAAATAGCTATTTTCAGGGTTCTTTGTCCAATGGGCGGGAGGTTGGGCTGAAACTAGTGGACAATCACCTTGCTCGCGTGTTCCAGACAATTTTCCTCCATAGCTTCGTGCACTACTGTTCTCTATTTGTTGGGCTTGAAGGGGAGGAATCTCGTACCTCTTTCACTGGGCCCAACTTGGAGATGTGATTTGTCCCTCATGCAGGTGCCTATTCTGAATTATCTGAAGATAATGACTTGGGCATGTCCCTGCAAGAGACTCAGGCCTTAGAAAGGAGGAAGAAATTATGTATTCTGAAAATGCTGGCTCCACCTCTGGTCCTAGAAATGGAATCATCCTCACGCCTTCACCTAGAGACTGAGCCGTTTATTCCGCACAACAACTCTCGGATTGGTGCTCCTTCTGCTGCTAAAGAGCGAGGGAAGACCTCAGCTGCTGAAGGCATTCTCCTCAAGTGTCTACGCATTGAGTACTCTGACCTTGAGCTGAACGAGGATGCCATGGACGAGTTGCACACTCTGTTCGATTCCCTTCTGAAGGATCTCGGAGAGATCAAATGATCTTTGGCAAGACATTACCGCTCGATCTGGCTGCGGCTGAGCCCTCGAGGGTGCTGATTGGGGCGCATGGAGTTTTGTGTCATCGGTGTTCTTTGTGTTGGATTTATGTATCCACACCCAGCGATTCTAAGCTGGAACATATGCGGACTGCATAGTCCCACGAATCACAAAGCTATTATGGAGTTGATTGATTCGGTCAGAGTCAATTTGCCATGTCTCCGGGAGACTAAGGTGGAGGTTATTGATTAATTTTTCATAATGCCATGTATTGGCCCATCGTTTGACGGGTTTGCGCATTTCCCGACGGATGACACTAGTGGTAGAGTGCTCATAGCGTGGGTTTTTTCGGAGTTGGGGATCGATAACTTCTACATGGATAACAATTCTCTGTCTGACCTTGTCCATGAGGGAAACGGATTTCACTGGTGTTTTTCTGTTGTCTATGTGGTTCAGAGAACAAAAGGCAATTCTTCAAAGAATTAAAGGTGCACAAGAGCTTGTGTGTTGGATCTTGGCTTGTCATAGGTGACTTCTACTTGATTTTAGGGGCTTCAGAAAGGAATAACTCCAATCTTGACAGGAGGACCATGAGCAGATTAAGATACTTTCCCGATGAACATGATTTGAAAGAGTTGTACATTTTTAAGAAAACAGGCACTTCTTGTGCCCGACTTTAAATTAATAAAGCCAAAAACAGGAATAGAAACAACTTAAGTCTGAATATAAAATGGAAAATAAATGTTCATGGGTATAACTTGCAACTCCTTTGGAGCGCTAAAACCAACGAGCATTCCTAACTAATTGGAGAGCTTTTGTGGACGCTGTGAAGTTGCCTGATCTTGAGGAGAGCGTTCATAGTTGCTTCAATGTCGTTCCTCTTCCCTAGAGGATACCATTGTTGAAAGAAAAGAGACCAGTTGAAAATATAGTTAGCAGGGTGAGTCGGAATGATCCCCTCAATGGCAAGTTTGTTACACGTAGTCCATAGCGCCCGCGCTAAAGCACTAAAAGTTCTCCAAGCCAAACGACGTTGCTGCCCATGGCAGTTACTAAGAAGCCTAAGGACTTCTGTTATCGAACTAGGGTTTTAGTTAACGTCAAAACACTCTCTAACATAACTCCAAAGGAATTTAGCTGGGGTACATTGAAAAAGAATGTGATTCGCGTTTTCCGGAACTACACACAGGACGCAACACCCATTGCCTGGCCGTGCCTTTTCTGAAGATTGATGGCAGACAGGAGGCGACAATGGCTGCCAGCCAGATGAAAATACACACTTTGAGGGGGACTCTAGCGGCCCATAAAGCTTTGGCGTACCGAACTTTGGGGCCGCTAGCCAGTTTAGCAGAAATAGATTTGACCGAGAAAATGCCCGAGGGCTCTAAATCCCAGCTGATTGAATCGTGGTCTTCACTAAGGTGGGTATTAAGTAACGGAGAGCGTAGGTTGTCAAGGGCAAGGCTTCAACAGGCGAGAGCGGCCTAAGGAACCCTATGACCGCCTCCCCAGAAGCAAACACGTAATTGACGAGAGCATTCAGCTCTGCCGCAATAGGAAAAGGGAAGGGTACACAGCGTAAAGAGGTCTGTCAGCAATCCATTTTGACAGCCAAAACTTGGTGACTTTGTCGTTACCTATCTTAAATCTGTCTTCTAAGTTGAATGCTTCCTTGCATTTTTCGATCCCATTTCAAATTTGTGAACCTCTCAGGTCACTAGCGAAGAAAGATCAGGACGGGAAATATTTCACTTTGGGAATCTGTGCCCACAGCCCAGAGTCATTTTGAGATATCTTCCAGATCCACTTAGTAATAAGAGCTAGGTTCATTTTTCTGGTGTTAGTAACACCTATCCCTCCTTGGGTTTTGGGATGACCAAGGTCCACCCATCTGATCATGTGGTATTTACGTTTTGGCTTCCCAGAAGAACCTAGCATGCACCTTGACAAATTTAACATGTACTCCTTCCTTGAGAAGGAAAAGCCCCATAGCAAAAGTGGGGATGGCCGAGAGACAGCCGTTCGTGAGGGTAAGTCTAGCCATTGAGGGCATAAGTTTTCTTTGCCAAGGCTTGCAGCAGCGGATGACTTTTTGCATTATAGGATCCCAATCTGATTCGGTGAGCGATCTATCGGCGCACGGAAGACCAAGATAGGAGATGCCGCAGGACGATTGTTTACTGTTAAGCAGATTAGCTACCCCAATTCCTTCGGACTCCGATAACCCAATAAAAAAACTTCGCTTTTAGCGAAGTTAATTTTCATGATTGACATGGTTTCAAAATAGACAAGAATGGTTTTAGCCGAGGCTATATTGTGAAGGTCCGGCTGGAAAAGAAGAACCATGCCGTCCTCGTACTGTAAGTGGGAAACCCCTCCTGGAATTAAGTGTGGCACCACACCCTTGACGTGACCGGAGGTTCTAGCTTTGTCCAAAATCACGGAGAGAGAATCGGTGACAATGTCAAAGAGCGGTGAAAGATGATCTCCTTGCGCAGTTCTCTTTTGTTGCAGAAGAAGTTGCCGACCTCTCACTTAATCGTGATGGTAGTTTGCCCACCTTCGACAAGCTAAAGAACGAACCTAGGCGCAAATCTCTTGCGGAAAAGGACTTCACGTAGAAAAGACCAACTAACTCTATCATAAGCCTTCTCAAAATTAAGTTTAAGAATAACAACCGACATTTTTCTTTCTTTTTAAGTAAATGGATAATCTCGTTAAGACAGAAAACCCCTTCCAGGATGAATCTGCCTTTGATAAAGGCCGTTTGAGAATGGTCCACAATCTTTGCCGTAATGGGTCCTAGGTGCAAAGCTTAACATGTAGCAATTAGTTTGGAAAGAACATTGTTTAGAGCTATTGGATGAAATTGAGCAATCTTGTCGGCCCCTTGAATTTTGGGGATCAAAGATAGGATGGCGAAGTTGATCCGCTAAATGTCAACCTTCCCTAGAACAAACTTGTCAACCTTCCCTAGAACAAACCCGTTAATAATTTCCAGCATCGGAGGCTACCAGAAACCCATCTACGCCATGTCCATTTTAAGAGATGCCAACGCGCTGTCAATCTCCTCCTCGGAAAACTAAAAATGAGGGCATCGTTATCTGCTTCTGAGACTTTTTGATTCGAGGATAAGCCAGCCCTTCTGACTTGCTCAATCCCAATGAGCCCTTTGTAAAATTCGTATATGTGTTTACTCAGGTCCTCATTAGAGTTGATTTCTCCGGCATCCATGATCAACCTAAGGATCAGGACGTGCATCTTTTGTTACCGTTAGCTAGGGCATGGAAGTAACTAGTATTGGAGTCTGCTTTGGTGAGACTGAGGAACCTCCCTCGTTGGTTCTAGTAGATCTCTTCTTCCTTGTAATGCTTGATAATGATGTTTTCTAGGGCGTATCTACATTGCCATTCCTCCTCAGAAATTCCGACAATGCCAGCTTGACTGTCAAGCCACACAATTTCTTGTAGCGTATCTGCCTTGAGCAGCATCCCTGTCACTATTCCCTTCCCAGCCTTTGAGAAATTGCATATGTTTGGAGGTGAAAAGCTGCCAAGATTCTATCTGGCCTCTCAAGCCCAGGTATCTTGAACCCTAGGAGTCCCACTTGGATTTGATTAATTCCAGGAATCCCTCTTCCTCGAACCAGTGAATTTCTAAGTAGAGCCGAGGGCTTCTTTTCAGCGTTTCTTCCCCAGATGTAAAGAATAGAGGTGTGTGGTCGGAGCCAATTTTGGTTTCCGCTTTGAGAGCTGACATTGTGTAGGCAATTTCCCAATCAGCGGAGACGAAGACTCGATCCAGCACCGAACGGATAGGGTGAATTGATGGTTAGTCTAGGTGAATCGGACCCCAACCCGATGAATTTCTTCAAGTTCCTAATCAACAATAGTGTCATTGAAAAGATCAACCCTGCTCCAATAGATATTTCCTGAAGATCTGTCTTTCATGGATCTAATAAGGTTGAAATCTCCTCCAATAATGATGGGCTATTTATTGAAGGGATAAAACTTCCAAGTTTTGCAAGGAAACAAGAGACAACAAGTGATCGGCTAGCCCATAAACCACACATAGCTCCTAGCTAGCTGACGTAGCCCTAGAACGGATTGATGCACTCAAGAAAAAATGCACCTGCGTCTAGTTCACTACCGAGAACAAGTCCTTGTCAACACCAAGAAGGATACCACCTGAATGCCTAGAGGCACGCACCCATTGCCAAGAGATTTTTTCTTGCAGGTCGATGGATTTGAGATCAAGGAAAGTAAATAAGCTTTGATAGTTTCCTGGAGAGCAACACAATCAATCTTCTCATGGGCTAAGTAATTTTTGAGAAGGGTTCTGCGTCCCGTGTGCCCCAAACCCCGGAAATTCCAGAATAAGATTCTCATTGGAGAATTCTTTTGTGAAGCCGCACCCCTTTGGAGCAAGCTTTAGAGATTTTAGGAGGCGCACCTGGGCCGGCCATCGAAGATACAAGCAAAGCTGCTTCTGACTCCCTTTCAGTAGCAGGCATAGCCTCCTTGGCTGTCATGGCAGCGCACTGAGCCTCCTGTTTATTCTGCATAGGGTTCGTAAGTGTGGTATGCGCCAGTTCTCTAGCCCTAATCATATCTATGGAATCCATATCTTCTCCCAACCCTCCGTTAAGGACTATACCGGTCATAGACTCTCTGATTTGGTCGTCACTAAAGTCATGGAGCATAGAAAACTTAGGGAAAAGATTACCTGGATTCTCCATATTCTTCTCAGCAGTCTTGTGCTCTGCCTTCTTGAGAGAAGAGACGCCTTGTTTGTACTTTCCACAAACGATCCGCCTGGTGGGCCTAGTGCCAGGTTCTTGGTGCGTTTTCCATTGGGAACTGCAACCATCGGGGGCTTGACCAGCTTGACAACAGAGCGACTCCTTGGACTTGGCAAGCTAGCCACCGTCTTGGCCATCGGGCTCGGGGAAGGCACAAAGGCTTGACGCGACAATGCTAGAACAAGAGTTGATGGAGAAGAAGGCGCCTTGGATCCCTCACCAGAAAAAGGAGCTTGCTCCACAACATTTGAGGGCTTAAGTGCGTCAGTTCTGGCATGCATCTTGTCGGTGGAGAAATCCCAGTTGGCTGGACTGTCCCAGCCTAGTTCGTGTCTGACTTGCTGAGGTAGTTTGGAGGCCTTGCCAATGGAGATGCACTTCGACACTATCGCGATTCCGGCGAAGTAGAAATGTTCACCACTGAAGAGGTTTGCTTGGAGCAAGTACAATCCAATTCCTCCCTGAAAGAAACAGAGGTGCCCACAAGAGTTGGATCAGAGGAAAGAGCCTTGGCGGCGGAGGAGAGCCCTTCTCCAGACAAATGGGACCATACATGTCCAATACGGAAGCAAGGAAGCATGATATAGACATTTTTCGAACAGTTGACCTGCTACTGAAAGGAGGAGACACTGCCATGGCTGTCTTGTTAGATTTTGGTTCGACACTGGAGTTTCCCACATTCTCCTTGGGAGGAGATTTGACGGCCCTAGACCCCTCAAGGGCCAGCTGGGATCGAGATATCTCGTGCTTGTGGTTGCAATCTCTACCACGGTTCGCTTCGTCCTCATCCTCATGACCTTTGGCATGAGGCGAAGGCGGCAGTGGAATGGACCCACCCCTTTTTGGTAACTCTAGCTCGCATCTGATCATATACCCAGAATGGTTGAGAAAATACGATTCAAACAGAACAGTTTTCGGGGATTCATGCATAACACCAGCGCATGCACAAGGCTAAATCTTATCAGGGAGAGTTCTCGTCGATAACTTCTACTGGAGCCAAGAGGTTGCAAAGAACTCTTCAGAGCAGCTTGATCTTTCTCGAGCACATTGGGGACCCCCTAGAATTTGGCCCAAACGCCTTGCAAGGTCCAACAGCACTCTGCGAACAACACCGAAACCTTGGACATGGGCAATTTCATACCTCCACTCTTAAGACAGAGCCTCTGGCTTTGCTTGCTAGGGGAGGCTACCAGAAAATTTTTATCAAAATTTTGAGACACATCCCAATCCCATTCATGAATCTCCAAAAGGCAGTTGAGCTCATTAATCAACGCCTCCACCGAGATCAATTCAAATTCCAGCAAGATGGAAGCGAGGAGACCCGAGTCCGCGCTTTTCCCGTCCTCGTTGTTGTCAGGCAGATCTAGATGAAAAAAGGCATCATCTTGAGCAGCGGCACCGCTGCCCTCGATGCACACTCACCATCGGACTGGCCCACTTGCAGAGAAAACAGAGAGGAGGGTTGGGGCAATCTGCCTGGAAATGGCCAGGATGGCTGTATTTGAAGCAATCCATTGCTGCATTTGCAAAGAAAATAGAGAGGAGGAAGCTGGAGGACAAATTTGGGAGGAGAGCGCCTCCGCCGCACATCTGAGAGAGACAGGAAACCCTAAGTCGAGTGAAGTGGCTCCTCGCGACATCCACCCTATATAGGGACCGGAACCTGGTGTGGTTGCATCAGAACGCCCATCGACCGCACCAACCTGATGACCGACCACATCATGTCTCCCAGAAATTGTACCTGGCACGAGCGTTGCAACAGTTGGCATTGGCGCACCTAACTCTAGCTCGGTTGGACCAGCAGGTCCAACCAGACAGGACGAAGGCACGGGCTCACCAGCTTGCTCAGTGGACACCAGAGCTAAAACACAGCCAACCTCCCAGCTCACACAACAAACTACACGGCCCAGCTCCCCTGGCTCTAGGCCCTCCACTAGCCGACCAAACTCGGTCAACACAGGAGAGGGGACACGTGCCCCCCTCGTCCACCGCAGGCACCGAGGGCATCGCCGCCCCATCGTGGTTGGACAACCCCATCAGTGTCACGGTCTCCCACAGGTGACAACCACACCGGCAAGAGCGCACAGCCGCCGGACGCGAGGAGCACGAAAGCGCCGAGCGCACCGCCATGGACGCCAGAAAACTCCCTGCACGCTGGCCACCCCTACACCACGGAGCAACCGAACCATGGCACACCTTCTTGGACATGACCTCACACGAGGAAATCCTTGAGCTTCCTCCCTGGCGCCAGAACCCGCTCCTCGCCACCAGCCCCCTCATCCAAGAGCTGTATATGCATGGCAGGTTATTTATCCGGAGCAACGAAAGAGACGTCCCTACGATGACTGAATCGACCGAGTGCTGGCGTCCAATTATTGTGAATTGCTACATCCTGATTGCTTACTACAGGCACTGTGAACCTCGGTCTCTGACTATGCGCCATTGCATCTCTCTGTAAAATCTTTCATCCATCCTAAGGAGAGATTCAGATGCGAGCTTTTTTGGACAAAACTGGAGGCTTTTGAGGATGCCGTCAAAGCTGCCTGGGTGTGTGATCAGGCTATCTCGGATCCTTTTAAGTGGATTGACACCCTTTTCAGAAAACTGTACATCAAATTTACAAGCCTGGGGCCAGAAGACGGTATGTAAGGTGAAACTGAAAATTTCTATAGCGGACACAGTTATCCTGACATTGGAGGTTTCCCAGGAGTCCAGATCCCTTTCCCCTGGTGAACTAGGGTTGAGGCGATCCCTTAAGCTTGCTGTCCCTGGCCTAGGTTCTCTGGAAAGAAATATTGCGTGGCAACGTTCTCGCTTGAGATGGCTTAAGGAGGGAGATGTTAATACTAAGCCTTTTCACTTAGTGGCCAATGGACGCAAATCTGAAAAACTATATCCCTGCCCTTTGGACCAAGAAGGCAAGGAGCAACTGTTCTTTGAGGCGTATGATGATCTTTTGGGGAGCATTCACACTAGGAACAGTCCTTGGATCTGGAGTTCTTAAACATGGAGCAGGCGCCCCAGAACCAGATGGGTTCATTGGTGCCTTCTTGCAAAAGGCTTGGCATGTCATCAAACCTGGCTGTGATACATAAGCTCTATATGGGAGATGGCAGAGGCCTCACTAAGTTGAATAGGCCTAGATCAGATTTCCGATGCGACATCCGTGTCGGATTTATGGCCCATCAGTCTTGTGCATTCCAACCCAAAGTTATTCTCAAAGCTACTTGCTACCAGAGTCAGGCCAAGGATGGGTGATATCGTCAGAACAAATCAAACTACATTTATTAGAGGGCGCATGACAATTTCCTCGTTTGGCAAGTGGCCAGAAAATCTACCTCTACATATTGCCAGGTGTGCTGCTAAAACTTGACATATCCATATCCAGAACATTTGATTCCCTCTCCTGGTTATTCCTTTTTGAGGTTCTCCACGTAAAAGGGTTCAGTGATACTTGCTAGTTGCTATGATGGACTTCCTTCTATCATATTGCCAGTTCTAGTATTGTCGTTAATGGAGTTTCTGGGGGAGAATATATGATGCCAGGGGATTTAGACAGGGCGACCCCATGTCCCTCCCTGCTGTTTGTTCTAGCCATGGATGCGCTTACAGCTATGATTCCTCAAGCGGAAGGCCATGCCGCTCTTAATGGCATCCCTGGTGTCTCATCCTTGCAGCGGCTATCGATATACACAGACGATGCAGTCATATTTGTTAGGCCAGTGCTGTTAGATCTTATATGCATCAGGAATGTCCTAATTCTTTTGGGGAAGCATCGGGTTTCTATGTGCATTACAACGAATCGGGTTTCCATGTGATTTACAACAAATCCTCTGCTATTAAAAAACAGTATAACTCAGCTAGCTAGGAGCCTCCACAGCGTTTTGAGCACTCGGCCGTCGGATTCGCTGTAGGAATGAACCAGATTCCACAATCGTCACACCGTCTGTTCCAAGGCCTTTTTTCACTTGCCACACCATGCGTCACGCCCGGCCTAACGTTTTCGGGTTGCTGCTCCCGAGACCTACCTGGGTTCTCATTAAGCGGGCCAATAACTGTTAACCAGGCCCCCATCTTTATCTTTGCTCAGCCCATATGAGGGAGATCGGCAGGCAAAGAGGCGTCCACAAAGAACAAGTGGAGCAGGAGCATGGGAGAGGGCGGGACGCCATGGTGACATCATTGCCGTTTCAGCACGCACTTAATGGCATAGAAGGTATGTCACTGCGGCCTCTCTGTTCTTTTCAATTAGGGCTGTATTGGACGACTTCCCTACTACATGAGGCAACTCATGCTCTGCTCTACTGCACCTTTTTTTTCTCTTCCTTACCAGCCAGACACCCGATGAGCCATGCTTGGCACCTAGGTTTCATCCCCTTGCTTGCATATACTTTGGTTTCTTCCTCGCTATGTTTCCTCATTATGCGTAGATGCTAATTCCTGCTCTCTTTTTTGTGATTGTCCTAGGGATCATGGCGGCGGTTTCAACAGGCGAGAGAGCGATGGCAACGGTGACAGGGAGAAGGCCTTGGATAACGCGACAACGAACAAAAGGAGGCCCACTGGGTTGTATCCTTGACGCTGTACGAATCGAAATCTACAACGTGAGGAAACATCCAAGGACAAAAGAAGACATGGTGTGCGCTGCAGCCTGCAACCGCTTTGTACCCAAGGTGAGAAAACTCGGCAGTTCCACTCCCTCTCGCCACCCATGCTGTCGCACGTAGAGCATCCACTTAGGCTGGAAGACAAGTACTCTCTTTGTTCTACTTCTTAGTTTGCTAATGGTTACAGATTTGACCTTTCTGCTTTGTTTGGATCGGTACTCCCTCCATTCCCTTATACAAGGCCATTATGAAAAATACAATTTGCATCTATACAAGGCCACTAACAGTAATCGAGGCAAAAATTAATGATGTTTCCTCGTACTACCAACTTTTTTAATACTTGCATGCATGTAGTCGTAATGACACTGTGCTACTTCCATCCCATTTCTTCTTTGCATGCATGCGGGCGTATTAATGATCCCGGTTAACGAAAAGAATAATTAACTTGCAAAGCAGTCATTAAATTTTACCTTGGTACCTGTAATTTGAGTTTGTGGCCTTGTATAAGGGAATGGAGGGAGTACTAAATTTGCACATTGTTCCTCACATGTGCAGTTATGCTAATACCAACCACGTATCATTTACAAGAAACTAATTGCTACTACATCTCCTTTTGAAATTGAGGATAAAAATTGCTATTATTTCACCTTCTTAGGAGCAGTCGTATGATTCAGCATGCTAGGGCTTGACATAGATAAGTTCACCTTGATATCATCAGTTATTCTGTGAGATGATTGCCCATCCTATTTCTGTCCATAGTTTGTCTAGAATTTTAACAGTTCCTTTCCTTTAGTTATTAAAGGTTTGCATTGGTTTTTTTCCCCATAAAATGTGTTTTCCCTTGCAGAAAGGAAATTCACTTTTTCCGTGGAGAGGCATTCATATGGTTGGGTTACTAATGGATTTATCCGCTCTCAGTTTGATCAAATGCAGTCTTGGTAAGTTCTTTTGTTTTGTTTTTTACCATGATCATAATATATCATAGATGGATGGTTTTAAAATACGAAGGTTTAATTTGTATAAACTTGATTAGATAGCCAAGTCTATAGATGCAAAGTGTTAAATTCCTCGAGAACGTGACATTCATATTATGGTTGAATTTTGCCTAAACTAGAGGATGCTAGCCTTTATAGGATATAATGCTATAATTTTTCATTCTGTACCTTTTCTGCATCTTCTTCTGATGAATGTACTGTAGAGAAAATGTAAAAATGTAAAGCATTTATGTGACTACATTAGTTCTGACATGAATATGTACTACATCTATATCTTCTCTTGGGAAGTACTACCATCAATATGGAACCATTGTAATTCAAATTATTCAAAACTTACAAAATAGCTACTGTCCAAGTTTTCTCTAATATTTTATACTCTACTTATTTTCTTAAAATGAACGGGCGCGACAAAGCGCGTCTTCATGGTCGAGTTCTTAACTTGTTATCAGGGCAGAACCACAGGATGAGAAGCTAGTGAGAGGTGTGCTCCATTGCCTCCTTCCCCTGCAAATATTTGGGACTGCAGCTTACCGTTAGAACTCTGACGAAAACGAAATGGAATTTGGTGCTGGATAAGATCATGGCTACTGTCCCTGCTTGGCAGAAAGGGCTTATATCCAGAGCTGGGAAACTCAGGACGGCCAAACCTACGCATCATCTGCTTATTGTGGAAGCACCTAATTGGGCATTTTTACTCCCAGAGAAATGGAAGAGCGCTTTCTTCTGGGTTGGTTTCAGTGAGGTGCATGGCGGGTAATGTCTGGTTTCCTAGCAAAACATATGTAAGCTTAAGTGTTTTGGAGGGTTAGGAGTAAAATTGGAGTTTGAAGGCTTGGCCCTAAGAGCCAAGTGGAAATGGTTACGCGGAACTGATCCATCTAGACCTTGGCAAGGACTAGCCATTACTCAATGATTCAACGCCACAAGAAATCTTCTCCAGTCTCTCTCAGTTTGTTGTTGGGAAAGCAGACAGATTCTTATTCTGGAAGGATAGATGGATTGCTAGGTGATCGGTTGAGGATATTGCTCCGTTGGTCATTGAGAAAGGTAATAAGCCTATCATCAACAAGCATGCAGTGGCTGAGGCTATGTTAAGAACTCTTGGGAGGAGGAACTAATTGGCAATCACCAGGTGTCAAGTTGATAGGTGGTGAAACTATTCATATTTACGTGTCAAGTTGATCGTCAGTGGTTGTCGCCAGTGTTCAGTTTCTTTTATTTCTCTGCAGGAAATTGCATACATGCAAATGGTTTAGCGCGATGGAGGAACTGCAATCCAAGGTGAAGGCGCCACCGACAATGCAGGGCGAGCTCAAGAGCCTGATTTCCGGCATGCAAACAATAGGAATAAATGTACTCTACTCTTGCTTTGAATCTGGAAAATTCCGTGTATTAAGATGATTTCACTGTGTAATATCACTTTGGGACGTTGATGGATGGTCTAGTTGTGGCTCAAAGAGTATACAGTGTTCTGTTCACATATACTCCCTCTTGTAAACTAATAAGAAAAGTCCACGTTACAACCCTCAACTAACCGCACGGCTTAAGATACACCCCTCAACTTCAAAACCTGTTGTCACACGCCCTTAGCTTGCCCCCCTTTCAAAAATCAACCCCCTACCAGTTTTGACTACTCCCTCCGTTCACTTTTGTAAGACCATTTAGACATTTACAAGACAATACCTAAAACAGTTTAATTTCAGCTATCCTAAAAAGTTCACCTCTATGTGTGTTTCCCCAAGAGCCACCTCTTCCAAGCAACGAACGCTAGCTGATCGATTTGCTTGGCTAGCTTCGTTTGATGCAGAAAAGCAGTCCATAGATCAGCATGCCATCCAGCCCGAGCCCGCCCAACCCTTCCCGTTCTGCCTTGTCTTGCTCGCTCCCCCGCTCTCTCGTAACCGTGCCCACAGCACGACCGCGCGAACAACCACCCCAAGACTAACCATTGTGTCAGCTAGCTCCAACTCGCTCTGTAGAGCATCCCTGCACAAGGAATTGAGCCGATACACTGAGCATCATCGACACGGTCGTCGTCGTCTCCGGCTATGGCCAGTCACCTTCGCGCCCCGATCTCCTCCTCCAGCAATTTCTGCTTCTCCCCATCGGCCACCTCAGCTTCCCGTGGTCCTACCTAAACCGTGTATGTCGTCCGCTAGAAGCTGGACGTCCCTGAATATGGCCAGCGACAGCGGGACGGAGCTCGACGGGACGCTCGCTGGAACGCTTCGTTCCTAGCAATGGAACGGGGTCTTTCAAAAAAAAAACCATTGGAAGGGGTGGCTGGTAAGGGAGGTTGAGGAGGAGCCGGGAGTAAAAGGAATCGACAGGAACTCGCCTGGGTAGCCAATATTGACACAACGGCTGTGGTGGCGAGTTGTAGCCGGAGCTGGGGAACAGGGGGAGGAGAGGTGGCTCGGGTTTCTGTCCGCAAGGATCCCGTGCTGCGAGTCCGTGGCATCCTAGCGACGGCCGGGGAGCGCGCCCGCGTCTCACTGGAGAAGGAGGCGACCTCCATGCGCCAGGAGGAGAGCTGGTACGTGGTGGCGCGAGCTGCGGGGGCGTGGCAAAATTGTGAATAAAAAGGACAACGGCATTGCCTAGTCAGCAGTCCACACCGGACAATGCAGTCAAAACCGGAAGGGGGCTTGAATTTTGAACCAGGAGGTAAGTTAAGGGTGTGCGACAACCAGTTTTGGAGGTGAGGGGTATCTTAAGCCGTGTGGTTATTTGAGGGTTGTAATGTGGACTTTTCTTTAAACTAATATAAAACCAGTTTTGGAGAAGAGGTAAAGAAGGCTTTGTTTTCTATTGGAGATATGAAAGCTCCGGGGTCTGATGGGTTACATGCAGTTTTTTTTCAAGAAGTGTTGGCACTTTATTGGGGATTCTCTAACGGCAGAGGTTCTTGCAGCAATCAATAACAAAACAATTCCTGAAGGATGGAATGATACGATCATCGTTTTGATACCAAAGGTAGATTCCCCTGAGCTCATTACTGAATATAGACCCGTAAGTCTGTGCAATGTTTTGTACAAGGTAATATCCAAGATGATAGCGTTCCGCTTGAGATCTATTCTTGATGATGTAATCTCTCCAATTCAAAGTGCGTTTGTGCCTGGTAGAATTATTACTGATAATATTCTACTAGCCTATGAAAGTCTGCATACAATTAAAAATAAGAAGAAGGGCAAGTGGGGCTATTGCGCTGTAAAATTAGATATGCACAAAGCGTATGATAGGGTCGAATGGAACTTCCTGCGCAACATGCTGATACGTTTGGGGTTCCATGAGGAGTTTGTACTTCTTCTGATGGCTTGTGTACAGTCAGTCTCTTACAAGGTCAGGTTTAATAACCAAGAGACAAACTCTTTTATACCCGGCAGGGGGCTCCGACAGGGAGACCCGCTATCACCCTACCTGTTCCTAATTTGTGCAGAAGGGCTATCTAGCTTACTGGCTCATAAAGAGGAGGTTCGTGCCATTGAAGGTGTCAGGGTTTGCAGAAATGCACCATCAGTCTCGCATTTACTTTTCGCTGATGATTCCCTTATCCTTATGAAGGCTAATATGACTAATGCAACCTCATTGAGACAGGTTCTAGATCAATATTGCGCAAGTTCAGGGCAAATGGTCAGTGAAGCTAAATGCAGTATATACTTCAGTCCGAATGTAGGTGTTGAAACTAAGGCTGAGATATGTACGGAGTTGAATATTATGTCCGAAGCACTATCAGACAGATATCTTGGCCTGCCAGCTATGGTTGGGGTGGACAAGAGCGAGAGCTTTGTTCATCTTCTCGAGAGAATTATAAATAGATTGAAAAGTTGGAGAGAGAAGTTCCTATCTATGGGGGGGAAGGAAATACTATTGAAGGCAGTGATACAATCTATCCCCGTTTTTGCGATGTCAGTTTTTAATATTCCAAAGAAACTCTGCAAGGAGATGACAGATGCAATGGCTGAATTTTGGTGGGGAGATACGGATGACCAGAAATGTATGCATTGGATGGCATGGTGGAGAATGTGTATACCTAAAAAGGATGGAGGTATGGGTTTTCGTGATTTACACTCCTTTAACCTTGCTATGTTGGCAAAGCAATCTTGGAGACTATTATCAAATCCAGACTCGGTATGTGCCCAAGTCCTAAAAGCAAAATATTATCCCAACTGTAATCTTCTGAAGGCGGGGCCAAAGAAGGGTTCATCTTTTACTTGGCAAAGTATTGTGGCCGGACTTAGTACTTTCCGTAGGGGACACATTTGGAGAGTGGGATCAGGTAACATGATAAACATCTGGGAAGACCACTGGGTTCCTAGGAGCCCAAATCGTATGGTACAAACACCGAAGGGCCATGTTGTCCTTAATACAGTAAATGAGCTTATTGACCCTGCCTCTGGGAATTGGGATGTACAACTGCTTCAAGACATCTTCTATCCAGTGGATATTGAGAGAATCTTACGTATTCCTCTGAGTGAACATCAACAGGACAACTTTGTGGCATGGCATCATACGCGGTCATATGTTTTCTCTGTTCGGTCCGCATATTATATTGAGTGGGATCATGCCCATCGTCACAGACTCACCCGACCAGATGGCCAAGGGGCTTCTGCTCGCAACCCTGTTTGGGATATACTATGGAAGCTTCATGTTCCTAGTAAGATCAAGATTTTTGCATGGAAGGCTCTGCATGGAATTTTACCGGGATTAGCCGTATTGGCAAATAGACATATACCCACTTTGGGCCAATGTCCGGTCTGCTCAATGGGCGCAGAAGACATCAAGCACCTGATGTTCACATGTGCTCGTGCGAAGCAAGTTTGGAACTCTGTTGGTTTACTGGACATCATTGAGGACGCTACAAGAATTGACAGGTCGGGTTCAGTGGTTTTGGAAGAACTCTTGAGACGTCCCGGCAACAAATCTCCTGTCTTTGGTCACGTCGGCTTAAAAGAGATGGTTATCACGGGAGCCTGGTATATTTGGTGGCAGCGGAGAGAATTCGTAAAAGGTGCGCATGTGGCGCCGCCGATGCGATCGGCTTTCAGTATTCAAGCTTTGGCGAGTAACTTTGGTGCTGCTAGTGCGAAATCAGTACCACATGAAGTGTCATGGACCAAGCCGCCTAACCAGATTTACAAACTTAACATTGATGCAGCTTACATTGATGGCTCAGGAGGAGCGGGTGCGGTCATTCGTAACGATGTTGGAGAAGCGATTGCTGGTACTTGCGAACCGCTTCG
The DNA here is from genome assembly GCA_021605145.1 of Aegilops bicornis. NCBI lineage: Eukaryota > Viridiplantae > Streptophyta > Magnoliopsida > Poales > Poaceae > Aegilops > Aegilops bicornis. The sequence goes on along the minus strand of CM038673.1, from coordinate 63,409,398 downwards.
GCACATCCATGATGTAGCAACAGCCGAAGCTTTGGCTCTCCAGATGGGGTTAAATCTCGTGGAAAGAATCGGATGCTCGCCAATTATTGTAGAAACGGACTCATTAGAACTAGTTGAGGCTTTTAATGGAGTCACTCAAATATGGAGTCCTTACTCAGCGATCCTTGCGGAGTGCTTTCAAATTGCTCACATGATAGGAAATTTTTCATTGCAACACTGCAAACGGGAAGCAAACTATGTGGCGCACAATCTAGCTAGACATGCTTTTACTACAAATTCTGTAATTTTCTGGGACGATCAGCCACCTAGCTTTATTGTTTCGGATGTAATTCAAGATGTAACTGTGTTGAAAAATCAATAAATGCGCCATGAAGGCTTTCCCTCAAAAAAAAAAAACCTTTTAGATCGCTACATAAGGAGTGTGGTACAGATTGGCACGTACATAGTGGAAAAGGGAGGCAAAGAAGAAGCAAAAGAAAAAAGAATTACATTGGAATTATAATCTCTCCGGCAAATTCTCCTTAATTTGGTATCTGATGTTTCTCTATAATTAAGAACATATGGATGCACGACATATATATTTGTACGCATGTCTAGAATCTAACAAATACAATCAGCCTATGTTTCTGTCACATCGTCATGTTTTGATAAAATAGACCTTCAAAATTTGAACAAATAGTACAAGTTTTTTGTACCTAAAAAACCTCTTTATCCGTTAGAAAATAATGTTATATCGTTCACCATAGGAGGTACAATAGAGTCACCTAACAGACTTGGAACTTAGCCAATTGGGCTAGTTCATGAGCCACATAGTTTGTTGTCCTCATACTTATACTTAAGCGTACCAAATTCATGCTGCACGGGAAAACAGACATGGAAGATCGCTGCAGCAATTCGTGTAGGTGGCCTCTCATTATTTATGTTAAATAGTACTCTCTCTCTGTTCTAAAATAGTATAAAGTTGAGTCACTTATTTTGGAACAGAGGAAGTACTATTACAAACTAAGTATGTAAGATATTCATGTTTAAGAGCTCTAAGGCACTGAAGAACAAGATAAACAATCAAGGAGTAATCCGTACAGTAATCAGCATCATCATGTAACTATAAAAGGATGTCGGAGTACTATTTGAACCGCAAAAATGTCTTACATTTTGGTATAGAGATAGTGTACTTCTTAACCTAGCCTCCTCTGCCTCCATCTGCAAATGACATGTTATTAGCAACGAATGAAGCAGCAAAATTTTAAGCGCTGACTTGCTAGGAAAAATCATCATCATATATACATCTCCTCTTCAAAGCATTCCGCCATTATGTTAGGTCGCATGCACGTGTTCATCCCGTGACCACCAGCATAACCAACATCATTCCGGTGCTTCGTAACATCATTTCTATGATTCATACGACCAAAGCAATTACCTTTATTAAAAAAGGTGCAAAGAGGGGAATTTTTTAACTATTACTCCCTCCGTCCCATAATGTAAGACTTTTTTGACACGTGTCAAAAACGTCTTACATTATGGGACAGAGGGAGTACAAAATAGCAAACCATGCACACGAAAATAATTCCATGATGATAATACATAAAATGTACATTTTGCTTATTCTCATTTAGATGCCCACCAAGGTTCAAGTCCTAAACTTGACACCCTACACTTGACACTGATGGTCGATTTTTCTAGATTTATTCTAGGCCTTCCGGTAATGTGTGTTCAGTGAGAATAGACCCACTGACTTTCCGGCATACATGCAAATGTGCATCCTCCGACGTTCGTGTTCCGCAACCTCTGTCGGCGAGTCCAGTCCAAGGGGTGCAGAGCGGCAGTGTCGTAGGTGTACATAGTCGATCACGCACAAGTACAGAAAATAATTGACACCGAAGTAGGCGTAGAGCTCTCGTTATTAACCATTGATCATCTGGGTCTTACAAGGATATGCCTTGTCAAATCTAAATATTTCCAACACCTTCTGGGTGTAGGTCGAATAGTGCACTAGAATTCCATCAAGGAAATGTTCAAGTCGCAGACCTAGGCAGAACATGGCTTGACCCAAATTCTTCATCTCAAATTCCGACATCAGGTAGGAACGCGCTTCCTTCTCATTTCTACCTATACTAACACCAACATCATTAAGGCTTGAAGCAATCGTAGTAGCAGAGAAAGATAAAAAGGATTTCGATGGTGACATACCTGTATTGTCGAGGTTATGTACTGCCTTATGATGCATTGCCTTGGCCAAGGAGTCCTCATCCGTATCCATCCTTCCATCGTCGGCAACATATGACGGCTACTTCGGCGAGAGGGAGTCACCACTGAGCAGGGATGTCGCGCGAGCTTAGCTGTCGGCAGAGGAGATGAGGGTGGAGTAGAAACCCCCTCCCCAACAACATCGAAAGACTAATGCTTTGTGACATATGGCGTATGACCGGTTAAAGGTTACTCCATTGGTATCTAACAATCATATTCTCTCTCATCTATATGAGGAGGAGTTGCGTGCCATAATAGATGGTTAGCTCCTAGCTCATGTAGTGGGAGAGGTTTCGGGCGTAGGCTTGGATGAACCTGGGCTTAGTTTATTGCATGAACTTACAACATCCGGATGTAAATCTAAAGCCTCCCGTTCGAAAAAGTGTCAAAAATCCTCTAAGAGGGCCAAGATGTCTAAATATCCCATTGTTTCCTAATGAATGGCATGTTTTATATAGCAGAGGTCTTGGTGACTTGGCTAAACATTTATTCATTGCAGATTGTAATAGGGAGCATAATTTTGATTTTTTTGCTATCTCAGACACCAATAGACGTGATTTCTCAGTAAGTCTCCTTAACCTTCTTTCTGGCGGCATAGACTTCATTTGGATCTCACATCCGCCTAGGGGCCGTTCAGGGGGCATATTACTTAGCGTGAATACATGGACTATGGATGTGTTGGCTAGTACGGATGGTGAGTATCATATTAAACTCCATATCCATAGCGAGGCTGACAACTTCACATGGACCCTCGTCGTCGTGTATGGTGCTGCCCAGGATGAATTCAAGGCTGACTTTCTTCGTGAACTGGTTAATTTGGTGAAAGATAATCCCCATCCTATTCTGATAGGGGTGATTTTAATTTGCTAAGATTCCCAAACGAGAAAATTCGTAGTAGGTTTGATAAACATTTGCCTTTCCTATTCAACGTTGTTATTGATAGTCTTGATATGCGAGAGGTTTACATGATTGGAAGACAGTTCACTTGGGCGAACAGTCTCCATGAATCTACATATGAGAAATTAGATCGCGTGTTGATGGATACCAAATGGGGATCTAAATTCCCTATGGTTTTCATGCATGCATTACCTCGTGTCGAGGCTCTATCAGACCATGCCCCATCCTCCTAACCACAAGTTTGCCACGACCACAGAGTACACATAGGTTCAAGTTCAAACTTGGTTGGCTGCTCCATGATGGCTTTCATTATATGGTCAAGGAGGTGTGGGAGAAACTTGTCGGCCGGCTTACTCCAATACACAAATGGAATAATAAAATATGTGCACTACGTAAATTCCTTGGTGGTTGGGCTAGGCATACTGGGTATTCTCAAAAAAGAAAAGATTTGTCTCACGTCTATTATTGATGATTTAGAAGCCTTGGCAGAGGTTCGACCGCTATGTGAGAGAGTCGATCGAATGCACAGCTAGCTCGATTTGAGAGAAGAGGAGCTCAAATGGTACCAGCATTCAAACTCTCAATTTATCCTCAATGGGGATTCGATAACTAGCTAGATACTTCCATGGTGTAGCCAATGGTAGACATCAAAAGAAACTTATTCATTCTCTTAGTCAAGAGGAGGGTACGACTGAAGGTCATGACCAACTTAAATCTTACATTACTAATTATTATAAAAATCTGTTTGGAGCTCCAGAAGAGGGTAACTTCTCGATGGAAGAGTCCCAAATAGACGATATTCCCTAGGTTTCCATTGAGGAAAATAACCTTCTAACAGCTCCCTACTCTGCGGAGGAGGTAAAGAAGATGGTTTTCCTAATGGAACACAACAAGGCCCCTGGTCCGAACGGTTTTCCAGCTGAGTTCTATCATAACTTCTGGGAGGTTATAAAACCGGACATCCTAGTCCTGTTTGGCCACTTCCATGCTGGACAACTAGAATTTTTTTCTCCTAAACATTGATGAGATAATTTTATTACGTAAGGTTAATGAGGTTGTAAGGATACAAAAAAATAGACCTGTCTGCCTCCTTAATGTTAGTTTTACAATTTTCATGAAAGTTGCGATGATTACACTAAACTTAGTGGCTGATCATGTGGTTCGCCCTCCCAGACTGCGTTCATGTAGGGTAGAAACATCCTAAATGGTGTTGTAATCCTTCATGAAACAGTCCATGAACTGCATCGGAAAAAGTTGAATGGGGTAATAGTAATACTCAAAGACTTTGAAAAGGCGTATGATAAAGTTAAGTGGTCTTTCTTCAAAAGACTCTCAGAATGAAAGGTTTCTCTGCAGAGTGACACTCTTTGATCCATAGCTTCGTTTCTGGAGAGAGTGTTGCCATTAAAGTCAATGATGACACTTACCACTACTTCCAAACAAAGAAAGGATTGAGACAAGGTGACTCATTATCGCCCATGCTATTTAATATAGTGGTTGGTATGTAGCTTTCATGATTGAGTGTGCAAAGATTGATAGCCAAATTGATTGGTAGTTATGTTGGGAAACGTTGCATGGAAAACAAAAAAAATTCTATGCACACGCAAGATCTATCCATGGAGATGCATAGCAACGAGAGGGAGAGTGTGTCTATGTACCCTTGTAAATCGTAAGCAGAAGCGTTTGTTAACACGGTTGATGTAGTCCAACTTCTTCACGATCCAACCGATCGAGTACCGAACGTACGACACCTCCTCGTTCAACACACATTCAGCTCAGTGACGTATTCACCTTCTTGATCCAGCAAGATGATGAAGTAGTGGATGAGTTTAGATAGCATGACAGCGTGGTGATGGTGGTGGTGAAGATTTATCCACAGGGCTTTGCCTAAGCACTAATATGACCGAGGGAAGAAACTGTGGAGGGGGGCACCGCAAACGTCTAAGAGATTGTAGTGGTCATGTGTGGCGCCCCCTCCCACATATATATAGGTGGGGGAGAGGGGAGGGAGCCAGGAAGCGCCCCAAGTGGGGCCGAATCCCATTTGGGCTCCTGCCCTAGCTGTTGGAGTTATGCCCTAGAGGCAATTGATGACCCGCAAGTATACGGGATAGTTGTAGCCTCTTTCTATAAGTAAGAGTGTCGAACCGAACGAGGAGCTAAAGGTAGAACAAATACTCTCTCAAGTCCTATCGGCCACTGATACGACTAGAAGTACTTTGTAGGTGTGATAGGATAGGTTTGCAAGATAATAAAGAACGCATAAATAAAAAGTAGGGGCTGTTTAGATAAAGAAGCAATAAAGTAAATATAGCGAGTGTGGAGAAGTTGTGGTAGGAGTTGTGAAATTGTCCCTAAGCAATTGACTACGTTACTAGACCGGTAATCACTATTGCAATTCTATGTGAGGAAGAGGCAATAAGCTAACATAATTTCTCTACTTGGATCATATGCACTTATGATTGGAACTCTAGCAAGCATCCGCAACTACTAAAGATCATTAAGGTAAAACCCAACCATAGCATTAAAGTATCAAGTCCCCTTTATCCCATACGCAAACAACCTACTTACTCAGGTCTGTCCTTCTACTAACGCCACCCACCATAAGTAAATCATAAACATATTGCAAACCCTACAACGGAATCCCTCACGCTATGCCGACACGGAGGGCACAATAGGACAGCACCAATAATAAAACATGCAACTCAAACCAATCATAGCAATTCATCAATCACCAATAGGACAACGGAAATCTACTCAGACATCATAGGATGGCAACACATCATTGGATAATAATATGAAGCATAAAGCACCATGTTCAAGTAGAGGGTACAACGGGTTGCGGGAGAGTGGAACGATGTAGATAGAAGGGGGAAGGTGATGGAGATGTTGGTGAAGATGGCGGAGGTGTTGGTGAAGATCACGGTGATGATGATGGCCCGCGGCAGCGTTCCGGCGCCACCGGAAGCAAGGGGGAGAGAGCCCCCCTTCTTCTTCTTCTTCCTTGACCTTCTCCCTAGATGGGAGAAGGGTTTCCCCTCTGGTCCTTGGCTCCCATGGCGTGGGAGGGGCGAGAGCCCCTTCGAGATTGGATCTATCTCTCTGTTTCTACGTTTTCCGTTCCTTCCCCTTCACCATTTCTTTTATATCTGGAGATCTGTAACTCCGATTGGGGTGAATCTTTCGCCCAGATTTTTCTCATAAAATTAGATTTCTTGCGGCAAAAGAAGAGCGTCAACCGCCTTACGGGTGGACCACGAGAGTGACAGGTGCGCCCAGGGGGGGAGGGCGCGCCCCTATCTCCTGCCACCTCTGGCATCGTTTCACGTTAGTTCTTCCTCCGGAAAATCCCAAATATTCCAAAATAATTCCCCGTTCATTTTTATCCCGTTTGCATTCCGTTTGATATTGGATTTCTGCGAAACATAAAACATGCAACAAACAGGAACTGGCACTGGGCACTGGATCAATATGTTAGTCCCAAAAATAGTATAAAAAGTTGCCAAAAGTATATGAAAGTTGAATAATATTGGCATGGAACAATTAAAAATTATAGATACAACGGAGACGTATTAGCATCCCCAAGCTTAATTCATGCTCGTCCTCGAGTAGGTAAATGATAAAAGATAATTTTGATGTGGAATGCTACCTAGCATAATCTTGATCATATGTCTAATCATGGCATGAATATTAAGACACGAGTGATTCAAAGCAATAGTCTATCATTTGACATAAAAACAATAATACTTCAAGCGTACCAATAAAGCAATCATGTCTTTTCAAAACAACATGGCCAAAGAAAGTTATCCCTATGAAATCATATAGTCTGGCTGTTGCTCTATCTTCATCACACAAAGTATTTAATCATGCACAACCCCGATGACAAGCCAAGCAATTGTTTCATACTTTAGTAATCTCAAACTTTTTCAACTCTCACGCAATACATGAGGGTGAGCCATGGACATAGCACTATGGGTGGAATAGAATATGATGGTGGAGGTTATGTGGAGAAGAAAAAAAGGAGGAAAGTCTCACATCTACATGGCTAATCAACGGGCTATGGAGATGCCCATCAATTGATGTCAATGCGAGGAGTAGGGATTGCCATGCAACAGATCCACTAAGAGCTATAAGTGTATGAAAGCTCAAACTGAAACTAAGTGGGTGTGCATCGAACTTGCTTGCTCATGAAGACCTCGGGCATTTGAGGAAGCCCATCATCGGAATATACAAGCCAAGTTCTATAATGAAAATTCCCACTAGTATATGAAAGTGAAAGCATAGGAGACTCTCTCTATGAAGGTGGTGCTACTTTGAAGCACAAGTGTGGTAAAAGGATAGTAGCATTGCCCCTTCTATCTTTTTCTCTCATTTTTTTATTTTCTCTTTTTTCCTTTTTTTCCTTTTTTTATTTTTTGGTGGGCTTCTTTGGCCTCTTTTTTTTATTTGGGCTTCTTTGGCCTCTTTTATTTTTCATAAAGTTCGGAGTCTCATCCCGACTTGTGGGGGAATCATTGTCTCCTTCATCCTTTTCTCACCGGGGCAATGCTCTAATAATGATGATCATCACACTTTTATTTACTTACAACTCAATATCTAGAACAAAGATATGACTCTATATGAATGCCTCCGGCGGTGTACCGGGATGTGCAATGATCTAGCGTAGCAATGACATCAAAAACGGACAAGCCATGAAAACATCATGCTAGCTATCTTACGATTATGCAAAGCAATATGACAATGAATGCTCAAATCATGTATATGATTATGATGATGAAAGTTGCATGGCAATATATCTCGGAATGGCTATGGAAATGCCATGATAGGTAGGTATGGTGGCTGTCTTGAGGAAGATATAATGAGGCTTATGTGTGATAGAGCGTATCGTATCACGGGTTTTGGATGCACCGGCGAAGTTTGCACCAACTCTCGAGGTGAGAAAGGGAAATGCACGGTACCGAAGAGGCTAGCAATGATGGAAAGGTAAAAGTGCGTATAATCCATGGACTCAACATTAGTCATAAAGAACTCATATACTTATTGCAAAAATCTACAAGGCATTGAAAACAAAGTACTACGCGCATGCTCCTAGGGGGATAGATTGGTAGGAAAAGACCATCGCTCGTCCCCGACCGCCACTCATAAGGAAGACAATCAATAAATAAAATCGTGCTCCAACTTCACCACAAAGCGGTTCACCATACGTGCATGCTACGGGAATCACAAACCTCAACACAAGTATTTCTACTAATCCACGATGCCCACTAACATGACTCTAATATCACCACCTTTATATCGCAAAACTATTGCAAGGAATCAAACATATCATATTCAGCGATCTACAAGTTTATGTAGGATTTTATGACTAACCATGTGATTGACCAATTCCTGTCATCTCTCTAAATTGATATAAGTGAAGCAAGAGAGTTTAATTCTTTCTACAAAAGATGTGCCCACGCTCTAACAAATATAAGTGAAGCAAAAGAGCATTCTACAAATGGCGGTTTTCTATGTGAAGAGAAGGCAATCCAAACTTCAATAGATATAAGTGAAGCACATGAAGCATTCTATAAATCCATACTCAAAAGATTTAAGTGAAGTGCAATGGGCATTCTATAAATCAACGAAGGACTATCTCATACCAGCATGGTGTATAAAATAGAAATTAAAACTAAATGCAAAATACGCTCCAAGACTTGCACATATCATATGAACGAAACGAATTCGAAAACATACCGATACTTGTTTGAAGAAAGAGGGGATGCCTTCCTGGGAATCCCCAAGCTTAGACGCTTGAGTCTCCTTGAATATTTACTTGGGGTGCCTTGGGCATCCCCAAGCTTGAGCTCTTGCCTCTCTTCCTTTTCCTCATATCGAGACATCCTCGATTAGACACTTCATCCACGCAAAACTTCAACAGAAAACTCGGTAAGATCCGTTAGTATAATAAAGCAAATCACTACTCTAAGTACTGTAGCAAACCAATTCATATTTTGTTTTAGCATTGTGACTACTGTAATATAACTTTTCCATGGCTTAATCCACTGATATAAATTGATAGATTCATTAGAACAAGAAAACTATGCATCAAAAACAGAATCTATCAAAAATAGAACAGTCTCTAGCAATCTGAACATTCACCATACTTCTGGTACCCCAAAAATTCTACCAAAATTATTAAAAATAAACAAGTCGTACATAAAGACTGTGCAAAATGAATCAGAACCGTTTGACATTCTAGTTAAAAAATGTAAAATCGCGCACTACAGCCAAAGTTTCTGTCCTCCGCCGTACAAACCATGAGCAACAAGGATTATCAAAGTAGTACATAATATTTTCTCAGGATTATCAAAGTAGTACATAATATTTTTCACATAATGATCGTCGAGGGTTTTAGGAGGTTCCCCATCTCCATGAGCAACAAGCACACCTAATTTTTTTTGGTATTTCGTGTTCCATATCCATAACTAAAGATAGAGAACAACTTAGAACAACAAATAAAAAGTACTTAGTGATAAAGCAAACAAGCACACACGAGAATGTTCACCCCACGCTATGACTCCCCGGCAACGGCGCCAGAAAAAGGTCTTGATGACCCGCAAGTATACGGGATAGTTGTAGCCTCTTTCGATAAGTAAGTGTCAAACCGAATGAGGAGCTAAAGGTAGAACAAATACTCTCTCAAGTCCTATCGGCCACTGATACGACTCTATGCACGCTTGACGTTCGCTTTACCTAGAACAAGTATGAAACTAGAAGTACTTTGTAGGTGTGATAGGATAGGTTTGCAAGATAATAAAGAACGTGTAAATAAAAAATAGGGGCTGTTTAGATAAAGAAGCAATAAAGTAAATATAGCGAGTGTGGAAAAGTGGTGGTAGGAGTTGTGAAATTGTCCCTAAGCAATTGACTACGTTACTAGACCGGTAATCACTATTGCAATTCTATTTGAGGGAGAGGCATAAGCTAACATACTTTCTCTACTTGGATCATATGCACTTATGATTGGAACTCTAGCAAGCATCGACAACTACTAAAGATCATCAAGGTAAAACCCAACCATAGCATTAAAGTATCAAGTCCCCTTTATCCCATACGCAAACAACCTACTTACTCGGTCTCAGGCTTCATCACTCACGCCACCCACCATAAGAAAATCATAAACATATTGCAAACCCTATAGAGGGAATCCCTCACGCTTGTGCGACATGGAGGGAACAATAGGACAGCAGTAATGATAAAACATGCAACTCAAACCAATCATAGCAATTCATCAATCACCGATAGGACAACGGAAATCTACTCAGACATCATAGGATGGCAACACATCATTGGATAATAATATGAAGCATAAATCACCATGTTCAAGTAGAGGGTACAGCGGGTTGCGGGAGATTGGATCGATGTAGATAGAAGGGGGAAGGTGATGGAGATGTTGGTGAAGATGGCGGAGGTGTTGGTGAAGATCACGGTGACGATGATGGCCCCCAGCGGTGTTCCGGCGCCACCGGAAGCAAGGGGGAGAGAGCCCCCTTCTTCTTCTTCTTCTTCTTCTTCCTTGACCTTCTCCCTAGATGGGAGAAGGGTTTCCCCTTTGGTCCTTGGCTCCCATGGCGTGGGAGGGACGAGAGCCCCTCCGAGATTGGATCTATCTCTCTGTTTCTGCGTATTCTGATCCTTCCCTTCACCGTTTCTTTTATATCTGGAGATCCGTAACTCCGATTGGGGTGAATCTTTTGCCCAGATTTTTCTCATAAAATTAGCTTTCTTGTGGCAAAAGAAGAGCGTCAACCGCCTTACGGGTGGCCCACGAGAGTGCCAGGCGCGCCGAGGGGGGAGGGCACGCCCCCTATCTCCTGGCCACCTCGGGCACCGTTTCGCCTTGATTCTTCCTCCGGAAAATCCCAAATGTTCCAAAATAATTCTCCGTCCAATTTTATCCCGTTTGGATTCTTTTTATATTGGGTTTCTGCGAAACATAAAACATGCAACAAACAGGAACTGACACTGGGCACTGGATCAATATGTTAGTCCCAAAAATAGTATAAAAAGTTGCCCAAAGTATATGAAAGTTGAATAATATTGGCATGGAACAATAAAAAATTATAGATACGATGGAGACGTATCAGCAATCTTGTATGAAGATATTTCCTATGTGTTTATGAATAAAGATAGTCCTTGGACATTATCAATCATGTATATCAGCAAGTACGTGATTTGTTTGTGGGACTATGCATTGTATGATGATTGTCCTAAAAGGTCCCTAGTCGAAAGGGTTGTGTGGATGCGCAGCCGACTAGACTAGCATATGACACGATCGATGGCTCGGTCTCACTAGCCATGGAGCATTGGATGCTAATCGGATAATATTGACTTGGAAAGGTCTGGTCGGATTCGACGTAGTCGGATCTGAGTCGAGATAAGGTCCGAGTCGGACAGACCCAACTATGAGACACAACAATATGTCATCTGTGAGTCTCTAGTACAACATACGTTCTATGTCCTAAGACCTGAGCTGACGCATGTACTCGGGATGGTGACAGACTTGCTTTGGGCCAACCAAACGCTACTCCGTGACTAGGTAGTTACAAAGGTAGGTTTCGGGTTTGTCCAGTCCCATGCTGTGAGACATGGTCGAGCAAGATGGGATTTGCCCCTCCGATAAGGAGAGATATACTCTGGGCCCCTCGTGTGATCCGACCAGGATAAGCATGGCCATGCGACAGGGATTATGAGATAATCCGGTTTGTGGTTGGTATCACTGAAACGAGAAATAGGTCGGGCTAGCACAAGGATGACAGTCTCGCCTTGAGCCCGACAACATATATCGTGAGGCAAAGGGAACAGAAGTGTGACACGTTGTACAGGTTCGCCTAACCAGCTTCATAGTCTGCTTGGTGGTCGGCACGCCTTGCTAGAGGCTGCTACCAACCGTGCAGGTCGGAGGTGATCCGAACTGTGACCAAGCCGACTTGAACCTAATGGGTCGCGCGCTTAAGGGAAGGAACCTACGAGGTTGGTTCGGAGGACACTGGTCGGATGTGATCCGAACTGGACTTGGAACGTGACCGAGAAGACTTTGGGCTTTAGGGTCCGTGCGAGGCCCAAGTGTTGAGCCCGCGATGGACGCATATATAAAGTGGAGGTGCGGCACACTCACGGGGTTGATCGCCTCGGCGCCATCGTTAGGGCTTTGCATGTGTTGCAACTAGCCACCTTCACTCGCCACCGACTGTGTGATCGGACCTAGCAGTCTGCCGCACGGTGTTCCTCCTGCACGTGCGGATACCGTTAGAGGTGGCGCACTTGCGTCGCTCCGGCAAACTTGTACGTGGGATCGGACGACCGGCTGTTCGAGGGAGATCAGACAAGGAGGAGACGATCCACGCGGACGCGCTGCCCCAACTCTTCTTCCGATGCACGACACTGTGCGTCTAGTGGTAATGAACTGTGATCCATCTCCTGTAGCATGTTCTTGGTTGTTCTGCACGTAGGAAATTTTAATTTGTAGTCGACGCACCCTACCGTAGAACCCAACACTAGCCCCCCACTTACCATATTTGCTGGAGGGGGAAGGAAAGGGGAGGAAAGGGAAGGAGGGGGGAGGCCGACCCCCCCTTTCCTTCTCTCCCCAAGGGCTGTGGCCTTAGGAGGGGTGCGCCAGCCCCTTGTGGGCTGGTGCGCTCTCCCCTTTGGCCCATAAGGCCCATTAACCTCCCGGGGTGCCTGGAACCCCTTCCGGTGACTCGATAATTACCCGGTACTTCCCGGAACTCTTTCGATGTCCAAATATGATCGTCCTATATATCAATCATTACCTGGGGACCGCCGTGAGCGTAGCGCCTTGTATTTCGTACACGACCACTCAAACTGTTAGAATGCAATTCTATGCATAACTTTATTTTGCAGGGTTTGATGTGAATAGTATGGCTCATGTGTATGTGATGCATGTGTGTAAATTATACATGGCCTGCATGTCATGTTTGTCAGCCGGTAGGAGCCAAAGTGTTGTCATTATAATGTATAACGACCTGCGTGTCAACTTGTGACTCTATGTAAAATTCATTACTAGTTGTAGTAGTTGGATAGTAGAGATCAGGTTGGCGGGTTGGCGTCCCGGAATGACAAAAAAGATGGAGTTCGTAGATGGTCATCGGAGTCGGAGCCAACCTGGAAGAATGTCCATGAAGGGGCCATACTATTTCACAATATGTGTTTATTTGTGATTGTTATGCTTCTTTGTTTCTATGCATGTTAGAATGGTAGAATGATCCCTCATGAATATCAAGCGAATTTCCATCGCCGATGTTGCACCTTCGCACGTCAAGTACGTCTAGTAGTGGGCTCATAAAATTGGGGTGCTACTGGGTGTCCTTGAACTGAAGGGTTCGTGTCGGACACGGACATGCACTGCATCAAATTAACTTGACAAGGCTATCAAAACGGTTTTGGGCCTTGTGGCAAAGGAGGTTGGGGGCCGGGGTATGAGATACCTTCCCGACCGACCGGAGTCGTATAGAGATACGATTAGCAAGGAGTTGCTTACCGGATAGGTATGTTGGCTAGCAGTGATGCTGAAGCTCACTTGTCGCATGCGCTAGTCGGATCCTGAATCACTGAGAGTTTGCGGAGGGATGCTGACTTCACTGGGAGTATTTCTGTTTAGGCTAGAATTACTCTACATAAACACATTGCTTAGTGATTGCATATTTTCTGCTTTAGATCAATGGCACCACCTGATCAACCCAACTTTGCATTGAAATCAATTCTGGAAAAGGACAAACTAAATGGAACAAACTTTACCACCTGGTATAGAAATCTGAGAATTGTTCTCCAGCATGATAAAAAGGAACATGTTCTAGAGGATCCACTTCCAGAGGAACCTGCCGATAATGCTAATGCCACAACTAAGAATGCCTACCAGAAACTCGTTGATGAATCAACGGAGATCAGCTGTCTGATGCTGGCTTGTATGGAGCCCGATTTGCAATAGCATTTCGAAAATGTTGAGGCTTACGATATGATCGAGAGTCTCAAGAGCATGTTTCAGACACAGGCTAGGACCGAAAGGTTCAACGTCTGGCGATCCTTGATGGATTGCAAGCTGAAGGAAGGTGATCCACTGAGCCCACATGTGATCAAGATGATCGGATATGTGCAAGCTTTGGATCGGTTGGGCTTCCCGCTCTTGGATGAGCTTGCTACAGATGTAGTTTTGGGTTCTCTTCCGCCCAACTATGGGACGTTCATCTCGAACTATCATATGCATTGCATGGACAAGAAGCTCACTGAATTGCATGGGATGCTCAAAGTGGCAAAGCAGGATATTAAGAAAGGCACGCATCAAGTGTTGATGGTGCAGAAATCGGCTAAGTTCAAGAAGAGTTGGTCCAAGAAAAAGGCTAAGGCAAAGGGCATGGAGACGGTAACCTCCGCCGCTGCGCCGAAGTCTGGACCGGACTCGAAGACCATTTGTTATCATTGCAAGGAAACTGGTCACTGGAAGAGGAACTGTAGCAAGTGGCTTGCATAGCATGGCAAGAAGGACGGAAATGCTTCTTCAGGCAAAGGTACACTTGTTGCATATGTTATAAACATTTACCTTGTTGACATACCTAGTAGCTCTTGGGTATTTGATACCGGATCGGTTGTTCATATTTTCCACTCGATGCAGGGGCTGGTAAGAACTAGGCATGTGGCACAAGAGAAGATTGACATCAGGGTCGGCAAGAAAGCAAGAGTTGTTGCGTTGGAGGTCGGCACGATGCAACTCTAGCTTCCTTCCGGATTCGTTATGGAATTGAATAATTGCTATTACATTCCCGCACTTAGTTGGAACATTATTTCTGCCTCATGTTTGATGGGTCAAGGTTATGAATTCAATTTAAAGGACAATGGTTTTTCGATATTTTTGAATGGTATGTTCCGCGGCTATGCACCCACTACTAGGGAAAACCCTAGTAGTAGCGCGGGTTTAAAGCCCACTAGTAGCGCGTGCTGCCGCACTACTAATAAGGCGCTACAACTATTACTTAGCAGTAGCACGTGTGACATGCGCTACTGCTAAGAGACACCTGATGGCGCTTGTTCACACCCGCATTTGCTAATCTAGCTACTTGCAGCGTGTTTATTGTCCATCGCTACTAGTATTTTTTAGTGTATTTATCCGCCATTATACAAATTTTGGTACAATACCAATTATGAGGTTTATATCATTATGTCCATAACAGTGTGTCAAATGAAGGTGGATTAGGTTCAAGTGGAGGCAATATGTGGTGCATGTCAAAAGTATACTACTAATCCAAACTTGATCTAGTTTGGACTAGTAGTACTTTCGATGTGCACCACATGTTGTCTCCACTTGAATCTAATCCGCCAGCACATAGTCATTACCCCCAACAATATTTATTTAATCACCACTAACACTAGCTCATAATAATCATCATAGTCATTACCACCAACACTAGCTATTTAATCATCATAGTCATAGTGTAGCACATCATCATCTTTAAACTCATTTCTAGCTAGCTAATCACTCCTGCTGCTCTCTCTCAGGTAAATAACATAAAACATGTGTAGCTCTCCTCCTTCATCAAGTTGGAGCATGCATATGAACATGTCTCTTAATCGTGGGCTGCGCTTCTAATTGCTGCCCCCTAGTACTTGTCTGCGCTCCTCCATCACAGATTTGGTCCAGTCTTTCACTATTAAGAATTCGTTGCTAATCATGAATGCACTATAGTGATTTGTAGGATATCTTTGCTGTAAGATAACAATACTCATGGTACCTTTAGTCTCGATCCCATAAGGCACAACATTCATCGGGAGTCCCTGTTGAAGAACATCGTATGGTAACATACTTAGCAATGAAGTTTAGCTTAAAAAATAATGTATGGAAAAGATTCATTGATGACAAATAGTAAAAATCTTACCATCTTTCCTAAATATATGTGACCGTAGTTCATTACGAACACTATTGGTCGCACGTTTTCTGTACTAACATTTCTAAATCGAGGAAGAAGATTTGTCTTGACAGTATCAAGATCCGCAAGCCATGAAACATAATGACTTAGCTCCTCGCATTTTAGTTCAGCCCCGGCACAGTAGTAGATCCTGTCTACCAAGCGCTGGACATGTTTGCTTGAACGGAAATAAGCTGACAATAGAAATTAGTTGTCAACTATTTTTGAATAAACAATATCAAAGACATAAATATGGTTGAGAAACTCACATAATGGTATAACTGGAGGCGTCTGCACATCGACCCATATGTCGGTATTACCTTCAATATCATCTTCCGGACGAATATCAAAGGTGATAACCATATCAGGCTCAAATGCATAAGTCTTGGATAGTGCTCGCCATATTTTGCATCCAAAATAGGTGTAGTCGTCTGAATTGTATAATTTTGCATGGAAAATATAACCATGCTCGGTCTTCAAGTAAACTTTCTTTACCTCCATAGTACGACTGAAACCTATCTTATCCAATACAAAAATTCTTGCATGGCAGGGGATACGCTAGTAGAATAGTAAAAAAAAATTATAAGTTGAAGCAAATGAAGCAGATGTCATGCTTAATTATGAAAAAAGACTTGTCCTTGTGACTTACTGTATCCACTTCGAAGTTCTTGTCCAGCTTGATGCTGAAGCGCCTATCATCATCTAGGAAGATGCCGTCGCACAGGCCACGCTCGTCTTCGTAGTATTTGCAAATACCGAAATCCTTTTCGTCGTCAGACATATCCTAGGTTCATAGTTGAAACATTAATTGAAAATCGATCGAAGACAACTACCATGATACTCAACACATAAATCCGGGGCACTCGATATTTCCTACATATTCTGGCACAAGTCATGCCAAAATTCACGGTAAAATCCGGCATGACCTTTGCTAAAATAGGACATATCAAGCGCCTGAAATTTGCCGGAACGGAAATGAATCAACACTTCGGTAAAACATAGGCCACTCGGAGGTGTAACCTACAAACATGACCGGCCACTTGGGCAAGCACATATCCTATTTGAGAAACACAAGATATACATTTCAAAATATCTTATAGGACTAAAATTAGCATGCATTCAATAAGCAAAAGTAAATTATCTCATGCGTCCGTACATCGTCGAATATTATCACTAATACATCCCGAATAGTATCATACATATAACATCACTAATACAACTAAAACCCTAGCGCACGACGGGTATCGGCGCGGGCGGTGGACACCCACAGAGAAGGAACCATCACAGGATCATAGCTCCAGTGAGATCCCTGGAGAACCTGTGCTCCAACGCAAACAAGTAGCGACGGACGTGCGCGCCCTCCTCACTGACACGGTGAGGCACCACCTCCGCGGGGTGCTCGAGCCTCTGGACCATCACTGGCCCACGCGACCGCCACCAAATAAGGTTCGGGTCAACGACAGGCTGGCTCCTCACCAACCTGCGCCCCTGGTAGGTAGCGCCTCCCAGTACCACCCCATTGGAGCCCAGTCCCGGACATGGCCCATCTGGTCAAGCAGGTGTCCTCCGCCGACTCGATGACGAGGATGCGGGATAGGCATCGTCCACGTCGATGCGGGGAAAAATTACTTTAACTAAAAAAATAGCAACAAGTTCTTACTAACTAGTTCTATTAATTCAACTAGTTCTTACTAAAAAAACTTAATTTAAATAAAAATAAACCAGTACCTAATTAGTACCTAGTTCCTACTAACTAATTAGTACCTAGGAACTACTGCCCTAATTACCATCTGATTTGATGAACCTAGGGGTGGAAAGTGGTAGCGGATATTCCCATTATCCAACTTAAAAGTGAAATAAGTGGTCAAATTTTACTCGTTTTATTATGCATTACACTAGTGTTTATTCATCATCCAAGAAAACATCATCTTAGAAAACATCCCAGCCGCATCTGTATCCAATTCATTTTCACCCATAGATGAACCCTAACTAATTTGATGCAACTAAAATTTGAAGAACCCTATCTAGGTAGAGGTAGGTGAGGGGAGGAGCAAGCGTGCTCACCTCGGGTGCCTGCGGCGAGAGAGGGCTGGGCAGGCGGCGTTGAGGTTGGGGTCGAGGCTCGGGCGCGTGATGGAGGGCGGCGTTGAGGGCGGGGTCGGGGGCGGCGTCCGGGGCGGCGTTGAGGTCGGGGGCGGGGGCGGCGTTGAATCCGGGGTCGGGGGCGGCATAGAGGGTGTGCGGAGAGTGCGTGGTGGTCGACGGGCGACGGCGGCGGCGAGAGCGGAGGAGTTCGATTTGGGGGAAGTGGCCATGGGGAAGGACGAACTCGGTGGTTAAGTCAGAAGTAGCAGTAGCGCGTTCCAGAAAGCGCGCTACTGCTAGGTTAGCTACAACGCGTTCTAGGATACGCGCTACTGCTACTCCTTTCTCTTTTTTCCCCTTTTTCATTTATTTTTCTTCACATTTTATTTTTTTCCTTTCACCTTCTTCTATTTCTTTCATTTTCAATTACCTTTCTATTTGCTTTCCATTTAATTTTATATTCTTTAGCAGTAGCGAGTTTAGAATAAAATGCACTACTACCAAGAAAGTAGCGGTAGCGCGGCTCGATATAGATCGCTACTACTATGTGTAGCCTATTGGCTAAGCCGTGGGAATTTTAGTAGTAACGTGTTTACAGCAAGGCGCGCTACTGCTAGGAAATTATCTGCAGCGCGGTTTGCACAGGCGCGCTACTGCTACTTAGCACCAGCGTGCTTTTTTGACCCACGCTACTGCTAAAGTTCTGTGTATAAGGTTATCCCTAGTAGTGACCCATTGTTGATGGGCTATTTATATTGAATCTGGAATAGGAACCAATCTATAACGTGAATGTCGAGAGGCATAAGCCTAATGAGATAAATCCGACATACTTCTGGCATTGCCGGCTTGGACACATTAGTCTGAAACGCATGAAGAAGCTCCATGATGATGGGCTTCTAACTTCGTCCGACTTCGGGTCGTTTGAGACATGTGAATCATGCTTGCTCGGTAGATGACTAAGTCTCCTTTCGCAAAGAGTTGCGAGAGGGCGTCCGAGCTGTTGGAACTTATACATAGTGATGTGTGTGGTCCAATGAGCACAACTGCCAGAGGTGGCTATCAGTACTTCGTGACTTTTATCGACGACTTGAGTAGATATGGATATATCTATTTGATGGGGCACAAGTCGGAGACTTTTGAAAAGTTCAAAGAGTTTCAGAACGAGGTTGAGAATCAGCTCGGCAAGACTATATAACTTCTACGATCTGATCGTGGTGGTGAGTACATGAGCCAGGAGTTTGATGATCATCTGAAAAGACGAGGTATAGTACCTCAACTCACACCTCCAGGTACGCCACAGAGAAACGGCGTGTCGGATCGGAGGAATAGGACCTTGTTGGACATGGTCCGGTCTATGATGAGCAAATCGGATTTACCCTTGTCATTCTGGGGATACGCTCTAGAAACTGCAACTTTCACACTTAACAAGGTACCATCAAAATCCATAGACAAGACACTGCATGAGATGTGGACTAGGAAGAGTCCCATCTTTTCTAAAGATTTGGGGTTGTGAAGCATTTATCAAGCGACTTATGTCAGACAGCTTACACCCAAGTCGGATAAGTGCATATTCGTGGGATATCCAAGGGAAACCTTGGGATATAGGTTCTACAACCGTGAAGAGAACAAAGTGTTTGTTGCTCGGAACGGGGTTTTCCTTGAGAAAGAGTTTCTCAGTCGGGAGGCCAGTGGGAGGACAGTCCAAATCGAAGAAATTCGAGGACCACTCGGGGACGGCTCGGCTGGTGATGAGATCATACCGGAGTCAGTCAAGGAACCCGTAGTGGAAGCGGCACCGGAACCATGAAGGTCGAAAGATTGCACACAGTGCGTGATGTAATGTTGCTAGAAAGCGACGAGCCGGCCACATATGAGAAAGCGATGGTGAGCCCAGATTCCGAGGCATGGCTGGAGGCCATGAGATCCGAGTTAAAGTCCATGGATGAGAATCAAGTCTGGGACTTGGTTGATCCGCCACCGCGCGAATCGCCATTGGTTGCAAATGGGTCTTTAAGAAGAAAACCGATGTGGATGGAAATGTTCAGATCCACAAAGCTCGGCTTGTCGCTAAAGGTTCTGGATAAGTTCAAGGAATTGACTACAACGAGACTTCTTCTCCGGTAGAGATGGTGAAATCGGTGAGGATCGTACTAGCTATAGCTGCATATTTCGATTACGAGATATGGCAGATGGATGTCAAAATGGCTTTCCTTCACAGTAATTTACCCGAGGACGTGTATATGATACAGCCCGAGGGTTTTGTCGATCTGACTAGCGCTAGTAAGGTATGCAAGCTCAAGTGATCCATTTATGGGTTGAGGCAAGCATCTCGGAGTTGGAACATTCATTTTGATGAGGTCGTCACTTGTCTCGGTTTCATCAAAAGCGAAGAGGACTCTTGTTTATACAAGAAGTTAAGTGGGAACTCGATAGTGTTTTTGATCCTGTATGTGGACGACATACTACTGATCGGGAACGATGTTTCGATGCTGAACTCGGTCAAGGAGTCATTGAATGACAAGTTTTCGATGAAAGACCTTGGTGAGGCAGTGTATATTTTAGGCATTAAGATCTATAGAGATAGATCGAGGAGGCTGCTCGGCTTAAGGTAGAGCACGTACATAGATAAAGTGTTGAAGCGGTTCAACATGAGTCCGGCGAAGAAAGGGTTCTTGCCACTCTCACATGGTATAAGGCTAAGCGAGACTCAGAGTCCTTCGACATCTGATGAGCGAAGCAGGATGAGTAGGGTTCCGTTTACCTCGGCAATCAGATCTATCATGTATGCCATGATATGTACAAGGCCTAATGTTGCTTTTGCAATAAGCCTAGCAAGAAGATACCAGGCCGACCCAGGTGAGAGTCACTGGGCAGCGGTAAAGACTAGTTTGAAAGTACCTAAAAAGGACTAAAGAGATGTTCCTAGTTTATGGAGGTCAGGAAGAGCTCGTCGTAAGGGGTTACGCCGATGTTAGTTTCCAAACCGACAGAGATGATTGTCGATCACAGTCCGGATTCATGTACGTCCTGAACGGAGGGGCAGTGCACTCGATGAGTTCCAAGTAGGATACGGTGGCCGATTCTACCACAGAAGCCGAATACATTGCGGCTTGTGAAGCTGCAAAGGAAGGTGTTTGGATACAGTATTTTCTGGATGATCTTGGTATTTTCCCAGCCTCGGTGAAACCGTTGGACCTTTATTGTGATAATTCTGGTGCCATCGCACAAGTGAAGGAGCCGAGGAATCACCACAAGGTCAGACACATAGATCGGAAATATCACCTGATACGAAAGATCGTAAAGAATGGTGATGTAGAGTTATGCAAGATTCACACGGCTGCAAATGTTGCAGATCCGTTGACTAAGCCACTTCCACAACCCAAGCATGAGGGGCATGTTAGAGCTATGGGCATTCGATGTCTATTTGATTGACTCTAGTGCAAGTTGGAGACTGTTGGAGATATGCCCTAGAGGCAATCATGTATGATGATATTTCTTATGTGTTTATGAATAAAGATAGTCCTTGGACATTTTCAATCATGTATATCAGCAGTACGTGACTTATTTGTGGGACTATGCATTGTATGATGACTGTCCTAAAAGGTCCCTAGTCGAAAGGGTTGTGTGGACGCGCAGTTAACTAGACTAGCATATGACACGATCGATGGCTCCGTCTCACTAGCCATGGAGCATTGGATGCTAACCGGATAATATGGACTAGGAAAGGTTTGGTCGGATTCGACGTATTGGGATCCGAGTCGAGATAAGGTCCGAGTAAGGATAGACCCAACTATGAGACACATCGATATGTCATCTGTGAGTCTGTAGTACAACATACGTTCCATGTCCTAAGACCTGAGCTGACGCATGTACTCGAGATGGTGACAGACTTGCTTTGGCCGATGAAACGCTACTCCGTGACTGGGTAGTTACAAAGGTAGGTTTTGAAGGAAATATGCCCTAGAGGCAATAATAAAGTTATTATTTATTTCCTTATATCATGATAAATGTTTATTATTCATGCTAGAATTGTATTAACCGGAAACATATTACATGTGTGAATACATAGACAAACATAGTGTCACTAGTATGCCTCTACTTGACTAGCTCGTTGAATCAAAGATGGTTAAGTTTCCTAGCCATAGACATGAGTTGTCATTTGATTAATGGGATCACATCATTAGGAGAATGATGTGATTGACTTGACCCATTCCGTTAGCTTAGCACTTGATCGCTTAGTATGTTGCTATTGCTTTCTTCATGACTTATACATGTTCCTATGACTATGAGATTATGCAACTCCCGTTTACGGAGGAACACTTTGTGTGCTACCAAACGTCACAACGTAATCGGGTGATTATAAAGGAGCTCTACAGGTGTCTCCGAAGGTACATGTTGGGTTGGCGTATTTGAGATTAGGATTTGTCACTCCGATTGTCTCGAGAGGTATCTCTGGGCCCTCGGTATTGCACATCACTATAAGCCTTGCAAGCATTGCAACTAATTAGTTAGTTGCGGGATGATGTATTACGGAACAAGTAAAGAGACTTGCCAGTAACGAGATTGAACTAGGTATTGAGATACCGACGATCGAATCTCGGGCAAGTAACATACCGATGACAATGGGAACAACGTATGTTGTTATGCGGTTTGACCGATAAAGATCTTCGTAGAATATGTAGGAGCCAATATGAGCATCCAGGTTCCGCTATTGGTTATTGACCGAGAATAGTTCTAGGTCATGTCTACAGTTCTCGAACCCGTAGGGTCCACACGCTTAACGTTACGATGACAGTTTTATTACGAGTTTCTAAGTTTTGATGTACCGAAGATTGTTCTGAGTCCCGGATGTGATCACGGACATGAGGAGGAGTCTCGAAATGGTCGAGACATAAAGATTGATATATTGGAAGCCTATATTTGGATATCGGAATGGTTCCAGGTGAAATCGGTATTTTACCGGAGCACCGGGGGGTTACCGGAACCCTCCCGGGGGTTCATGGGCCTTAGTGGGCCATAAGGTTGAAGAGGAGAGGAGGCAAGAGGTGGGCTGCGCCCCCTCCCCTCCCTAGTCCGAATAGGACAAGGAGGAGGCGGCCCCCCCTTTCCTTCCCTCTTCCTCCTCCTTCCCTCTCCTTCTCCAACTAGGAAAGGAGGGAGTCCTACTCCCGGTGGGAGTAGGACTCCCCCTTGGCGCGCCCTTCTTGGCCGGCCGCCCCTCCCCCTTGGCTCCTTTATATACGGGGGCAGGGGGCACCCTAGAACACACAAGTTGATCTTCGTGATCGTTCCTTAGCCGTGTGCGGTGCCCCCTTCCACCATATTCCACCTCGGTCATATCGTCGCGGAGTTTAGGCGAAGCCCTGCGTCGGTAGAACATCATCGCCGTCCTGCCGTCAGGTCGTCTTGTAACTCATCCCCGACACTTTGCTGGATCGGAGTCCGGGAATCGTCATCGAGCTGAACGTGTGCTGAACTCGGAGGTGCCGCATGTTCGGTACTTGTATCGGTCGGATCGTGAAGACGTACGACTACATCAACCGCGTTGACATAACGCTTCCGCTTACGGTCTACGAGGGTACGTGGAAAACACTCTCCCCTCTCGTTGCTATGCATCACCATGATCTTGCGTGTGCGTAGGAATTTTTTTGAAATTACTACGTTCCCCAACAGGTTTTGGGTTTGTCCAGTCCCATGCTGCGAGACATGGTCGAGCCAGATGGGATTTGCCCCTCCGATCAGGAGAGATATACTCTGGGCCCCTCGTGTGATCCGACCAGGATAAGCATGGCCATGCGATAGGGATTATGAGATAATTCGGTTTGTGGTCGGTATCACTGGAACGAGAAAGAGGTCGGGCTAGCACAAGGATGACAGTCTCGCCTTGAGCCCGGCAATATTTATCGTGAGGCAAAGGGAACAGAAGTGTGACACGTTGTACATGTTCGCCTAACCAGCTTCATAGTCTACTTGGTGGTCAACACGCCTTGCTAGAGGCCGCTACCAACCGTGCAGGTCGGAGGTGATCCAAACTGTGACCAAGCCGACTTGAACCTAAGGGGTCGCGCGCTTAAGGGAAGGAACCTACGAGGTCGGTTCGGAGGAGACTGGTCAAATGTGATCCGAACTGTACTTGGAACGTGACTGAGTTGACTTTGGGCTTTAGGGTCCGTGCGAGGCCCAAGTGTTGAGCCCGTGATGGACGCCTATATAAAGTGGAGGTGCGACACACTCACGGGGTTGATCGCTTTGGCGCCATCGTTAGGGCTTTGCATGTGTTGCAACTAGCCACCTCCACTCGCCACCGACTGTGTGATTGGACCTAACAGTCCGCTGCATGGTGTTCCTCCTGTGTGCGCGGATACCGTTAGAGGTGGAGCACTTGCGCCGCTCCGGCGAACTTGTACGTGGGATCGGACGACCGGCTGTTCGAGGGAGATCAGACAAGGAGGAGACGATCCACGCGGACGCGCTGCCCCAACTCTTCTTCCGCCGCACGACACTGCGCGTCTAGTGGTAATGAACTGTGATCCATCTCCCGTAGCATGTTCTTGGTTGTTCTGCGTGTAGGAAATTTTAATTTGCAGTCGACGCACCCTACCGTAGAACCCAACACTAGCCCCCCCACTTACCATATTTGCCGGAAGGGGAAGGAAAGGGAGGAGGGAAGGAAGGGGGAGGCCGACTCCCCCCTTTCCTTCTCTCCCTAAGGGCTGCGGCCTTAGGAGTGGTGCGCCAGCCCCTTGTGGGCTGGTGCGCTCCCCCCTTTGGCCCATAAGGCCCATTAACCTTCCGGGGTGCCTAGAACCCCTTCCGGTGACTCGATAATTACCCGGTACTTCCCGAAACTCTTCTGATGTAGAAATACCATCGTCCTATATATCAATCTTTACCCGTGGACCATTTCGGAGTTCCTTGTCATGTCCGTGATCTCATCGAGGACTCCGAACAACATTCGGTCACAAAATCATATAACTCATATAACACTATATCGTCAACGAACGTTAAGCGTGCGGGCCCTACGGGTTCGAGAACTATGTAGACATGACTGAGACGCCTCTCCGGTCAATAACCAATAGCGGAACCTAGATGTCAGTATTGGTTCCTACATATTCTACGAAGATCTTTATCAGTCGAACCGTAATGACAACATATGTGATTCCCTTTGTCTGTCGGTATGTTACTTGCCCGAGATTCGATCATATGTATCTCCATAACTAGTTCAATCTCGTTACTGGCAAGTCTATTTACTCGTTCCATAATACATCATTTCATAACTAACTCCTTAGTCATTTTGCTTGCAAGAATATTATGATGTGTATTGCCGAGAGGGCCTAGAGATACATCTCCGATACTCGGAGTGACAAATCCTAATCTCGATCCATGCCAACTCAACAGACACCTCTAGAGATACCTGTAGAGCATCTTTATGATTACCTAGTTACTTGTGACGTTTGATAGCACACAAGGTATTCCTCCAGTATCTGGGAGTTGTATGATCTCATAGTCGAAGGAATATGTATTTGACATTCAAGAAAGCGGTAGCAATAAACTGAACGATCATATGCTAGCTAACGGATGGGTCTTGTCCATCACATCACTCTCCTAATGGTGTAATCCCGTTATCAAATGACAACTCATGTCTATGGTCAGGAAACCTTAACCATCTTTGATCAACGAGCTAGTCTAGTAGAGGCTCACTATGGACACAGTATTTGTTTATGTATCCACACATGTATTTATGTTTACGATCAATACAATTCTAGCATGAATAATAAACCTTTATCATGAATAAGGAAATATAAAATCAACTTTATTATTGCCTCTAGGGCATATTTCCTTCAGTCTCCCACTTGCACTAGAGCCAATAATCTAGATTACATTATAATGAATCTAACATCCACGGAGTCCTGGTGTTGATCATGTTTTGCTCGCGAAAGAGACTTAGTCAACTGGTCTGCAACATTCAGATCCATATGTATTTTGCAAACTTCTATGTCTCCATCCTTGACCTTTTCACGAATAGAGTTAAAGCATCCCTTGATGTGTTTGGTTCTCTTGTGAAACCTAGATTCCTTCAACAAGGCAATTACTCCAGTGTTATCACAAAAGATTTTCATTGGTCCTGGTGCACTGGGTATTACACCCAGATCGGATATGAACTTCTTCATCTAGACTCCTTCATGTGCTGCTTCCAAAGCAGCTATGTACTTCGCTTCACACGTAGATTCCGCCACGACGCTTTGCTTGGAACTGCACCAACTGACAGCTCCACCATTCAATATAAATACGTATCCGGTTTGTGACTTAGAGTCATCCGAATCAGTGTTGAAGATAGAATCGACGTAACACTTTAGGACGAGCTTTTCGTCACCTCCATAAACGAGAAACATATCCTTCGTCCTTTTCAGGTACTTCAGGATATTCTTGACCACTGTCCAGTGATCCACTCCTGGATTACTTTGGTACTTCCCTACCAAACTTATGGCAAGGTACACATCAGGTCTGGTACACATCATAGCATACATGATAGAACCTATGGCTGATGCATAGGGAATGACTTTCATTCTCTATCTATCTTCTGTAGTGGTCGGACTTTGAGCCTAACTCAATTTCACACCTTGTAACACAGACAAGAACTCTTTCTTTGACTGATCCATTTTGAACATCTTCAAAACTTTGTCAAGATATGTGCTTTGTGAAAGTCCTATTAAGCGTCTTGATCTATCCCTATAGATCTTGATGCCCAATATATAAGCAGCTTCATCAAGATTTTTCATTGAAAAATTCTTATTCAAGTATCCTTTTATGCTATCTAGAAATTCTATATCATTTCCAATCAACAATATGCCATCCACATATAATATCAGAAATGCTACAGAGCTCCCACTCACGTTCTTGTAAATACAGGCTTCACCGTAAGTATGTATAAAACCATATGCTTTGATCACTTCATCAAAGTGTATATTCCAACTCCGAGATGCTTGCACCAGTCCATAGATGGATCATTGGAGCTTGCACAGTTTGTTAGCACCTTTAGGATCGACAAAACCTTTTGCTTGCATCATATACAACTCTTCTTTAAGAAATCCAATAATGAATGCAGTTTTGACATCCATTTGCCAGATTTCATAATCATAAAATGTGGCAATTGCTAACATGATTCGGTCAGACTTAACCATCGCTATGGGTGAGAAAGTCTCATTGTAGTCAACCCCTTGAATTTGTCGAAAACCTTTTGCGACAAGTCGAGCTTTGTAGACAGTAACATTACCATCAGCATTAGTCTTCTTCTTGAAGATCCATTTATTCTCTATGGCTTGCCGATCATCGGGCAAGTCCACCAAAGTACACACTTTGTTCTCATACATGGATCCTATCTCAGATTTCATGGCTTCAAGCCATCTGTCGGAACCTAGGCTCATCATAGCTTCTTCATAGTTCATAGGTTCGCCTTGGTCTAATAACATGACTTCCAGGACAGGATTGCCATACCACTCTGGTGTGGATCATGCTCTGGTTGACCAACGAAGTTCAGTGGTAACTTGATTTGAAGTTTCATGATCATTATAATTTGCTTCCTCTCTACTTCGTGTAGGCATCACGGCAACAGTTTTATGTGATGTGCTACTTTCCAATTCGAGAGAAGGTACAATTACCTTATCAAGTTGTACTTTCCTCCCACTCATTTCTTTCGAGAGAAACTCCTTCTGTAGAAAGGACCCATTCTTGGCAACAAAGATCTTGCCTTCGGATCTATGTTAGAAGGTGTACCCAATAGTTTCTTTAGGGTATCCTATGAAGACACACTTCTCCGATTTAGATTCAAGCTTATCAGGCTGAAGCCTTTTGACATAAGCATTGCATCCCCAAACTTTAAGAACGACAGCTGAGGTTTCTTGCCAAACTACAGTTCATAAGGTGTCGTCTCAACGCATTTAAATGGTGCCCTATTTAACGTGAATGCGGCTGTCTCTAATGAATAACCCCAAAACGATAGTGGTAAATCGGTAAGAGACATCATAGAACACACCATATCTAATAAAGTATGGTATGATGTTCAGAGACACCATTACGCTGTCGTGTTCCCGGTGGTGTGAGTTGTGAAACAATTCCACATTGTTTTAAGTGAAGTCCAAACTCGTAACTCAAATATTCACCTCCACGATCAAATCGTAGAAAATTTATTTTCTTGTTATGATGATTCTCCACTTCACTCTAAAATTCTTTGAACCTTTCAAATGTTTCAGACTTGTGTTTCATCAAGTAGATATACCCATATTTACTTAAATCATCTGTGAAGGTTCGGAAATATCGATACCCGCCACATGCTTCAACACTCATCGGACCGCATACATCGGTATGTATTATTTCCAATAATTCATTAGCTCGCTACATTGTCCCGAAGAACGGAGTTTTAGTCATCTTGCCCATGAGGCATGCTTCCTAAATATCAAATGATTCATGATCAAGTGATTCCTAAAGTCCATCATCATGGAGTTTCTTCATGTGATTTACACGAATATGACCTAAACGGTAGTGCCACAAATATGTTGCACTATCATTATCAATTTTGCATCTTTTGGCATCAATATTATGAATATGTGTATCACTACAGTCGAGATTCAACAAGAATATATAGACCATTATTCAAGGGTGCGTGACCATAAAAGATATTATTCATAAAAATAGAACAACCATTATTCTATGACTTAACTGAATAACCGTCTCCCAATAAACAAGATCCAGATATAATGTTCATGCTCAACGCTGGCACCAAATAACAATTATTGAGGTCTAAAACTAATCCCGAAGGTAGATGTAGAGGTAGCATGCCGATGGCGATCACATCGACCTTGGAACCATTCCCGACGTGCATCGTCACCTCATCCTTAGCCAATCATCGTTTATTCCGTAGCTATTGTTTCAAGTTACAAATATGAGCAACCGAACATTAGTAAGGAACACATCAATTACATGTATATCAAATATACCTTTGTTCACTTTGCCATCCTTTTTATCCACCAAATACTTGGGGCAGTTCCACTTCCATTGAACATTTCCGTTGGAGTAGAAGCACTCATTTTCAGGCTTAGGTCCAGCTTTAGGCTTCTTCACGGGAGCGACAACATGCTTTCCATTCTTCTTGAAGTTCCCTTTCTCTCCTTTGCCCTTTTTCTTGAAGCTAGTGGTTTTGTTAACCATCAACACTTGATGCTCCTTCTTGATTTCTACCTCCCTTACATATTATAGTTCATCATGAAGCCTTTGTAGCTCGGTGGAAGTGATTGAAGAACTTTGTCAATAACACTATCAACACGAAGATCAACTCCCAGTTGAGTCAAGTGGTTATGATACCCAGACATTTTGAGTATGTGTTCACTGGCAGAACTGTTCTCCTCCATCTTGCATCTATAGAACTTGTTGGAGACTTCATATCTCTCAACCCGGGCATTTGCTTGAAATATTGACTTCAACTCTTGGAATATCTCATATGCTCCATGACGTTCAAATCCTCTTTGAAGTCCCGGTTCTAAGTCATAAAGCATGGTGCACTGAACTATAGAGTAGTCATCATTCCGTGTTTGCCAGGCATTCATAGCATCTAGATTCACGGTTGCGGGTGGGTCACCTAGCGGTGCATCAAGGACATAATTCTTCTGTGCAACAATGAGGATAATCCTCTAGTTACGGACCTAGTCCGTCTAGTTGCTACCATGCATCATCTTTGAACTTAGCTTTCTCTAGGAACGCATTAAAATTCAGGGGAATGGTAGCACGGGCCATTGATCTACAACATAGATATACAAAAACTATTAAGACTAAGTTCATGATAAATTAAGTTCAGTTAATAAAATTAATAATGAACTCCCACTTAAATAAACATCCCTCAAGTTATCTAAGTGATACATTATCCGAATCAACTAACCCATGTCCGATCATCATGTGAGATGGGGTAGTCATCAATGGTGAACATCTATATGTTGATCATATCTACTATATGGCTCATGTTCGACCTTTCGGTCTCCAGTGTTCCGAGACCATGTGTGTACGTGCTAGGTTTGTCAAGTTTAATCCAAGTATTCTGCATGTGCAAAACTCTCTTACACCCGTTGTATGTGAATGTACAGTCTATCACACCCGATCATCATGAGGTGCTTCGAAATGATGAACTTTAGCAACGGTGCATACTCGGGGAGAATACTTTTATCTTGAAATTTAGTGAAGGGGTCATCCTATAATGCTACTGAGGGAGTCCTGGATTAGGGGGTGTCCGGATAGCCGAACTATCATCATCGGTCGGACTCCAAGACTATGAAGATACAAGATTGAAGACTTCGTCCCGTGTCTGGATGGGACTTTCCTTGGCGTGGAAGGCAAGCTTGGCGATACGGATATGTAGATCTCCTACCATTGTAACCGACTCTGTGTAACCCTAGCCCTCTCCGGTGTCTATATAAACTGGAGGGTTTTAGTCCATAGGACACAACAACAATCATACCATAGGCCAGCTTCTAGGGTTTAGCCTCCTTGATCTCGTGGTAGATCCACTCTTGTACTACCCATATCATCAATATCAATCAAGCAGGAGTAGGGTTTTACCTCCATCGAGAGGGCCCAACACTGGGTAAAAAACATCGTGTCCCTTGTCTCCTGTTACCATCCGCCTAGACGCATTCGGGACCCCCTACCCGAGATCCGCGGTTTTGACACCGACATTGGTGCTTTCATTGAGAGTTCTCTCGTCGTCAGCCGATAGGCTCGATGGCTCCTTCGATCATCAACAACAACGACGCAGTCCAGGTGAGACTTTTCTCCCGGACAGATCTTCGTGTTCGGCGGCTTTGCACTACGGGCCAATTCGCTTGGCCATCTGGAGCAGATCAAAAGCTACGCCCCTGGCCGTCAGGTCAGATTTGGAAGTCTGAACTTCACGGCTGACATCCGCGGAGACTTGATCTTCGATGGATTCGAGCCACAGCCGAGCGCGCCGCACTGTCACGATGGGCATGGTTTAGCTCTGCTGCCGGACAGTGCCCTGGAGGCCGCACATGAGTCCGCTCCGACCCTTAACTTGGAGCCGGCTGCACAGATCGAGGACGGGTGGCTAGACACCGCCTCTGGGGCTGCAACCTCTACGGCGATGGAGCCGAATACTGACCTTGTCCCTTGTGAAGCTCATGACTCCGAGGTGCCGGACTCCTCGCCGGACTCCGAACCCCTCGCGCCCCTACCAATCCAATCCGGTTGGGCGCCGATCATGGAGTTCACCGCTGCGGACATCTTTCAACACTCACCTTTCGGCGACATCCTGAATTTGCTAAAGTATCTCTCGTTATCAGGAGAGCCATGGCCGAACTATGGTCAGGATGGTTGGGATGCGGACGACGAAGAAATTTAAAGCCCACCCACCACCCACTTAGTAGCCACTGTCGACGATCTAACCGACATGCTAGACTTCGACTCCGATGACATCGACGGTATGGACGACGATGCCGGAGACGACCAAGAACCAGCACCTACTGGGCACTGGAAAGCCACCTCGTCATATGACATATACATGGTGGATATCCCAAAGGATGAGAATGGCGAGGGAACAACGGAGGAAGATCCCTCCAAGAAACAGCCTAAGCGCCAGCGTCAGCGGCGCCACTCTAAATCCCGCCACAGCAAGAATGGAGATTCCGGCACCAGAGATAATAACACCCCAGACAAGGTCAAGACAACCCCTCTAGCAAGATTCAGCCAGAGGAGGACGGTGAAGCCAGCCCTCATGAGAGAGCGGCAGACGAAGAGGTAGAGGATGATAATTACATGCCTCCCTCCGGAGACGAGGCAAGCCTCGACGACGACGAATTCGTCGTGCCTGAGGATCCCGTCGAACAAGAGCGTTTTAAACGCAGGCTTATGGCCACGGCAAGCAGCCTCAAGAAAAAGCAGCAACAGCTTAGAGCTAATCAAGATCTGCTAGCCGACAGATGGACTGAAGTCCTTGCGGCCGAAGAGCATGAACTCGAACGCCCCTTCAAAAGTTACCCCAAACGCAAGCTACTCCCCCGATTAGAGGAGGAGGCATGTAAACCTACATCACTAGTGCACAATACGGCTGACCGACCACCCCGTGGCCGCGACAGAGAGGCCTCTAGGCCCTACACTAAAACCGTACCCCGGCATCGCTCGAAAAGCACAAATCCACAAGGGAACGCTCTGGACTTGCGAGATATATTGGAGGATAAGGCAAGACAATCAAGATCGATCTACGGATCGCGTGGGCGCCCCATGATACGCGACGAAAACCGTCGCGCCGGACACAGCAAGTCCGGCCGGGCCGAACACAGTAGACAAAGCTCGTTTGAGCTACGTCGTGATATAGCCCAATACAGAGGCGCCGCACACCCACTAGGCTTCACAGATGAAGTAATGGATCATCAAATCCCCGAAGGGTTTAAAACCGTGAATATCGAATCCTATGATGGCACAACAGACCCTGCGGTTTGGATCGAAGACTATCTCCTTCATATCCACATGGCCCGCGGTGATGATCTTCACGCCATCAAATACCTCCCACTCAAGCTTAAAGGACCAGCTCGGCATTGGCTTAACAGCTTGCCAGCAGAATCAATTGGGTGTTGGGAGGACCTGGAAGCCGCATTCCTTGATAACTTCTAGGGCACATATGTGCGACCACCAGACGCTGACGACCTAAGCCATATAATTCTGTAGCCAGACGAATCGGCCAGACAATTCTGGACACGGTTCTTAACTAAGAAAAATCAAATCGTCGACTCTCCGGATGCGGAGGCCCTCGCGGCCTTCAAACATAACATCCGCGACGAGTGGCTTGCCCGGCACCTGGGACAGGAAAAGCCGAAATCCATGGCAGCCCTCACATCACTAATGACCCGCTTCTGTGCGGGAGAGGACAGCTGGCTAGCCCGTAGCAACAACCTCAGCAAAAATTCTGGCAGTCCGTATACTAAGGACCGCAACGGCAGGTCGCGTCGCAACAAGCACAAACGCCGCATTAATGGCGACAATACTGAGGATACGGCAGTCAATGCCAGATTCAGAGGCTCAAAGCCCGGTCAGCGGAAAAAGCCATTCAAAAGAACTACTCCGGGTCTGTCCAATTTGGACCGAATACTCGACCGCTCGTGCCAGATACATGGCACCCCCGAAAAGCCAGCTAATCACACCAACAGGGACTGCTGGGTATTCAAGCAGGCAGGCAAGCTAATTGCCGAAAACAATGACAAGGGGCTGCATAGCGATTACGAGGAAGAGACCCGACCGCCGAACAATAGAGGATGTAAGGTTTCCCCCACAAGTGCGGACGGTGAACATGATATACGCAACCCACATACCCAAGAGGGAGCGGAAGCGTGCACTCGAGGGGCGATATCGCTGATGGAGCCAGTTGCCCCGAAGTTCAATCCATGGTCCTCCTGCCCGATCACCTTTGATCGAAGGGACCACCCCACCAGCATCCGCCACGGCGGATTCGCCGCATTGGTTTTAGACCCAATCGTCGATGGATTTCACCTCACCAGAGTCCTGATGGACGGCGGCATCAGCCTGAACCTGCTTTATTAGAACAACACCATTATCATAAATATAGCATGCAAGAAGTAAAATAGTAGGCAGTGATATCTAGGAAGTATAGTAATACTTAGGACAAAACTAAAGCATATTAGCTATATGTGCACTGGTATGTAATTTAGCACATGTAACATGTTCATTACCAGAAGTATGGCCCTACAGGTGCAAGCAGAATAACGCCTCTCATGAAAAATTGAATGATACCCTGAAGAGATTCAAAGGTGTTGTGCTTATGCTAAGAAAGTGGACGTAGGCGCCGGCCGTTGGATAATAGTACCTGATTCTCGGCGGCGTATGTCTATCGTTGTCATACTTGATAGCTAAGGAACGTCGATGGTGCTCATGTTGCGGTTGAGTTTGGGCCGGCTGTCGCCATCGCTGAAGCGGATCCGGTGCTACGGTTGCGGTGCCTGTCGACATACAAGAAAGCTCATCTATGGTAAGTGAACAGTTGCATGATAAAGAGAAAAACCGAAGGAGTAGAAATCGAAATAACCTGATGAGGCTGCGGCGTCGGTAAAGCAGGGACGGTGGAGTTGAATATGGCATCTGTGGAACGGGTCCGGTGTAGTGGACGAAGGCTTGGTGAGCGCGTTATGCAAAGGCTTTCGTGAGGAGGATCTGTTGCGGCGGACGAGGGCTTGTATGAAGGGCCACGGATGGGGCGGACGAGGGAGTCAGTGAAGGGCCTACACTGTAGTGGACGAGGGCGCCGGTTAAGCAGATCCAGTGCGGTGGACCATGACGACGGCAAGGAGATCTGGAGCGGTGGACAAGCCAGTCGCTGAAGCGGCTCCGGTGAAGTGGTGAGTTGGCAGTTGGGGGTTCCAAGGTGCGGAAGGTAGATCCGGCGGGGTGTGAGGTCCACCGCTGTGGCGGAGGATTAGATTCGGCGGCTTGCTGTGGGTGGGGGGGGGGGTCACGGAGGGGAAGGGGAGGGGCTCTGGGGAAGAATGTTGGGGGCAAAGAGGGGAAAACAATGGAGTTACCAAAGCAGCCCTTTTCCGTTCATGTGGCAGGGGTAAAACAAGAATATCGCAGGGCTAAACTTTCGAGCACGAGAGATTTTGATGTGAGCGGGAAGTTTGAAAGATTTTGGCGCCTGAAATTATATTCTGCTCTTGTACGTCCGACTATGATATCATGGCCGAGAATTTGTTTGTTTTGCACGCAAAGAAATTGCAAGTTTTCAAAATCAATGTCTCCAACTCGAAACTTAGATTGTCCATTCAATTCAAATATGGATCATTGAGCTAGTACAAGCAAATACCATCATACGGTCCAATTCAAATGAAATTCCAAATGTGTTTATCCTAATATGATGAGAAAAGCAAAAAATGTGTATGTGTATGAATGAAGTGGATGATTATAAAGTTTGAACATGCCCGTATGTGTATATCTCTAGGTTTGATATATGAATTTGAAATCACGAAATCCGGCTTAAAAATGTACCTCTGTTTAAATGAATTACAAAAGCTAATGATGGAGTCAAATTCCAAAATTCCAATCTTGGGTTTGTAATTCTGGTACATCAAGGTATATCACGCATGTTCAAAAGTATCGTTATCTCATAGTCCAAACTGTGAAACAAATTGATCAACCATGAGTGCACACACTATTGACCATGTATATCTCAGTTACGCTAAAGTCCCTCAAATATAGACACCTCACTCTTTATTTGAAGCCACCGCCCCTCATCGCCCCCCACACACAGAGAAGTCGCTCTCTCCCCAAAACACCAACACACAAGCACATTAACACCCCTCTCTCTTCTAAAGACCGCACCCCAATATAGGTCTCTATCACTTTGTCTCTCGAGCACGCACACATCTCTTCCCCCACTCTCTAGGTCTCCCGGCATCTCTCTTTCCCAAGCACACGCACTATGTAGAGTGTATCTTTCCCATAAACACAAAACATCGCCCCCAAACGTCTATCTACCTAGTTATGTGGTTCTCACACACTCACCTCACACACCACCCCCACTGCAAACAAGCACACTTTGTCTCCTTGTGCACCCCTCTACTCTTTCTATCTCTCCCACATGCGGACCCGCCCCAGCTCCTTCCCTGCATAGATATATGTCGTGACTCTTTTCATAGCTCCCTAATGTATCATCGTTCTCAATCTCGCACATTGTTCTCTACACCATCTATTCTAGATCTCTGATGAAGGCCCTATCACACACACGATGACTCGCTTCCCTTGCGTCTCCATACATAGGCCAATTTCAAACAACATCAAGATTGTCTCCCTATCTATACGCCATTTGTGGACACAAACGACCCCTCTCTTGCCCCCCCTCTCTCTCTCTCTCTCTCTCTCTTTCTCTCTCTCTCTATCTCTCTCTCTCTCTCTCTCTCTCTATCGCTCTCACACCCCTCTCACACACACACCCGATGTCTCTTCCAAATACTCTGCTCCCCCCCGCCCGCACCCATCCTATCCCGCTACTACACATGTCACACCATCCCCCTTCCCTTATACTAGGTTTACATCATTAGTGGTCTCTATACTCCACATACACACACTCCCTCTCACACACAAACGCGCGCACAAACAAACACAGACACGCACAAACACCCATTTATCTGGATCCTCATCTCCCCCATGTCCGCATGTGTATCTCACACACTCACTCTCTAATTATGTATATGTGTCTCCACGTTACACAACACAAAGCCCCAGTACATGTATCTCTCTATCCTCCACACACATAGACACAAAGAATCTGTTATCATTGCCTCAGCCCCTAGACATATCACACACACACACTGTCTCTCTCTCTCTCTCTCTCGCGAACACACTCAACAAGGGTTTCCCCGTGAATAACTTACCGTCTATTCATCAACAGTCGTGGCAGTACGTCGAACACGAGACGTGAAAAAGAATAAATCTACACGTGCTTAGACCACCTTGTATGACTACTAGGACTAGAGCAAGCCAAAAAGTGCGCAGCCGTCACCCCCTCCTTATCGACGACGGGAAAACCTTTGTTTTACATAGTCTAGAAGTCGTTGTGCTAAGGCCCCACATGCTAAGGCGTTGAATAGAATGTAGATGCTAGTTTACGGAAACAAGTATCGATAATACGTCTATATCTCCATACTTATATTTCTTCTCTTATAAAAAACCGAGTTGGTGATGATGGTACGCGTGCCATCTTGCAATATAGACCGTCTGATCTATATCTGACGGATGGAAATTAAACTAAAAGATACCCACACGCCTCTCAACAATTGCAGACAAGGCCTTCCCTCGTTCATCCTTATCTCCAACAATATCATTGTTGGGCAATTAAGAAAGGAAGCCTCTGGAACAAACTGGCCTGGTGGCCGCTGCCGGTGTCATCAATCCCCATGCCTCCGCTTAGTCCAACCACCAATCACCATAATGCCCCACTCCTCTTCACCTTATCTCCTATTTCTCGAGATATCATTAGTTTTTACACATGGGATTACTCCCGCATGGGTCAATCACAACAAGTCTTTTATAAAAAATGCATCTTGATGTTCCGTGCAATGCACGGATCTTGCTAGTACTCCCACAGAAGACTAAGTTGGTGATGATGGTGTATACGCCATTTGTCGTTTTCGACCATTAGATCTACATCTAACGACTATGAGGTAAGTTGTTGCCTTTTCTCACCAACATCCCACTTGTCTACCAATTTGTAGAAAACCCATAATTAGTATCTTAAAACCAACCACATCCCTCCCTGACCTCACGAAAACAGCCCAAGGAATATATTCTAATTGAAACATAATATATCTCTAGTGATATATGTATATCAAAATTAGAGTGTTTTGTATCAAGTTTGTGAATAAGTATTATTGTAATTATGATTCGTTGCAACACACATGAACATTGCTAGTATTTCCAACCATGCAAAAAAAATCCTAGTATTTCCATAGTTTCGAGTTTTCCATCAAGAAATTAGTCACTCATGGTTGATATTTACTTTCAATCATGTACACATATGTACTATGTAACTAGCGTTGCTTATTGGCTTCCAAAGCTTAAATTACACTCCTACTTACAATATGTAGACTATTTAACAAAAAAATACCACTTTCAACCAGCCCTAGGAAGAATCTATTGTACAAACAATAGCAAAAACATACCCAAAATTTCTTAATCCACACCAAAAACTACTACCTAGTACCGATTAGGTTCGTTTAAACCCATTTATGACGGGGTTGGCCCACACGTCCGTGCTGACGAGGTAGCTTAAACCAACACATTTTGTTTGACCGTTGACATGAGGGACCCACATCTGACCTTCTATCCCGTTATTCCCCCTCAAATCAATATTTTTCCTGAACATTGCTTCAAACAGTACTGATGCAAGTTCGTCGGTGGCGCCGGTGATGAACGAGTTCGCCGCCGCTCCGCCGGACGGGCGGACACGCTGGCCTCTCTGCAGGTTGGCAGGCTGGCCGACCGTGACTCACGAAGCGAGCAAGCCGCCCGCGCTAGCCTTCGCCGAGCGGATGGCTGGTGTCGATGTCAAAACCGCGGATCTCGGGTAGGGGGTCCCGAACTGTGCGTCTAGGCGGATGGTAACAGGAGACAAGGGACACGATGTTTACCCAGGTTCAGGCCCTCTTGATGGAGGTAAAACCCTACGTCCTGCTTGATTGATATTGATATTGTGGATGTTTACAAGAGTGGATCTACCACGAGATCAAGGAGGCTAAACCCTAGAAGCTAGCCTATGGTATGATTGTAAGGGTTGTTGTGATTGTTGTCCTACGGACTAAAGCCATCCGGTTTATATAGACATCGGAGAGGGCTAGGGTTACATAGAGTCGGTTACAATGGTAGGAGATCTACATATCCGTATCGCCAAGCTTGCCTTCCACGCCAAGGAAAGTCCTATCCGGACACGGGGGGAAGTCTTCAATCTTGTATCTTCATAGTCTTGGAGTCCGATTCGATGATGATAGTCCGGCAAATGATAGTTCGGTGATGATGGTAGTCCGCTATCCGGACACCCCTAATCCAGGACTCCTCGGTAGCCCCTAACCAGGCTTCAATGACGATAAGTCCGGCGTGTATATTGCTTGGCATTGCAATGCGGGTTCTTCCTCCGAATGATAGAAGATTGTGAACACCCGGATAGTGTCCGGCTCTGCAAAATAAATTCCACGTTCCACCGTAGAGAGAATAGTAATATATACACAAGCTCAATCTGCTGACGTTTTCCGTGGCTTGACGTCACACCACTACCAAGCCATTACTCGAATTGTTCTTTACTTTACCACCTCAGCGCATTTAGCGAAGCGGTTTCCTTGGCACGTCTTGTCGAAGCAGAGATCGTGTTTCCCCTTAATCCGGGATTCTCATCAATACGGGCGTGGGTAACCCAACCGCGCTCGTTCGCCACACCCCTCTATCGAAGGCGAGTCCCAAACGGTCACAGAGACGGCTCTTGGTATTCTCCCTCTTTATAACGGGACCAAGGGTCGTTTCTTTTTCTTCAATCTTCCATCGAATCCTCTCCACTCTCCAAGTTCCAACACCTAGAGCCCCAGATTCGAGCACTTTGGACCTTCAACGATGTCCGGTTCCGACCTCCAGGGCCGGTGGATGCCCTCCTCCGTCATGGAGGAGGACGTGCTAAAGCTGAGGAGGCCAAGTACATGCCTTTACGAGATTTCGCACAGGTTGCCCGCCGAAGGGCAGGCCATCCCCACCCCTGAGCCCGGCGAGTATGTCGTCTTCGTTTCCCACCTCCGTCGGGGTTTAGGCTTCCCGGTGGATCCTTTTGTGAGAGGGCTCATGTTTTACTATGGGTTGGAATTCCATGACTTGGCTCCGGAGTCCATCCTCCATATATCCGCATTCATCGTCATCTGCGAGGCCTTCCTCCACGTCACCCCACACTTGACTGTGGCTGAAGACTTTCAATGTGGCGCCAAGATGATCGGGGCGTCAGCGAGTGTGATCAAGGCGTCCATAAGTAGGAGGGCCGATGCCCGTGGCCCGGC
This sequence comes from Aegilops bicornis, assembly GCA_021605145.1. NCBI lineage: Eukaryota > Viridiplantae > Streptophyta > Magnoliopsida > Poales > Poaceae > Aegilops > Aegilops bicornis. The sequence continues at coordinate 63,369,617 of CM038673.1, read as the reverse complement.
TCCTTCCAAGAGGAGCTCGGCCTGTGGGAGCAAGGGTGGTTCTATATTACCGTTCCGAGGGGCCGCAGACAAAAGCCGCCGCCCCTATTCCGCCCGGGACCTCCACGACGATTGATGTCGTGGGTCAACCAAGGGCTCAACTGGGGGCCGTCAAAGGTCGTGCCCCTACTGCAGGGCCGGATTCGAGATCTCTTAACGAGGGAGATCGATATGGTGGTGGTGATGCAGGTTATGCTAATTAGGCGTCTCCTACCCTGCAAACACCGTCCTCTCCGGCTATGGGAGTCCAATCCGGAGGGCCCACGGATTCTTCAACACTTCATGGGTATGACACCCCTGGAGATGTATAACCTATTCTTCGGATCGCAAGAGGTGCGTCCGGAATTGACCGAGGATGCTGGACTAAGCTGCAATCGCCCGGATACTCAAGTAAGTAGTTCCAAGTCCGGACATACCGTTTGTTTGCCGTTCAATGATCCGCCTAATGACCGATCTCCTTCTACACAGGAGTGGATAGCGGAAGCAAAATTAATACGGTGTCCGGACCCCTCCCCGAGACCGCGCCGGATCCCGTGCTGGTCCGGATGCTGGAGGTTGCGCCTTCGGAGAAAGGCGAAGGGGAAAGCAGGAAAGCTACTGCCTCGCCTAAGGAGGCTTTTGAACGAGGGGGGGATCGAGAATCCCTCCTACCAAGGGGAGAAGAGGACTGCCTCCGAGGACCCGGGGAAAAAAGCCCCTAAGCGGGGAAGAAATCTTCGCCGGAGGGTCCTGCGTCCGGGGAAGCCCCGGGCGCACAATCTCCCTTAATGAGCCAGCCCTCCAGCGAGCCGTAAGTAGAAAGAAAGGAGTTTTATAATAAGGGACATCCCTATTTGTGCTTCTGAGAATGCGCCCTGTATAGATAGTAGCCCCTGAGACTCGGTAGGTTGTCGATATGGATAGCGTGCCGAGGATCAAAATCGCAGGTTTGAAATTCCCGTCGTGCCTATGCAGGTGGCAGGTCGTCCGGGGGCCAGACGGACTTATGGAGTTGCTGAACTAAAGCGGCAACTCGATGTGGCGGATGAAGACATCGCGCTGATCAACAGGCGACTTAATGAGTCGCAAGGTAAGTGTTACTGCGCGGACACATGGTAAGGGAGCCGAAGCCAACTCCTTACAAAATTTGCGTGAAATGCAGATAGTGCCGCTGCCGTGGAGAGTCTTGGGCCGAACTTGCTCAAGCCAAGGAGCAGGCGGAAGGAGTGATCTGGCAGCCTCGGCGGCCGAGGAGTTAAGCGGCGAAAAGGCGCCTGCTTGCGGAGCAGGGAAGAGGTAGCCGAAATGGCTGTGAAGTTAAAATAGGCTACCGACCTCAATGAGGCTCTTGGGAAGGAGCGCCTAGCGGGGCAGGAAGACCTGCGGAAGGCCACCGCTGAAGCCAAGAATGCCCGCTCTGCAATGCGGGCCATGAAGGAAGAGCTGCGCCAGGCCGGGGAGATTGTAGCTGGCAAGCCTTTTCTGCTGCGCCGAAGGTTCACGGATTCAAAATATGCTCAGCTGGGCCAACTGTGGTGTCCGGAGGACCCTTATATGGACTTAGCAGCGAAGTGCGGCGGATGCCGTTGTGCATTTTCGAAGCCGAAGGATCACCAGACGGAAGAGCTGTTTTGGTCTCAATTCCATAGTCCGGAGCGTTCACTTCCGGCCGACCGATCGTTTGGCTGAGTGGGCTGAGCTAAATAGGTTGTCCGGGCTTGCTATGGTGGATATAGTGACCCATATCCGGCGGATAGGCCCCACCGAAGAGTTACTTTGGCTTATTGCAGCAATTTCTTGGGCGGTGCCGCATATCAAGGCGATGAAGCGGTCGGCCTGCATAGAGGGTGTGCGGATGGCGCTTGCCCGTGTGAAGACACATTGGACAGAGATGGATGCCACCGCTGTTGCGACCCCGGGCCCGGATAATAACCGGCTACCCGTCGAGCACTATTTTGGCGAAGTGCTGCCTGGTGCTCGTGTAATAGAGTCGCAGTGCTCGAAAAATGTTACGTTCAAATGAACGTTTATATAATGTAAAAACGATTTTTATGATGTAAGCGCCTTTTATACTTGTGCGTTCAAGTAATAGAATATCTCCTTTGCGGCCGTTCATGTATACGTATGTATAACCTGAAAGATGGCGATCGTTGGCTTCAGCCCCCACGCACAAGGGTGCGGGGTGTTCATAAAAAATAGCGCGTTTTCACACTTAATCCGACGTCTCGGTCCTGTAAAGGAGGTGGTAGCGTAGCAAACGAGGCAACCGGACTATAATGCTTTATCACTTTCACTTAGCCATGGAGTTCGAGGGTGGGGCTACGACATAGCCCCTGGGGGGCACCGTGCTCTCCGAATTCGGGGCGCGTATGTGCCTGGCCGGGAAACGGCCCTTCGTCAAAGCGGAGGAATCCTAAACATTCCCAAGGTCGATCGAGTGGTTGACCAGTCTCTCGCTGTATCATGACAGTCAGTTTTCGGCTTTCTCTACTGAGGTGCTCGCCCAGCCGAACTGGGGCACAATCGCAGTAGTTCTCCTAGAGCCGCGTTAGCCGATGATACGGAACGTAAGGCAGCAAAACACAGGAGCCGGGCAAACCCAACATTTGACCAAAGACATGATTCGGAGCTGATGCATATAAGGCCTAACTCGAGACGCCGAACACTCCCGAAGGTGTTCGGTCTTTATAATAGCGGGCAAAACAAATCCCTAAGCCCCTTGTGTCCAGTGCGGGCAGGTTCTCTTGGCGCGGCCGATGCCAAACGCCAGATCTCCACTCTGGTTATACTGAAAAACCAGGGGATTATAGCAACAAGAGACAATAAGAAAGGTTTACGTAGGGTCTTAGTCTGAAAAGAGTCCTTGCAACGGGTCCCTACTGCACGTCTGCGCCTGTGTCTCCGTTGTGCCGTATCCTGGACGGGTGTGCACGTTGTTCATCTGTAAAAAGAGAGGAACTTGGTTGGAAAAGAAATCGGGCGAGAAAGTTCATAAAAATTGAAATATAGGTTAAGAAAGATGAGCGTGTGCTAGCTCATTGTGGCTTGTATGGGCAAACCCTTGTGAAGGGGTGTGCGGCTAGGTAGCCCCTAGCTTATTTATTCCGGACTCGTCTAGCCGTGTCCGGGGTCTCAGGCGACCCTTTGATGAAACGATGCCACGTGGACCGGGCATTTGAAGCGTAAGAGACGCGGAATGTGGTATTGTATGGAAGTGGGCGAGAACTTCTCGTCCCAGTGGTGCTTGATAGCTGGCTTAAGGGCCTGGCGCCATTCCTTTGAAGGAAGTGCGGCTATGCCGTATTGTAATAGGGTCTATCCCCAATTACGGATTGTGTCCGGATATAGCAGGTTTAAGTCACTGCCGCCGTCCATCAACACCTGTGTTTAATTGCAGTCCGTCTATTATGGGATCCGATGTCAGGGCAGTCTATCCTGCGCTCCGGATACTTTTGGACTATTCCAGGTGGTCGAAAGTGATTGGTTTTGACGTCCAACCTTGGTCCACTGGGGTGGATCGTCCGACACTTGTCTTGGCGAGTGCCGTGTTGGCCTTCCGTGTTATCACGTGAAGCGAGTTTACTGTTTTGACTTCTCGAGGGAAAGTCCTTTGACTTCCGGTGCTCTGCTGGTGGGGCTCGTCATTGTCCTCTCTTTGCGTATCGAGCCCCTTGTGTCCAGCATTAAGTCTGCCGGACTGTTTAAAAACCCAACAATTTCGGTTGGTATGGTTTGCAGGCCTTCCGGGGGTACTGTGGATTTGAAATATCCGATCTAATTTTTTTTAAATTTGATAGCTCGTCTCTATTGTCCTTAAGAGGCCGTGTTTTATTGTCTGGCCGCGAGCTTTTGAATCCGGCTTTGACCGCCGTGCCCTGTGGGCTTTTTTCTTTATTCCGGCGCTGATCTTTCCTGCGCCGTGACTTTCCGTTCCCATCTCTGATCTCGGATGTACTCGGGTCGCTGGTGCTGCATCTTGCTAGCCAGCTGTCTTCTCCTGCGGAAAAGCGCGTCATGAGGCTTGTTAGCGCGGCCATTGTTCTTGGCTTCTCTTGGCCGAGGTGTCAGCGAGCCATTCGTCTCGGACGTTGTGTTTAAAAGCTGCTAAGGCTTCTGCGTCCGGACAATCGACTATTTGGTTCTTTTGGTAAGGAACCTGTTCCAGAATTCTTGTGGCCCGACTCTCCGGGCTGTTGGGTTATATGACTCAGGTCGTCGGCATCCGGAGGGCGGACATAAGTCCCTTGAAAATTTGCTCTAACGCGTCCTCAAGCTCTTCCCAACTTCCAACAGTGTTTTCTGGGAGGCTTTTGAGCCAATGCCGAGCTGGCCCTTTGAGCTTGAGGGGTAGGTATTTTATGGCGTGGAGATCGTCTCCTCTAGCCATGTGTATGTGTAGTATGTAGTCTTCTATCCAGACTCCGGGGTCTGTTGTGCCGTCGTATGCCTCTATGTTTATGGGTTTAAACCCTGCTGGAAATTCATGATCCAGCACCTCACATCGGTGAAACATAGCGGGTGTGCGGCGCCCCCGTATTTGGGTGTGCCGCTGTCTTCGAACACTTGTCGTGGTATGTTACTTCCTGGGGTCCTCTTTTTTGGCCCATAGATGGACCTAGTTGGGGCGTCCGTTTTACCAGGATTATAATTCGGCTTGTGTGCAGCCCAGTTTGTCGTTTTGGGCCTGTCGTCTGGCCGTCTATCCGGCCAGGCGGCCTCTTTATTTTTTGACTGTGAAGGCTCGATGGCTTCCTCGTCAAATTCTGGCAACAACTTGCGCTTCGGGTAGCTCTTGGTTTGATGGCCGTTGCCATATTTGTCTGCGGTCTTGAATACTTTGCTCCACTTCATTCTGAGCGTGTCTTCTGCTGTTTTGAGCTTCCGTTTCGCCTTCTTCAAACTTCTTGCAGTGGCGACGAGCTTTTTGCGTATGTTCTTATGCCCTAGTGTTGTGGCCGGACTGTTGATTGCTTCGTGAAGGGGTTGAATATCCGGCCCGTCCTATTCGTCGTCAGCTGGCTTGCCCTGCTCTATCGCTGGGTCGTTAGGAAGGCTGCTTTGATCGAGGCGGGACTTGGGGCGGCGTTTGCGTCGCCGTTTTGGTTCTTTATCGGCGAGATTATCCTCTGCCGTGTCCCGTTGTTCCTCGTTATCGCTTTCCTTCGGGGTGTCCACCATGTATACGTCGTATGACGAGGTGGCCTTCCAGTGTCCTGTAGGCACTGGTTCTTGGTAGTCTCCGGCATCGTCGTTGATGTCTTCGGAGTCGTAGTCGAGTATGTCGACTAAATCGTCGACGGTGGCTACGAAGTGGGCGGTGGGTGGGATCTGAATTTCTTCATCATCCGCGTCCCAACCATCCTGGCCGTAGTTCGGCCAGTGCTCTCTGGATAGCGAGAGATGCTTCAGTGAGTTTATGATGTCGCCGAAGGCGAAGTCTTTGAAAAGATGTCCGCGGCGGTGAATTCCATGATCGGTGCCCAATCGGATTCGACTGGCTCGGGCGCAGGAGGTTCGGAGTCCGGCACCTCAGAGTCATGGGCTTTATGTGGGACAAGGTAAGTGTTCGGCTCCATCGCCGTAGAAATTGCGGCTCCCGAGGCGGTGTCCAGCCATCCGTCCTCGATTCTAGCGATCGGCTCCGGACTATGAGTCGGAGCGGATCCGGGTGCGGCATCCAACGTGCTGTCCGGCGGCAGAGTTAGGTCATGCCCATCGTGACAGCGCGGCGCGCTCGGCTGTGGCTCAGATCCATCGAGGATCAAGTCCCCGCGGATATCGGCCGTGAAGTTTAAGCTTCCAAACCTGACCTGACGGCCAGGGGCGTAGCTTTCGATCTGCTCCAGATGGCCAAGGGAGTTGGCCCGCAGTGCGAAGCCGCCGAATACGAAGATCTGTCCGGGGAGAAAGGTCTCACCCAGGACTGCGTCGTTGTTGATTGAAGAGGCCATCAAGCCTATCGGTGACGACACAGAGGAACTCTCAATGAAAGCACCAATGTCGGTGTCAAAACCGGCGGACCTTGGGTAGGGGGTCCCGAACTGTGCGTCTAGGCGGATGGTAACAGGAGACAAGGGACATGATGTTTACCCAGGTTCGGGCCGTCTTGATGGAGGTAAAACCCTACGTCCTGCTTGATTGATATTGATATTGTGGATGTTTACAAGAGTGGATCTACCACGAGATCAAGGAGGCTAAACCCTAGAAGCTAGCCTATGGTATGATTGTAAGGGTTGTTGTGATTGTTGTCCCTACGGACTAAAGCCATCCGGTTTATATAGACACCGGAGAGGGCTAGGGTTACATAGAGTCGGTTACAATGGTAGGAGATCTACATATCCGTATTGCCAAGCTTGCCTTCCACGCCAAGGAAAGTCCTATTCGGACACGGGGGGAAGTCTTCAATCTTGTATCTTTATAGTCTTGGAGTCCGGTCGATGATGATAGTCCGGCAAATGATAGTTCGGCTGATGATGGTAGTCCGGCTATCCGGACACCCCCTAATCCAGGACTCCCTCAGCTGGCCTTAGCGCGGCGCGCGTGAGCAAGCTGCCGCGCCGCCGTGCCAATCTAGCTAGCAAACCTTGCAGACAAGTAGCTGGACGGAGCTATCTTGGCTAGCTAGCGGTCGCAAGCGCCGGACGGAGCTGGCATCCGGGCTGCCGCAAGATGGTCTCCGCACCGCCGGCGGTTTTGAACTCGTCTTCTGCCGGCGGCGGTAGCTGTGTCCCATGGCCGAGGATGACTAGGTGGACGGGCCGGAGGTAGGCGGTCACTCGGGGATTTTTGTGCAGACTGGCATGTAGGTCCCACAAGTCATAACGCCCAGTCGAATAGAAGGCATTGACTTAATGTGCGACATGGGCCCTGTTTGGATACTCTAAGTCAGAGGTGAGAGTTAGATTCTAACCCTGAACTAACTCTAACCAAAGTGGTGTTTGGATGGCAGGGTTAGATTGACAACAAATGCTCTTTCTCAATCAATTGGCCGAGAACTGTGCTGTCTGAGGCAGACGCGGATGTGCCCGACAAGGAGTCATGTTGGCCTCTTGCGTAGCCTGCCGGCCGAATCCGCCATCCCTGCACAAGGAGCCGCGCTGGCCGAGGACAACGGGGACGGGCCGCGCAAGGAGACATGTCTGCTTACCGGCGGGCGGACGGGCCGTGGGGAGACGACGGGGTTGGAACGGGAGGATTGGGTGAGGCTGCTGCCGGGAGAGCAAGAGAAAAATGTGTTTTTTAATGGTCTCGAGAAGAACTAACCCAAATAAGCACCTCTTGGATGGGTTAGTTTTTTGGGTGGGTTTTAGATGCATCTAACCCAAACTAACCCTCCCTGTTTGGATATTTTTGGGTTAGCTGAGTCCAAACTAACCCAAACTAACTCTAACCTATGTATCCAAACAGGGCCATGGGTTGAAACGTGCCTATAACGACACTTTGTAGAGTAGTCGTTTCTTGGTAGGGCTGGTTGGTAAGGGCATGTACAATGGTTGATAGGTAGTCTTATCTTAAGTCTACCATGTATGAAGTGGTAGTAGTTTATTGGCATCATTAGTGGTTTCTTGCATTATTAGGGGTTTCTTATAAGGAACAATGCACTACTAGCGACAAAAGGTGATTCTGGGCTGCGTTGTACTCCAACGAGTTCTACTAGTGGTCGCGGGAGTGTATACCTCGTTTTGTGGGTTCGATCCTGGCCGAATGCACGACGGCCTTTTTTTAAATAGTAACTTCGCTGCGAGCCAATATTTTACATGGGTAGTTTGAGTTTCGAAGTCAAACGGACGTGCGACACCACAATCTGGGTGCACTGGAAAGCCTAGTCACGTGAACGGGTTTTACTTCCTAGCATCTCGTGGCTTGCGTGCTCGCCCTAGCCACACCTCGCTTGCAGCTTCCTCATCAGCTAGTAGCATATTTAAACTAGCGCCTCCCAATTAAGCTCGAGGAGCCGGAAAAGCCTGGTGGGGCATTGGGAACTGTGCAATATGGCTCTGTACGTAAAGTGCTCTACTACTACTCTGTAGCTTGTGGCGTTGCACACATGGACTTCACTCCATTATCGGCTCTACTCCCCCCGTCTAGGTGAATAAGTCATCTTAGTTTGTGCACCGTGACCAAGGAGGGGGGGAAACAAGAGAACTTAATGTTTATTTTCTGATTAATAGCATTGCATGCAATGAACTAACCACTTCATGTCGTGGTAGTCTCAAGTCATTGAAAGCATGCAAGCGTCGCATCTCTTATTGGTTGATATGTCAAGAACAAGAAACAAGGTGGGAATTAATGCACCACGCCTAAGTGTTTTGGGATTATTTGGATTTAAAAGGTGACTTATACACCTAGACGGAGGGAGTATAAAAGAAATTCCTCTTGACGTGTTTTTCTTGAAACGGAGGCAAAAGCTTTGCCTCATCTCATTCATAAAGAAGGAACTACTAACAAAGTTCGATGAGATCCATTACACCTCCACAAATGGAAGCGAAAAGCCTAGTCTCGATGTATCAAGTAACTCAGATGTTCTGCCCCCGCAGTAACCATCGCTGATAAACAGGCTGCTAGTGTGTGCGTGTGAGGAGCGGCTGAGTAGGCCAGCTACGTGAGAGGAGCGCCTGAATAGAGCACCGAGAGTACCCACTAGGCCACTACGCAGGTGTACTTTCCCTGCATTGATAGTACAACGATGGTTCGGGAGAACAGTAGTACCCTCCACTTCCAACTGTAGCTCCTTGGCCCTGAGATTCCAGAGTTCAAAACTGGAGCACTATAGTAGAAGTACAGTACATCGCACTACTAGTTGAGGAAGTAGTACTATTACTGCTACAGTGCGAGTATGTACTCCTCCGTCACATAATGTAAGACGTTTTTTGACACTAGTTGGCGTGTACAAAAAATAGCAAAAACATACCCAAAATTTCTTAATCCACGCCCAAAACTACTACATAGTGCCAAAAATTTCTTACTAGTGCTATTATTTACAGTATAATGCAATCCCATAACGTCCCATAATGCTAGTACTAGTAGTAAATATTAGGCTCACCCCTTCACTAAGGAACGATCTACAGTTGGAACGGACGAGGCCCTACGGTTACTACACTCTTATCTCCTCCTTGCCAGTTCCCCTCCCCTAGAAGAGAAGGCAGTTCGTCACTGCTCCCATGGATTCGCCAGGCGGTTCTCCTCCTCGTCAGGGCTGGGAGACCTTGGACGATGATCCTCTGGGAGAAATCGCACGCCGCTCCGACGCTCACCGCCGCAAGACTCGGTGCTTCCTGCACCAACTTTTTCAAGACAGTGCTTTAACAGGCTTGGGAAAAGGCCATGCTTGTTGGTCTTCCATGCGTCCTCGAGGAGAAGGTTATTCTATGGGACAATCCTTCGAACAGTCCACCGCTCCCTGGCCATGGTTGCACGTTGACTCCGCTAGACGCCGACGTTGAGAGGTAGTCGGATTTTGTCCGATGAGCAGGTCAGTAATGGAGTTTGATCATGTAGTACTTAGTTATTCCATTTCCATATCGTAATTTCTCTGCTGCCCACTGTCTTATATATATGTCTGGGTCGGTGACAACAAAGATTGGCTTGCATACCTCCGGCCGGATACCACCATCATTTTGCACAACATCCACAATAGTGCGGCCGTTCCGTGAGACCCTTCTCCATCATTAGGATCGGCCTTCCGGACTGGCTGGGCTTGAATACGTATGATGATGCCTACATGAGATTGAAGAAGATAGCAATTGCGGACCCGCCGACAAAGCGACGCGGCTATGACGATTACTATCTTATCGCGGTGTTCGACATAATTGCCATCAATGCAAGAGGCAGTGACGGCAGAGGCTGGTGCATGTTGGCGGCGGAAGATTTGTACACCTACACGTTCGAAGATGCCGTGCACCATCTAGGCCGCATCTTCACGTTGACAAGCCAGGGGAATTGTTTCATCTGGTTGCCATCCTACGGTACGAGAGATTACAAACGGAATGCACAAACTATCATTTGCATCCCTAACGGTACTCCATTATTTTGCACGGACCAGTCAACCCCCGATCAAAATAAGATCGCCGATCCTAGATGTGCATTTGCATCCGCGATTCGGTCTAACCTGGAACCTTGTAGCTAACTTTGGCATATTGGGGTCAACTATCTTAGCAGTCGTTACCCATGGTACCACTGATGTACAACATGGTCACACAATCTACCACGATCGAACCATCACCATCTACCCATGTATTCCATTTTTTAACACTCCCGCCTTCCCTTTCATTGTTGTACTACTTACTAGTACTAGTAGGAGTACTTTTTACCTTGGAGGGCGCGTATAGCTAGCTAGGCCCTTGAAGACTTGAACCCACTAGCTGCCACCATTTTTGTTTTTCCATGTCTTACTATCTCATCCATGTCGCCAAGAGTGGCTATACATAATAAGCCGGTTATTTTACTTCCTCTATACTGGAGTAGTACTATTTGCTGCACAGTATTACTGACCGCCATATTTGAGCACAACAATATTATGCATGGACCTTAACTATGTACGTCACCATGTGTCCAGATCTGAGATGTCGTGTGTGCAAGATGAACGACACCTAGTTCGACCCCCGTGATGCTACGTGGGTGCCGAGAAACACTCTTGGAGAGTACTCGCTTTTCATTGGGAACAGTTACCCCATTGTGAAGAGGATGCCACCTTCCGTGCACGACACGGAAGGCCTGCCGTTCATGAAGCATGGTTGTGTCTTCAGTGTGCACCGCTGGATGAACGACATGCTGGGACATGATATCCCTGATTTATGCCGCTTCAGCTTGGATGAGTCTCCATCATGTGGAACCGAACTAGAAAGCTGTGACAATGATTCCCGTTGCCCACCGCTATGGATCATGCCATCCTGAAGAACACCTACACAAGGTGCCGCGCTGGCCGAGGACAACGGGGACGGGCCGCGCTAGGAGACGTGACTTCTTACCGGCGGGCGGACGAGCCGTCGGGAGACGACGGGGTTGGAACGGGAGGATTGGGCGAGGCTGATGCCGGGAGAGCGAGAGAAAAATGTGTTTTTTTAATGGTCTCGAGAAGAACTAACCCAAATAAGCACCTCTTGGATGGGTTAGTTTTTTGGGTGGGTTTTAGATGCATCTAGTTAGTTTTTTGGGTGGGTTTAGATGCATCTAACCCAAACTAACCCTCCCTGTTTGGATATATTTGGGTTAGTTGAGTCCAAACTAACCCAAACTAACTCTAACCTATGTATCCAAACAGGGCCATGGGTTGAAACGTGCCTATAACGACACTTTGTAGAGTAGTCGTTTCTTGGTAGGGCTGGTTGGTAAGGGCATGTACAATGGTTGATAAGGTAGTCTTATCTTAAGTCTGCCACGTATGCAAGTGGTAGTAGTTTCTTGGCATTATTAGTGGTTTCTTGCATTATTAGGGGTTTCTTGTAAGGAACAATGCACTACTTGCGACAAAAGGCCATTCTAGGCTGCGTTGTACTCCAATGAGTTCAACTAGTGGTCGCGGGAGTGTATACCTCGTTTTGTGGGTTCGATCCCGGCCGAATGCACGACGACCTTTTTTCAAATAGTAACTTCGCTGTGAGCCAGTATTTTACATGGGTAGTTTGAGTTTCGAAGTCAAACGGACGTGCAACACCAGAATCTGGGTGCACTGGATAGCCTAGCCACGTGAACGGGTTTTACTTCCTAGCATCTCGTGGCTCGCGTGCTCGCCCTAGCCACACCTCGCTTGCAGCTTCCTCATCAGCTAGTAGCATATTTAAACAAGTGCCTCCAATTAAGCCTGAGCAGCCGAAAAAGCCTGGTGGGGCATTGGGAACTGTGCAATATGGCTCTGTACGTAAAGTGCTGTACTACTACTTTGTAGGTTGTGGCATTGCACACATGGACTTCACTCCATTATCGGCTCTACTCCCTCCATCTAGGTGAATAAGTCATCTTAGGTTGTGCACCGTGACCAAGGAGGAGGGGAAATCAAGAGAACTTAATGTTTATTTTCTGATTAATAGCATTGCCACTACAAGAAATATGTCAACTTATGACCTTCTGTCAGTGACCCTGGAAGAATTGGTCATAGATTTATGACCATTTGAGACCAATTGGTCAAAAGCTGTTCGAGGGGCTCCAAACCCTAAACCATTGCGACCATTTTGGTCAGAAAGGTCATAATTTCCTTACATGAAATGGTCATAAAGCTAACAACGCTAGTCCGCTGCCTTATTTCTAGTTCTTAACGACCAATATAGATGGTCATAGCCTTGTGAATTGTGGTGGGTTGCTATGACTAGGCACCACCTCATCAGTTTTGCCTATGTGTCATGTCCATGTGGCAGTTTTTGCCCTAGGTTGTGAAGCAACCTATATTTCTGTCATTCCCAAAATTCCCAAAAAATCTCATAAATTCTTTGGGTCATATCTTCACAAATATGTAAAAACCTTCCTTGCCTAGTTCAAAAATAATTCAAAAATATTCATTTTCCTATTCCGTTCGAGTAACAGCTTGTGAAGGAAGTACCACTTTGGCATGTCCAAATAGTATCCATTTTCTACTGATGCTTTCCTATGCCCAAATAACCATCCTCCACCAAATGCCAGCTCAATCCATTCATTATTTGGAGCCGAGCTTCAACATTCGTATTTATGTCCAGTGTGGTGGTTTGCAAAGCAAGTACCACCTAGGCTCCTCCTTTTGAGCTGAAAATTTGTGAATACGGTCCTCTTAGTAACTGATCATCCTCAGCCAAAACTCACGCCCATTAGCCATGTACATTTCCCGTACCGCTAATCAAACACTTGGCTGCTAATTCATGTTTGAGCATCGATTGGTCTCCTCGTGAGAATCTTATGTTGTAATTTTCCTCCTAGCACCAACCTGGGGAGTGCCCAACCCACTTGACATGCCTATGCCGCCAAGAACACATGGCAACGCCACGGTCACGCGGCGGGCATGCGAGTTTACGCGCTCTAGAGTTGGGGCCCTCGGCCACCGCCCAAACCTTGACGTATCGCCACCAAACCATGTATTTATGATTAAATAGGTCCTTATGTAACTAGAAATAATTTTTGGAAAAAATAAATAGCAAACTATGAGGCAGCTGCAGTTCAAATTTGACCCGCTTCCAACTGAATCGGCAGAAATTTGTCTTTTTCACGAGAGGTGGATCAAAAAATTTTACACCAGACCATTGTGTCAATTGTGCATTAAATATGACCTAGTATTTTATAAAAATGATTTGGTCCAATTTTGCAACAATTATTTGGTAGTTCCTTCACAAAAAAACCTCCTTTCGGGCACTCGAAAAATGGAAAATGGTTTTTTCGTCCAATGAAAATGAAAACTTCCTTAGGAAACATTGTTTGCTATTCCAATATGCACCCTTGTGCACAATATGAGATCATTTAAACAAACTATGCCATGAATGTGGCCATAAGATTGATCATTTGGCTTGAAAGCCATGAATCTTCAGACTTGATACCTCCTTTCTGAGAACACTTTTTTAAAATAATTACCGTATTACAAGTTTATTATTTTTCCTGGAAACTTGGTCACATATAATGACACAATGCGAAGGTTTTCCAATTTTTTGATTTTTTGAATTTTTTATGCCCGTTTCAAAATGCGGTCAAAAGCAGTGGGCTTGACCGTTCTAGCTAGTGGTTGAATCTTGGAATTTTTTGGTGTTTCTATGATTAAATAGATACTTATGTACCTAGAAATGATTTTTGGAAAAATAAAGAGCAAACTATGAGGCAGCTACAGTTCAAATTTGACCCGTTTCCAAATTTGAATCGACGACAATTTGTCTTGTTCATCAGAGGTGGATCAAAACTTTTTTCACCCAACCATTTTGTCAATTGTGCACTATATATGGCCTAGTATTTTAGAAAAATGATTTGGTCCAATTTTGCAACAATTATTTGGTAGTTCCTTCACAAAAAAACCTCCTTTCGGGCACTCGAAAAATGGAAAATGGTTTTTTCGTCCAACGGAAATGAAAACTTCCTTAGACAACATTGTTTGCCATTCCAATATACACTGTTGTGCACAATATGTGATAATTTGAACAAACTATGCCATGGATGTGGCCATAAGATTGATCATTTGGCTTCAAAGCCATTGATCTCCACACATGATAGCTCATTTCTGAGAACACTTTTTTATAATAATTGCCGTATTACAAGTTTGTTATTTTTCCTGGGAACTTGGCCACATATGATGACACAATGCGAAGGTTTCCCAATTTTTTGATTTTTTTGAACTTTTTATGCCCGTTTCAAAATGCGGTCAAAACGTCGGGAATCACCGTTCCTAGCTAGTGGTTGAATCTTGGAATTTTTTTGGTGTTTATCTGATTAAATAGATACTTATGTACCTAGAAATGATTTTTGGAAAAAATAAAGAGCAAACTGTGAGGCAGCTGCAGTTCAAATTTGACCCGCTTCCAGCTGAATCGGCGGAAATTTGTCTTTTTCACCAGAGGTGGACCGAAACTTCTCACACCCAACAATTTGGTCAATTGTGGTTTAAATATGGCCTAGTATTTTAGAAAAATGATTTGGTACAATTTTTCAACAATTATTTGGTAGGCCGTTCACAAAAAAACTCATTTTGGGCACTCGAATAAGGATTAAAAATAGCTACAAAGATAAAAAATTGCATGCAAACTGGCTATCATCCATAAAATATGCTCTAAATTGATAGAAAATTTTAGTTGTGCCATTTTGCAAAATATTTTTGATGGTTGCTTCACAAAACCCTCCTAGTTTTAGTACATAGAAACTATTCTAAATCATAATTTTTCTGAACCAATCAGAGCTCTTCACGCGGATCACCCCCCTTAGCCGATCTGGACCGTCCACATCCGACGGATCCAACGTCTCTCAGGTCCCCTCTCAACCCAACCCAACCCAAACCCTAGCAGCCCCCCTCTCCTCGCTCGATCCAGATCTCGCTCCCCTCGTCTCCCACATCGCCGCCGTCACCCACCCCGATCCCATCCCCCCTCGCCTGCCTACCAAACCTTGCCGTCGGCGGCCTCTCCCCCTCCTCTCCGCTTCCCTCCCACCTCATCCCCATCTCCTCTAGTGCTATCTACCTCTAGTGCAAAACCACCGCCCGCCCGCCGCAACCAGCCCATAGATTTCCTCCCACCTTTCCCCTCCTCCCCTTCTCCGGCCAAGAACCTCGCCGCCGCCTCCGCCCCTTCCTCGCCGGCCCGCCATGGCGCCGTACCCTTATCCCCTTCACCGCTGCTGCTCACGCTCCCTTTTCCCCATCGCCTCCGCCACCTCTGCTCGCTACACCACAGCCACACGGCCATCCCCATCCAGATCCAACCACCGCTGCACGTAGACGAGGCGGCGGGCGGGCGGGGCACACCAGCGCGGCCCTCCGTGCGCGCGCACCGGCAGGCCCTCGAGGCGGCGCCATCGGGATCATCTCCGGCTCGACCTCGGCCGCCTCAACTCCTCCCGCGGTGGCTCGCTCCGCAAGGTCGCCGCCGAGGCCCGGCGCTGCTGAGGCCTGCGTCTTCGCCGACCATGCGCCCTCATGGCGCGTCCCTGCCGTGCCAGCTGGATGAGGAGGACAGGGCCAAGTGCTGCACTCCATCGTGCTTTCGCCCGACGAGTTCCCTCCACAGCCATGGCCTCGGCCTCCCTTCCCCGACCGCCAAGACGCCGCACGGAGGCTGCTCTCCGCCACCGTCGAGGCCATGGCGCCCGGCTAGCCCCAACAAAGGTATCGCGATCCGGCCGGCGGACGGCAAGTTCTTGCGGTCATCGACAAGAAGGCCGGCTACTCCTTCGTCTACCCATTCGGATGGCAGGTACTCCTCCATGAATCCTCTCCTCTTCTCTGCTCCATACGCATGCATACACTTGGTGATGCTGCGGAATGAATGAATGTGTGTGTGGGTGGGTGCAGGAGGTGTATGTGCAAGGGCAGGACAAGGTGTACAAGGACGTGATCGACCCCGCCGTCCGCGAGTGGACCTCAAGGGCATGATCTTCCAGAAGAACATGCAAGCAGCTCCGCTGCCAAGCCATCAGCCCAACCAGATGGAGTTGGCTGTGCTAACCTGTTTAGAGCCATAACAATAAGTTTACTCGAATCAGGGAAGATTCTGCATAAGTAACTAAATTCAGCAGCCAAATGCTGTACAGCATAGCAAATGCCAAACTGCCCATTTGTGCTTTCTTTTTCTAATCCTGGTTATGTATTCTCCAGCTAAATGCCTTGCATGTGTATTATATACTTTATTCTTCTTACTGGAGTACTACAATAGTTCTTGTATTAGTGGTGTCTTACTGCCAGTGACTGTTATCGAGTTTATTAACTCCAAATGAAGTGAACTGGGCATAATTCTCTAGCTGCGGTACATAGTGCTATATGTTTCCTTGCCTTACCAACAAAATGTACTAATATGTCTTTTGTGACACGCTAGGTCGATTCGACGCCTTCGAGAAACCTGTAGTACTTGTATATCTTCATGTTTGAGCACTCGAGCAGTACTTCAAAATAGAGTAGCTTAATTCACTGAATTTGGTTGTAGTACTAGTTGATTCACTGAGAAGATTCAGTAATGAGTTGATTCACTAAGAAGACTCAGTTTTTTGTGCTGGCTTCTTTCCATTGTGGAGCTCGCTGTGTGACAAGTCTGTTCATTCCTCTAGATGTCCTGTCACTTGGCATAAGTAATTAAGTAGGAATAGTTTCAGGTGAATCGTAGCTTTGCTATTGCTTCATTTCATCTGATACATGCATGAAATTAAACTGCACTTGATGCAGCGCCATTATGGTCCCTGAAATTAGCTTATGTTATTGAATTGTTTATTTCCTACTTTGAGAACAACCGTATCATCATATTCTACCAGGACCTTTGTTTGTTTACGTGAGCTGGCCTCTGTGGCTAGCACATATCATATGTGATCCATGCTGTCTCTTTTCCGCCCACTTAAGCTTGGATCAAAGTGGTATATTACTTTTGTGATAATGAGAGAGAATCATGAGGCTTTCTTTTCTACTTTGGCATATAATATTAGAACTAATACTGTTTTTATTTGAAATTTGTTATTAGGCTATTAATGCGAAACTTCCAAGTTATAACTATCCTTGCATTTCTTACTCCAATTGTGAAAGGACTAATATATAGTCTGTGTGCTTTTGTGAATATATTTGAGTACATTTTTATTATGCTGTTGTAATATGTAATGTAGTTTTCAAAGCATGTCTGCTGTTGTAATTCAGTATTTATATGCAGCAACAGATTATCCAGTACTGTTGCCTACATGCTTCTGGCTGCTGATACTTTTCATTTTTCTCAGTTCTTCTTGCTTCGGATTGCTTCCTCCCTGACACCCTGATCCAGATGAGCTACTGCCACTTTGAGCTGATGTAGGTCTGTAGCTATTTATTGCAACTGAGCTTCTATATTGCATTGTTGGACCATTGATTGCCACCTCTTAGATTTACTGTCATATGGAGTGGATAAATTTGCACCCAGCTTACTAGTAATCTGAGCACTTGTTAGTTTAGTCAGGTAGGATTAGAGTGAAATGATAATGTAGGAAGTACGTATCATAAATATATGAAAGGCTACAATCCTTGAGAGAACCTGGTTCAACTTTTGCAAATGCTTAGTTTACTCATGATATGGTTTACAGAGCTATGTGATGCAACATACATATATCTTGCTGCCTTGGAACAGTAATAAAATATGAATATGTGCTATTTGCTAGCAGTCCTTCCCTTTCAAGATACATGAAAGTGCAGAGACTATCAATCCAAAAATATGAATATGTACATTTTGTTCTCATTTCTCAGTTTTGGCGCCTCTTGTTGATGCAGTGCACGTGATCGTTGTTGAGGACATGGTGTTCTTTTGGCGTGCCCAAGTATTGGGTGATGCTTTCTGCATGGTTACTACAGCTCCAGTTCATCCCTCATGTCAAGCTTCGCCAACATGAGGCAAGCTTAATCGAGGTGGCTGCTGCTATGACCGAAGATTAGAAGAAGCTTGGAGATGTGCACAATAGTTTTGGTGCCTCTGTATTTGTTTCTGATTGTATGTACACTTGATGGATCATGCAGATGTGCTGTTCTGAGTTTCATAGAGTGATTTTTGGATTTGATCATTTAATTGTGAGAATTATTTATTGTTTGTTGTTGAAATGTGTAAAATTGAAATCTGTGGATGAAAAAGGCTGAATGTTCGTCTATTGGATCGAATAATACTTGGGCTCTAAAAAGGCTATGGCCCAAGCAATAGTGGACTGGAATATTGTGCATTTATGAAAAACAAAAACAAAAGGCTGAATGAAACGGAATGCAAAATGGCCTAAGCCCAGAAAATAAAAAGGCCGAATTGTAGGGCTTGGCCCATGAACCTGACCAAAAATTGTTAGAAAATATATAGTAAAAAGGCCGAATTAATGGGCTCGACCCATGTAGAAAATCGAATTGGACCGGGCTGAATCTGGTGCCACATCAGCTTGCCACGCTGGATGCCTACGTGGCCTGGGGGAGGTTGCTAGTGACCAAAACGCCACAGTAGGAATATTTTGGTCGTAAACGTCTTTGACCATTCCAGAAGAAAGGTCGCTATAGTCAGTTTACGACGGCCAGCTTTTGACCTTCTGTTTTTGGTCACAAAAAGGTCATAAATGGAAATTTGTGACCTTTCAGTGACCAATAGTGGTGGTCATAAGTTGATATATTTCTTGTAGTGTGCATGCAATGAACGAACCACTGCATGTCGTGGTAGTCTCAAGTCATTGAAAGCATGCAAGACTCGCATCTCTTATTGGTTGATATGTCAAGAACAAGAAACAAAGTGGGAATTAATGCACCACGCCTAAGTGTTTTGGGATTATTTGGATTTCGTAAGGTGATTTATACACCTAGACGGAGGGAGTATAAAAGAAATTCCTCTTGATGTGTTTTTTTTTAAACGGAGGCAAAAGCTTTGCCTCATCTCATTCATAAACAAGGAACTACTAACAAAGTTCGATGAGATCCATTACACCTCCACAAATGGAAGCGCAAAGCCTAGTCTCATTGTATCAAGTAACTCAAATGTTCTGCCCCTACAGTAACCGTCGCTGATAAACAGGCTGCTAGTGTGTGCGTGAGAGGAGCGGCTGAGTAGGCCAGCTACTTGAGAGGATCGGCTGAATAGAGCACCGAGAGTACCCACGAGGCCACTACTTAGGTGTACTTTCCCTGCATTGATAGTACAACGATGGTTCAGGAGAACAGTAGTACCCTCCACTTCCAACTGTAGCTCCTTGGCCCTGAGATTCAAGAGTTCAAAACTGGAGCGCTATAGTAGAAGTACAGTACATCGCACTATTAGTTGAGGAAGTAGTACTATTACTGCTACAATACGAGTACATACTCCTCCGTCACATAATGTAAGACGTTTTTTGACACTAGTTGGCGTGTATAAAAAATAGCAAAAACATACCCAAAATTTCTTAATCCACGCCAAAAACTACTACCTAGTGCCAAAAATTTCTTACTAGTGCTATTATTTATAGTCTAATGCAATCCCATAACGTCCCATAATGATAGTACTAGTAGTAAATAATAGCCTCACCCCTTCACTAAGGAACGATCTACAGTTTGAAGGGACGAGGCCCTGCGGTTACTACACTCTTATCTCCTCCTCGCCAGATTCCTCCTCCCCGAAGAGAAGGAAGTTAAATCACTTTGCTCCCATGGATTCGCCAGCGGTTCTCCTCCTCGTCGGGGCTGGGAGACCTTGACGATGATCCTCTGGGAGAAATCGCACGCCCGCTCAAGCTTCGCCGCCGCAAGACTCGGTGCTTCCTGCACCAACTTTTTCAAGACAGTGCTTTAACAGGCTTGGGAAAAGGCCATGCTTGTTGGTCTTCCATGCGTCCTCGAGGAGAAGGGTATTCTATGGGACAATCCTTTGAACAGTCCACCGCTCCATGGCCATGGTTGCACGTTGACTCCGTTAGAGTTGCCGACGTTGAGAGGTAGTCAGATTTTGTCCGATGAGCAGGTCAGTAATGGAGTTTGATCATGTAGTACTTAGTTATTCCATTTCCATCTCGTAATTTCTCCACTCCCCACCGTCTTATATATAGGTATGGCTCGGTGCCAACAAGGATTGGCTTGCATACCTCCGGCCGGATACCACCATCATTTTGCACAACATCCATAGTAGTGCGGCCATTCCCGTAGACCCCTTCTCCACCATTGGGATCGGCCTTCCGGACTGGCTGGGCTTCACTACTAGGGAAAACCTTATACACAGAAATTTAGCAACAACGCGGGTCAAAAAAGGGCGCTAGTGCTAGTGGCAAAAGCGCTACTAGTAATATTCCCATTGCTTGAATGATAGGCTACGCATAGCAGTAGCGGGCTTGGAGGAAACGCGCTACCGCTACGTCATAAGTAGCAGCGCGTTTCCTAGGAAGAGCGCTACTACTAACGGAAATAAAATAAGATGAAAAACAAATAGAAAAGTAAATGAAAATGAAAGAAATAGAAAAAGGAGAAAGGAAAAAATTAAATGTAAAGCAAAATAAATGAAAAAGCGAAAAAACGGAGGAAGGCATAGCAGCAGCGTGTGTTTGTAAGAGGCGCTATAGCTAACGTAGCTGCAACGCATGTCCTAGAACCCGCTATAGAAACAGAAAAGGAAGGCATAGCAGCAGCGTGTGTTTGTAAGAGGCGCTATAGCTAACTTAGCTGCAGCGCGTGTCCTAGACCCCCGCTATAGAAACAGAAAAGGAAATTAAAAAATGGAAGAAAATTACATAGCTATAGCAGCAGCGCGTTCTGCGAAAACCGCTATAGCTATCTTAGCTATAGCGCGTTTTACCAAACGCGCTACCGCTTAGTTTGACTTAACCAAAAACCTATTTCCCCCCGGCCACCACTTCTCCCCCAAATCCCTCAACCCACCCCGCGCGCCGCCGTCTCCCCGATTCGCCGTCGCCCCACTTCGCCGCCGTCTCCTCCCGACGTCAGCGCCACGAGCCGTCTTGCCGTCGGCGCCACCGGAGCCGCCTTAACGCCACGCGAGCTGGCGGCTCGTCAATGCCACCGGAGCCACCGTCGACGCCACCGGAACCTTCCGCGCCACAACTGCCTCCCTCGCCGTCACCGGAGACGCCCCTGCCTCCCTCGCCGTCACCGAAGACGCCCCTGCCTCCCTCGCCACCACTGCCTCTGTCACCACCACCGGAGCCATCCTCTGTGATCCCCCACCCCTCCTCTCTCTCTAATGCATAGGTTAGCTAGTTTAATTATGTTAATTATCTATGTTAGGGCAAAAATTTAGTTAGGGCTTTGACAGAGAAGTAGTGAGGTTAACTAGTTTAATTAGGTTAATTATCTAGGTTAGTGCAAAAATTTAGTTAGGGATTTGACAGAGAACTAGTCAGGTTAACTAGTTTAATTAGGTTAATTATCTAGGTTAATTAGTGCAAAAATTTATTGTGGGCTTTGACAGAGAACTAGCTGCGTTAACTAGTTTAATTAGGGTTAATTATCTAGGTAAACTAGATTAACTAACTAGGTTAAATAGGTAGGTTAATTAGGTTCGTTGGATTAACAAGCTAGGTTAAGTAGGTTGGCTAGGTTAGAGGAAAATTTTATTTTAGAGCATTAGGTCAGAAGGGTTAGAGAAATGGAGTTCCTTTGCAATTTAATTGGGTTCTGTCCTAGGCAGAGAAGGGTTAGAGATAATAATGTGTGTTTGTGTGAGAGAGAGGAATAGCTAGATCAACATAATTTGGGTTCTTTCCTATGCAGGGGAGTTTTTAGTGAGGTCATTTTGCAAAGGTTTATGATTTTTGAAAAGACCACTATTTTTCAAGGAAAAGAATTTAGGCAAATTTTATTTTTCATTGAAGTGGCCATGTTATATCTTTTCATTGAAGTTGCTCGATTGTGCCCAAGTGGCTTTGTTGTTTCCAGGGAATGATGCTGAGTGACCTATGTTTTGCCAGAATGTTGATTCATTTCTGTTCCGGCAAATTTCAGGTTCTAGATTTGTCCACTTTTTAGCAAAGGTCATGCCGAAATTTTCCGTGAATTTCGACATGACTTGTGCTACAAACTAGGACATATCGAGTGCCCGGGATTTGCCGCACCAGGAAGGAGTCAACATTTCTGCAAAACAATAGTCCTTTTTTATGTCATTATTCATTTTATTAGGTCTAGAATTAATTGACTAGATTTAATCATAGGAAACATGGCTAGCAACGATGAAGGACAGGGTTACGGTGATTGAGACGACATCTACCGGGCGGCATTTAATTTTTAGCCTTACCGACGATCAACCAATGTTGTTGCTGGGCCCACCGGTGGCATCGGGGACTGAGACCGACACGCAGACTGGTGCTGAGACTGAGACCGGCGCTGAGATTCAGACCGGCATCGAGACCGGCACTGAGACCGGCGCTGAGACCGGTGCTGCCTCGGGGAGCGGAGCCGGTGTAGAACCGAAAGCAAAGAGGCAACGGGTTCCTAACAAACTCAGGATTACTAGACTGGTGGTCACGGAGGTGGACGACGGCAATTTTGAGCCAAAGGCGCCCGAGGAAGCGCGCGCGTGCTACGACAATCAAATAGGTTGCATCGTACGGATAACCGCCACCATCAATGATGAGAAACTAAAGAAGATAGAAAATATGAGGAGCTCCCTCCTAAAGAAGTTTCACCAGATATTCTTGTTCCTGGGCTGGAATGAGAAGGATTATGAAGATCCAGACGAGGACCCGACAATGAAGAAGATAAACAAACACGCCATGACCAAGTTTAGCGACGCATTGGCCGCCTGAAAAAATCAAGTGAAAGCAAAGATCAACGACGGGGAACCCTACTCCGAGATTGTAAAGGATAATTCGACAATCACGGAAGAGCAGTTTCAAATATTCAAGGAGGCTTGCGAGGCCGAAGCTGCCAAAAAAAATTCTAAGTACATGAAGGGGCTTCAAAAGAGGAACATTAGGAGCCACCACCTCGGAAGCCGTGGTTACGGCGGAAAGATGTCCAAATGGGCCAAGGAGGACGCGGAAGCCGCGAGTCTAGGCATCCCAGACCCCTTGGCGGAGTTCACCGTCCCGCGGGAGCGTGACATCCTCAGGGCCCGGCACCGTTGGGACCCAGTGAAGAAGGTTTATGAGACAAAACCGGTCATTACGGAGTTCATGAGACTGCTGGTAATTTTAGTTTCTGATCAATTTGACTGCACACGTTAGTCATATTTGTAAACGATCCTTGTGCCTTTTGCAGAGAGAGCAACACCGGATTGCGACCGAAAGCGGCTCGCCGTCTGAGGCATTGGCGAGGCCCAAGTGGGACACTCCATTCAACCGGGTGTTGAACATATTGAAACAACAACCGGTGGATACTCGACCGTCGTATGGGCCGCGTGCAGTGTCGGAGACGGTGCCACGTGGAAGAAGTACTACCGTGAGACCACGGAGGAGAGAAAGGAAAGACGGAGGTTAACTGAAGAAAATATCGACAAGAAGGTTGAGATTGCGGTTGAGAAGAAATCATCTCAGACAGTCGCAACAGCAGTAGCTTCCGCAAAACAGGCGATTGCAGATATATCTACTTCCTTGGTGACGGGTGTTTTCACTTGGACAAGGCAAAATCCAGAAAAAAATGCAGAGGACTTTCCCCTTGCTGACTTCTTGGGAGCACCTGCTCCCTTTAGCTCCGTACCTGCTCCGCATCGGCTCCCTTTTGCTCCCCGTGACTGCTCCAGACTGCTCCCGCACCTGCTCCCCGTGACCGGACGTGCTCGGTGGTGCCTCCTCTTTGGCTGAGCTCGACGCCCTCACGGTATCTGTCACATCGCTCCCCTTCAATATAAATGTATAATCTCCCGTTTTCGTTGCCTTCCGGATGTCTCACGTCGTAGACTTTTCTTTGCAGGCCGACGAAACCCCGTGCACCATATTGTACACCATCGGCGAACAGAAGGTGGACGTGGGGAAGGCGACGATATTGGAGCCGAAGGAACCATTGTTCCACAACCGGCCGATCCCCCCGAACGTCTTCAAGGTTTCCGTGGCCAGTGTCAAACCGGGCCACGGGAATTTGTCTCCTCTAATACTAGTGGGGGATGACGACGAGACCCCGCGGCGGCTTGGTGATTGTTGCAATGGGTGGGTCCTGTTGTGGCCAAAAGAGTCTCGCTTAAATGCAGGCGGCCGGAGCACACCCACGAGCATGCAGCCTCAGCAAGGTATGAACATCAACACCCCACCTACCCAATTAGCGTCGGGTGTCGGGTTGGGTGATAGCGGACGTGGTAAGGAGGAGGCTCCATTAGTCGCTGATGATGTCGCCATGGATGAGGATGCGGATGACGATGGCGCTGAACAGTATGTCTATACTAGCGCCTCCTTAGGGTTTGAGCGTCATGAGTCGGTGCCTGAATTACCGTCTCAACGTATTATTGACGACCTTCCGGTAGTAAAGAAGTCTAGGAAGAGAGCGAGGAAAGGCAAAAAAGCTGATTCTATGATCCAGCCGCCTCAGCAGCCTCGGCTTCAGGACCGTATAGATATTCCCGATGCGGATAAATGGCATATCCCCGGTCAACCAATCCTACCTGAAACAACGCTACGGGCCAGATTCGGCGATCTAAGGAGACTTCATGACGATGTGCTGCGGGTGGAGAAAGGCCTCATCGCCTCGAAAGATCCAGGATACCCCCTCTACGTGGTTAACGTTCCGCGGCAAATGTCGTACGTCGACAGCTTCCCCGCGGATAAGTTCTTCCTCGATTCGATTACATATTCGACATGTTTCACGTGAAGAAGCTGGATTTTACGTTTGTCCGCCTTTATGCCTTGCACATGAACTACATCATTGGGGTTGAGCAGATACGTCATATACGTATGCCATTGACCCGCACTACATGCACGAGGGCTTCTTGGGAGTCTGTGCAGAGCAGCGTGAATATGCGAGGGATTACATCGTCAGTTTCATGCTCGCCAATAATGACAAGGAGGCGATTCTCGTGCCTTATCATCCCGTGTAAGTCATCCGCGCTGCTATCCTTCCTTCGATTTCAATAATTCATTTGCACGGTGGAGGCCAATTAATTTGAGGTGTACTTATTTTTTCTTGTGATGGCGGTAGCGCCGTCCTCATCATCCTGTACCCCGATTCTCCCACGCTCTTTACTTGGACTCGTCAAAGAACATTCACAAAAGGATTACACCCACATCAAAGATGTTCTCGACAGTGCTATGTTTTACTACCAAGCAAGGGGTGGAGAGGTTAGGGACAAGAAGAGAAGGGGCGGCAGGGCCGCCTTCAGCCATAAGACCGACTTCTGCTGCACCCAGCAACCGAACGATTCTCTTAATGATGGATTCTATGTCCTACACCACATGATGGAGTACAGACCGGATCACCAGAACCTTCACATGTCACCTAGATCTGGCGATGCCCATATTCTACAATGGGCAAAGGACATAGAAGATATCGAGGATCAGCGACTTCGAGCTGAGTTCTATAACATCCAGTGCGAACTTGCCCAAATCATCATGAATGAGGTCAACGAAAAAACAGGGATGTTCCACGCAGAAGGACAAATGTCGCGGGAAGGCGTCCGAACATGGATAGCCTCTCGGCGTCTCGACATGAAGCCTTTCACTAAGCTCGAGGACTATCTCCCTGACATGGATGGATGGCACGACATGATGGAGTGATTGTCGATATATGACAATGTGTCCATTTAGTCCATACTTTATTTTATGACAAAACTTTGAGTTATGCACGGTGAAACTTTATTTGTGATGTAATTAAACCGTCCTCCTCCTCGACTAGCGAAAATCACTCTAGTTAGGGCATTTTGGGTACGATGAACTTTGTTATTTATGCTTATGATATGTTGTTTCTATTTTTGCCAAGTCTGTCTCTTTCTGTTGCTCAACTATATATGTTGCATATCATCGACTCATGTGACGATGCAGGTGCATAGATCATAGATGGTGAAGAAGTGCTACGCCAGGTGTACCGGTTTTCGGTTTCCGAGCGACAGGCAGTAGTTAGTTTAGGTTCACGCTAATGTGAGACAGAGATACGAACTCATGTACTCAAAGTGATAGCTATTCTCGCGTATATCATTGTTTAGATGGATGACGATGTATTTGCAAGTAATCAAGACTTGTATCGCTATTTTCGAGATTGATGACGAGAGACCACTTTGTGTTGGATGATGACATGATTTGATGAGACTAATTGTATGTATATGCTATGATTACATTTGTATGTGGATGATATGCTAAAGATTATTGTATAAAGCCTATTCAAATACAAAACAACTAAAAACAAATATGCAGGAAAAAAAACTAATAAAACTAGTAGTAGCGAGGGGGGAAATTTAGCAGTAGCGCTTCCCTGTAAACAGCGCTGCAGATAATATCAATAGCGCCCTTTTCTAAAGAGCGCTATAGCTATTCATGTATAGCAGTAGCGTTGGTCAACAGGCGCTACTGCTATACGTTAGCTGTAGCGCCTTATTAGTAGCGCCGGTACCCACGCTACTCAGAGGGCCAAAACCCGCGTTGCTGCTAGGCTTTTCCCTAGTAGTGCTTGAATACGTATGATGATGCCTACATGAGATTGAAGAAGATAGCAATTGCGGACCCGCCGACAGAGCGACGCGGCTACGACGATTACTATCTCATCGCGGTGTTCGACATAATTGCCATCAATGCAAGAGGCAGTAACTGCAGAGGCTAGTGCATGTTGGCGGCGGCAGATTTGTACCCCTATACGTTCGAAGACGCCGTGCATGTCACGCCCAAGATGCGACCCTATCCTAAAGGAACTCGAAGGTCCCGCCAAGGATAGAAGCGCATCTTGAAGACGCTTTTGCAAGGTGGATATCATTACATCAACATTACATAATAGTGGGGATACATCCAATACATACAAGGTCACCTGAATACAACAATACAACATCACAACATACAAGATCAACATCCGACTACGGATAAACATAAATAGAAACTCAAACGACATCCACCCTGCTAGCCCAGGCTGCCGACCTGGAACCTATCCCCTGATCGAAGAAGAAGCAGAAGAAGAACTCCAATACAAGCAAACATCGCTCTCACGTCAAGATCATTGCAAACCTGTACCTGCAACTGGTGGTGTAGTAATCTGTGAGCCACGAGGACTCAGCAATCCCATTACCATGGGTATCAAGACTAGCAAAGCTTAATGGGAAAGGAAGGGGTAAAGTGGTGAGGTTGCAACAGCGGCTAAGCATATATGGTGGCTAACATACATGAAATGAGAGCGAGAAGAGAAGCAAGAGGAACGGTCGACAACTAGTAATGATCAAGAAGTGATCCTGAACTCCTACTTACGTCAAACATAACCCAGAAACCGTGTTCTCCTCTTATCAACCCTGAAAAGAGACACTCACTGTTACGCACGCGGTTGGTGTATTTTAGAAGAGTTTGCTTCAAGTTTACTACAACCGGATATTAACAAATTCCCATCTGCCACATAACCGCGGGCACGACTCTCGAAAGTTTATACCCTGCAGGTGTCCCAACTTAGCCCATGATAAGCTCTCGTGATCAACGAAGGATATTCCTTCTCCCGGACGACCCGATCGGTCTCGAATCCGGCTACAAGACATTTCGACAGTAATAAAACAAGACCAGCAAAGCCGCCCGATGTGCCGACAAATCCCGACAGGAGCTGCACATATCTCGTTCTCAGGGCACACCGGATGAGCAAGACGACGGGTTGGCATAGACCCTGGTTGCCAGGGCGCCGGACATCGCTTTCGGTTTGGACCAGCACTTTCGAAGGAGAAGCGGCCGGGGCTAAAATAAAGATGACCCTCGGGCTCCGGAAACCCAAGGGAAAAAGGGCATAGGTGAGGCAAATGGTAAAACCAATGTTGGGCCTTGCTGTAGGAGTCTTATTCAAAGCGAACTGTCAAGGAGGTCCCATAAATCACCCAACCGCGTTAGGGATGCAAAATCCGGGAACATAATACCGATATGACGGAAACTAGGGCGGCAAGAGTGGAACAAAACACCAGGCATAAGGCCGAGCCTTCCACCCTTTACAAGTATATAGATGCATTAATTAAATAAGATATATTGTGATATCCCAACAAGTAAACATGTTCCAACAAGGAACAACATCTCCATGTTCCAACAAGGAACAAACTTCATCTTCACCTGCAACTAACAACGCTATAAGAGGGGCTGAGCAAGGCGGTAACATAGCCAAACAACGGTTTGCTAGGAAGGGTGCAAAAGGTTAGAGGCTGACATGGCAATTTGGGAGGCTTGAGGAACAAATGATAGGTAGCGCAGCATAGCGATAGAACGAAGCAACTAGCGTAGCAATGATAGTAATGAGATCCAGGGTAGCGGTCATCTTGCCTGAAATCCCGCAAGGAAGAAGAACGAGTCCATGAAGAAGACGAACGGATGAAGCCAGACCAAGCATAGACGAACGAGTCCTCACGATCGCATAGCAAGCAGGAACTATCGAGAAGAAGCACACAACATGGTAAACACACCAAACATGGACAAGACATGATGCACAACAAGCATGATGCATGACAAAGCTACATGAAGCTACTCATAGCAAGAGACGATGCAAACAAGAGAAACACATCAAAGCAAGTTTAAATGAGGCCGGGAACAACATATAACAATTCCGGTAAGTCCTCATATGCAAATTTCGAAATTGGTACAGATCTGAATAAACCTTATGTTCAAGTTGTTAAACAGCAAGTTAAGATGCACCACGATGATCTACACGAAGTTCTAGTCAAGTTACATATAAAGTTCATTAGATTCGGAGCTACGGTCTAGAAGATATGAGCAAAACAAGATAAACATGGCATTGATGCTAAATGCATACAAACATCAAGCAAACACCTCAAAACAAGGATGCAACAAGATAATATGAAACTACATGCAAAATCAAGCAAGTTTCATATAGATCACACTCAAAACGGAGCAATGGTTCAACACATACACACCAAACAATATATAGCACCAATCTGTCCAAAACAGCAACTAGGCATATTGCAAGCATCAAAACAACATGCTACAGCATCTCAACGTGAAAACAAAAGGCATGGGCATGATGTTCAGATAAAGCACGACAAAACATGAACACTGAGCTATCTCCAGAAATTACTAGAACATGCTCAAAAACACATGGCAAGATTGCCAATAATAACAGTTTCAGACTTTAGCAGAAATAACATCAGGTTGCAATGTTTAGAGCTATCAAACAACATGCTACAGGAACTTATCATGGAAAACAAAGACATGGCATGATACTACTAAATGCATAGAACATAAGTCATTTACTGACCATTAGCCAAAAAGGACCAGAAGATACGATGGCACCCATGTAAACATGGCAAGTTATATTACAGATTCATACATGGCAGGAACAACAATAAGTAGGCATGTTGGTGAGCTTGAACCACTCACCACAGAGAAATACATGGCCTGGCAAGGCATCTCACAGTAAGAATACATGGCATAGAAGATATAAATGTCAAGAACAGCATCATAGCATTCACGGATCAACTACAACAACGTTGGCAAAATTGAATAACATGTAAACAACCTGCCAGGAAACATTTTATAGCAAAAGTAGAGCTCGATAGACTGAAGCTATGGCACTCCATAATTGCAAACAAGGGCATGGATGGATTGAGCATAACATGTAGAACAAAACATATTTAGTGAACTTCTCCAGATTATGCATAGAATGACTTGTAGAATCAGGTTAACATAGCATCACGAAATAACAGATTCAGACATGCAAAACAGCAACAACAAGTACCCTAATTAACAAGCTTGATGCACTCACTACAGGAAACACAAAAATACATGGATAGCACCACTGGAAAGATGGCATGGCATAGATCAAAACACATGTAGATCTCATGCTCATAGGATGCACACATCAAATGCAACAAAAATGACAAATTATCAAGTTATAGCAGTTTCAGCAGGTTAACATCATATAGCACTCTTGCAACAAAGATTCAGGCATCAAGCTGAGCTCAAATGAACATGATGCAATGGAATGAAATGTAGTACTCGTCGAGGCGAACAATTCGAGATATTACACGCACGAAACGGAGCTACATATGCAGAGATACGGCATGATGAATATGGCAACATGATGACAAAAATTACATGACGGGCGTTTCCGAGGTCAACATTTGGATCAGATCTGGGCTCGCGCGCGGTTGACGAGGACGACCGGGGATCGTCGCCGGAGTTGAGGAAGGAGAAGGGCCGACGAGGCACGGGGCGCGGGGAGACCGGGGAGGCGCGGCCGGAGCGAGGGAAGGCCGGAGGGCGGAGATGGCGGCGCCGGCGAGAACCAGCGGCAGCGGCGGCGGCGCGATGGCGCCGGTGGCGCGGCGCCGGAGGACGCTGGAAGCGGGCCGCCGCTGCAGGCGCGGGCTCGGGGTTGCGATGGCCGGGAGGCTTGCGGCGCGGCCGCGGCGGAGGCGAGGCGGCGGGCGCGGGCTCGGCGGGCACTGATTCGCCCACGGCGGGTCGGATCCGGGCCCCGACGGGCCTGGCGGCGGAGACGGCGACGGGAGCGACGTGGCAGCGCGGGATTGGGCGCGGGGGCGGTGGCGGACATGTCCGGGCAGTGGGTGGACGTGTCCGTCGGCGGGAGGAGGAAGAAGCTAGGGTTTCGGGGGATTCATCCGCTAATTTTCGGAGGGGGGACTTATTTATAGTTTCTGGGAGCTAGGAGAGTCCAAATAAGGAGCGATTTTCGGCCACGCGATCGTGATCGAACGACCGAGAGCATGGAGGGGAGTTTGCTGGGTTTTGGGCCACTTTGGAAAGGTGTTGGGCTGCAAAGAGAAGTAGGCTTTTGCGGTTACCCGGTTAACCGTTGGAGTACCAAACGACCTCCAAATAGCACGAAACTTGACAGGCGGTCTACCGGTGCTATACCAAGGCCGCTTGACAAACCTCGGTCCATTCCGATACCGTTTAACACCCGCACACGAAAATAGGCAAAAGGGGACGCCGGGGGACATAGGAGTGCCGGATTGCAAAACGGACAATGGGGAAAATGCTCGGATGCATGAGATGAACATGTATGCAAAATGAAATGCACATGATGACATGATAAAGTGCAACACGCAAGCACATGACATGGAAACAACGGCGAATAACTGGAAGACACCTGGCGCATTGAATCCGGGGCGTTACAGTGCGCCATCTAGGCCGCATCTTCACGGTGACAAGCCAGGGGACTTGTTTCATCTGGTTGCCATCCTACGGTACGAGAGATTACAAACGGAATGCACAAACCATCATTTGCATCCCTAACGGTACTCCATTATTTTGCAGGGACCAGTCTTCCCCCGATTAAAATAAGATCGCTGATCCTGGAGGTGCATTTGCATCCGCGATTCGGTCTAACCTGGAACCTTGTAGCTGACTTTGGCATATTGGGGTCAACTATCTTAGCAGTCGTTACCCATGGTACCACTGATGTACAACATGGTCACACAATCTACCACGATCGAACCGTCACCATCTACCCATGTATTCCATTTTTAACATTCTCTCCTTCTCTTTCATTGTTGTACTACTTACTAGTAGTAGTAGGAGTACTTTTTACCTTGGAGGACGCGTATAGCTAGCTAGGCCCTTGAAGACTTGAACCCACTAGCTGCCACCATTTTTGTTTTTCCATGTCTTACTATCTCATCCATGTAGCCAATAGTGGCTATTTATAATAAGCCGGTTATTTTACTTCCTCTATACTGGAGTAGTACTATTTGCTGCATAGTATTACTGACCGCCATATTTGAGCACAACAATATTATGCATGGACCTTGACTATGTACGTCACCATGTGTCCAGATCTGAGATGCCGTGTGTACCAGATGAACGGCACCGAGTTCGACCCCCGTGATGCTACGTGGGTGCCAAGAAACACTCTTGGAGAGTTCTCGCTTTTCATTGGGAACAGTTACCCCATTGTGAAGCGGATGCCACCTTCCGTGCACGACACGGAAGGCCTGCCGTTCATGAAGCATGGTTGTGTCTTCAGTGCGCACCGCCGGATGAACGACATGCTGGGACACACTATCCCTGATTTATGCCGCTTCAGCTTGGATGAGTCTCCATCATGTGGAAACGGACTAGAAAGCTGTGACAATGATTCCCGTTGCCCACCGCTATGGATCGTGCCATTCATGAATAATACCTGGTATTGGAACCTGTAGGAGGACATGTAGCCCATCTATAACGTGTAAGTGGAGTACGGTAAACTGTGAATGGTAGCGCTGTGAATATATGTAGACTAGTCGGGCACAAATTTATCACATGAATTGGAGATGAACTTGTGTGTCATACTGGCATTTGTCCTTTAGAATTTATTACTAGTAAATGTGTTATGTGTACATGCAGCTTGTGTGGTTGTTGCACGGGCTCCAACACGCTCTTTGACAAAAACGGTGGACTTGCTTTGGATATAGGTCACGTGGCGGCATCATACAGTAGCATCATTTGCTATAGTTGTAGTACACTCCTACTAGGACAACAACTCCTATAAAACCTTGTGCTTTACTCTTTGCCTCTTCGGGAGGTTCAACAGTTCGTACTCGTGTGAACCTTGCACTTGGCTCTTTGCCTCTTCGGAAGGTCCAACATGATGATACTACAGTACAATATGCTTCTGGCAATCTGACACCGATTGAACTGCTGCACATCCACCGCGAGGGCGAGGGCGACAAAAGGAGAGGGAGAGGGCACTATAGTCAAAACACTCTCCTCGTCATGCGAGCCACCGCTGCATGGCGAGGAGAGGCGTAGTAAGCAAGCTTCTCCTCGTTCGGCGAGTTGACGGGACACATCAAAGCAGTACTAGTACTAGTCCATACTGCGTCCTTTCCGGTTAATATGGCTTAATTTGAAATGAGAAAAATACACTGGCGGTCAACGTATGTAACAATACGCTCTTTACGGTCATTATATATAGTTTGCGATGATTATACGATCACTAGCTCATCGTAGAGCACCCTGCTGACCGGCCACATAGTCGACGTGGCACTTTGTTGACTGGTTAAATTGTCACCTGGTTTCTAGGTCCCACCTGTGAGTTGGCAGAGCAAAGAAATTAGTTAAACAAAACTTGACGCAGGCGCTACAGGAGTCCAACCCTTGTGCGCGAACGACCCTAGCTGTGTATGTGAGTGCATGCACGTGTACTCCCTCGGTCTTCCAACAAATAGTGTACATCAGCTAAAATACAAAGAGTGTAGTACATCTACACTTTCAATGCATTTAGCCTTTAATCTAAATCGATATTGATTGACTAATGTACCAACTTGTGCTCTAGGTGTAGGCTACATGTCTATCCTTAATTACAGCATGCAACGACCTTCATTTAATCTTCTTCTCTCAATGGTCGCATGCACACATAAGTCTGCTACTTTTGGGCGTTAATTATGTCCTGGTCAATGTGTAAATCTCTAAATGTACAGTCTTTCACGGACGTAGGGGGTAGGTTGAGCACGTGAGCGTGAGCGTGTGTGTTGCATCGTGTGATGTGTGCCGCATGGGTGCATGAGTGTTGCGTGCGTCCATGTGTACGTGTGGGTGTTGCATGTTGCATGCATGCATGGTGCTTACTCCGTCACATTGACATGTTCATATTTCAAGCTTCCTCTATTCCCTCCATATGGTGATACTCCCTCTGTTCCCAAATACAGAGTAAAAGCCTCCCTCTGTTCCAAATACGGAGTATTTGTCTTTCTAGAGATTTCAACAAGTGACTACGTACGGAGCAAAATGAGTGAAGTGAGCGTAGAGGCATAGGGATACTGTAGAAAGGAAGTCTTCGCGATCCATTATTCCCCATCTCGGTCAGAGAGAACTATTCAACTAGTCTTCGCAGTGAAGTGACAATACACGCAGCAGCAGATGGCACACTTAATTAATAAGTTGAACAAGCGTGTTGGTGTTACTAAATCAGCCTTAACCAGTACTGCCATCATGTTTGCCAGTAGAGCACGCTTCCGCAAATACGCCTACGCACCTATGTCCTCCATTAACTGACATATGAGCCCTCTTGTGGTAGACCCACATGTCATTGGTGTAACTATTTACACTCCGAAGGACGGTATATCCTGGTAGTAGTACTAGTAGAATTGAGATTTAATGCACTTTCTTCCCCATCTTCCACTCTTCTTCCTCCTCTCTTCCCCATCGTCGGCCGCACACCATTTCGCCCCGCTCAATGCTCGCCCTCCCGCGCCATCTTCCTTGGTAGTTCGCGTGTACCATATCACCCCGCTCACTGCTCTGCCACACAAGGAGAAGCTTCTTCGCTCGCCCGCCCGAATCCACTTCCCCGCTGGCTCGCAGGCACCGAAAACCCCAATGGCAGAACCGACTGACATGCAGAGCCGCGATTGGAATTCCCTCCTCGATGTTCTCTTGGAGCAGATCTGTAATCATATGTACCTACTCAGCACTGTCCATCTGGCCGCATGCTCGGTGTCTTTGTACCGTCTACTCGTCTGCAACCGGCTGGCTCTTTTCAAGACACCTTGCTTGCTGATGCCCGATCCTCATAGGTGGCCCAGACACCGACTTGACGATCCTACGGAGGTTGCCATGGTACCCCTCGACATGCTACCACTACCCGTCCACCTGTCCTTTATGCGCGACAACTACTAGGTGGGCATGAAAGCCAACTAGATCGTCCTCATCCACCAATCTGGTAGTCCGTGGCGTCTCGTGGATATACACCCAGCGAGAGATCACCCTTCCATTGTTGGATACCGCCGCCATCGAGCCTCGCGGCCCGCCGGACACTCCAGCCTACTACGCACAAGATGCGTCAAGCTTTTGGCTCGACCTCTGTTTGTTGAAAGTTGTAATCTGCGAAGTGCCCACACCATCAGAAGACTACATGGATTACAAGCTCATTGCCTTGTTCAACGTGGCATTAGTCTATCTGGAATCCGGTCGCCATACATGGTTATGGATCATTGTCAATCCTGTTGTGGCAACATTTATGTCTGATGCTATAGTCCATGAGGGCATCGTTTACACGGTCGATGCACAGATTGGCTGTCTATACTGGTGGAATCTATCATTGTGTAATTGTTCTATCTCATCTCATCTTTACCTTATGAATACGACTGCCTGTTCATTGTTACAAATTTAGAATAGATAGTATGTCTATAACCACATCATTGCTATATGTTCCTCTCATTTCCTGGATTTTTATGACCACACATGTTATTGTTATAGTTGATATGACAACAATTGTCATCTAATGATTGTTAGAATAGATATTATGAGCATAACATCATGATTTCTATACGTTACTCTCATTTCCAAGATTTTTATAACAACACATGTTATTGCTTAGAGTTGATATGAGAACAATAGTAGTAAGTGCTATGGTAGAATATGAGTAGGCTCTGTCATAGTTGTTTTCCTCTCATTGTTACATGATGTTTGAACCATGACATATTGCTAGAATATGAAAGCCATTGCACAACAAAAAAAAGATACATCCGTGACATTTTGGGCCGAACGAATTTTTTTCCTGTCATACTTATGACACTTCTGTGACGATAATGGTGACAAAACCCGGTATCATCATAGATGTGGTGGGATCCTACTTCTATGACAAAAAATCATGACAGAAAATGGGCTTTTCGTCCTGGGCGGGACGGAGACGCAGCTGCATGACATTCTTTGGGCCGTCCATGACGGAAAAAACCATGGTAGAAGCAAGGGCGAGGAAAATTTCGGGGAGGTCCCGATTACGGTGGGTGGTCGGGGGCCGAGCGATGCGTTACATCGCCTGCGTATGCGTGTGTGTGCGGCGTTAGCTCTAATCGACCCGGCGAGGCATTGGGCTCTAATCAACCCGGCGATTGCACTACATGCTACGCGTTACTGAACCCGAGTGATCGATTGATGGCTGTTAACTGAACCCGATCGAGCGATTCCTTCACTACTGCTGCTAACTGAAGCCGATCGATGCTGCCTCTAGATGAATAGTGAGTGTTGCGGGGGGGGGGGTGGGGGTGGGGTTGGATGAACAATGAGCGGTGGGGGTGGATGAACAGGACCTTGCACTACAAAAAAAATACACTTCCGTGATGAGAAGTGTTCCATGACATTACCAAAATTATCATCACAGAAGTGTCCACTTCCATGACGATAAATCACGCGTCACAGAAGTGCTTTCATCAAGGGTGACCGACACGTGGCATCCACCGTAACGGAGCGCCGTTAAGCTATTGGGTCGGGTTTTGGATCCGATAACCCGTTAACAGCCCCGACCAATGGGGATTTTCCACGTGTAAAATTATCATTGGCTGGAGGAAACACGTGTCGGCTCGCCATTTGGGACGGATGTCATCCACTCATTGGACGTATACGCCGATGATACGTCGACACGTGGCACGGCCCAATAGAGGCCCATTGCTGTGAAAAGGCCGGCCCGTTTGACTTGGTCAAAAGGTGGCGGGCCGGCCCATGGAAAGCCTGTTAACGGCCTGTTCGCATATAGCCCATTTCTGACCCGCTAACCCAAGGCCCGTTACGCCATATTCTAATTAGGCCTAGTAGCATCGTCTGGGCCATCCAATATGATTCCAGCCCGTTCCACTTCTGGCCCATGTATGGCCCATGACGTCTTTCGGCCCAATGAGGCCCTATGTAACTCTTGGCCTATTAATGGCCCGTCTTTGGCGGCCCGTAATGAACGATGTATCACTTTACACCCATTAACGGCCCGTGGTGAAACTGGCCCGTATAGAAACGATGTATCACTTTATACCCATTAACGGCCCGTTATTCCGTTGGGCGTTTCCATTATGTTATCTTCGGCCTTCTCGAGCTCATTTATTCTTGGGCTCATTTCCGGCGATTCGTTTACTTACTGACCCGTTCTTGTCATTTTTAC
Source organism: Aegilops bicornis (assembly GCA_021605145.1). Classification (NCBI taxonomy): domain Eukaryota; kingdom Viridiplantae; phylum Streptophyta; class Magnoliopsida; order Poales; family Poaceae; genus Aegilops; species Aegilops bicornis. The sequence continues at coordinate 63,332,593 of CM038673.1, read as the reverse complement.
GCTTGTGGGCCAAATTCAGCGTGTGGTTACAGTCGGCCCGTTTGTGGTATGTTAATACGTTGGGCCGTTTTCATAGCATCATCAAATACGGCCTATTAACGATGGCCCGTTATGGTCGGCCCATGAGCGGATGATTCCAACTCTTGCCCGTTTATGGCCAGAATGCGGTCTGTTTGGCCCATGTTTGGCCAATCGATCATACAGCCTGTATAAGGCCCATTGATGATATGGCCCGTAGAAGGCTCATTGTTTCTACGGCCCGTAGAAGGCCCATTGTTTCTACGGCCCGTAGAAGGCCCACTTTTTCTATGGCCCGTAGAAGGCCCACTTTTTCTGTGGCCCGTAGAAGGCCCACTGTTTATACGGCCCGGAGAAGGCCCACTGTTTCTACGGCCCGTAGGTCCAGTGTAAATATTAGCCCATGGTTATTGTGGCCTAGTTTTAAAAAATAGGTTACTGCAGCCACTAGCAAACCATAGAAAAAGAACTGCAATGACTACAAGCAAACAAATAAACAAGACAACAAGGAAATAAATAAGCAAGCAACTTACACTAGGCTATCACGGCTATTACACATATTACATCCACTGGGCATCAATGTTCGCCACTAGTGCAAATATAGGGAACACAGCAACATATAAACGCCACAGCAAAACAAGTCCGTAATGAAACCACTTCGTAAGAGCTCAAGAAACAATATCCTGGTACCCATAATGCCGGCAAGATGCTTAGCAAGTTTATTAACTTTCTCTTGTTTGGCGCTTAAGTCCTCCAGTAACTTCTTTGTTGCACCGTAATGTATGCATCTGAATTCTGCAGGACTTCCTCGTCCTTGACTTCACATCGCATAACATCTGATCGATGTCTTTCAACTTGAAGTTGAGACTCAAGAAGCCGAACTGATACAGGCAACGAGTTCGAAGAGCTGGTTCCAGCAGTGGTAGCCAGTAACTCTAACACTACATCAAGACAGGACTTTGGGGTTGTCTTAGTGTCTTCAATATAGTTTTTATCAGCTTTCCTGGAGACCAACAGGGATGTCTCACTACCTTGAACCTTATCTGCATTACTTCCTTTACCATTGCATAACAGGGTACTCATCTCCAATATTTTATCCGCGTTCTAAAAGAGAAACAAACAAACACATCTCAGGTTTACAATGTAGTATATGAAACTCATTTTGGTAAACCAGTTCAGTAGTAAGGTGGACAGGATAACAACATGAAACAAACATATATCTACGTAGTGTGGTCACTGTATGGTCTATATCATTCTAGTTTATGTTGCCAAATCAAGATAGATACAGTTCGAATCATATCTATTTAAGACAAAGCAGCATAGAAAGAATATAAGTGTGGGAAACTACACAGCAATAACAACACTTGTAATGTGCATGGCATGAGAACATAACTGTTTATTCAATTGAAACTAAAATCAACATAGAGCAAGTTACAACAGCAAACAGCCAAACACGTTGAAGAAACAGGTTTAAAACATACCTGTTGCACCATTGGAGTTTCAATTGCATCCTTCAAATTTGAAATTGGTTGGTATCGATGCATCTGATGATGCAAGAGAAAAGTAGTATGAACCATAGCTACGGACCAATGACCTGAGTACAATTCTTCTTATGCTTTAAGCTTTGCCTTTGAGTTCGGAGTGGTGGTCCTCGTTATTTGGGAACTGAAGTTGCCTTACTAACTGCTTTTGTTTGGGTGCTCTGTGGTGGAGACGGTCTTTGTGTCAACAGAGGCTGGTGTCTATCTCCTGGGGTTGGAGTTAGAAGGGGTGTAGTTGGTTCTCTGTCCAACTGGGTAGGGGTACAATCTGCATGAGTGTGGGTTATGTGTGGCGGGGCTGGTTCTTGGGCAAGTACAACCGTGGTTCTATCTGCATCGACAGGTAACACGATCTTTTCTGAAGGCCGTGTTTTTACTCCCACAGATACTGCCATCACTCCCTCCAATTGAAATGGCTGATAAACAAGAAAATTAATTGGATGTACAGACATTGTAAGATAGACAGGTGCAATGGATAGTAGGGAAGAAAAGCAGGGCATGAAATAATTCACATTTATGTTGTCTAAGCAAAGCAGAATAGCAGGACATAATTTCACATATATGATGGCTAATTAAACAGGATAGCATGACACAATTTCACATGTATGATAGCTAACTAAACATGATAGAATGACATACTTCAAAATATGATGACTATGTAAACAGGATGACATGATATAACTATACGAGGTGTCTATTAAAGTGGTTGGCATGCCATAAATCACAAACATGCCGTCAATGGAAACATGATGGCATGATATAATTCACGGATAGAATGACATAATCTAAAATATGATGACTATGTAAACAGGATGAGATGATATAACTATATTATGTCTTTCAAAAATGGGTTGGCATGCCATAATTCAGATACATGCTGTCTATCTAAACATCATGGCATGACATAATTCAAATATATGATTTATATACTAAGGAAGTGAGCAGAGGACAATCGCATATATGATGTGTCAACTAAGGAGATGGCATTCAATATTGTGTATATGATGTAAAAACTAAGCATTGCAATACAACATATGCATTATATGAGTAACATAACCCTGCCAAGTTTGAGCATACACCTCAGGGGGATAATAGGACTGGTCATCTGCCTCTGAATCCTCCTCTGAAGAGCTATCTGTAACCAGCAAGATATCTGCTTCAGCAGGTAGCATTGTCTGCTCTCAAGACCTTGTTTTCACTCTAGATTTCTCCATCACCAATTCAAATGGCTGACGCACAGGAAGAGCAGTTGAATATACAAACATTAATAAACAAAAGCAATGAGAAATACAAAAAAGGACGGCATGATATAATTCACATATATGACGCTTGCCTAAACATGCATGGCATTGCATAATTCACATACATAATGCCTTGCAACAAGATAACATTGCATAATTCACATATATAATGTCTTGCAACAAGATGGCATTGCATAATTCACATATATGGTAATTAGACACTAAGCAGGTGGCATTCACACAAAGCATGTCTAAACTAAGCAAATGGCATAGCAATGCAAGATACCATACGCACGATATGAGCAACATAACCACCAAGTTAGGGCATGCACCTCGGGGTGGGGGATATATTTGGTCATCATCTTTGAATCCTCCTCCGAGGAGCTATCAAGAACCAACCAAGACATGCGCCGTCGAGATAGCATTATGCGCTCTGAAGACCTTGTTTCCACTCCAGATTTTTCCATGACCGTGCTTTGAATGGCTGATGCAGGAAGAGTAATTGAATGTACTAAAATTGTTGACAAATTTAACACGTAATAAAAAATTATGGCATGATATAATTGACATATAAGATGATCACTAACCAGGGTGGCATTGCAAAATTCACATATATGATGCACAGCTAGACAAGATGGCATTGCATGATTCACATATACGATAAAGAAACTAAACAGATGGCATTGACACAAAGCATGTCTAAACTAAGCAGATGATATCTCTAATGTATATAGTAAGCAATGCAAGGCACCATATGCATGATATTACCAACATCAGCATGCCAAGTTAGAGCGAAGACCTCATGGGGTAAACAGGAGTGGTCTTCTCCTTCTGAATCCACCTCAGAAAAATTATCTTCCTCTTGATTACGATCCGAAATGGGTGGAGGGGGGACTGCCTTTGCGCCCACCAGGGAACGACGTCTGCATGAAATTTTATTGCCACACAAGGCTCATCTCTTTTGCTCTACATGATCAGTTCCAATGTGTACAATAGCTGGCATGCATAGGAATAGAACATAGTGAGATTATGTAAGGAGTGCATGCACAAATCCAGAGTGATGGTAGCAAATTGTGGATAGACCCAAAACCAATGATAGCAGGGAGATAATAGCTTTAGTTAAAAAATACAGATAATGGCTCCTTTAATGTTTGTTTGCACCCAACATGAAACTCATAGTAGACACCGGAGGTTAACTAGATAGTAGACAGATAGTACTGATTGCTGCCCCAATATATACCCCACAACCATATAAAAACTCAAGTTTCAGCATTAGTTTGGACCTGACTCGGAGTCTAATAGGTGAACACGACGATAATGTCGCATGTCATCATATTAAGCGACGCATAACGTAAGCAGAGACAGAAGAGTGCGACCTCTCTTGCGGACCCGTGTAGTCCTCAAGGTCATCTGCTCAGTTGATGATGGTAATGCAGTTGTCGTGGCTGCCTGCGGCGGGCAAGAAGATCTAAGGCGGCAAAAGACTGTCTGGAGAGCGGATCCCTGCTGCGGTGAACCCTTCCGTCGTTGGAGCAGCTGAGCTGGGGTGGAACACAGCGCCGCAGGAGCAGGACAAACCACACAAGGTTTTCTTTGACACATATCTATAGCAGAAGTAATTGAGTAAAGGCTTGTTTGAATTTGAGGATTCTAACAATGCAGGGATAGGAAATAGACAGGAATAGGATATGAATGCACGTGCAAAACAGAGAACTTAAAAACACAGGATTTCTGCCAATCTGGGTGTGTGATTCACAACAATTGGAAGATCACAGGATGCAAAAAAGCATGGTGAGATTAAGTCAAACCACAAGAAAATGTACGGTTATAATGCTATTATGCTACTATCTCTTAGTCTTGTGCTTGATGAATTGGAATAAGAAAAGGAGGAGAAGTGGAAATTAGAATTCCTACGGTTTTTTCTTTCCAGGAGACACTAAAGGAACAAATCCTACAGTTTTCCTCTGCTCCATTTCTTTGCACCAAATTCATGAAAAGTAGTACCATAGGAAACTTTCCAATTCCTATTTTTTTCATTCATTTTTCCTTTCAAGCACTGGCGATTCTAGTAGGCAGGCTTGAGGAAGGAAAATCCTACACTAAAAAATGTTTTTGTGCTACTTCTATTACTTTGGACCCAGGCCACTGCCATACTAGCTCAACACCCAGGCCCATCGACAAATGCACAGCTCAAACGCGCAGAGATAAATAATGATGGCGTTCAAGAGAGTCCATCACGGATAGCTAAGTTGCACAGTACCTCACCGCTTGTCATATAGTAGGATAAAATAATCGTAGTTCCCATTACTACGAGTGCTCCATGGACAATATATATAACATGTAGAGTAAAAAAGAGATGCAACAAGTGTACAACCTCTTTGGCGAAGCCATGTCGATCTCAGCGTGATTGGGTTGGCCGGTGAGGATGCTCCAGCTGACTTTGCTGTCAGGGGAGGGGAAGAAGATCTTAGGCGTCTGGAGATGGAGCCCGAGGTACTGCTCCGCTGTGATGGAGGGTTTCGTCGTTGGAGCAGCTCCCGTGAGTTGTATGACACCGAGGCTGAAGTAGGACAAGAGAGACAACGAACAACATTAACCTGAGTGGAATTCTAATAGCATCTCCAATAAATGACGTAAAATACATAACCACAAAGTGCTAGATGTAAAATACATCAGCCGCCCATCTCCGAACTTAACTGTCGAAACTGAACTTAACTATCGAAACTGAACTTCATTGTCAAAACTGAACTTAACTGTCGAAACTGAATTTTGCTGTCGAAACTGAATTTTGCTGTCGAAACTGAACGCACTAGCAAGGTGAGGCTACACGTCGGTCGACTGACTTTTTCCTCTCTGGTCTGTCGATTTTGCAGCCGTTGGATACAAAAATCAAGGGCCTATGGTTCATCTTCAACCTCCACCCCCTTGAGCCGCCAGCCACCACCGGCTAAACAACAGCCCCCCTGCCGCCCGCGGCTGGCGATGCGCCGCCCCGCCCCCTCGAAAACACTCCCCACCGCCGGTCCGCCGCCGCCCCGGCCATCCCTCTCGCCCCCCCCCCCCCCCGTGCCGAGCTTTTTCTCTGGCGATCCCCATGCCACCGCCCCGCCAACGCCGGCGACCACCGCCCCCATCCTAAACCCTAAGATAGATAGTGGGGTACCTATCCGGCGAGCCCCCTCCCCGCTGTGGCTAGTTCTTCCTTCACCCCGGCGAGCCCACCCTTTGAAAATCGACTGACCCAAAAGTCGATTCAGTCGACTGAAGTGTAGCCAAATCGGAGCAGCATCGCAAGCAAGAGCAAGAGCGAGAGTAGCAGTGCGAGCAAGAGCAATAGCAAGGGCAGACCAGGCAGGGGACCGAGAGCAAGAGCAGAGCAGTAGCGCGAGCGATAGCTAAAGCAGCAGCAGCTCCTACTGATGTGGACGTCGCCGCCGAGGGAGCGACCCCGTGGAGGAAGTGGCCGACGACGCCGCCGTGGATGGAGCCGCACCGTGTCGGCTCGGGACCGAGCGCCGGCAGCACCGTCAGATCGAATCAAGAAGAAAATGCGGCGATTAGTGTACAACTTCTTTGGTGGCGCCAATTAGGCTGCAGCTTCATCCGAGGAAACGGTAATGATGATGATCTTTCGGTGGTGCAGGTGAAGACGGCGGTGTGGGAATGGAGGTGGCACGAAAGACGAGGGGAACATTGGGGCAGCTCCTTGGAGGTGGAGGACATGGTGGCTAAACGGGTGGGACGATGAGATCGATGACGGATCCTCATCCGGTATGGTGGATGAGGGACGTCGAGGTGTTGCTGTGGACGTCATCGTCGGGGAAGAGGCTCCGGCTGGGTGGCGGACGGAGCAGGTGTGGGGTTTCGTCGCGGGTTTTCGTGGCCTCGATGTACGAATGGGTGGGTGGATGGGATGCAGTGGGGAACCATGGCTTAGACACGCTTGTGCGAAATATGGGGTAAGTTATGAAAGTACCCCCATCAATTTGAGGCGGTTCTTTCGGTTCAGGGGTACCACAGGCATTTCGCGTGTCGGGATTTCACAGGAGGTGGGAGTTTTCGCGCGCGTTGTAATTTCGGAATAACAAGGCGCGGGTTGAGATGGAGGGAGTTGTCGGAGCACAACGAGACAAAGATATATCTTAAATATTTCGGGCTAACAAGGCGCGGGTTGAAGAGGCCGGAGTTTCGCAGCATGATAGACAAAGACGCTAGCTTCAATTTTCGGCATAACAAGGCGCGGCTTGAAATTTTGGAAGAACAAGCTTAGCGTGTACCCAAAAAAAAGACAATTTGCACCTCAACACGCACAACACACACACAAACACCATTTAGACTAGAGTAAGGTACATGTGCATTGCACGCATGAGATTTGGCAACCAAATTATGAATAAATACCACATTATAGCATGCAAGCTTTGAGCCATATATGCATGATGTAGATGTTCGTTTAATTCTTATAGTTCATTTCATTCAAAATCATCTAGTTTTTTAAGAAAGCTAATCTATTTTAAGATTCATGGAATTGTGCGTTGTAAGACATAAAGTAAAAACAAATAATGGCAAATCATGTAGAAAAACATTTGGGCAATTCTGATATGGAAGATTCTAGAACAAATAAGAAGTGCTTGTGTTTTGATGTTTGTGCATTATGCTTAAGTTCAACCATGGAGTCTTCTAGATTATACATGTGGCTAAATCTGGTGGAATCTAGATGATATCCAACGTCGAATAGTGCTCAAATTTGCCATCTTTGGACCATCGGATTCGCCTCATCCAACGACCATCTTTCAAAGTTAAAGTTACCCGCACACGATGTAAAAATATATAATATAATATATATAGGGGTATAGATATAGATATGTGATACGAAAGCCGCCCATCATCTCCAATTGGAATAGTGTGTCCATGCACGGATGCGATGTGGCCAAATGATGTCTGCCATCGGTATCTCAAATTCAAATCAGTCTGACCTTGTTCAATGTGTATACATTACAACATGCTCATTTCCAAACCACACCACGCAGATCTCCGTTATATTCATGCATGCATGGGTTTCAAACATCAGGATCTCTTATTCAAATATTTGAATTCAACTTTACATTGAATATGACCTCACCTATTCTTTTACACCCACACAGTAGTCGTCTCTTTATAATTGTACCACTAACTTTCTCTCGTGCATGCATGCACACACACTACCAGTCGGCAGTATCCATCGTGACGCATGCAATCTTTTTCTTCAGGTCGGTCTCCCATGAAGGCACACACCCACACACATCCCCCTCTCCATCATATCGGGCATTCTTTATCTCTCACGCATGCATGCGCAACGATATATGTTCCTCTATGTATGTGTGTATATAGCTAGGTCTTTCATAGTTTTCCTTTAAACCGATCAATCGATATATCCAAAGTGAGGTCTCACCCTCTTTCCCACGTCCACATCGATCAATCTATACCTCTCTATATAGGATTAACATATATAGCTAATACACCCACATTAATTATATATCCTATGTCCCCCTCTCATCATCCATGCCTTCCGCTTCATCTCTCAGACGCGTGCACAATAAGCGAAGGCAGGCGAAAGGGCCCTGCCCCCCCCTAACATCACTATATATCGAGGCTAATATAAATGTGATCATTAGACAATTGCTGCTAAAAAGGTTTAATTTCATGAATTGACCCTCCTCGTAAAGGATTAGCAATGCTTGCCCCCTAGCTCATTTATTTTTCATGGCTCCGCCATCATTACAACATCGCACGTGTTCGCCCCCTCTCTCTAAATATCGATCTCGCACTTGTGCATTCCTTCATAGTATCCCTCCACCCGGCCCCTCGCACCATCTTCTAGCCCCCCACCGGATTTTGCCACATGTGCAATCTAGCAGACTCCATGGTTGAACTTAAGCATAATGCACAAACCTCAAAACAACAGTGGTTCTCTTTTGTTCTAGAATATTCCATAACATAAATGCCCAAACTTTTTTTCTAGTTGAATTGCCACTATTTTTTTACTTTATGCTTTAGGACACACAATTCCATGAATCATAAAATAGATTAAGGGCTTCTTCGATTCAAAGGATTCTCAAAGGACTTTTGGAGTATTCTAATCATTAGGAATTTTTCCTATCTTGGTTGTTTGATTCGTAGGATTGTAAACCATAGGAATTTTTCCATATGATTCATTTGCACTAGATTTCATAGGAAACATCCCATCCACTCAAACCTCTTTGAAAGAATTCTGCGTTTTTCCATGCACAATCAAACACTCGTACAATACTGTAGGATTCAAGACGACATTCCACTATAATCCCATGTTTTTCCTATTCCCGCGTTCTTAGCTTTTTTATAAAAACTAAGAGGGTGCTTGGATCCAAGGGACTTATTTTAGTCTGTCCAAAAATAGTCTCTTTAAGAGACTAAAGTTCCAAACACCCACAGTGAAGAGGGCTAAAACTAGTCTTAAGACTATTTTTTTTTTAGTCGGGGTACCCCTACTAAAATGTGGATTAGTCCTCTCTCCTCATTAAACTCCTCTCCTTTAACAGGCGAGTTCTGGATTGGAGGGTTTGGAGGATAATAAATGCTCATTAACTTGATTTTAGTCTCCTTATTATTTGGATCCAAGCATGGATGAGGCTAGCATGTTTTAGTCTCACTACTGTTAGTCATGGGACTAAAACGTATCCAAGAACCATCTAATTGATTTTGAATGAGAGGAACTATAAGAATTAAACGAAGGGCTACATCAGGCATATATGACTCGAGCTTACATGCTATAGTGTGGTATTATTCATAATTTGGTTGCAAAATCTGATGCGTGCAATGCACGTGTACCTTACTAGTACTTGAGTATGTGCAATACACGTAAATTAGAATACCAATGGCACGCTACGGTGTCTCTCTTACAGTTCATGAAGCCACTTGGCACATGTGGAGGAGTTGTCGCGACCTCCTTGCGTGGATTGATCACGGTGGCGTGCTGCCGGTTCCGTAAGAATGTACTCATCCTCCACGAGCCATCTTTGGCGGTACATGCACGAAGCGAAGATGTGCACGCACGCCACGCACGCACTCATTCCCTCGCACGCACACGCGGGTAAACGGGCGGACGCAATTTTGTACCAAGATCCACCCCATGTGATAATTTGACGCGTGTAAATTCGTTCACTTCATTGATGGTAAATTAATACAGCGCATGCAAATTGAGTGGATGTGAGGGCGGAAGAAAGACATTATTACTCCACTGCGCGCATGCGAGTAGTTAAGTCGTGGGTTGCTAGTAGTACTTCCATTGGTCTCCTTCGTATTTTGTGCCAATTTTTGATAGTAACATAATATTTACACATTTGAGGAGTGTAGTACTTGAAATTTATGTTCCGCTAAACTCATCGGGAGCCGTTTCGGGCCTCGAAACCAAAACCATCAATTAATCTTTACCTTGTTCCCATCACATTCGAAAGCCTGCTCACACCTACTAGTATGTACCAAACCTGAACGTGTTCCCACTATGCAGGTATTAGTAGTAGTGCTAGTACTTAGGTTATAAAAAGGGGAACTACCTAACCGAAAATTACTCTACCTTTCCTCCTCATAAGTGCTTCTTCTTCGTCCATCGTTGCCATGGCCGGTGAGCAGAGCTCTAGGTCGAGAACTACTCGTAACAAGGGAACGACAACCAAGGCTGTGGACAAAAAAGAGAGGGCTCGCCGCCACGCAGAGACCTCGAAAGATCTCTCACGGGCAGGCGATGGCTCCTAGGAGCGCCCTAGACGCGGAGGCGAACATGCCGAGCCGGCGGAGCTGGAGTCGTTATCCCTTGACGGTATGCCCGATCAGCTCAATAAGCACCTCAATAAGCAGAAGGAGTTCATACAAGGCTTGATGGAGTTGCTGAAGGAGAGCCTCCACGACATGCCCGCTGAGCTCAATCAGCAGGGGGAGTTGACCGCCGGCTTGGTGATGCTGCTGAAGAAGAGCATTGCCTCGGAGAAGAACGCGACCGGTGAAATCCTGTGACTTCAAGAGGACAAGGCGAAGCTCTGCCACGAGATCGACCTGTTGAAGGAGACGAACACCGGCTGGAAGAAGCTGCATGAGAATAGTAGTTCCTCGATGAAGATGCTGCAGGCCCTCGTCATGGAACAGAAGGAGGAGTTGGCGAAGCTCCGCATCGAGCACCCGGCTGCTGTCAAGGTACGTAATGCGGTCGTGGAACAGATGATGAAGGCTCGCGTCGAGAAATCCCGCGTCATGGACAGAATGAAGAAGATGGCGGAGGAGACGCGCAAGGAGATGGAGGTCGTGGAGGCGATGAAGAAGCGATTCTGACTCGCGGTGAATTAGATCATTTGGGGTGATAATCTTCCTTCTTCTTTTGCTGCTGTGTTTCATCTTTTGCTTCGAGTGTTTCGCCGCACGTGTCACGTTCTCTGCGAGGCATGAAAAGAAAAATGTTTTTTTGAGGGAATGAATAGAACAATGCTAACAATGAGATGACCAGCAAATTAGATCATTGTTATCGCCATATGGCACTGGGCTGCCGTGTTTGTGCTCCTCCGTCGCACTACTACTCCGGTGGAAAACTTGAGTATACCGCACGGTTCTTTGCTCCTCCTCGATCAGGTCGTCGGCGCATTTATACGAGCAGTCAAATCACAAGGCCCCGCCTTGCAGCAGTAATGAGCCGTCAAATCACAAAGGCCCTCGCCTCTCGTGAAACCAACCAAGCTAGACTGCCCCGCCCTCTAGCCATTTAAAAAATGTATACTTTTGTACGACAGTAGTATCGATGGATTGCGCAATGGAGCAAAACCTGAAATTAAAAAAGGGCCATTTGCATTTCTGTCCCTAACTCGAACCACCTACTCAGATATGCCCCTAACTTCGAAGCCTGCTCAAATTTGCCCCTCCGCCGTTAAGTGACCTTACAAAAATGCCCTTCCGTTCCGTTTCCGTCCGGTCAAAGAGGTTTGACCGTCTACGAGACGTTTGTTTGACATTTTACCTGGAAAAAATAAAACAGAAATTAAAGAGAAGAAAGAGAGTGCTTACCTTTTGGCCCCAAGTTCAATGTGCACTTTGGCCCATGTGCATAAGCGCCAGCCCACCCATCTTCCCAGTCATCGTCTTCCTAAATCATTTGCCTGCAGCCCGGCGCCACCGTCATTCTGTTCGACAGCTTTCTATCGTAGTAGCTCGGCTAGGGTTACTTAACGACGCCTGCAGGCCCCTGACAACCCTAGCTAACTTTCCTCCCTTCCCCCGGTCGCTGTCCTCCCCTGCGGCGGATCGACCGTCTTCCTCGTCTGCGGATCACCGGAGCGCCATCGTCGATTCGCCAGCCCTATGCCGCTAAACCACAAATTAATGTCTCAGTCATGTTCGTGGTGCCCCTAAGATGTCGCCCAGCCCCCTAAACCAGTGGATCCATGGCCACCTTCTCGAGTCCGTCGAGCACCGCCGTCGGCCGCCGCCTAGCTCGTCGCTGCGGTCGATTCCGACCACCCCTGCATGCTCTGTTGGTACCACTGGACGCGCCTCAGCGCACTCGTCCGACTGTACTCTCCGCCAACAAGTTTGTCGCCGGAGTTGTGACTTCGTCCATCGTCGCCGTGGCTTTGGTCACTGGAGCTCGCCGCCAGTCGAGGGCGCAGTCTAGGGAGAGGGAGGGAGAGGAAGGGAGGAAGGGAGAGGGAGGATAGAATGGAGGGAGGGCTGCGGCGTGTGGGGAGCTGGTGCCGACGTTGCACATCCAGGGCCGTCGGCGCTCGCCGGAGGTGAGACAGAGAGAGGGTGAGAGAGGTGGGAGGGATTTTTTTAGTTCTCTATTTTGTTTGGGGGCCCACAAGTAAGTGTGTCAGAGAGAGGGTGAGAGAGAGAGTTTTTCCTTTTTATTTATGTTTTGACTGGGTCCCACGTGTAAGTGGCACATGGAGGCAGGGGCAAAATGTCCAATAAACGCCAAAGAGACGGTCAAACCTCTTTGACCAGACGGAAAGCAGAGACGGAAGGGCATTTCTGTAAGGGCACCTAACGGCGGAGGGGCATTTTTGAGCAGGCTTTCGAATTAGGGGCAAATGTGAGTAGTGGGTTCGAGTTAGGGACACAGATGTAAAAGACCCTTAAAAAAAGGTGGTACATATAGAGAGCGCTCGTTGCCAAATTATGCATATAGTACTATTAAAAAGGCTAGTCACAACAATGGTGTCCAGCACAACCCACCCCTCAAATAAAACTAAGCACCCTAGAATTCTTTGACAAAACTAAGCTCCATGAAATTCTTTGACAACTAAACTGCTGGCTATATGATGTTGGCCATATATATTGTACATATATAATGTGAAGAAACGAGTGGTAGTACTATACCAACTAAAAGATGAAATGTGAGAAATACTAGTTTGTACGTACTGAAGAGTTAAAGTAACAAGAAGAAACATAACATAGTTCTGCTGGGGGCTCAGCACAACACACCCCTCAAATTAAACTAAGCACACCTGAAATTAAACTTTGCAACTAATCCGATAGACACTGCATTAGAAGTTTAGAACCACCATGAGCAACGACACTGCCACCTTACTCGGAGTCCTCGTCCACGTCCTCGACTTCGTCCATGTCCCTCTTCCTCTTGGCCGATACTTCCTTGCTTGAACCGCCAACTTGGCTGTTGCTCTTCATCCAACCCTTGTAGATATTGAAACAAAGGTAGCCATCCATTGCAGCATAGTGGATGCGGTCTATATCTAGTACATTCCGCTGCCATGCATGACGATGAAACATGTATGGAGGTTTTTCAGTTTTCCATACGAAGGATGAACCATGGCTCCTGCCAGGGTCAGCATTGAAGGCTGACGAGAGGACACCAGCCGATTCTTTTGGAGGTCGAAGGTGTTGCCTACAACGAGGCCCATCCGACGCAGGACTTCTTTCTCGTTACGAAAGTCTACAGTAACGAATTCGGCTAGGTTGCTCTCGAGGAAGTCCTTAAAATCCTGGCACTCAACGTCGACATGGCATATGTGGTAGACCAAGCATAAGTCATGCACGCAAACCTGGATCACGACGGGCTTCTTCCTATCTTCGTCCTTTAGATCCTTCTCCCGTCCCATGACTGCAGTGTACTCAACATCTAGACCAGCGACCCACTCATCATCTGAGTCTTCGAACATGCGTCTGAAGCGAGAAAGGCATCCTTTCACCGTCGCGGAAGAACGGGTGTAGATGACGTCGAACTCATCGTCGGTGATGGTTCTAACCTTGTACTCACCGCCGATCGGGGAGATTTGGGACGCCATGGATTTGGGAGGAGGGTTAGGATTAGTGGAACTACCGTAATTTGAATGTACGGGATGACTAGGAGCGAACCGCCGTAGTATTAAAGGACGTCGGGGCGAGTAGGAGCGAATCGCCAGCGCGGCGAACCGCAGAGTAGTGGCTTTCCATTATCCCATGATACGGGCTTCCGAGAGCCCTTGGATCTGAGATCGAACGGTTGCATGGCGTGATTCTAGACCTATGGGTGAATATCCTATCCTGGAGGGTTATTCTGCAAATTTTCAGCAACTTAGCATGCGACCGTTTGATGTCAGATCCAAGGGCTGCCAGCACCTCGTATCATGGTCGCGCCTACCACGACCGTCGCGTTGCTCGCGCGGTCGCGCCCTTGGAGATTTAACACGGTGCGTTAGGCTAACTGATGTTGGCATGTCATACATAGTCATCACTTAGTCACTCATACTACAACAAGGTTGGCTATAAGGTTGGCTATATGTGTATTTTTTTACTCCTCTCTATCTCTTTCTTCGTACTCCCTCTGTCCCATAATATAACAACGTTTTTTACACTAGTGTAGTGCCAAAAACGTTCTTATATTATGGGACAGAGGGAGTACTAGTATTTATTGCATTTTCCAAGGAGTGACCTCTTCCAATGAAATGGTGTTGCTAAGTTTGCTTCATTTAATTAGCTATAGACTCAAAATTGTCTTTTCACCTAGGTACATGCGCTTAGCACCGTTTCTTCCTTGGGTCACCAAACTAGTCCCTCTCTTCCTTGGGCCATATCACACTTTATGCCTATGTAGCAAGCTTAAGCACCTGTAGGAGCAAGTAAGGTGCCCGTCCGTTGCACGGAAGAGTGAAATGCATTGATCGGGGTGTTGTTTATTTTGACAAAGGATGTGGGGTCATCTCATGTGTAACAGGTATCGATAGGTTTCTTCGGATATTATTTCATCTCTAGAGCTCAGAAACATCCGGGTGAAATAGATAAAAAAGTATCTTTTGCAAACAAAAGCGTTCAACTGTTCAACCTGCATCCAAAACTTGTGAAGAAATATGCTTTGCGGGAAATGGTTCATCATAAGTCTTTCACCGGTACTGTAGTAAAAATTCATACATGGAAGATTCTAGATTAAACCATAAATGGATACACTTTTATTCATGCGCGATACTCCAATAGAGCAAGATCATGCATGGAAGTCTCCACATGCTTAGACATCGGATTACATTGAGCGAAGACTAATGATCAACATTTAATGTAGTAATGCATATGTCCAGGTGAACCTCCTTGGAGTCCCCATGCACATTGTTGGGGGTCAACTAATACCATGCGTATTCCATGTCCACATCGGCGGGAAGGTCCCAGCTCGGCAGAGTCCAAGTCAGCTTGACGTAGCCAGTGTCGCCGCCCACGGACCTCCGAGGGGTAGTAATAGTGAGCACGCACCCATACAGCGGCCTCGTGTCAGTGTCAGCATCAGCGGCGTCACACTTGACGCACACTACAGAGATGAGGTGGCGGCCTGCGCGGGCCTCGCCGGTGGCCACGATCAAGAGGAAGACGCTGCCGTCCTCCTCCGAGACTAGCAGGCGGCGCTGATCCACCAGCGACTCCGGCACGGTGAACGGGTAGCACGTTTTGTACTTGATGTTCTTCGCCAAGGGCCGCCAATAGTGATCGCCGCACGCCTCCGTCAGGTGATGCACTCATAGCAGTAGACGAAGGGCTCCTTGGAGGCATCGACCAGGCCGTCCATGAAACGGGAGTGGCTGTAGGGGACGTTCAGCCAGTTGAATATATGAGCAAGTTACTATGAGATTTACTACAAAATAAATCATGACGGCTATAACAGAGATTACACTAATCATGCGGATTAGCATAGTAGATGAACATATCGAGTCTAGGACACAGACTAGAAACATGAATTCTAGCACGATTTCAAACAGGAAGGACAGAAACACATACGGTGCAACGGGAGCAGCACCATTGGCGTTGAGGTTGTCGCCCATGTCGTTGAGGAAGAGGTTGCCGAGGTCGGGGAAGAAGTAAATGCGTCGGTGAAGTCGTGGCTGCTAGCAGTCGCGAGAGTGCGCTCCCCAAATGTCAACAGCGCCCGCTGAATGGAGCGCAGGAGGGAGTGGCTGTAGGGGACGTTGCGGACGCAGAATGGAGCACAGGTGTAGCCCACGAAACAGTAGGCGGTGCTCCTCCCTAGTCTGTATTCTTATCTCTATCCCTACTACTCTTCTTTGGTTTTTTATAATATACTAGTTGTAGTTGTCAAATCAAATAGTACTGCGCCGTCCACTGCACGCCCGGCTGAACATGCCTCCTCGCCTCCATTAAACCCACATGCAAACCGAGAAACCTACTCCGACCCGCGGGAGGAAATTTGCTGGTTGCCGCGGGAGGGTTATTCTGCAATTTTCAGCAACTTAGCACGCGACCGTTTGATCTCAGATCCAAGGGCTGCCAGCACCTCTTGCCTATTAGTAAGCGGGCCTTCGATTCCACCGGGGTCTTACGGTCTCATACAGGGGGTATCATGGTCGCACCTACCACGACATCGCGTCGCACGCGCGGTCGCGCCCTTGGAGATTTAACATGGTGCGTTAGGCTAGCTGATGTTGGCATGTCATACATAGTCATCACTTTGTCACTCATACTACAACAAGGTTAGCTATAAGGTTGGCTATAAGTGTATATTTTTTACTCCTCTCTATCTATTTCTTCGTACTCCCTCCGTCCCGTAATATAAGAATGTTTTTGACACTAGTGCAGTGCCAAAAACGTTCTTATATTATGGGACACAGGGAGTACTAGTATTTATTGCATTTGCCAAGGAGTGACCTCTTCCAATGAAATGGTGTTGCTAAGTTTGCTTCATTTAATTAGCTATAGACTCAAAATTGTATTTTCACCTAGGTACACGCGCTTAGCACCTTTTCTTCCTTGGGTCACCAAACTAGTCTCTCTCTTCTTGATTAACTTGCCACATCAGACTTTATGCCTATGTGGCAAGCTTAAGCACCTGTAGGAGCAAGTAAGTACAATAGTGCGCTTTACATGGCATTTTTGCATATGTGGAGGAAAGAGAGGCAAGGAAAAAGTGGAGAAGTGGGCTCTCATGCAAGAGCCAGCCTCTACTACATGGTGGAGCATTGGGAGAGGCACCTGTATGGAGGTGGTCAGGAATCGGGAGACTCACGCCGGTCGTAGCGCTGCAGTTAAAATGAAAATGGTAAGTCAAATCACGGGGCCCCACCTGTCCAGCAGTAACTCACTGTCAAATCACACAGACCTACGTTTGCAGCAGCCTACTCCCTCGTCTTCTCACATCTCTGTCGAACCGACTAGGCGGAACTGCCCCGCCGCCTACCGCGCAGGAAAATCCCCGCCCTCGACTTTTGCAGTATACTAATTTTGTATCCATGGATTGCGCCCGCGCCATGGAGCAAAGCGTCTAGAAAATGGCGGTACACATATATGGAGTATACAGCACGCCCGTCGCGTTCTCGTCGCACCCAGACGGTCGGTCGGTCTAGCACGCTACTCTCCGAATGGAACGCGCGTCATATTGCGTTCGCATACACATGTGGGATGGCAATTGAGAACCGACCATAGGCACACTCCCCGGCCCCGCAAGTTGGGTGACTTAATAGAAGAGGGAGACGAGCGATAGTACTAGAGAAGTGTTGTGTACTACGTTGGTGCCTGGACGATCCCTGCAAGACACGGAATATCAGTTTGTCCATGCATGTGACCAGACTCCAACAGACACGCCTGGATTGGCTATCGTCTACATATCGTGCAGGCTGTGTTGTACATGGCTGTAGTTGTGGTGAGAAATCTAAAAAAAGGTTTCTTGTCATCTCGCAAAATTAGGTGTCATGTGCTTCGGATCACTTCGAGGGTTAAACAGCGACAACTGAGTTGGGCTAGTCATTGGGGGAACATGCACAAACAGTGACTACTCGGCTGCCATCTAGGTCAAGCCGGCTGTGTTAATTAGGACATCTATCGAGGACCCCTTTTCTACGAGTTTATCTTTAATTTGAGCTTTATTCCTCGTCTAGTTTGTCCGTCAGGATTCATGTTGTCTCCTTTGGGCAGTGAGGTTATGATTTCTTGTCATTTGGCATTTTTTTGTGTTATATGTTGTAATCCGGTGCTTCAGATCAAAATGACGACAACTACGCCTCCGGGCCACGTGCACGAAGACTTATCGACAGTCATTGACGAGGTCAAGCCGGCACCGGTAGACAAAAGAAAACTAAGTACTACTCCACTATATAGGCAGGAGCCTCCACGCTTGCTTGCTAGTGTTGCTCTCTTCACACCGTCTCGGCCTCTCTAGATCTAAACACGACAGCGGTGGCCACACACTCTCTCTCTCTCTCTGCTCACCGCTGGTCGCAGATCCAGCCAGATCCTCTCCGCCGGGGAAGGTGAGAAGGTGCAACGTTCACGCGGTCGTCCTCGGCAACAGCTCTTGCCCACTGCTGGGCGCGTCCCGATCAGCCTGCCTTGTCGTTCTCTCCCAAGCACCGCTGGCGAGGGAGGGCCTCCGACCACTTCTTCCTCGCCGCCGTAGTGTGGGCAGATCCGGCCTTCCGCCGCCCACGTAGCGACATCCCGGCGACCATCAGGTATAACTTCCTTCGAAACCGGCCTTTCTCTACTTCCCGAGCTCCTGACGTCGCTACATTTGTATCTTTTACTATTTCTCAGGCCCCCTCGTAGATAGGATCCATCGGCTGTTCGAAAACCACCTAATTTTTTTATGTTTAAGAGGTAAAACTAGTTCATGCACTCGAATCTAGTACTACTTGTTTCAAGTAAGGACATGTTCTGATGTTTGTTGCCCTGAGCCACTCTTATGTAATGCCACTGGTAAAATGTAGCAGTCGCACTGTTAAAAGTAAGGACATGTTAAACCAATGTTGTTTTCAATATAATGCCTCCAGTAATATCAATCAATGGCACTTCTTTACATGTCCTGCTAAAATTTCCCATTAAGATAAGTTGGTTCTTTTCGTTAGAAATGCAACTGTCCTAGTCCACCTACTCCCCCGTGCCCAAAGTAATGTCGTATTTAACGGTTGTCATAGTTAATCCTAATGCCCACACTAATATCTAGCAATGCCACTGCTTTAAAAATTGCCACTGTCCTTGTAGGATTGCCATTCAGATAAGGAACATCCTTCTTTTCATTTGATGCATGTTTCATCACTTGTTAGTCACCCTACTTTCCACCTTTTTTGTGCAAACAGAGATATACATTTCATGCTCGATCTTAGTTAAACTGCACAAATGATATCCAAATTATAGTTGAGCTTTCCAGGAGCTTCACAACCAACCTTGATGTTGCTCAATTTTATTGCAACTAATGAAGAAGAAGCTCTATGGGTTTCGTTTTCTGATGGAAATGGAACCGGGGCTGGAGCCCTTTTCTTAAAAAAATTTTGAAGAAGAAGTTGCTAGCTCACGGGACATTGCTTCATTTTAGGTGAACTGCACCAAAAGGTCCCATGAATTGAATCATCCATGTTGGTGACTGAAAGAGCCAGCTTGACATCCAGTCTAAGCACCCCGACCTCCATGCTTATGCGGCCTTGCGGTGCACCTCGTTTGCCACCTGCTCGACCCTAGTGTCACTCATAAAATGAAGTAATAATACAGTTAAAATAGAGCGAGTGTCATCTCTATCATTTCATTTGCAATGTAGATAAAGAAAGTGCTTCTCTTTGTTAAAGTATGTTTTATCAACTAGTCCCATTGTTAATGTTTAAGCGTTTCTGCAAACTGGGGTGCTTAATTTTAGTTGATATGTACAAAAATATAGATTTGAATGTCTCAAGGCGCTCCTTGTACTACCGCTGTACACTGATGTTCATCACTGGCAGAAGGTGTATCTGGAGACTTGGGATGATGTCCAAGATGAGGCGTGCCGTATGAGGCGTCAGTAGGCCCATCTCGCCTCGCAGCATGGCATATTATGATACTATCGCAATATTTTCTTCTATTTATTTTGTGTGTTTCATCAACTAGTGCCACTATAATGTAATCACGCTTTTTCATTATTTGTGCAAACAGGGTTATTCAGCTGCATTTTGGTGGAACTGCACAAATGTACGTATGGAACCGGCATATATGCAGAGTGCGAGGTGTGCCAATTAAAAATTACCGACACCAACCATGCTGCATGCACGCATTGGCATCCACCACCACCAAGGGTTGTGTGGCGCTCTGTGGACGGATCTTTCTCGGCAGCAAATCCTCTAACCAAATACTAGTAGCTTATATTGGCAGTTTTCTAGGGAGTACTCTTTTCTGAAAGAAGCACCAATCTATTTTTCTTTATTTGTACATCGTGTCACAACTTTGACCCAAAGGTCCAGGGCTATTTTATGGGGATTGGCGTAGTACTCGTAGACTGATTGTAAGCATGATTTTCATTAGCTGTCATACTGATTGTAAGCATGAGCAGGTGGAAGATTACGTTAGTGCGAAGCTTACCTTAAACCCTACCGCCGCCGTTGAAACGAGGCGAGCGTCGAGGGAACCATGGAGAACGGTGAGGAAGCGACGTCGCGCCATCCGGCCTCCTCTTGCGGTGGGAGAACGAATACTCCTATGGCTCCGGCTGGCTCTGCACCCTCACGATCGGCACACCATACTCGATCGATTGGTTATCCTCTGGGTGCTCGACCTTCGACCTGTACGCCCACCACCTCCGCCTGACTATCGCCTCGGGCGAATCTGTCTGCTCCATCGCCCATAGGAGATACTCGATGAACTCGGAGGACTGCGGCGTGACTGCCGCCGAGGAGTACATGTACATTGCAGCCCTCATCGCCGCCATCTCGCTCTTTCGCATACATTGCCACATGGCCTGCACCGTCCTTGAAATCTCCCACTCATTGTCAAACCAACTAAGGATCTCCTTCAACTTGGCTAACTTTGCCTGGTCGCCTTCGGCGATCTGCCTGATTCGCTGCTGCATCCTCTCCATAGATGTCCTTCTGAGTGGTCTGGTGCTAGCTTTGGAAGATAGGAGGAGAGACGGTGGTCTTGCAATAGAGAAGAGGGAGAGGCAAGATGGTGGTTTTGGAATGGAGATGATGGAGAGGAGAGGAGGTGGTTTTGTAATGGAGAAGATCAGAAGAGGGAGAGGCGAGACGGTGGTTTTGGAATGGAGATGATGGAGAGGAGAGGAGGTGGTTTTGGAATGGAGATGATGGAGAGGAGAGGAGGTGGTTTTGCAATGGAGAAGATCAGAAGAGGGAGAGGAGAGATGGTGGTTTTGGAATGGAGATGATGGAGAGGAGAGGAGGTGGTTTTGCAATGGAGAAGAGGGAGACGAGCGTGCGGCAGCGATTTAGGATTGGGCGAGAGGGTGAGAGGGCCGGCGCGCTGTGACTGGATCAAAATCAAAATCAATTAACCCTTCAATTAAGAAAGCGACCCCACATTAACTAGTCTCCCTTTTATTCTGGGTCATAATTGAACATGATTTCGCACATAAAATATATGTTATACGTTGCAAAAATAATATAATTTGAAAGTACATTCAGATACGAACCAAATGATACAATTTTTGGTGACATGCATTCACATTTTGCTTGTCAAATACAGTACGTAGTCAAACTTTGACCCAAAATACGCAAAACAACAAAAAAAATACTTCCAAGACCAGCGCCGCTCTTCTCCTCTTAAACCACCACCGCTCCTCTCCTATTCCAATCTAAATCCAGCGCCGCTCCTCTCCTCCTCCATTTCAAAACCACCGCCCCTCCTCTCCTGTTCCAGTCCAAAACCAGCGTCGCTCCTCTCCTGTTCTAATCCAAAACTAGCGCCGCTCCTCTCCTCTTCTATTCAAAAACCACCGCCGGTGAGTGAAGGTGCTGTGGAGAAGTAGATCGATGGAGGAGTACAACCGATACGTGAGGATCGCAGACGGCGACCTTGTGAAGCTAGCTAGGATGTTGGAGAGACAGTCTTGGTTTGACAACAAGGACCAACTAGCGGCGACGGCGACATCCATGGCCAAATATCTGCAACAGAGCAAAAATGCGGCGATACTCTCGGAGGGAGTTGCGCTGGAGTACATAGAGCTGCTCCTCTGGGCCATGGAGCAAACAGATTCACCAAATCCGATCGTGAGTGAGCTGTGGTGGGAGAATCCCAGATGGAGCATCCACCAGAGATTGAAGGATCGAGCATCTACAAGGTGCCGTTTGTGAGGGTGTCCTGCCAGAGCGAGTCGGTGGAGTCTTCGTCGACCGAACCCAACTGCAAGAGGAGAAAAGCAGTTGGCCCGACGACGCTTCCCCGCCGTCGTCTCCCTCGCCATTCACATCATCTAACGGGGTGACTGTCTGCCGCCGAGGAATAGGAGGGGGCTGCCCCCCAGCCCAATAGTCGGGCAGGTTGTGAATTGTCAGGAGGAGCTTAGGGTTGTCAGTATTTGCAGGTTGTGAATTGTGTTTTGTGTTGTGTATTTTGAGAGTACTTTCAGATATAAATGTCTTTTGAATTTCAGATTTGCATTATTGAGCATATGAAGAATTTTATGAATTCTAGAGATCTATTTTTAGCACTTAAAAAATGTAGTTTCATAGGAGTATAAAAGTGTAGACGAGAAGAAACTGCAAGCTTCAGTTTCAGATAAGAAACTGCAAGTTCAGTTTCAGATAAAAAACTGCAACATTCAGACGCATAGCATTTATATTAACACGGCCTTTTTAAACAGGGCTAACATCATGTTGGAAGTTTTATTCATGGTCGAAAATGGAACTAGCAGCCAGTTAACATCATGCTGATCAACATTCATACATAGCACATCTTCATATGATGCACAGTCAAAATGCCCACACAATGTCGAGTGTGCGAAACACAGAGAAAACGAGGGACGACGTTTTGGCAAGTGTTGGACGTGGTTTTGGGCTGCCCCGTCCAGGCTTTCATTTTTAACATGCGCAGCCCACGACCTCCGATGGGAGGGCCTGTTTGTATTTTCTCATGTATCGACCGGCCTATGGACCTCCCATCCGAGGTTTTATTATTGGTAGCCCAATTTATGTATTTTTTTGAAGAAAACGCAGAGGTCTGTTCTATTTTTCTATATAAGAATAGGAACGCCAGGTCCAACTTATGTTTCCCTTCTAACTATATTATATATATTTAAATTATTTTATATGTTATTATATATTATTTTTATTGTCATCATATATTTAACAGATACTTACATATGTAAGAAAACAATACCCTTATTAACTTATAAAAATAATTTCTTAACAAAAAAACCTGGATTGTTTTGGCACGAAAATCCTAGTGATCGTGTACAAAAGCTTGGTAAGATTTAACGAAGAATGTAATAATATCACTTATTATTGAAATATATTTATAACAAAATGCTCAACCCCTTTTTATTTTTTGATAACATTGCTGGCCCAACCCAACATTATAATTAGAATCAGCCCAGCAAAATCGTGTATTTCGAGAAAGTGCAAATGGCCCGTAATTTTTAAGGAAATAAAATAAATGGGCCACATGGACGCTACATTATTTGTTCACCCAGCCCAGATAATGGCTGTAATTCAAAAAAAAAGAATATCAAATTGACTGTAAATTCTACCGCGCAAAAGAAAAGACTGTAAATTCTGAATAAATGGGTTGAACACGTGCCACATTTTTGGAGGCTGAAATGTGGGCCAATAGGTCGAAGCCAACACGTCAATTTAGTCAACAAATGATTCAGACATGTTAGCCGTTGGATTTACATCCAACGACCGGCATCCATCTTTAATCTCTCGTCTTCTTCCTCCAGCGCCGCCGGGACCACCTCCCGCCTCCTGCTGCTAGCAGCTCTGCTTAGCACGCTTCGCTATGGAGCGCTACTCCACCTTTGGCCAGGCTATCCCTCCACCCAGCCACACCTCCTGTTCTTCTCCACCGACTGCCGAACCACACCGCACTAGAACCAGCTAACCCTCGTACACCTCTCCGTCTGCGACTCTACTCCTGCGTCTTCCCATCTCCGGCTCGTTGCTGTCCGGGGCCTCGCCGTGGTCCACCACCTTGGATGCACTCGGCGCGGCGTGGTCAACATGGTCAACGAAAGACACCATCAGAAGTAGACTGTGCGTGGAGAGGCTGACAGCTGGGTCCACGGCCGCACACAAGGAAATGCCTCTTTATTATGCGCAAAATAATGATTATTCCACCTGACATCTGGGACCCACCGGAAGGGCCTTTGTATTTCGTGAAAAAACGTGCCCCCCGCTGACATGTCGGACCCACCAGCTATCTTCGCACGCAAGGAAGTGCCTCCTTATTACGCACAAAGAATGAATACTCCCCACACCGGAACCCGGCCATCTTTGGGAGAGGCTGACTTGTGGGCCTACCAAGTTGACGGGGACGGAGGGCTTTGTCAACAAGGTCAATATGAACGATTCTAGCTCCTGTTACCGTGGCCGGCTGTGATGCGGCGGAGGACTCACCGCCCCCTACTACTCCTACCGCTGGCCAGGCCATCCCTCTACTCACCCACACCCCCTGTTATTACGTGGCGTCGGCCCGATCTCACCGCAGAACCAGTGAACCCTCGTACTCCTCTTCGCGTGGGCATCCACTGCTGCGTCTTCCCCGGCTCCGAGTCGTCCCCTTCCTAGGCCTCGCCGTCGTCCACCACCGTGGTGCTCTCGGTGCGGCGTGGTCAACAGCTGGTTCCACGGCCGCAGCAAGGAAGTGCCTCTGGGCAAAATAATGATTCCTCCACCTGATAGCCGGGACCCACCGGACGGGCCACCGTATTTTGTGAAAAAAACGTTTCCCCCTGACTGCTGGGACCCACCAGCTACATCTTCGCATGCAAGGAAGTGCGTCCGGGCAAAAAAAGCACTTCGCCCCCTGACTGCTGGGACCCACCAGCTACATCTTCGCACGCAAGGAAGTGCGTCTGGGCAAAAAAAAACGATTCGCCCATCGACTGGGACCCACCAGCTACATCTTCGCACGCAAAGGAAGGGCGTCCATGCAAAAAAATGATTCGCCCCTCTGACTGCTGGGATCCACCAGCTACATTTTCGCACGCAAGGAAGTTCCTGATAGTCGGGACCCACTGGTCGAAGCGTATATAGTGTTGTCATTCTGGTCGCGAACGTGTACGTACATATATACTGGTCGATGTAGAGGCGGGCACGTGTCGTAGTAGTGGCGTGTACGTGTCGTTGGAGAGGCGTGCATGTAGCATGTACATGTACATACAGCGGCCTGGGTGCAAGAAATAAAATACGGCCATGTACGTACATACGGGCGGGGTCTCGAACGCCTACTCGCGCATACGTACGGCCAGGGCTCGTGTACATGGCTGGGTCGGAACGGAGAAACAGCGTCATCGTCGTGTTCATGGGGAGGCAACGGAATGCGTCGTGTTCATGGGGAGGCAATGGAATGCGTCATGTTCATTAGGAGGCAGCAGGCGTGTGGGAGCCAACCCCTTGGGCCGGAACAGCGATGGAAACAAGGCACAGCTTACCGCAGAAAGCGGAGAAGCGGCCTTGTGTTCGACCGCCACGTTCGAAATGGGGTCCTGTTGATCGGGAGGGTGTGGCGCACCGCAAAGCGGAGAAAGCGGACCTCCTACGGTCAAACGGGGTCCTGTTGATCGGGAGGGTGTGGCGTGCATAAAGCGTCGCGAAAGCAGACCTCCCTACGGTCAAACGGGGTCCTGTTGATCTGAAGGGTGTGGCGTATCGCCAAAAGCGGAGGAAGCGGACTTGTGTTGGGCGCTACGGTCAAAGCAGGGTCCTGTTCATCGGGAGGGGTGTGGCGTACCGCAAAACGGGACTCCACGGGATAATGTTCATCTCCACCGTCGACCTCCTCCAGCCTCCACGGGCTACCGTCGACCTCCTCCAGCCTCCACGGGCTACCGTCGACCTCCTCCAGCCTCCACGGGCTCCTGTTCATCCAGCCTCCACCGAGCGCTACTCCGCCGGCTCCTGTTCAATCACCCCTCCACGGGCACCCCTCCATCGTCTATTGTTCATCCAACCCTCCACACCAAGGGGTCCTGTTCAACCACCCCTCCACGGCCACCCCTCCATCGTCTACTGTTCATCCAGCCCTCCACACCACGTGGTCCTGTTCATCCAGAGGCAACGCCGCCGCTCACTGTTCATCCAAACCCCCCCACAACGCTCACTGTTCATCCAATCGATCGGCTTCAGTTAGCAGCAGTAGCGAAGGAATCGCTCGATCGGGTTCAGTTAACAGCCATCGATCGATCGCTTGGGTTCGATGGCAGCGTAACTGCGGTGCAATCACTCGGGTTCAGTTAGAGCCCAACGCCTAGCTCGGGTTCAATTAGAGCTAACACCTCGCACACACACGCGTACGTGTACGAGAGAAACGCGCATCGCTCGGCCCCCGACGTCCCACCGTAACCGGCAACTCCCCAAAATTTTCCTCCCCTCGCTTCTACCACGGTTTTTTCCGTCATGGATGGCCCAAAGAATGTCATGCAGAAGCGTCTCCGGCCCGCCCAGGACGAAAAGCCCATTTTCTGTCATGATTTTTTGTCATAGAAGTAGGAGCCCACCACATCTATGATGATACCGGCTTTTGTCACAATTATCGTCATAGAAGTGTCATATGTATGATAGAAAAAGTTTTCGTTCGGCCCAAAATGTCACGGATGTTTCTTTTTTTTGTAGTGCCGTGGCGTTGCCTCTGGTTGAACAGGACCCCCATCGATCGAGCCGGTTGGGGCTGGATGAATAGGACCCCGTGGAGGGCTGGATGAGCAGGACGACCCTGTGGAGGGCTAGATGAACAGTAGACGGTACAGGGGTGCCCGTGGAGTGGTGGTTGAACAGGAGCCCGTGGAGGGGTGGTTGAACAGTAGCCGGTGGAGTAGCGCGCGGTGGAGGCTGGATGAACCGGAGCCCGTGGAGGCTGGAGGAGGTCGATGGTGGATGAACAATAGCCCGTCAGGCTGGAGGAGGTCGACGATGGAGATGAACAGTATCCCGTGGAGTCCTGTTTTGCGGTACGCCACACCCCTCCCGATGAACAGGACCCCCGTTTCGATTGTAGCGTTCCAACACAAGTCCCTTTCGTCTGTTTTGTGGTAGGACACACCCCTACCGATCAACAGGACCCCCGTTTCGACCGTAGTAGGTCCGTTTCCTCCGTTTTACGGTACACCAGACCCCTCCCGATGAACATGATCCCGTTTCGAACATGACCGGTCGAACGCAAGGCTGTTTCCTCCGTTCTGCGGTACGCCAGGCCTTGTTTCCCTCGCCTGTTCCGTCCAAGTCCTCCTGATGAACACGACGATGCATTTCGTTCCGACCCAGCCGGTTGGCTCCCCATGAACACGACGACGACACTGTTTCTCCGTTCCGACCTAGCCATGTACACGAGCCCTGGCCGTACGTATGCGCAAGTAGGCATTCAAGACCCCGCCCGTATGTACACATACGTGGCTATATTTTCTTTCTTGCACAATGGCCGCTGTACGTATGTGTACATGCTACATGCGAGCCTCTACTACGACATCGCAGCTTCAGCATCCACCGGTATATGCATTACCGTTCCACGACCAGAATGACAATGCTACGTACGCTTCGACCAGGTGGGTCCCAACTGTCAGGCACTTCCTTGCGTGCGAAGATGTAGATGGTGGGTCCCAGCAGTCAGGGGGGCGAACCGTTTCTTTATTTTTTTTCTCGGACGCACTTCCTTGCGTGCGAAGATGTACACTACTAGGAAAAGGCATGCTAGTGGTGCACCAGTTTTGCCTTCTAATGGCGCACTACTGGTGCGCCACTAGCATCACGCCATTAGTATTAAATTCTAATGGCGCACCACCAATCGCCATTAGTATCTGATGTTCTAATGGCGCTGCGTAATCGCCATTAGAATTGCCCACGGTGCGCCATTAGAATTCCTCCCAGGGTAATGGCGCACCACATAGGAGTGCGCCATTAGTAACAATTTTTTAAAAAAAAATTTTTTTTCAAATTTTTTTTAATTTTTTTTTGTTTTTTTCTTAATCGCACCACATAGGAGTGCGCCATTAGTAACAATTTTTTTAAAAAAATTTTTTTTTCAAATTTTTTTTAATTTTTTTTTGTTTTTTTCTTAATCTCAGTTCACTATGGCTTAATCTCGGGTCAATATGCTTAATCTCAGGTCAAATCGCACTCCGTGGTCAAACTTCCCGAAAGGTCACCCATCCTCACACTACTCCAGCCCAAGCACGCTTAACTTCAAAGTTCTATCCTACCCCAGCAACAGCTCATTTCACAGGCACTTGTTAATATATCTATCATATCAATCCTATTATACCTTGTTGATGTCTAGGACTTTGTTTATGTTCATGACTATGATGAAATTTTGAAAAATACTTCCCGGTCATATTACGTATCATATTTTGAAAAACAATTCAAAAAACAATTTCAGAACCAATTTCTTTTGTAATTTTTTGAATTTTTTGCCTCTAGATCTTGAAAGCCCCATAACTTTTTTCTGTTAGGTTTTTGGGGATTTTGAGAATGTTTAACGGGGTTCCCCCGATTAAATTCGGATGTAACTTTTCGAGTAGATGCTTTTTCATATATAAAACTTTTTAATCCGAGTTCGTATGCAAAAGTTATGCCCATTTTACAAATTTCCAGAGAGATTTTGCAAATAAAGTCGAAATTCATATTTGTAAATTTTCCCAACAACTAGACCACATATTACATGGGAAACTTATTTTCTTTTATTTTTTTGACATTTCCATCATTTTCTTTTATTTTTTTAAAACTGGAAAGGCGGTCCACGGGGCGGGGGGGGGGGGGTGCATTCGGTGTTGGGCCAAGTTAGTAATGGCGCACCGTGGGGTGGTGCGTCATTAGTAGTTTAACTAGAAATGGAGCACCACACTCAAGGTGCGCCATTACTAGTTTAACTAGTAATGGCGCACCACACTCACGGTGCGCCATTACTAGTTTAACTAGTAATGGCGCACCACACTCACGGTGCGCCATTACTAGTTTAACTAGTAATGGCGCACCACACTCACGGTGCGCCATTAGTGTCCATCCTATCTATAGCCCTTTTCCTAGTAGTGGTAGCTGGATATTCATTAGCATCATGGATATTCAAGGAATTCGTACTAACAACATTGCAATCATGCTCATCATACAAAGATTTAGTGCCAAACATTCTAATGCATTCTTCTTCTAGCACTTGAGCACAATATTCCTTTCCATCATACTCACGAAAGATATTAAAAAGATGAAGCGTATGAGACAAACTCAATTCCATTTTTTTGGTAGTTTTCTTTTATAAACTAAACTAGTGATAAAACAAGAAACAAAAAGATTCGATTGCAAGATCTAAAGATATACGTTCAAGCACTCACCTCCCCGGCAACGGCGCCAGAAAAGAGCTAAGTTGACGGGGTGTGAGTGAGTGCCTCTTACCTAGCCTCCCCGGCAATGGTGCCAGAAAAGAGCTTGATGTCTACTACACAACCTTCTTCTTGTAGACGTTCTTGGGCCTGCAAGTGCACATGTTTGTAGGACAGTAGCAAATTTCCCTCAAGTGGATGACCTAAGGTTTATCAATCCGTAGGAGGCGTAAGATGAAGATGGTCTCTCTCAAACAACCCTGCAACCAAATAACAAAGAGTCTCTTGTGTCCCCAACACACCCAATACAATGGCAAATTGAATAGGTGCACTAGTTCAGCGAAGAGATGGTGATACAAGTGCAATATGGATGGTAGATATAGGTTTTTGTAATCTGAAAATATAAAAACAGCAAGGTAACTAATGATAAAAGTGAGCGTAAATGATATTGCAATGATAGGAAACAAGGCCTAGGGTTCATACTTTCACTAGTGCAAGTTCTCTCAACAATAATAACATAGATAGATCATATAACAGTACCTCAACATGCAACAAAGAGTCACTCCAAAGCCACTAACAACATAGAACAAATGTAGAGATTATGGTAGGGTACTAAACCACCTCAAAGTTATTGTTTTGGATCAATCTATAAAAGAGTCCGTACTAGAATAACACCTTAAGACACAAATCAACCAAAACCCTAATGTCACCTAGATACTCCATTGTCACCTCAAGTATCCATGGGCATGATTATACGATATGCGTCACACAACCTCAAATTCATCCAACCAACACAAAGTACTTCAAAGAGTGCCCCAAAGTTTCTACCTAAGAGTCAAGAAAACGTGTGCCAACCCCTATAAATAGGTTCATGGGCGGAACCCGCAAGTTGGTCACCAAAACATACATCAAGTGGCACGTGATATCCCATTGTCACCACAGATAAACACGGCAAGACATACATCAAGTGTTCTCAAAGTAAAGACTCAATCCGATAAGATAATTTCAAGAGGGAAACTCAATTCATCATAAGAGAGTAGAGGGGGGAGAAACGTCATAAGATCCAACTATAATAGCAAAGCTCGCGATACATCAAGATCGTGCCATAGAGAGAACACGAGAGACAGAGAGAGATCAAACACATAGCTACTTGTACATACCCTCAGCCCCATGGATTCCCCCTCCGCCAGGGTGCCGGAATGAGCTCCCGAGAGGTTTTTGGTGGCTACAGAGGCTTGCGGCGGCGGAACTCCCGATCTATCTTGATTTTTGAAGGTTATAAGTGCATTAGGGTTATATAGGCGAAAGAAGTCGGTCGGGGGTGCTCGAGGGGTCCACGAGACGAGGGCGCCATACAGAGGGGGGGCTATGTCCTGGGCTCCTCGAGGGTCTTCTGACTTGATCTCCAAGCCTCCAGGATGATATTCTTCCAAAAAATCACGATGCCGAATGTTTCATTCCGTTTGGACTCCGTTTGATATTCCTTTTCCTCGAAATACTGAAACAGGCAATAAAACAGCAATATGGGATGGGCCTCCGGTTAGTTGGTTAGTCCCAAAAATGATATAAATATGTAAAATAAAGCCCATAAACATCCAAAAGGGGTAATATAATAGCATGAAACAATCAAAAATTATAGATACATTGGAGACATATCAGGGGGGAAACGTTTTTTTTGCGAAATACTGGTGGCCCGTCCGGTGGGTCCCTGCTGTCAGGTGGAGGAATAATTATTTTCCGCGTAATAAGGAGGCACGTCCTTGCGGCTGCCGTGGACCCAGCTGTCAGCCTCTCCACGTACAGTACTCTTCTAATGGAATTCGGTCGTTGACCACATTGACCACGCCGCGCCGAGAGCACCACGGCGGTGGATGACGGCGAGGCCTAGGAAGGGGACGACGCGGATCCGGGGAAGACGCCGCAGTGGATGCCCACGCGGAGAGGAGTACGAGGGTTCACTGGTTCGGCTACGCTGCCGTCGCCGCAGAATAACATGGGGTGTGGGTGAGTGGAGTGGAGGGATGGCCTGGCCAACGGTGGGAGTAGTATGGGGGCGGTGAGGCCTCCGCGGCAGCATAGCCGGCCATGGGAGGCAGGAGCAGGCGGCACGACCGGCGCTGCTTTGGGCGGCTGGAGCAAGAAGACCAGAGGTTGAAGAAGCCCTACGGCCGTTGGATGGACATCATACGGTCAGTCGAGCTAGAACCGTGCATATTGACTAAGTTGACAAAGCTCTCCGTCCCCGTCAACTTAGTAGGCCCACTATACTGGGTCCCAGCTAGCAGGGGGAGTATTCATTTTTTTGTGCGTAATAAGGAGGCACTTCCTTGTGTGCGAAGATATAGCTGGTGGGTCCAAGCTGTCAGCGGCGGTAACATTTTTTCGTGAAATATAGAGGCCCTTTCAGTGGGTCCCAGATGTCAGGTGGAGGAATCATTATTTTTCCCGTAATAAGGAGGCATTTCCTTGCGTGCGGCCGTGGACCCAGCTGTCAGCCTCTCCACGTACAGTCCACTTCAGATGCATGTCGGTCGTTGACCACGTTGACCACGCCACGCAGAGAGCACAAGGCAGTGGATGACGGCGAGGCCTAGGAAGGGAACGACACGGAGCCAGGGAAGACTCGGCAGTTGTTTCCCATGCGAAGGGGAATACGACTATAAGAGGGTTTACTGGTTCGTCTGCCGTCGCCGGAGAATAGCAACAGGTGTGGGTGAGTAGAGGGATGGCTAGGCCAGCTATGGGAGTACGGTGGGGCAGTGAGGCCTGCGCGGCAGCACAGTGATACGTCTCCAACGTATCTATAAGTTTTGATTGTTCCATGCTATTATATTACCCCTTTTGGATGTTTATGGGCTTTATTTTACACATTTATATCATTTTTGGGACTAACCTACTAACCGGAGGCCCAGCCCATATTGCTATTTTTTTTGCCTATTTAAGTATTTCGAAGAAAAGGAATATCAAACGGAGTCCAAACAGAATGAAACCTTCGGCAGCGTGATTTTTGGAATGAAACCTTCGGCCGAGAGCTTGGAGTGCAAGTCAAGAAGCTGCCGAGGAAGCCACAAGATAGGAGGCCGCTCCCCCCCCTGTAGGGCGCGCCCCCTATCCCGTGGGCCCCTCGGGCGGCCACCGACGTACTTCTTCCTCCTATATATACCTATGTACCCCAAAAACATCGAGGGGCATCACGAAACACAATTTCCACCGCCGTAAACTTCTGTATCCGTGAGATCCCAGCTTGGAGCCTTCGTCGGCACTCTGCCGGAGGGGGAATCGACCATGGAGGGCCTCTACATCAACATCCTTGCCCCTCCGATGAGTTGTGAGTAGTTTACTACAGACCTACGGGTCCATAGTTATTAGCTAGATGGCTTCTTCTCTCTTTTTGGATCTCAATACAATGTTCTCCCCCTCTCTTGTGGAGATCTATTCGATGTAAACTCTTTTTGCCGTGTGTTTGTCGAGATCCGATGAATTGTGGGTTTAGGATCAAGTTTATCTATGAATAATATTTGAATCTTCTCTGAATTCTTTTATGTATGATTGAGTTATCTTTGCAAGTCTCTTCGAATTATCAGTTTGGTTTGGCCTACTAGATTGGTCTTTCTTGCCATGGGAGAAGTGCTTAGCTTTGGGTTCAATCTTGCGGTGTCCTTACCCAAAGGATGTAAAGGGTTGCAAGGCATGTATTGTATTGTTGCCATTGAGGATAACAAGATGGGGTTTATATCATATTGCATGAGTTTATCCCTCTACGTCATGTCATCTTGCTTAATGCGTTACTCTGTTCTTATGAACTTAATACTCTAGATGCATGCTGGATACTCTTAATGCTTTCTTAGTTTTTTTCTGTAGGTGCGTGGGACTTTTGAGGAGCCTCCTACTGGATTGATACCTTGGTTCTCAAAACTAAGGGAAATACTTATGCTACACTTGCTGCATCACCCTCTCCTCTTCGAGGAAAACCAACGCAAGCTCAACACGTAGCAAGAAGGATTTCTGGCGCCGTTGCCGGGGAGGTCTCCGCTCAAGTCAAGACATACCAAGTACCCTTCACAAACCCATCTCCCTCGCATTTACATTATTTTCCATTTGCCTCTCGTTTTCCTCTCCCACACTTCACCCTTGCCATTTTATTCGCCCTCTCTTTCCCAATCTCCTTCTCTCTTTTGCTTGCCCTTTCGTTTGCTCGTTTGGTTGGAATAGATACTTATTTATTGCTAAATAGAGAACTTAAGATCTATGGATCCTCATCCGCTTGCTAATCTTTTTAAGAGATCCAATTATGATGAACCAATTGCTAGTGAGTTTTGTGCACTAGATTATCTTTATGAAGCTTTGCTCAAAATTTGTGAATCTGAAAATTATGATGAAGAAATTTATGAAGAGATTCACGATAACTCCTTGAATAAAAAGCATGATTGCAATGATTTTCCTCTAAATTCTATTGATGTCAATTGTGCTAATAATATGCAAAACCCTAAGCTTGGGGATGCTAGTTTTTCTATGTCTACTACTTGTTGTAATGATTGGGGTGATTCTTCTTATGATCTTGAAATATTATTTAAGCCCCATGATGAATATGAGATTGATAATAGTGTTTTCAATAACATTGAAAGTGGGTTTGAAAGAGTGTCAACTTTAGATCCCACATATTTGGAGTATGTTCAATCTTATGATATTTTTGATAAAAGTGGGTTCGGAAAGGTCATGACTTTAGTTAATGTTAATCCCACTATATTGGAAGAGTGTCAACTTTACATGCATGTGGATCGTGTTAAGAATATGTTATGTGATAGCTATTTTGTTGAATTTGCCTATGATCCTACATGTAATTATTATGAGAGAGGAAAGCATGATCGTAGAAATTTTTATCTTACTAAATTACCTCTCGTCATGTTGAGATTGCTATCGTCTCTTTCTTATTCCTTCCATATGCTAGTTTTTGTTTGCCTTGCAAATTTGTTTGCTTATAATATGCCTATTCATAGGAAGTATGTTAGACTTAGATGTGTTTGTCACGTGTTTCATGATGCTCTCTTTGCGCTTCAATTCTTATCTTTCGTGTGAGCATCATTAAAATTATCAATGCCTAGCTAAAAGGCTTTAAAGAAAAGCGCTTGTTGGGAGACAACCCAATATTTTTCCTTGCTGTTATTTAATAAGTCTTGCATATACCTTCTGTTTAGATGTGTTTTTATCTTTTAATTAGTGTTTGTGCCAACTAGAACCTATAGGATAACCTACGATGATAGTTGATTTGATTCTGCTAAAAAACAGAAACTTTGCACGCACGAATATAATTTTGTTAAATCACAGGAACATGATTTTCCGTTGATTCTTTTTTCTGCTGTTCAATAAACAAATTTTCCAGGACTTCCTATTTTGGTAGGATTTTTGGAGTTCCAGAAGTTTGCTTTAGTTACAGATTTCTACAGACTGTTCTGTTTTTGACAAATTCTGTTTTTCGTGTGTTGTTTGCTTGTTTCAATGCATCTGTGTCTAGTAAATTAGTTTCTAAACCATAAGGAAGTTGGAATACAGTAGGTTTAACACCAAAATAAATAAAGAATGAGTTCATTGCAGTACCTTATGTGGTGGTTTTGTTTTCTTTCACTAACGGAGCTTATAAGATTTCCTGTTGAGTTTTGTGTTGTGAAGTTTTCAAGTTTTGGGTAAAGATTTTATGGACTATGGAATAAGGAGTGGCAAGATCCTAAGCTTGGGAATTCCCAAGGCACCACAAGATACTCAATAATAGCCAAAATCCTAAGCTTGGGGATGCCCCGGGAAGGCATCCCCTCTTTCGTCTTCGTTCATTGCTAACTTTACTTGGAGCTATATTTTTATTCGCCACATGATATGTGTTTTGCTTGGAGCGTCGTCTATTATATTAGTCTTTGCTTTTTAGTTTACCACAATCATCCTTGCTGTACACACCTTTTGGGAGAAGCCTATTTGATTAGAATTTGCTAGAATACTCTATGTGCTTCACTTATATCTTTTGAGCTTGATAGTTTTTGCTCTTGTGCTTCACTTATATCTTTTAGAGCACGGTGGTGTCTTAATTTTAAAGAAATTGCTAGTCTCTCATGCTTCACTTATATCTTTTTGAGAGTCTTTTAGAACAGCATGGTATTTTCTATGGTTTTAAAGTTGGTCCTAGAATGATGAGCATCCAAGTTGGGTATAATAAAAACTATCATAGAAAGTGAATTGGATGCTATGATCAACTTGATGCTTGATAATTGTTTTGAGATATGGAGGTAGTGATATTAAAGTTATGCTAGTTGGGTGATTATGAATTTAAAGAATGCTTGTGTTGAAGCTTTTGATTCCCGTAGCATGCACGTATGGTGAACCGCTTTGTGATGAAGTTGGAGCACAATTTTATTTATTGATTGTCTTCCTTATGAGTGGCGGTCGGGGACGACGATGGTCTTTTCCTACCAATCTATCCCCCTAGGAGCATGCGCGTAGTACTTTGGTTTTTGATGAATTCTAAATTTTTGCAACAAGTATATGAGTTCTTTTGACTAATGTTGAGTCCATGGATTATACGCACCCTTTCACCCTTCCACCATTGCTAGCCTCTCTTGTACCGCGCAACTTTCACCGGTACGATATACCCACCATTTACCTTCCTCAAAACAGCCACCATGCCTACCTATTATGGCATTTCCATAGCCATTCCGAGATATATTGCCATGCAACTTTCCACCGTTCCGTTCATATGACACGTATTACTTTTGTCATATTGCTCTTTGCATGATCATGTAGTTGACATTGTATTTGTGGAAAGGCCAACCTCATAATTTTCATACACGTCGCTCTTGATTCATTGCATATCCCGGTACACCGCCGCAGGAATTCATATAGAGTCATATCTTGTTCTAAGCTTTGAGTTGTAAATCCATAAAAGTGTGATGATCTTCATTATTAGAGCATTGTCCTAGTGAGGAAAGGATGATGAAGACTATGATTCCCCCACAAGTCGGGATGAGACTTCAGACTTTAAAGACAAAAAGATGAAAGAAAAAAGAGAAAGGCCAAAAAAAGAAGGCCAAAGAAAAAAAGGGAAAAAAAGAAGAAAAGAAAAAAAAAGAAAGAAGAAAATGAGAGAAAAAGAGAGAAGGGACAGTGCTACTATCTTTTTTTTTCACACTTGTGCTTCAAAATAGCACCATGATCTTCATGTTAGAAAGTCTCATATGTTGTTACTTTCATATACTAGTGGGAATTTTTCATTATAGAACTTGGCTTGTATATTCCAATGATGGGCTTCCTCAAAAGTGCGCTAGGTCTTCGTGAGCAAGCAAGTTGGATGCACCCCACTTAGTTTCTTTTGTTGAGCTTTCATATATTTATAGCTCTAGTGCATCCGTTGCATGGCAATCCCTACAAACTCACATTGATATCTATTAATGGGCATCTCCATAGCCCGCTGATACGCCTACTTGATGTGAGACTATATTCTCCTTTTTTGTCTTCTCCACAACCACCATTCTATTCCACATATAGTGCTATGTCCATGGCTCACGCTCATGTATTGCGTGAAA
The DNA here is from genome assembly GCA_021605145.1 of Aegilops bicornis. NCBI lineage: Eukaryota > Viridiplantae > Streptophyta > Magnoliopsida > Poales > Poaceae > Aegilops > Aegilops bicornis. The sequence continues at coordinate 63,295,527 of CM038673.1, read as the reverse complement.
GTTGAAAAAGTTTGAGATTATTAAAGTATGAAACCATTGCTTGGCTTGTCATCGGGGTTGTGCATGATTAGATACTTTGTGTGATGAAGATAGAGCAACAGCCAGACTATATGATTTTGTAGGGATAACTTTCTTTAGCGATGTTATTTTGAGAAGACATGATTACTTTAATTAGTATGCTTGAAGTATTACAATTTCTTATGTCAATATGAACTTTTATTTTGTATCAATTGGATCTGAACATTCATGCCACAATAAAGAAAATTACATTGAGAATTATGCTAGGTAGCATTCCACATCAATTTTTTAATCATTTACCTACTCGAGGACGAGCATGAATTAAGCTTGGGGATGCTTGATACGTCTCCAACGTATCTATAACTTTTTATTGTTCCATGCTATTATATTACCCGTTTTGGATGTTTGGGCTTTATTTTACACATTTATATCATTTTTGGGACTAACCTACTAACCGGAGGCCCAACCCATATTGCTGTTTTTTTGCCTATTTCAGTATTTCGAAGAAAAGGAATATCAAACAGAGTCCAAACGGAATAAAACCTTCGGGAGCGTGATTTTTGGAACGAACGTGATCCGGAGAGCTTGGAGTGCAAGTCAAGAAGCTGCCGAGGAAGCCACGAGATAGGAGGCCCCCCTTAGGGTGCGCCCCCTGTCTCGTGGGCCCCTCGGGCGGCCACCAACGTACTTCTTCCTCCTATATATACCTACATACCCCGAAAACATCGAGGGGCACCACAAAACACAATTTCCACCGCCGTAACCTTCTGTATCCGCGAGATCCCATCTTGGAGCCTTCGCCGGCACTCTGCCGGAGGGGGAATCGACCACGGAGGGCCTCTACATCAACATCCTTGCCCCTCCGATGAGTTGTGAGTAGTTTACCACAGAACTACGGGTCCATAGTTATGAGCTAGATGGCTTCTTCTCTCTTTTTGGATCTCAATACAATGTTCTACCCCTCTCTTGTGGAGATCTATTCGATGTAAACTCTTTTTGCGGTGTGTTTGTCGAGATCCGATGAATTGTGGGTTTATGGTCAAGTTTATCTATGAAAAATATTTGAATCTTCTCTGAATTCTTTTATGTATGATTGAGTTATCTTTTCAAGTCTCTTCGAATTATTAGTTTGGTTTGGCCTACTAGATTGGTCTTTCTTGCCATGGGATAAGTGCTTTGCTTTGGGTTTAATCTTGCGGTGTCCTTACCCAGTGACAGAAAGGGTTGTAAAGCACATATTGTATTGTTGCCATCGAGGATAACAAGATGGGTTTTATATCATATTGCATGATTTTATCCCTGTACATCATGTCATCTTGCTTAATGCGTTACTCTATTCTTATGAACTTAATACTCTAGATGCATGCTGGATAGGGGTCGATGTGTGGAGTAATAGTAGTAGATGCAGGCAGGAGTCGGTCTAGTTGTTATGGACGTGATGCCTATATACATGATCATTCCTAGATAATCTCATAACTACGCGCTTTTCTATCAATTGCTCGACAGTAATTTGTTCACCCATCGTAATACTTATGCTATCTTGAGAGAAGCCTCTAGTGACACCTATGGCCCCCCGGTCTATCTCTTATCATATTTGCTTTCAATCTACTTTTATTTTGCATCTTTACTTTTTGCATCTATATTATAAAATACCAAAATATATTTATCTTATCATACTATCTTTATTAGATCTCACTTTCGCAAGTGGCCTTGAAGGGATTGACAACCCCTTTATTGCGTTGGTTCCGAGTTCTCAGTTTGTTTGTGTAGGTGCGTGGGACTTTTGAGGAGCCTCCTACTGGATTGATACCTTGGTTCTCAAAACTGTGGGAAATACTTACGCTGCACTTGCTGCATCACCCTCTCCTCTTCGAGGAAAACCAACGCAAGCTCAAGACGTAGCACACATTGGGCCGCGAGGAGGAGGGAGCATGCAGTCCCGCTGGCGCTTGTTTGAGCGGCTGGAGCAGGAAGAGCAGAGATTGAAGAAGCACGACGGCCATTGGATGGACATCCAACAGTCACTGCTTGTGCGTCAACCTTTTTTTAGGAAAGCCTCAAATCTGTGGAAAACAGCATACAGGCCATCTGCCATTATTTCTAATAATTTACAACCCATTTGCTAATTCTTACGGTTTTTTTGGAGCCCATATTCTTTTGGTTAGAATTACAACCCATATTATGGCCACGGTTAAAAAATTATACGAAATTTTGCATATATCCGTGCGGTCTGAACTGTTTTTAATCCCGAAATTTCGAGTCACATTCAGACTGATTTTAAAAATAAATGTATATCAATATAAAATCCAATAAATTGTCTGCGCATAAAAATCAATGCAATTTAAAATCTCGAAATGAAAAAAGATATTTGAAACTAATTGCCGGTTTGATGTGTTTTAAAAATGTACGGCCCATTTCTCATTACTGATAAGCCATTTTCTCGGCCAGCCGAATGAAGCTCTCCTCGTCTTGAAAGATTTGCAGCGCAACAGGCCTGATAAAGCGACTTACTTGACAAATCACAAAAAAAACTGGGCTAGCCGGTTTCAGAAAGAAATAAAAAACTACTAGGTTGGTTTCTGGTAAACATAAAAGAAAAGGATGTCTAGACAGGACAGAGTGTCCCGCACACCCCAGTTGACACCCTTCTTTCATCTCAAAAACAAATTAGATAAATGCCACTCCAATTATGGCGATTCATAAAAACTCCACTGAAATTTCCAAACTTGGAAAAATGCCACTTCAATTTTTGCAAACTTTGAAAAACGCCACTGCAGTTTGCAAACTTTGAAAACTGCCACTCCAGACTTCGAAAAATGCCACTAGAAATGGCATGAAATGGCATTTTTCAAAGTTTGGAAATTGCAGTGGCATTTCTCGGAAACACCAGATTTGGAGTGGCATTTATCAAACTAACCCAAAACAAAAATAACTGGGCGAGCTGCTGGGTCCCTGGTGTCAGCCGCTCGTTGTGCAATTCTCTCATTTATTGACTACGTTGACAATGCCATGGGACCCAGATGTCAGAAATCCAACTACAAGAAACCTGTTAATACGTGACGGTCCTCGTCCGTCATGCATCTGTGAAAAACTATCATGGGTGCCCATCGATGACGGATTTGGAATCCATCATGTATATCGCGTCATAATTTGACATCAAGCTTTCGATGACAGTCCTTGACCGTCATGGATCTGCCCCAAGCCCGCCCAGCCCAAACTATGCGCAACCATTCATGACGGAACAAACTGTCACAGGACCAACGCCACGTAGGATTTTCAGTCAACCACTTGGAATGACGTGGCTGCCTATGTGGACATTATTTTTCATCACAGAAGTCATCATGGATTTAGGAAAAAAATAAATTTTGTCTAGCACACATCTACCGCACCAAATTTGAACCAGTACATTTTTTTAGCATGATGGATTACACAAATCATAATACCAACTCTAGGCCAAGACAAAGCATTTCCAAAGTGTGATCATACATTACACGGATATTCAATATGCAACCATCCATTGGTATCTACACCACATCAGTTTACAAAATCTTCCATTAAATGGTAATTTACATAATATATTGACAAAATATATCACACAACAACGCTAGGAACCAGTACAATCCAATTACAACAACAGAAAATATGATACTATTGAGGCTGCTATTCAGGTTCTTGTCATCACCCCTCCTGATGGTAAGTATCATGTCATGGCGGATTGTGTTGGCCAGCACCAAGAAGCCTGCTACCCAATCATACCGAACATATTTACAACATTAGATAGCAGATAGTAGAAATAAAATAATAAGAACAAACTTCAAAAATAAATTACGTGTTGTCCAAAATTCTTGAATTTTAACAAGCCTACATATGAGAATAACAAAGTATGCTTTAAAACAAAAATAAACATGAGGTTGCCTAAAATTAATCCAAATAAAAGTGGGTCAAATGAAAGTCTAATCAAGTTGACATATAAGTGACAATGTAATAGAACATACATCGGAGAACACAAGTACTCAACAACAGTTAAGGCCATATAAACCCGTCGAGAAAATGGCATCACTAACAAACAATATCAATGAAGCGGAGCCGCTACTCATCGATCTGACGAGCGTAAGCTTCAAATTTTTCATGTGTCAACAAGCATACACATGAAACTAAATGTTTATCTAAGGCACCTACAGTAGTAAAACACAATTGCTTGACAAGTAAACTTCAAATGGCATGCAAAATAACTATGAGCCGTGGCCACTAATAAATCTACAAAACTAAGTGGCAAATGGTTCTCTGAAGAGATACTGGATAGGATGTATCATTTATTGCTCTTAACAACATGCATGCTGTGGTTACTTTTAATTCAAGTGCATGAGAAGTTCATCACAGGATCCAAGGGGCACAAACAAATTAGTAGAAAATCACAACATGGTGAAAAATACCTAACTCAGAACTAGATTAACTAAATAGGTGTAGTTCAGTAGCAATTGAGCTAGGGAATGGAAATACTGGAGAAATCATAGGAGTGGTAGTAGAGAACCAACCCCTGGTTGATCACGGAGCAGCTCCAACAACAGTTATCGTGTCCGCCCTCTCGAGCCCTATTGTGCGCCATGCAGCAGTACGACTGCTACAACACCACCTAGACCTACGCCCGAAAAAAAGCAGAGATCATAATCAGGGAGATTACAGTGTTAATTGATTGTAAAAGAAGGGAAAACATCAGGGAAAAGATTTAGGATCAGACAGTAGACGTCAACCCCTACTTCTCAGCAAAACTATTGCGGAGGGCAACCTGGCTTGGAGGCAGGAAGCACATGAGTTGAAAAAGAAATGTGTGTCACTGTGTTGGAAAGTGCTAGCTTGGTGTGTACCTCAGGGTTGAGGGAGAGTGAACTAACATGGCATTGGTTCTAGTACTAGTAGGCGCACAACTAATGGTAGCAGTACTACATTTGCTTAGTACACAAACGAACAGGTTTAAACCTCTGTATTATAACTGCAGTACTGCCACACTGTACCAATGTATTTTCTTCTTAGATTCAGATTAAACTTAATTCTGGTTATATATATTCACCAAGCTGCAGTTGACAATATGGACAGAAGTGTATGGAGAAAACTCTAAACAGAACATGTCACCATATTAATACAGTAACAGAAATCATGTCTCCTATTTGATTAAATTATTCACCACTTGATTACATTGATTCATACTGAATTATATTTTGATAGAAAACTAAATTGAATGCATATAGAACACTAAATGATATTGATTTAGTGAACAGAGATACATAAAACTGTCAGAAAAATCTAAACTGAATTAGATCTTGGTAGAAAATTAAACAAAATTTGATCTTGATAGAAGCCCACATAGCACAGTGCAGCCAGTTGACGAACATGTGCCTTTTTTCTTTACTGGGTACCCTGCAGTGTAAAGATACAGAGAAAATCCAGTGTTAAAGATCCAGAGAGGAAACCCGCAAACACAACTCAGCATCTACTGCACGCACACACATCTCACTCGTATACACGCCCTAGACCTCGATAGCCACTGCCGCCACCATGTCACCACGCAGACACAACACCCTAAGATTTTGAGAAGGCAGTAGCCAAGCTTAAGCAATCAATTGAAGAGGGAGGCCACGCACCAGCCTTAGGCTTCCCACACTGCCCACGAACGGCTCTTACAACTACCAGCTTAGGCAAATGAACCTGACCTGTGGTCAGAGCAGCATCATTAGGCCATGGTGTCGAGGAAGCCAACAGAAGGGGCGGGAGCCACACCGGAATCCAGCGGTGGCTAGGGTACACTACGGCCTCCTGCGGGCCATTGTCCTAGACCGGCCACCGCACTGTTGCTCTGCTCCGACCAGGCCAACATCAGGGGATGAGCCCAAGATGCATCTGCGCGCGCCCAAGACGCGGATCTCATCACTCGGGCTGCTGCCGCCGTCAAACTCGGCAGATCAGCAGCGCATGCTGCGGATGCAACGGGAAGACAGGGTGGAGGGGGAGGGGATAGTTGCCACTAGGTGTGGGTGGAGGAAGGACGGGAGAGGACGGGGAGGTGGTGACTGGGTCGAGGAATGAGAGAACGTCGGAGCGGTGGGTGTGCGGCGGATGGAAAGGAGTGGATCTGGGAGAAGGAAGAAGATGGGGGCGGCGGCTGAGGGAGAACGAGATGAGGACAGGGAGAGGCTTAGGGTTAGATTTTATACGAGGATTGGGTTAGGCGGGCTCCAGCGGGCTTGGGCGAGCTTTGGGGCCGTGCTAGGCCGGTTCATGACGGATTCTCAAAACGTCACCGGAAATCCGTCATGTATTAACCAATTTCTTGTAGGAGGAGCCATTTTTTATTGGCTTGAAATACGGAGGCACTTTCTTGCGGGTCCCTGCTGTCATCGTCTCCACGCATAATCATCTCCTGATTGTGTACGCGTCAACTTGGTAGGCCCACAAGTCAGCCTCTAAACCTGTGGAGGACAAATACAACCCATTTAAAAAATAACAGCCCATTCCATACGTTCAAACGGAAAGTTCAACATTCAGAGCAAAGTAACAGGTCTGATCCACATATAGAGTACTGAACTTCCACATTGACAACCATCATAGCCAAGTTAACTATCTACTCCCACTTATACTCTAGTAGCGTACAAGTACTAACTTACTCTTAGCTAACTAGACAATGCCGGCCGCCATCTGCGGTAGACGCTAAACACCGGCACCGACATCCTGCGCCTCGCCTCGGACTTGCAAGAGGTGCGATAGGGCGCGTTGCTCGCGCGCGTTGGCCCTTTCCGTGCCGGCGTGATCCACCAAAACTTCGGCTTCCAAGCGGGAAACCCACTTGACGAGCTGGTAGAAAAAAATCGGCGTCGCGAACGCGTGTGTGCCCGACAGCCTCTAGGGCTATTTGCCAGGCGCCGGCCTCCACATAGTCGGCCCAGTTGCGGGCGCTCTGCTCGCGACTCAGAACGTCGGTGCGCTGCTGCTCCTTGTCCCGCTGGCGGCGAAAATCGGCGATACGCTGGTCCTCTGCCATGCGGTCGCGCTCCAACAACTCGTGCTCCTCCGCCAGGCGGTCTCGCTCCAACAAATCCTCGATCTCCGCATTGCCATCTAAAGACAGATATAATGCCTCCTGCTTCCGGCTGCCTTTCGGTGAAAAACTGAACACTAGTTCTGACGGTGACCGCCTCCGGCGTCACATACCGCGGATGGGAGGGGGCATGGCGGACGTTGCGAGCGACGTCGGGCTGGTGGGGGCTTATGAGGATATGGCGAGTTGGGTCACGGTGCCACCGGAGAAGGCCGGGAAACAATACTTATAGGCGGAAGGTAGCGCGACGGTCATCGGAATTCAATGCATAAGCAGACATGGCTTCGCGCGCCAGCTTGCCGTGGAAAAATAGAGAAACTGAAATTATGATTGTGTCGTCCCGTCCCGTCTGGGTCGCACGCCGGCATGGCGGTCAAACGAGTGCACTCGTACATCTCCCTCCTTGTTAATAATGATTCCATGGATTTAAAATGCCCGCAACAATTAAAGTGCATCTTTTTTCGCATCAGTTAGCTGCCTTAATTACGACAGGCTGCATGCCGGCACTCAGAATCACTCGCAGCTAGTACGCGGAGCAGCATGCAATGAGTCGCAGCCGAGGGCACGCATGCAACCACTTAAATCACAAGAATTAATTAGGCTTAAACTTCTACATGCCGTTAATTATTGCCATGCCTTGGTCTTGCTGCTTTGTTCACGGGACTAATAAACCCGGACGGAGGGAGTACCTTGGTTGGTGAGAGGTTTGAATTAAGCCCTGCAAACTGGAAAGGAGGTACTAGTACGTGCGTGATCTGCTATTTATTCATGTAGGATCGAGTAGGTCGTTTCTTGAATTGAGCCCTGCAAACCGGAAAGGAGGTAGTACGTGCGTGATTTGCTATTTATCCGTGTAGGATTGAGTAGGTAGGATAGTGTAGCTTGTCGGTTTCTTCAGAGGTAGGCATTTTTATTCAAAAAACTACCACTTCGGATCTTGCGTCGCAAATAAAACTGCCAGGAGCGCATTAGTAGGCTAGCTAGTGATCGATCAGTAACTTGTAAACACTGAGCAAACAGAAATAAGTAACTATTAATGCATCTCAATGATTCACAGATCATATACAAATATGTAGCTCCAAAAGCAAAGATCAGCCACTTCGGATTTTGCGTCGCAACTAACTAACTAGAACGATTCCCATACATAAGATCAACATGTTAATGCATCTCAATGATTCACAGATCATATACAAATATGTAGCTCCGAAAGCAAAGATCTGGAAAAAACATATGTTCTTCCTACTAACATGGATGCTTCTCTTGGCCAACATTCAGTACCAACTGAAAGACAAATTTGTTTGTGAAGTCTAAAATTCCTCTTGCAAACGTAAGTGGTTTCACCAATAGCTGGAACTATGAGAATGAACCACACATGATGGAGGAACATCCACTGCAATATGATTTGGTCTTCTCTCGATCACACCGCGAGACTATTTTCAGAATACAAACTTTAACTAATGCAAAATGATGCCCATCGTATAATCAGACCAAAGCAATGAAGCACCTAGTGTTGGCCAATAAATAGTATAATACTACTTTTCTGCAGTCCATGAAGTGACTATCCAATCTTTCCGTGTCTATTTTCAAATGGCACTGCATGTAGTGACTATACTATTCTCTTGTACAGTTCAACCAAAATTGCTGACACTTTGTTTGTTTGCCAAATAGCAACGGGCAGAAATCTCTGTCTGCACAAATATCATGCAGCTAGTAAACATATACTGCACCTTGTATTTTCGGTTTAAACATGTCTCTTCCGCTTAGCATCTGTCATGTTCTGCACTGGGCAATCTGATACAGTTATGTTTTGCCCTGGACAATTTCATACTGAATTGATTTGCTGGTTCAGAGTAGAAATATAGCTCCTAATCTTCATCAGACCAAGGATATCCATGTTCGCAGTGATGGAGGAGGTGGAATTGATACAACCGAAATTGAGCATCCAATCATTGAATCATGTCCTGCACCTCCAATGTAGGTCCACCCTGCCAGTAAATTCACATGCAAACCACTAGTATTACTATCTAATGACAATACAAAAAGAGTAGCAAGATAGTAGCAAACCATGTCCCTTCGTAATGAACAGTTCATAGTGCCACCAATTGGATATAAAGGTTGGGAAAAAAACATGCTCCTAATGTTGAACCAGTTGTACTTTTTGTGCAGTTCCACTAAAATCGAGCATCCCTGTTTGCATAGATATTGAAAGTGTGATTACTGTAAAAACGACACTAGTTGAAGCATAGACTCACAAATATAAGCATTCCAATTTCTTAATGGAAAAGGTAGCAAGACTATTTCTAACCACCTGTTTCATGGAATAAATAAGGCAACAACGACTGATGTCAGAAAGGCATATATAGTTCTTTTTGAAAGAATGATCGACTCCTGACCTTTCCTCTTCTTTTAAGCATATTTTGTGCAGTTCAACTAAAATAAAATGCCATCACCACCTTGACAATTCAGTGACACTGTACAAAAGGAAATGACTTAACATTACATCATGATGTCAGGTATGTAGTCTACAGGCATTAGAGACAAACATACAGACCTCCTCCGATAACATAATGAACATTAATTTTAACAAAGGTGTGACTAGCTTTACCGTGATAATTCGAGTGAACTCTACACCCTTTGTTCCTTAATATAAGACGTTTTCGCGGTTCAATTTAAAGTACCCAAACGTCTAGTACTTAGAAAAACAGGTAGTAGTTTTCTTGAGCACATATCTGGGAAAGCTTGCCACACTTTATTTATGTCCATATGCTAATGCAAAACCACTCGATACTACAAATATACACTAATCCAGTGGCTAGTGCAACAGTAGAGTAGTTAGTTTATTACATGGTACAGTACAATGGTTTTACTGAACAGATTTCAATAAACTCTAGCACTGGAAGATTTCTATAAGAAAACAATACAAAATGTAAATGTAACAAGTTTCAGCATTGGTATACTAGCTGTGCATGAGCATTAAACCAAATACAAACATCTGAAGGTAACTAGCATTATTAACTAATGACAGTATAAAAAAATTGCAAACCATGTACCTCCAAGGCAAATATCATTTCGAACTTGGGGGGACCTTAAAAATTGCTATCCCAATCTTGATAATCGATCAAACATAAAAACTTTATCGAACGAATCAAGAGAACAGCCGGAGGAGGAGGTGCCCACTCTTGACCTTTCCTCTTGTCTTCATAATTTTTTGTGCAGTTTAACCAAAATAAATTGACATCAGCGCCTTGGCATTTTGGTGACACTGTACAAAAAAATTAACTTATCTCATGAAAGTGAGGTATGTAATCTATAAGCATTAACAGTGGAAAATTCTGAAAGTAGTAATAACTTTCATCATTGGTATACTGGCTGTGCAACAACATTAGAATGCCTTAGCTGAAAAATCTTTAATACATCCACAATCAACAGCTAACCCTGAAATAATCCAGTGACATTAAATGGCATTGCTTAAATTTATCGGTGGCATTAGACTGAGAGCGGCATAAGTTAAATGTGGCATCACTTTAGCAGTAGCATTGCTTGACTTGACTGCTGGCGTTATACTAACAGCACAAAAGTGACAATAAGAGCATTGGAGGCCCATCCGGACAGTGGGCGCACCAGTACGATGTACGTCCACGGACGCAGAGTGGTGAGGGAGGTATGGTTGCCCAGAGCAACAAATATCCAGGCAGCATATGTGGATTACGTCCCAATTTTGTTCTCTTTAGCCACTTTTTTCCTATGTGAGGACAACAAACCGATCGACCTGGTCATTCTCTATTGCGTTCTCATGCCTTTCTACCCTTCTTCAACCAAGAGACACGAGACTCGTTCCTTAGCTACTAATTTTCCCCTTTTCATCCTAGATGCGGGTTCGACGCCTACTCTCTTGGGCAGTAAAGTCTCCCTTCCTTTCCTTATTCAACCCAGACATGGAATAGTCTGCATGAAGTAGGGTTTCCTTTAATAGTGAAAATTATGGTTTTCATCTGCGTGGCCAGCAGAGCAGAGGATAGCAAATTGGGAAGATGGTGGAGTGGAAAAATATCCACATGCAACGACGTGGTAGATGGGGCAATAGAACAAGGGTATGGTTCGAAAAGAGGTAGCATACCTGAGGGTCGGCGGGAAGTGGCTTCACTCGTGGTCGTCGTCCTCCGCACACACTACGGCACCGAGCTTGGGGACGGAGGCCATCCCGCTTGGGCGCTAGGTCTGAGAGGACGGCCTTGTTGCAGTGCGTGACCTCGCTCGCCGATGACGAGTGCGTCAACACTGCACGTCCTTTTCTTCCCTGGCGGATCTGTGACCACCGGTGAGGAGGGAGAGAGAGGCCGTCTTTTCTAGATCTGGAGAGAGGGTGATAGTGTGAGAAGCAAGTGGCACTACAAAAAAAGACACATCCGTGACATTTTGGGCCAAATGAATTTTTTTTCTGTCATACATATGACACTTCTATGACGATAATTGTGAAAAAACCCGGTATCATCATAGATGTGGTGGGCTCCGACTTCTATGACAAAAAATCATGATAGAAAAATGGGCTTTTCGTCCTGGGCGGGCCGGAGATGCAGCTGCATGACATTCTTTGGGCCGTCCATGACGGAAAAAACGTGGTAGAAGCGAGGGGGAGGAAAATTTCGGGGAGTTGCCGGTCACGGTGGGAGGTCGGGGGCCGAGCGATGCACGTTTCTCTCGTACACATAGGCGCGTGTGTGCGAGGCGTTGGCTCTAACTGAACCCGAGCGAGGCATTGGGCTCTAAGTGAACCCGAGTGATTGCACTGCAGGCTATGCGTTACTGAACCCGAGCGATCGATCGATGGCTGTTAACTCAACCCGATGGAGCGATTCCTTCGCTACTGCTGCTAACCGAAGCCGATCGATTGGATGAATAGTGAGCATTGTGTGTGTGTGTGGGGGGGGGGGGGGGGGGTTGGATGAACAGTGAGCGGTGGCGTTGCCTCTGGACGAACATGACCCCGTGGTGTGGAGGGCCGGATGAATAGTAGACGGTGGAAAGGTGGCCGTGGAGGGGTGGTTGAACAGGACCCCGTGGTGTGGAGGGCTGGATGAACAGTAGACGGTGGAGGGGTGCCCGTGGAGGGGTGGTTGAACAGTAGCCGGTGGAGTAGCGCACGGTGGAGGCTGGATGAACAAGAGCCCGTGGAGGCTGGAGGAGGTTGACGGTAGCCCGTGAAGGCTGAAGGAGGTCGACGATGGAGATGAACAGTATCCCGTGGAGTCTCGTTTTGCGGTACGCCACACCCCTCCCGATGAACAGGCCCCCCGTTTCGAACGTAGGAGGTCCGTTTCCTCCGTTTTGCGGTACGCCACACCCCTCCCGATCAACAGGACCCCCGTTTCAACCGTAGGAGGTCCATTTCCTCCATTTTGCGGTATGCCACACCCCTCCCGATCAACAGGACCCCCGTTTTGACCATAGGAGGTCCGTCTCGTCCGTTTTGCGGTACGCCACACCCGTCTCGATCAACAGGACCCCGTTCCGAACAAGGCTAGTCGAACACAAGGTCGTTTCCTCCATTCTGCGGTACGCCAGGCCTCCTTTCCATCGCATGTTCCGTCCAAGCCCTCCCGATGAACACAATCACGCATTTCGTTCCGGCCCAGGCGGTTGGCTCCTCATGAACACGACGACGATGTTGTTTCTCCGTTCCGACCCAGCCATGTACGTATGCGGGAGTAGGCGTTCGAGACCACTCGTATGTACGTGACGCGGCGTCAGATTTTCTTTCTTGCAACCTCGCCAACAGACGACGCGTGTACATGATATGTGCGCGCCTCTACATCGACCAATATGTATGTACACGTCATGACAAGAATGACAACGCCACGACGCTTGACCAGGTGGGTCCCGACCGCCGTGCACTTCCTTGCCTGTGAAGATGTAGCTGGTGGGTCCCAGCAGTCAGGGGGGCGAATCGTTTTGTTTTTTGCCCGGACGCACTTCCTTGCGTGCGAAGATGTAGCTGGTGGGTCCCAGCAGTCAGGGGGGCGAATCGTTTTTTTTCCCGGACGCACTTCCTTGCGTGCGAAGATGTAGCTGGTGGGTCCTAGTAGTCCTGGGGCGAATAGTTTTTTGCCCGGACGCACTTCCTTGCGTATGAAGGTGTAGCTGGTGGGTCCCAGCAATGGGGGAAACATTTTTTCGCGAAATATGGTGGCCCGTCCGTGGGTCGCCGCTGTCGGTGGAGGAATAATTATTTTGCGCGTAATAAGGAGGCACTTCCTTGCTACGGCCGTGGACCCAGCTGTCAGCCTCTCCATGTACAGTCAACGTTCGATGGAAGCCGTTCCTTGACCACGTTGACCACGCCACGCTGAGAGCACCAGGGCGGTGGACGATGGCGAGGCCTAGGAAGGGGACGACGCGGAGCCGGGGAAGACGCGGCAGTGGATGCCCACGTGTAGAGGAGTACGAAGGTTCACTGGTTCGCTGCGGTGTGAGGCTGCCGTGGCCGCAGAATAACAAGGGGTGTGGGTGATTAGAGGGATGGCCTGGCCAGCGGTGGGAGTAGTAGGGGGCGGTGAGGCCTCCGCCGCATCGCAGCCTGCCACGGGAGGCAGGAGCACGAGGCACGACCGGCGCTGGTTTGGGCGGCTGGAGCAAGAAGACCAGAGGTTGAAGAAGCACTAAGGCCGTTGGATGGACATCGTACGGTCACTGGAGCTAGAACCGTGCATATTGAATAAGTTGACAAAGCCCTCTGTCCCCGTCAACTTAGTAGGCCCACAAGTCAGCCTGCCACTATACTGGGTCCCAGCTAACAGAGGGAGTATTCATTTTTTTTGTGCGTAATAAGGAGGCACTTCCTTGCGTGCGAAGATATAGCTGATGGGTCCGAGCTGTCAGCGGCGGTAACATTTTTTTCGTGAAATACAGAGGCCCTTTCGATGGGTCCCTGATGTCAGCTAGAGGAATCATTATTTTGCGTGTAATAAGGAGGCATTTCCTTGCGTGCGGCCGTGGACCCAGCTGTCGGCCTCTCCACGTACAGTCCACTTCAGATGCATGTCGGTCGTTGACCATGTTGACCAGGCCGCGCCGAGAGCACCAGAGCGGTGGACGATGGCAAGGCCTAGGAAGGGAACGACACAGAGGTAGGGAAGACTCGGCAGTTGTTTCCCACGCGGAGGGGAGTACGACTGTACGAGGGTTTACTGGTTTGTCTGCCGTCGCCGGAGAATAACAGTAGGTATGAGTGAGTAGAGGGATGGCTAGGCCAGCGATGGGAGTATGGTGGGGCGGTGAGGCTGCAGCGGCAGACAACACCATGGGAGGAGGGAGCAGGCAGTCCCGCCGGCGCTTGTTTGAGCGGCTGGAGCAGGAAGAGTAGAGATTGAAGAAGCACGACGGCCGTTGGATGGACATCCAACAGTCACTGCTTGTGCGTCAACCTTTTGTTTAGAAAAGCCTGAAATCTATGGAAAACAGCATACAGCCCATCTGCCATTATTTCTAATAATTTACAGCCCATTTGCTAATTCTTAAGGTTTTTTTTGGAGCCCATATTCTTTTTGTTAGCATTACAGCCCATACTGTGGCCACGGTTCAAAAATTAGACGAAATTTTGCATATTTCGGTGCAGTCCGAACAGTTTTTAATCCCGAAATTTCGACTCACATTCAAACTAATTTTAAAAATAAATGTATATCAATATAAAATCCAACAAATTCTCCAAGCATAAAAATTAATTTAATTTAAAATCTCGAAATAAAAAAAAAGATATTTGAAACTAATTGTCGGTTTGATGTGTTTTAAAAATGTACAGCCATTTCTCATTACTGATGGGCCATTTTCTCGCCACCAGATGAAAGCTCTCCTCGTCTTGAAAGATTTGCAGCCCAACAGGCCTGACAAAGCGACTTACTTGGCAAATCACAAAAAAAACTTGGCTGTGGCCATGGACCCAGCTGTCAGCCTCTCCACGTACAGTACTCTTCCGATGGAAGTCGTTCCTTGACCACGTTGACCACGCCAAGACGGAGAGCACCACAAAGATGGGACGACAGCGAGGCCTAGGAAGGGGACGACGCGGAGCCGGGGAAGACGCGGCAGTGGAAGCCCGCGGGGAAAGGAGTACGAGGGTTCACTGGTTTGGCTGCGGTGTGACGCTGCCGTCGCCGCAGGGCCTGGCCAGCGGTGGGAATAATAGCGGGCGGTGAGGCCTCCGCGGCAGCACAGCCGACCACGGGAGGCAGGAGCATGAGGCACGACCGGTGCTGGTTGGGGCGGCTGGAGCAAGAAGACCAGAGGTTGAAGAAGCACTACGGCCGTTGGATGGACATCGTACGGTCACTGGAGCTAGAACCGTTCATATTGACTAAGTTGACAAAGCCCTTCGTCCCCGTCAACTTAGTAGGCCCACATGTCAGCCTCCCACCGAGGTGGGTCCCAGCTAGCAGGGGGAGTATTAATTTTTTTGTGCGTAATAAGGAGGCACTTCCGGTGGGTCCGAGCTGACAGCGGGGGGACGTGTTTTTCGTGAAATACGATGGCCTGTCAGGTGGGTCCTAGCAGTCAGGGGCAAACATTTTTTTCTCAAAATACGGTGGCCCGTCCAGTGGGTCCCTGCTGTCAGTTGGAGGAATCATTATTTTCTGCGTAATAAGGAGGCACTTACTTGCTGCGGCCGTGGACCCAGCTGAGACTCTCCACGTACAGTATACTTCCGATGGAAGTCGTTCCTTGACCACGTTGACCTCGCCGCGTTCCGTTGCATGCATGCGTCCATGGGCGTGGTGTGTCCCCACTGTCAGCCTCTCACGTACAGTCATCTTCCGATGACTCTCGGTTGTTGACCACGTTGACCACACCGTGCCGAGCGCACCCAGACTGGAACGACCCGGAGATGGGGAAGACGGGGCAGTGGAGTCGCAGATGGAGAGGAGTGGGAAACTTCACTGGTTCGGGTGCGCGGCAGCACAGCCGCGGTGCCGCCCACGGGAGACAGGAGCAAGAACAGAGGTTGAAGAAGGAGCACGGCTGTTGGATTAACATCCAACGGTCCAGCTGCTAGAATCATTTGTTGATTAAGTTGACAAAGCCGTGCGTACACGTCCGCTTAGCAGGCCCACAAGTCAGTCACCAAATCTGTCGGGTCCCAGCTGTCAACGGGATGAATAATTTTTTTCGCAAAACAAGTAGGCACTTCCTTCCGTGCGATGATACATCCGGTGGGTCCTAGCTGTCAGGTGGAGGAAACATTTTTTTTCAGCTTAATAAGGAGGAACTTTCCTTGCGTGCGACCGTGGACCTCGTGGGTCCCAGCCGTCAAGCTCTCCATGTACAGTCCTCTTCCAATGAATCTCGTTTGTTGACCACGCCGCACCGAACTAGCGAGGCGGTGGACGACAGCGAGGCCCCGTACGGGAACGACTTGGAGATGGGAAAACGCGGCAGTGGAGTCCAAGATTGAGAGCAGGAGAAGGGTTATAACTAGTTCTGTTGCAGCGTGGGGCTATAGTCTGTGGAGAATAACCGGAGGTGTCGAGGGGTGGAGGGATAGCCTGGCCGGCGATGGGGTAGCACTTCGTAGCGATGCGTGCTAAACAGAGCCGCTAGCCGCCGGAGGCCGGACCAGGCGGTCCCGGCGATGCTGGAGGAAGAAGACGAGAGATTGAAGGTGCATGCCGGCCGTTGGATATAAATCCAATTGCTGTGGATGACACAATCATTTGTTGACCAAGTTGACAATGCCCTGCGTAGGCTTCGACCTATTGGCCCGCATGTCAGCCTGCAAAAATATGGGATGTATTTTTAGAATGTACAGTCCATTTGCTGGGCTGGGTGAACAAATAATTTCGCGTCAATCAGGCCCATTTATATTTTCTAAGAAATCCCAGCCCATTTGCACTTCCTTGAAATACACGTATTATGTGGTCTTGTTATATATATAATGTTATGTTAGAAGGAGCAATTAATATCAAAGAATAAACCGGAGAGGCACATTATATATATATATATATATATATATATAAAATTAAGAAATTAGCGAGTTGTTGCTCAAAATAAAAATGAGCGCGTTATTATTAAATTGGTCCTTAAAATCTTCGCAAGCTTTTGTATGCAATCACCAGGATTTTCCTTGCTTGTGAGTCAAAAACAACCAAATTTTCCGTTAAACATTTACTTTTATAAGTTAATAACACGTGGGATGTTTTTATAATGTATATATAAGTCTCTATAAAATATACGATAATAGTAATAATATAAATATATATAATGTGGTTAGAAGGGAAAACATAAATTGGACACAGCATTACTTTTATAATAGACATGCGTTTTATACCCGACAGTAGGCATACTAATAAGTTCACACACAAATACAACAGAAAAGGTAAACATTCATATCAAACTCAGGTTCACAGGACACGTTCATATTCATAGCCAACATTCACTATCAACAACTCAAAAGATTCATATATACACAAGCTCAGCATATCTATGCATCCAAATGATTGATAGATAACCCAACAATATTCATACATAATTCACAAAAAGATTCAGATATACACATGTTCAGTATGTTTATGCATCGAAATGATTGAGATCACAGCCAATATGATCCATGGACGAACTTTAATTACCTAGGGTACAGATCGTAAATGGTGTTCAATCGGAGGTACTTCTTGCTAAAATTAGTTCTTGTACGAGAAAACTTTCGAGTACATAAGATGCAGCATGCATAATCTGAACTTTGCTTGTAGGTTTATCCTCAAATAGTGGCCTCGTGCCGAGGGAGGTTTGAGCAACTTGGCCACTACTTTCATCTAACTAGTTTACTAGCTCATCTTGGTCTTGTATCTCGCCAAAATTCTACATTGCAGACGAGAAAGGAGGCGGTTGAGAAAATGAACCACCCAAATTTTTTGTGCAGTTCAACTGAAATGGAGCATCCTTGGCGTGCAGGCTGATTAAGTGCCAGATGAATATACGTGTCAACCAACTTGTCTGGATTCTTTAGACTCCATGCCATATAGTTTGCTACCATATGTGCCGATAACCAAAAGGCACAAGTTGGGACGAAAGACTGGACAACGTTTTTCTAGGCTATGCACCAAGCAATATTTTTGGCGTTCACTCTCCTAATACTTGGAGTTTGACAATTGGTTGACGCCGGTTGATACTCGAATGAACATAGGCACTTCTTGTCAACATCGATGCTTGTCTGAGTGAACTTTGGAGTACATAGCAGCAGCATAAGTACCTGTCCATCTAATCATTTTGTGCAGTTCTACCAAAATCACCCAATGTAATGATTTGCCTGTGAGTTCAGGCTCCAAATTACTCCTTTATGAAATCGGCAAATAGTAGCACAATACCTAATTACCAATACATATGACAGGCACAATAATCAGGATAAAGTCCAGTACCAACCTGTGTGAGGTAGCATATCAATTACTATTTCCTTTGACTGGAAGCCGAGATAAGCCAAGCGACTGATAGCAAAGGAAGAAAGCAAGCGGAGATTAGCGACTGACAGGAAAGCACGGAAGCTGTCGAGGCAATGAAGCACCCAACGTTTTTGTGCAGTTCCACCAAAATAGAGCATCCCTGTTGGCACAGATATTGAGAGAGTGAGATTACTGTAATAGTGGGAGTAGTTGATGAAACATTCACTAACAAATAGAAGCCACCTCATTATCTTAATGGGTAAAGTTAGCAACATAGTAGTCTTGCTTAAAGAGAGGTATTAGTTTATTTAATCAGTGCCAATTAGCTCAACTCAACACTCAAAGCATTGCCATTTATCATAGGTTGTAAAACTTAAAAGTGCGAAGATAAAGTAGTTTCTCATGACAGTAGCATGATACAATTAGAGATGACAACAAACTAATATGGATGAAGGCCTTAGGCCCGTACCAACCTGAGAACAAAAGCTTATTCATGTAGTTACATAAGAGATGATAAAGCAGTCACTGGAATCACACAATAGTATATATTTTTGTGCACTTCAAATGTATGGTTGAAATCACTCTTGTTTATCAGTGCTGAGATTATATCGAAAGATTATCAAGAACTTCCAGCAGAGTTAAAGCACTGGCTGGGATACAGTTCATTGAATTGTCTTGTGTAGTTCCACTAAATGTATGATTGGCACAACATGACCCCTGTTTGCACAAGTAGGAACAAGGTGAAACCTTCATTAGCTTAGTGAGAAAGGATAGGAAGACATTAGCATATTACTCAAACAGTAGCATCAAATTCATGATGGACAATATGCAAAACATTGCCTCATTGAACCAATGGCAATAAATTTACATGCAAAACAATAGCACTATTATGTCATGACACTAATAATATTCCCTCCCAGCTCCACCACATGATTCACCTCCATAGACAAACATTCACACGTACATGATTCAGCATAGGGTCCTACTAAAGATTTTTTTAATTCCAACAGGAAAGTTAGGCAGTAATAAATTAGTGGTACTTAAGTACTCCTAATTAATTAAGTGAGATAGCAGAAGTGGAAGGGCTCCCTGGAGGATCGTCTCACATGTAAGGTAGTCATTGCCGGATCCCTTGAATAGCCTCGATCGAGGCCTCCTGCTTCAAAGAAGATCGCCTTGGCAATCGCTTATTCTTCTTCTTCTTCCTCTTCATGCTCTGTTTCTCTTTCTCCTCACCGCCAGGTGAAACCAAGTACATGATTGGCCTTCTAATTCAGAATTGGTTTTGTCAGTGAGGGAGTACAAGTGTACTAGTAAAAAACATCATTATTTTCTCATGGCAGTCGGAAAATAGAGATGAACACATGCAATAATTATTATTCTTACCTAAAGGAAGGTTATGGTGCCAATATGGATGATGAGGATTGGAACACAGATCTCCCTTTGTGCAGTTCCACCAAAATGAACCAACTGTTTCATTCTGACATTCCAGTTAAACAGCACAAAAGTCACTTCTTTTAAGAAGAGTTTTGTGCAGTGCACCAAAAGGCCACAACAGCAACCAGGTGAATTGGATATCCATGTTTGCACAAAAAGGCACAGAGGAAACAGTCAGAGTCTCAAACAATTACAGGCAAAAACATTTGCCTAAACTTGTCAGAGTCTCAAACAATTACAGGCAAAAACAGTGGCATGGCTTCATTTTTACCAGGGACATTATACTAAGAACAGCTAAGGCTGCGTTCGGTTTTCAGGTTTGGTGCAGGATTTTCGTCTGAACACAATTCCGGCGGTATCTTTGCATTCCAACCGTTCGGAACACGGGAAAGGTGAATAGTGTGTCATAGGAAAGCTGGTATGGTAGTACTGATTCCATCGGATTAGAAACATCCACGCGCTGCTCATTTTTTGGGCGGAAGCCCGAGGCAGGCGCTCGCTGCCATGCGTTAGATAGGTTGTCGCGGCTGTGTTTGCCGGGATAAATAAATCAACCTATGTGTGGTACGTGAGGTGAGGACAAGAGTAGTCACTGTGCAGCTGAATAAACAAATAGCATCTCATACTGCCAAATATGCTACTCTAAAAAAACAAATTTGTACATTTCGTAGTCCATCCGAACACATTCTCTTGAGAGTTTCCTCGGGTTCGCTGTTCCATAGTTTTATACCTACATTCCTTTCCTATTCCTCTATTTTTCATCAAGACCTATGTTTTCTGCCCCTTTATTCCGACCGGAGCCTAAATATTTGGTATAAGGGCATGGGACAAGGTGCACCAAAGAAGACAACACCATGTACGTAAACAGGGGCATAAAGTGGTGATTCATAGTTTGTTGCCCCGAGAAACAAACATGCAAGAAACATATCTGGGTTGGTCCCATTTTTTTTCACTCTAGCCACCTACTCCTATGTGTGGATAGAAAATATAGTCCTGGTCATACCACTGTGTACAGTGTTACCCCTATATTTCCCTTTTCGACCAAGAGACCGGTCGGATGACCAGTCTGTACTACTTTCATCCCCTTTCCTTCCTGTTTGTACAAAGTCCGATGTACATACTAAATTCCTCCACCCCCACTTTATTTCAATGAAAACTATTTTCGGACGGAGGGAGTACAAGATTCGACTCCATGAAGTAGCTTTACCTCTAACAATAGAAGAAAAAAAATAGGTGACGTTGGACCATCCGATCGAGAGGGGCTGAGAGGTAGAAAATGATGCACATGCAAAGTGACGTAGCAAGTCGGGGAAGTAGAGCTAAGGCGGTTTCGAACGAAGATATACCTGAAGGTCGTCGGGATGTGGATAGGTGGGCGGCGGGAGGCCGGATCCGCCCACAGGCAACGACGAAGGGATCCGAGGACCTCCCGCCACTACAAAAAAATACACTTCCGTGATGATACGTGTTTGTCATAGTTGGTCGCGTTTTTTGTCATGCATGTACATCCATGACAAGTTTATGACAGAATCAAGATAGTCATACATGTGCTGTCTTAGAAGTGTTCCACAAGATTACCAAAATTATCATCATGAAAGTGTCCACTTCCATGACGATAAATCACGCGTCAGAGAAGTGCTTTCGTCAAGGGTGACCGACACGTGGCATCCACCGTAACGGAACGCCGTTAAGCTATCGGGTCGGGTTTTGGATCCGATAACCCGTTAACAGCCCCGACAAATGGGGATTTTCCACGTGTAAAATCATCATTGGCTGGAGGAAACACGTGTCGGCTCACCATTGGGACAGATGTGATCCACTCATTGGACAGAAGGCGCCTATGATACGTCGACACATGGCACGGCCCAACAGAGGCCCATTCCTATGAAAAGGCCGGCCCATTTGACTTGGTCAAAAGGTGGCGGGCCGGCCCATGGAAAGCCTGTTAACGGCCTATTCACATATAGCCCATTTACAGCCCGCTAACCCAAGGCCCGTTACGCCCTATCCGAATTAGGCCCAGTAGCATCATCTGGGCCATCCAATATGATTCCAGCCTGTTTTCACTTCTGGCCCATGTATGGCCCATGACGTCTTTCAGCCCATATGAGGCCCTATGTAACTCTTCGCCTATTAACGGCCCGTGGTGAAACTGGCCCGCAATGAACAGTGTATCACTTTACACCCACTAACGGCCCGTGGTGAAACTGGCCCGTAATGAACAGTATATCACTTTATACCCATTAAGGGCCTGTTATTCAGTTGGGCCGTTTCCAGCAAATGTTATCTTTCGGCCTTCTCAGAGCCCATTTATTCTTGGGCTCATTTCAAAGATTCGTTTACTTACGGCCCGTTCTTGTCATTTTCGCGCTTAGGGCCAAATTCAGCCCGTGGTTACATCGGCCCGCTTGTGGTCCGTTAATACGTTGGGCTGTTTTCATAGCGTCATCAAACACGGCCTATTAACGATGGCCCGTTATGGTCATCTGCCCGTGATATGGCCCATTGATGATCTGACCCATAGAAGGCCCATTGTTTCTATGGCCCGTAGAAGGCCCATTGTTTCTACGGCCCGTAGAAGGCCTATCGTTTTCACGGCCCGTAGAAGGCCCATCGCTTTCTGACCCGTAGGAGGCCCAAAGGTCACTACAAGAAATATTAGCCCATGGTTATTGTGGCCTAGTTTTAAAAAGAACTTCACTGACTACAAGCAAACAAATAAAGAAGACAACAAGGAAATAAATAAGCAAGCAACTTATGCTAGGCTATCATGGCTGTTACACATATTACATCCACTGGGCATCAAAGTTCGCCACCAGTGCAAATATAGGGAACAAAGCAGCATATCATATACACTGGTTGTCAAAGTTGGCGACCAGCGCAAATAAACGCTGCAGCAAAACAAATCCAGAACTGAAACCACTTCAGAAGATCTGAAGAAACAATATCCTGGGTACCCATAATGCTGGCAAGATGCTTAGTAAGCTTATTAACTTTGTCTTGTTTGGCGCTTAAATCCTCAAGCGCTTGCTGTTGCACCATAAAATATGCATCTGAATTCTGCAGGGACTTCCTCAGTCCTTCACCTTATTGTCGCAGCACATCTGATCGATGTCTTTCAACTTGAAGTTGAGACTCGAGAAGACAAACTGATTCAGGCAGCGAGTTCGAAGAGCTTGTGCCAGCAGTATTGGCCAGTAACTCGAACACTACATCAAGATAGGACTTTTGGGTTCCCTCACTGTCATCAAGATAGTTTTTATCAGCTTTCTTGGAGACCAACAGGGATGTCTCACTATCTTAAACCTTATCTGCATTACTTCCTTTACCATTGGATAACGCTGCATCGTTTCTCCAATATTTTGTCCGCATTCTAAAAGAGAAACAAGCAGACACATCACATGTTTACCATGTTGTATATGAAACTCATTTTGGTAAATGAGTTCAGTAGTAAAGTGGACAAGATAATAGCATGAAACAAACATATATCTATGTGCCATGGTCACTTTATGGTCTATATCATTCTAGTTTTTATTGCCAAATCAAGATAGAGACATAGTTCAAATAATATTTGTTCAAGACAAAGCAGAATAGACAGAATATAAGTGTGGGTAACTATAGAGCAATAGCAACACTTGTAATGTGCATGACATGAGAACATAACTGTTTATTCA
Source organism: Aegilops bicornis (assembly GCA_021605145.1). Lineage (NCBI taxonomy): Eukaryota > Viridiplantae > Streptophyta > Magnoliopsida > Poales > Poaceae > Aegilops > Aegilops bicornis. The sequence continues at coordinate 63,271,888 of CM038673.1, read as the reverse complement.
ATTGAAACTGAAATCAACATACAGCAGGTTACAAGAGCAAACCAGTTAAAGAAACAGGTTTAAAACATACATGTTGCGCCATTGGAGTTTCACTTCCATCCTTCAAATTTGAAAATAGTTGGTATGAGTAAATACAGTAATGCAAGAGCAAAGGAGTATGAACCATAGCTACGTAACCTGACCTGAGAACAAATCTTCTTCTCCTTTAAGCGTTGAGTTGGGATTCGGAGTGGTGGTCCTCGTGCTTTGGGCACTGCAGTTCCCTTACTAACCGCTTGTGTTTGGGTGCTCTGTGGTGGAGACGGTGTTGTGTCAACTGGAACTGGGTTACTATCTGCCGGGCTTGGGGTTACAAGGGGTGTAGCTAGTTCTCTGTCCAACTGGGTAGGGGTACAATCTGCGAGAGTCTAGGTTATGTGTGGTGGATCTGGTCCTTGGGCAAGTACAACCGTGGTTCTATCTGCATCAACTGGTAGCACTATCTTTTCTGAAGACTGTGTTGTTACTCCCTTAGATACTGCCATCACGCTCTCCAATTCAAATGGCTGATAAACAAGAAAAGTAATTGAAATTATAGACATTGTATGATAGACAGGTGCAATGGATAGTGGGGAATAAAAGAGGGCATGAAATAATTCATATTTATGTTGTCTAACCAAACAGGATAGCATGACACAATTTCACATATATGATGGCTAACTAAACAGGATAGCATGACACAATTTCACATTATGATGGCTAACTAAAAAGATGGAAAGACATAGTTCAAAATATGAGACCGTAAACAGGATGACATGACATAACTATATAATGTGTTTATTAAATAGGTTGGCATGCCATAATTCACATACATTCATGGATAGAATGCCATAATTCTAAATATGATGACTGTAAACACTAAACAGGATGAGATGATATAACTATATGATGTCTTTATTAAATGGGTTGCGTGCCATAATTCAGATAGATGATGTGTATGTACTATGTAAACATGATGGCATGATATAATTCAAATATATGATTTATATAGTAAGCAAGTAAGCAGATGGCAATCTATATATGATGTAAAACTAAGCAATGCAAGACAACATGCATGACATGGGTAATATAACCCTGCCAAGTTTGAGCATAGACCTCAGGTTGGAAATAGGACTGGTCATCAGTCTCTGAATCCTCCTCTGAGGAGCTCTCTATAGCCAGCAAGATGTCTGCTTCAGCAGGTAGCATTGTCTGCTCTGAATACCTTGTTTTCACTCCAGATACTTCCATCACCGCTTCAAATGGCTGATGCACAGGAAGAGTAGTTGAATATACAAACGTTGTCGACAAATGGAACACGTAATACAAAAAAATGATAGCATGATATAATTCACATACATGATGATTGGCTAAACATCATGGCATTGCATAATTCACATATATAATGCTTTTGCAACAAGATAGCATTTTATAATTCACATATATAATGTCTTGCAACAAGATGGCAACGCATAATTCACATATATGGTAATTAGACACTGAACAGGTGGCATTCACACAAATCATGTCTAAACTAATCAAATGGCATAGCAATGCGAGACACCATACGCACGATATGAGAAGCATAACCCTGCCAAGTTAGAGCATATACCTCGGGGGGGGGGGGAATAGGACTGGTCATCTGTCCCTGAATCCTCCTCTGAGCAGCTATCCATAACCAGCGAGATATGCGCTTCGTCAGATAGCATAGTCTGCTCAGAAGACCTTGTTTTCACTCCAGAATTTGCCATCACCATGTCAAATGGCTGATGCACACGAAGAGCAGTTGAATGTACTAACATTGTTGATGAATGTAATATGTAACGAAAAAAAGGATGGCCTGATATAATTTACATATAAGATGACTGGCTAAGTAGGATGGCATTGCAAAATTCACATATATGATGCCTGGCTAAACAAGGTGGCGTTGCATAATTCACATAAACGATGAATAAACTAAACAGATGGCATTCGCACAAAGGATGTCTAAACTAAGAAGATGACATATTTGATGTATAAAGTAAGCAATGCAAGACACCATATGCATGATATAACCAACATCAGCATGCCAAGTTAGAGCGAAGACCTCAGGGGGTAAATGGGAGTTATCTTCTCCTTCTAAATCCCCCTCAGAACAGATATCTTCCTCTCGATTACAATCCGAAATGCATGGAGGGGGGCTGCCATGGAGCGATGTCTGCATGAAATTATATTGGCACACAAGGCTCGTCTCTTTTGCTCTACATGTTCAGTTCCATTGTTTACAATAACTGTCATGCATAGGAATAAAACATAGTGAGATTATGTAAGGAGTGCATGCAGAAATCCAGAGTGATGGTAGCAACCTGTGGATAGACCCAAAACCAATAATAGCAGTGTATAATGGCTTCAGCTAATAAATACAGATAATGCCTTCTTTACTGTTTGTTTCCCACCCAACATGAAACTCATAGTACACACCGAAGATTAACCAGATAGTAGATAGATACTATTGATAGCGTCCCCGATATGTACCCCACAACCATTTAAAAACTCAAGCTTGACCATTAGTTTGGAGCTGACTTAGAGTCTAATCGGTGAACAGGACGATAAAGTAGCATGTAATATTAAGCGATGCATAACGTAAGCAGACACGAAAGAGTGCGACCTCTCTTGTGGACCCGCGTAGTCCTCGAGGTCATCTGCTCGGTTGATGATGGTAATGCAGTTTTCATGGCTGCCAACAAGGGAAGAAGATCTAAGGCAGCGAAAGACAGCGGAGGCCGCATCCCTCTGTGCTGGACCCTTCATCATTGGATCAGCTGAAATTTGGGGTGGACGACGGCGCAGCAGAGCGGACAAACCACGCAAGGTTTTCTTTCACAACTATCTGTAAGAGAAGTAATTCTGTAAGGGCTCGTTTGAATTGGAGGATTCGAACAATGCAGGGATAGGAAATAGACAGGAATAGGATAGGAATGCACGTGCAAAATAGAGAATTTAAAAACACAGGATTTCTGCCAATCTGGGTGTTTGATTCACAACAATTGGAAGATCACAGGATGCAAAGAAGCATGGTGAGATTAAGTCAAACCACAAGAAAATCTACGGTTATAATGCTATTATGCTACTATCTCTTAGTCTTGTGCTTCATGAATATGAATTTGAAAAGGAGGACAAGTGAAAATTAAAATTCCTACGTTTTTTCTTTCAAGGAGACACTAAAGGAACAAATCCATGTGCTCAGTGGACAATATATATAACATGTAGAGTAAAAAAGAGATGCAACAAGTGTACAACCTCTTTGGCGAAGCCATGTCGATCTCAAGCGTGATTGGGTTGGCCGGTGAGGATGCTCCGGCTGACTTTGTTGTCGGAGGAGGGGAAGAAGATCTTAGGCGTCTGGAGATGGAGCCCGAGGTACTGCTCCGCTGGGATGGAGGGTTTCGTCGTTGGAGGAGCTCCGATAAGTTGTACGACGCCGAGGCTGAAGCAGGACAAGAGAGACAACGGACAACGTTAACCAGAGTGGAATTGTAATAGCATCTCCAATACATGACGTAAAATACATAACCACAAAGTGCTAGATGTAAAATACATCAGCCGCTCATCTCTGAACTTAACTGTTGAAACTAAACTTAACTGTCGAAGCTGAACTTAACTGTCGAAACTGAACCTAACTGTCGAAACTGAATTTTGCCGTCGAAACAGAATTTTGTTGTCGAAACTGAACGCACTGGAAAGGTGAGGATACACGTCGGTCGACTGACTTTTTCGTCTCTGGTCAGTCGATTTTGCAGCCATTGGATACGAAATCAAGGGCCTGCGGTTCATCTTCAACCTCCACCCCCCTGAGCCGCCAGCCACCACCTGCCAAACAGCAGCCCCCTGCCGCCCGCGGCCGGTGGTGCGCCACCCCGCCCAACCCAAAAACACTCCCCACCGCCGGTCCACCGCCGCCTGCCATCCTCATAGCCCCCTGCGCCGAGCTTTTTCTCCCATGATCCCCACGCCACCGCCCGCCAATGCCCCCGCCACCGCCGGCGACCACCGCCCCATCCTGAACCCTAAGATAGATAGTGGGGTACCTCTCCGGCGAGCCCCCCTCCCTGCTGCGGCTGGTTCTTCCTTCACCCCGGCGAGCCCACCCCTTGAAAATCGACTGACCCAAAAGTCGATTCAGTCGACTGAAGTGTAGCCAAATCGAAGTAGCATCGCAAGCAAGAGCAAGAGCGAGAGTAGAAGCGCGAGCAAGAGCAATAGCAAGAGCAGACCAGGCAGGGGACCGAGAGCAAGAGCAGAGCAGCAGCGCGAGCGAGAGCTAAAGCAGCAGCAGCTCCTACTGATGTGGACGTCGCCGCCGAGGGAGCGACGCCGTGGAGGAAGTGGCCGGCGACGCCGCCGTGGATGGAGCCACGCCGTGTCGGCTCGGGACCGAGCGCCGGCAGCATCGTGAGATCGAATCAAGAAGAAAATGCGGCGATTAGTGTACAACCTCTTTGGTGGCGCCGATTAGGCTACAGCTTCATCCGAGGAAACGGTGATGATGATGCTCTTCCGGTGGTGCAGGTGAAGACGGCGGTGTGGGAATGGTGGTGGCGCGAAAGACGAGGGGAACGTCAGGGTAGCTCCTCGGAGGTGGAGGATGGGGTGGCTGAACCGGAGGGACGATGAGATCGACGACGGATCCTCATCCGGTATGGTGGATGAGGGACGTCGAGGTGTTGATGTGGACAACGTCGTCGGGGAAGAGGCTCCGGCTGGGTGGCGGACGGAGCAGGGTGTGGGATTTCATCGCGGGTTTTCACGGCCTCGATGTACGAATGGGTGGGCGGATGGGATGGCAGTGGGGACCATGGCTTAGAGATGCGCTTGTCCGAAATGTGGGGTAAGTTACGAAAGTACCCCCCCCCACCGATTTGAGGCGGTTCTTTCGGTTCAGGGGTACCACGGGCATTTCGCGTGTCGGGATTTCACAGGAGGTGGGAGTTTTCGCGCACGTTGTAATTTCGGAATAGCAAGGCGCGGGTTGAGATGGAGGGAGTTGTCGGAGCACAACGAGACAAAGATATATCTTAAATATTTCGGGCTAACAAGGCGCTGGTTGAAATTTCCGGACAAGCCTAACGTAATTGTACCAAATTAATGCACACTACAAATGTCATTCAAAACTTTGAATTCATGTTATGTTCAATTAAAATATTTCGCTACGTGTATAAATCATGCAACCTACTACTCAAATGAACGTTTTAGTGCATTCCAAACATATATACTACCGCTTCAATATGAACTAAATTTGAATAAGATCTACAGTAATGATTGTTGTGAAGTCAAAGCATTTGAATTTGTTTCTCTGTTTTAATAAGATCCACAATAATCATTATTGTCAAGTTAAACCATCGTTTGTGTATTATCTTCAAAGCACACCACATGATCAATCTCGAGTTACATATGAACTATGTGTACTATATGAACTCGAACTAGATTTTTTGAATCCACTTTATTTTGATTTCAAATCACATTACATTTCTAGCTCTAGCTAGATCTTCATAATTTAAACCATGTCTCATATGTATAATATGTTTATCACATTATGTATGGTGCCCCGCCCCCTACGCCTACAAGTATTTAGATGTGAGTTGCAAACACCACACATTACCACAAATTCAAATAAAATGTGAGAATGTTCGATACATAGTATTGTTTAGATTGCTCGATATTTAGTTGTAAGCTGCAAATGCCGCACATTATCACAAATTCAAATAAAATGTGAGACTGTTTGATGTATAGTATGGTTTAGATTGTTCGACATTTAGCTGTGAGTTGCAAACGCCATGCACTATCACATTATGGTATAACATGTGCACAGCACATGTATCACCGCTATATTCATGCATGCAATGTTTAAAACACTATGATCTCCTATTCAAATATATGAATCCGCTTTCATATCAAATTATGATCTTTGTTAGTCTCTTACACCCACACAATCCTCTAACCTTTTTAGCTACCACTAACTTTCCCTCGTGCATGCACACGCCCTCCTCGCCCTCCCCCTCCCTCGGCATTCTATTCACCGGGCACATTCATTTTTTTCTTTAGGTCGTTCTCCCAGAGTCTCCACAACTCTTTCCGACACACACCGACCGATAAACCTCTCCAGCGATGCCTGCCTACAGCATACACACACAGCTTCAATCTCCTCCTTTATGTGTCCTTGCCTCGTGTCTCTCATATGGTCAGACACACGTGTAAACTCTCACCCCTCTTTTCATCGATCTCACAACCGCACACTCCTCCCCTATCTAGCTAGTAGTTGGGCCTCTCGCACCACCTCCTAGCTCAATTCTCTCTGTCTATCCGTCTCCACCGGCCTTATTTGCCTCTAACAAATGGACGTACACCGACCGATCTCTCTCGCTATACATATAGCCAGCTAGGTCCTTATAACTCGTTTTTACCCACACATCAATCGATCTACCTCATTAGTTGTGTCTCTCCCTTCCTCCGACAAACAACAATTGATCTACTGATCTAGTTAGGTTTCCTTACCAAACGCATGGTTCCCCTTCATCATCCATGGATGCGTCCCGACAGGTCTATCACGTATAGGCACACACAGAAACACATCCCCACTCTTATTGATAACATTGCAGTTCCACCCTCAGTTTGTCTAGTAGGCCTCTCCCAACATCTCCAAGAAGCAACTCCATCACCCATCCAGCACTCTACCCCTCTCCCTCCCTCTCTCTCTCCTCTCTCTCTCTCTCTGTCCCATCATATTTCCCGTCCTTCAGTTATCTATGGATGTCGACCGATCTCCTTCAATACATAGTTGGGTCTCTCCTTCTCAACACATATACGAGTCGTTCTACCTCTTAGGCCTCTGCCTACCCCTCCCCCCACCCCCTCCCCCCCCCACACACACTGATACATCAAGCGCTCTAGTCATGTCTCCCTGCCACACACAAACTAGAGATGTGCCCTCTAACGTTCCGGTAGGCCAGTCGCCCTATATCTTTGACTTGCACACACATACACACAATTTCGATGGCTCTCTTCATCGATCTCGCACCCACCCACTTCATCCTCTCTTCGACTCTATCGATAGCTATGACCCCTCCCTCTCTTCTCGTGGATTGCCCGACCCTCTATGTATGATATGGATAGGCCTCCATTTCACACACATTGCATGAAAAATTTTGTTTGAGATGTCATCGACACATATTCCCACAAATAATTCACGAAATCAACCCCCACCCCACCCCCACCCCCCACCACAAAACAAAATACACTCTCGAACGCGGTTTGTATCTCTCACACACACCCACGTAGGTGGGGGACGTGCACGAAGAGAAGAGGTGCATGCACAACACACGTACTCCCATCTCTTTCTCAACCACACCCGCGCGGGTACACGGTGGAGCTCATTTCTGTACAAAAAAGGCAGCCCACATGGTAATTTGGCACGTGTACTGGTTGTCCACTTGGTGGAGGGAGGATCGTCTACCACGGGTGAACAAAAAAATTGCGACTTGACGCGTTATGTTAAATTAAAAAAAGAGGCAAACCATGTGGGGCCTACCTTAGAGGCAAGGCTCTATACACTGGAGTACTTTTGATGTGTCCCGTCAACTCACAGAACGAGGAGAAGCTTGCTTAGTATGCCGTCTCCCCCGCCCACGGGCGCGGTGGCTCGCAGGATGAGGTGAAGCTTGCTCCTCCCTCGCCCATGCGCGCAGTGGCTCGCAGGACGAGGAGAAAAATTTACTAGTACATACTACCTTGGTTATAGAGATTATATCATATTGTTTGGAATATATATGTCCGTTAGTAGATTTCAATATGAACTACTAGTACATACTCCAAACATTGATGTATATAGACGTATTTTAGACTGTACATTCACTCATTTTGCTCCGTATGTAGTAGCACTCTCCCTCGCCCCTCGACCCTCGCCCACGTGGTGGATGAGCAGCAATTCATTCGGTCTCATATAGCCAGAACGATATATACTGCACTACCATTATTGCTTGACTTCCCGAAGAGGAGAAGAACCAATCGCAAGGTTAATATTTTGGAGATGCCAAGCGCAAGGTTATAGGAGAACGAGTAGTAGGTGCCGCGTCATTTATAAATAATTTTTTTTCTTAAGTGGCACGTACGCGATATGATAGGTTCATATGGAGAGAAAAGGAAACCGCTCCACTATATACATAGTCAGGACGGGCCAGCCTACATGGTTGCTTGCTGGGGTTGCTCTCTTCACACTCTCGCACAAAACGACTCTGGCCACATCTCTAACATCCCGGCGGATCACGTCCGCTTGGGGAAGGGGTGGATGCTTAGTGTAGATGCAGTGGCCGTCACCGACGGCGAAAACCCACTGTCAGGACGTCCCTATCAGGGGTCCCCGCCATTCTCTCTCACAAAGTCGGTGAGGTTGCCTTCGTCCCTTGCTCACTGCCATGACGTGCGCAGTTGCCGCCTCCTGCCGCCCTCCTCAAGGTTGAGCTACGTCCCTCAGGTACAACTCCCTTTACAGCCGTCTTGCACCACTGCTCCACCTGCCCACATCACTCCCTGTGGATATTTCTCTACTTCTTTGCCCCACACATACCTGATAATTTCTCGGCTTCTACGTACTGTATTTGTGATGAGTTTATGTCTCATCAAGTAGTCCTAGTAATCTTATTCTAATCACGCCTCTTCAATTTCTTTGCCACAGGGATGCTCATTTCGATTTTGGTGAAACTGCACAAAATGATCTGATGGTCAAAAGGTTGCAAACTTCATTTATTAGGAAGCTCGAACGTTGCCAGCAAATTGAAGCCTGGTCAGGGTACACGGTTCAAGGGCTAGGGACTGCAAGGATCGTTTTTTTCTTTAGCTGCCTCTGTTCCAAAATAAGTGTCAACTTTAGTAATAGTACAACTTTGTACAAAAGTTTTCACAAAGTTGAGACACTTATTTTGGAATGGAGGGAGTACATATTTGCTATGATCTGTCAATCATTGAGATGCAAGAGCATGCATGTTAGTCTCTTTTGTATTTCATGAGATGTTGCAACGGGCAACCTTGGACGCAAGATACATGTAACAGGAGCTGGAAGCTTCATAGCATTGTACAAATTTATCTCGCTGATAAATTACAGTACGTACTAGTACTATACTAGTACTTCCTCCGTTCCTAAATATAAGTCTTTGTAGAGATTTCACCATTAACCACATGCGGATGTATATAGATGCATTTTAAGTTTAGATTCATTCATTTTGTTCCTAGTTCACATAGTGGAATCTCTACAAAGACTTATCTACTAGTAATAGCTAGCCCCCACTACTAGGAATCCTCTATCCTCTCCTTGAGCCACATCATCAAAATTGACGTAGCCGTTAGATGAAGTAAATCAGTCAAAATAGCCGTCTGATCTAGACGGTGAGAGGCTCCGCACTAAGCCACACGCAAGCATGCAGAAATACCATGGCACATGCATGTGAGTTTGTTTTAAATCACATCAACATGTCTGCATGCAATCATGCACCGGTAGCATGCATGTAAGTGAGCTTTTAAGTCCCATTTACATGTCAAAAAGAAAAATATAATCCCATTATGCAGTAGGAGTTGGCTGATCTTTTTTCCTTACGTGGGATGATCTAAATGATGACGGGAGTTTATTTAGTTTGGCTACCACATTTGTCATGCAGTTATAGATTTTTTTTAGTTCTATGAAATCGATAATTTTGCGCAGAGAGATATACCGCTGTTCCGGGCAACGAGCGGGGACTCATCTAGTAATATTTAGGAACGGAGGGAGTACTATGTAAAGAGTTAGGTGTCGCACGGTAATAGGGTGAGGTGGGCCATGTAATCACTGAGCCTGTGTGTTTTCACTGCTCTTGCACTCCTCCGCTGTAAGAATGGAGAAAATTGTAATCTACTACCTCCTTTCGCCGAAAGCGTGGGACATCTAGTAGTCCTACCACCTCAGTAATAAAGACCAATGAGCCATCAAATCATATAGACCCAGCAGTAAGTTGTACGGACGAAGCAACCATCACTCTTGCGCCAGTGAGAGGTCGCATCCGCTCTGCCCGGGCATGAATGCGGCATCGATTCTTTGGAGCGGCGCTGACCGTTTTGGGCAGGAAGCGCGCGCGGGCAATGGAGGGGCTTTGGGTGGGCCAGGCTGGTCAGGAGCGGGCATGGCAGCTGTCCGCATGTCCCTCTACCGGACACGCCCGGAAACGAGAGGATGCACTGACTCTCGCGGCTAAAATCGTACACTACATACCATATCTCTGTAGGAGTAGGTCGATCTGCCGCACTCTCTAACACAAACATGCTGTTAAACACGCACACGCACACGCACGCACGTTGGTCCCGTTGCACCTTCTAACATGACTTATTACACCTAGACGGAGGGAGTAGTAAGTATACGAGATACGGTGGCACACTGACTTAAGTCGAATACAAGTGCCCAAAATTTGTGTGCATGTTATAGTAAGGATACACTTAAAATAGTACGTGAGTGAACAGAGTGATCAATTGGACAGTGTTCCCGAGCAGTAGCGAGATGTGTGAGGTAGTAAGATACACCGCTTGCGTTTTTAATTTTTCTTATTAATTTGTTTGTTTCACCCTCTGACTGGTGGGACCCAACATACTACGTGGAGAGAGGTAAGGTGACTAAGGCTCCATTATTTCTGCACCACTATGGATAGTCTTACCACCAAAGCCACATGACACGATTATGATTGAAATCCTAATGACTCCCACACACACACACACACAAAAACCCGGCATGCCTGTCACACGAATGCAGGAATGTATAAAAGGTTATGTTCCTCTCGTTGAACATAATGGGAGGGTTGTGTAGCTGGTTAGCCTGTTCACTCATCAAGCTTGAGGTCTCGGGTTCGATAACTACACTTGAGCATAATTTTTGCTAGGAGGATTCTTTGACTGGTCAAAATGTTTTCTAGGGTTTGCACGCTTCACACTCTCTCTCCAGTATATATATACACGCTAGAGCCTCAGTGCTTGTAGTTGCTCTCTTCACACTCTCTCGCCCTCTCCCGCTGGAGCCTCAGCGCTTGTAGTTGCTCTCTTCACACTCTCTCGCCCTCTCCAGATCTAAACAAGACTTCGTTGGCCTGTCTCTCCCCAAGAGCCGGCAGGATCCGTCCGCTGGGAAGGGAAGGAGGCTTAACGCTGTCGCCGTCGGCAAGGGAGGGAATCCACTGTCGGAGCTGTTGTTCACTTTCCACCCAGCGGCGGCGCGGGAGGGCCTCCGACCCCTTCTTCGCCGCTGTCCCGTTGCCCACTGAACCACGCCCCAAGAACCTTAAGGTATATTTTACTTACTCCACATGCATTGCTCTAGCTGCATGTATACAATGAATCTAGGATGTGGTTCAAAGAGGAAAGGAGTGGGGGAAAGTAGTGGGAAACGTTGCATATAGCATGAATCTAGGACGTGGTTCAAAGAGGAAATGTAGGGGGAAAGTTGTATAGCACGAATCTAGGACGTGGTTCAAAGAGGAAAGGAATGGGGGAAAATAGTGGGGAAAGTTGTATCGCATAAATCTAGGACGTGGTTCAAAGAGGAAATGAAGGGGCAAAAGTACTAGTTCAAAAAGGAAAGGAAGGGGCAAAGCTGTAGAGTTTGAGCAGGACTAGATTTGCTGCGCTCACATAGGGAAAGGTGTCTAAAGATAACAAAACTGGGACCCACACAAATATGCTCCTTGGTTGTTTGTTCTTTGTTTCAACAGACTATGGATGACCACAGTACATCGGTAGATGCACATGGTGCTGGTGCATCCACTGTCCCATGCAACTCATTAGCTGTTGTTAATCTATGGCCCTATTTGGTTAAAAACTCCCTAGTCCCTACCAGCTTGGTTCTAAGGACTAAACATGGACTAGAGGTTATTAAATGACATGATAAAAGACCATGTTACCCCTAGTAATGAACTAATAGAAACAAGGTGCGATGCGTAGTAGGGGCAACTGTTGGAAAAAGTTCCAAAAACACTCCCTCGGGGTCTTCTTTCTTTAGTCCCAAATGCCCACTTTTAGTCCCGAAAAGTCCCTCCTGTTTGGTTTAGATGTGACTGACACGGAGTTTTTTTAGTCCCTACACCAAAATGTCCCTGTAAACAAACACCCTCTAATAATGCCGCTAGAAAATTGATGCAATGCCACAGTTAAAAGCAAATTACATGTTTAACGAATTTTATTGTTAATATAATCTCTATGTTAATATTAATCAATGCCACTGTTTGAGAAATGCTACTGTCTTGCTTTCTTTCCCATTTAGATAAGGTAGATGCTTCTTTTGTTGGCTTCATGTCATCCACCGTTATTGACCACTAATTGTTTCCTTTGCACCTCCGTAAACAGGGTTATCTACTTCACCTACGTTGCCATTGTGACCTTTTGTTGCACTTTGCACAAAACACTTTTGTTTTAAGAGTGTTTTGTGCAGTTCAACCAAAATGTCACAATCGACAACGTTGCTTGATTGCTTGATCTTAGTGGAACTGCACAAGAGGAGATCTTACTTCCTATCCGTTAAGGCGAATTTGGTTCAGATCTTCTTCTTGTGAGTTGATTGAATTCGCATCATGAGAGGTCAAGATTAGCCTTCTTTCACATGATTCTGCAGTGTGCTTTCATATGTTGTGCTACTTGTACGATAATGTTGCTTGATTTTAATGAACTGCACAAATGGAGACAAGACTTCCAATCTGTATGTGCATCGTAATATGCCATTGAGGTAAGATAAGGATATTTCACAACTGCTGGCCTATATTTTGCCACTTTCATCAGAAAATTAAGTTTAGTACTATACTTGTGCTCCCTAATTGACATGCCAAATCTTACACTAAAGGTGAAGCTTTTCTGTTATTGAACCAAGTGATGAAGGGGAAGAACAAGCGGAAGAAAAACAAAAATCAACTCCAAAGGTCTGTAATGAAGCCACAGGCTGTGATGACACAAGTAATGATATAGTTTTGCATCTTAATTTATTGCTATGGCTGGAACGAGCAATTGTTTTGCCACCGATTTGATGCCATACGTAATTATCTCTACTTGTGCAAACAGGGATCTTCTTTGAAGATACCATATATTTGAGTGGAATCAAGAAGAAGATGTTGGAAACATTAAACTAATCGAGGAGTATATAGTAAGCATGGCCACCCCCGTAGATAGCAGTAGATGGTTCTGGAGAAGTGCTTCATCTATATGCTCTACACAATCAGCCTCCTAACAAATGTTGGTACTCACCCACTGATTTCATCCATATGATTGAGGTTTGTCATCTCTATTGGTGTTGTGCTACTGTTTATATACTGTCATGAAAAAGTGTTATTGTCCTTGAGAAGTGCTTTATCTGTGCTGTTTTAAATATTTCCTTTCCTTTTTTTAGAGCAAACAGGGATCATCTTCCTCTGAAGAAGAATATGGAGTACGTGAAGTGACTAGTTCCGATTATGCCAGGATGAAGAAGCCTTGTCTATCTTCTCATCAGAAGGAGCAGTTGAAGGATGGTTACATTACTCCCCACAAGACCAAACTAACTTCAGCTCAGAAGGACTGACAAATCTCCATTTTTTTGCTGTGATGCGCGAGTACAATGTTGTTCTAGGATTCTTTCTAGTGAGTTCCACTTTTCTAAAAGTGCGCTCTACATGGACCATTTATGTGCCTGTTGAAACTGTCAATTCATAGTACAGTTTGCTTTATACTAATCACTTTTTTGTATTTGGGCAAACAGGGGTGCTCAGCTTGATTTCAACGGGAGCTGCACAAAATGTTCATGAATACATCGAATCATTCATTTCCACCACAAGAAAGGAGGTGCCCATAAGTTCAAGGCATTGCAACATATAAGGGCGAAATCATACAAACTATGCGCGAATTTGGCTGATTTTGGTGGAACTGCACAAAAAGAACAGCTAGTTTATTTAGCATAAGGTGCCATGTCAATGTTTCAACTGATGGCAAACCCTGCCCATTCCACAATTGTAGGCATTTGATATTTTGGAATGAGACAACCTTGTCAAATTTTGCTCATTGATTTTAGCAAGATATGTGTTTGATATTTTCAAATGGGACGCCTTTGTCATGCCGCCAAGTATCAATTTTTTCATTATTCTTTAGTTGTGAATTAAATATTGCCTCTGACATGTGAGTCGCTGAGATGCATAATCATCGATTGTTTTGAACGTTCTCTATGAATTGCCAGGCCTGTGTGTTTGATTGCAATGTACAGAAACGCTAAAAAGCTGCTCAAACTCTTTGTACTCCTTCTGTTCCTTTTTACTTTGCACATTGTGAAAGTGCATACTTTTTTGTATAAGATTGGTCAAAGTAGAGATACTTTGACTGCGGACAAAACTTGTATGCAGAATAGAAAGGACCGGAAGGAGTACATGTGAAACTGCTGCAAACGTGGTGATCACCCTGGGAATAATGCTAGTACGTATTGTTTTGCATGTTCATCCAATGCCAGTGATACAGAATTAACTAATCAAAATAAATTCATTCATACATGGTCGGATTTCATATAAACATGCCGGATTTCATTACATTTCATACATTCGTCAACTAAAAAGGGGTGTTTGTGGCTGCATGCATCTCCCAGATGCAGAGGCCGGGGGTCATCCTCCTTTTCGAAAAAAAAACTAAAAAGGGGTGCGCTGGAGGTATGATTAATTAACCAAAGCTACCCACCTGTGTCCCGAGCCAGGCGAGCAGAAGCTTGGTGACTTAGCTGCAGTAGTTGCGTAATCGACATGTGGCCTGTTGGGCCCACGTGTCGATCGATACCGCACCAGCAGCTAAGTAGAAGCAGCGTTCTTCTCGGCGCAGCTCTCCGCTCCACGCCGCCGCCAAGAAGCTAACCGGCCGTCAATGGTCAACCCTCCTAGCATGGCTTCAACCGGAGGGTAGCAGCGGTGGCCTTACTTGGACCCGAGCGGCGGCGACCTACCGTGTTCTACTCTTCCTCGTTTTCTGTGTGGCGCGGCCTCGGCGGAGCCGGCGATGTCCCCTATCTCGTTGCCGGCGGGCGGCGCCTCAGCGGAGCGGTGGAAATCCTCCCCCACGTTGCCGGCAGGGTGGGGCCTCGGCTGAGCCGGCGATGTCCTCTGCCTCGTTGTTCGTGTGGAGGGTCCTCGGCGGAGCCGGTAGTGTCCTCTGCCTCGTTGTTGGCGTCGCGGGGCCTAGGCGGAGCCGGCGGTGTCCTCTGCCTCGTTATTGGCGCAGCGGGGCATCAGCGGAGCAGGGCGTCGTCGACGCCAGCGGAGCGGGGACTCTTCGGAGCCGGCATTGTCCTCTGCCTCATCCTCGGTCTTGCTAAACAGCGCCTCGCCCGCTTCATCACCCTCTTTGCTTGCCTCTTTGTAGGCGGCCGTAGCCTCCGCCACCCGCATGCGGTATCGCCAGCGCTCGGGCAGCCCTTGCGGCGGAGCGGTACGAGTCGAGCAGCGCCTCCTACTCCGCCCGCTCATGGCGATCTGCTCCTCCGCCACAGGTGCTCCCGGAGGAGATGGTGGTTGTAGGCGGTGTCGGTCTGCGCCTCCCAGAAATGATCCTCATGCTTCTACCTCACCGTGTCCATGTATTGGGCACGGGCCTCGCTGATGGTCATGGTGCAATGCACCAGCAAGGATGGCGCGGAGGAGGGGATTAGCATCGGATAATCGACTACCACGTTCTCCATTGGGACATCATCGTCCTTCGGCTGCCTGTCGGCCAGCCACCGGCAAGAATGGCGGCCATCTCCTTGTGGTCCGTCAGTTCACTGTCCCAAGAGCGCTGGAGCGCGAGGAAGCCATGGTGGGCAGTAGTGGTGTGGACAGGAGAAAGGGAACGGATGCGGATGACTGCGGCTATGGCCGACGCATCAGTTTATATAGCAATGGTGGGCGGGCGGAGGGACGGACGTTTGGCGCCGGAGTAGCCGCCTCGGCAACCACGTATCATTAACGTGTGCGGCAGATGGACGGACGGACGGCACTTGTGTCGTTTGAAGGCGGGGCAATCGCCTGCACCGGGAAGCGGGCTGCCAAGACTGATCGCTTGCGGCGGAAGAGCTGCAGCGGCGAGAGATGACTTTACTTGGATAGGATGACAATGGGGACCCACCAGTCCATAGCCTCACGTCATAAGTGCCTCCTTATATATATATATATATATATATATATATATATATATATATATATATATATATATATATATATATATATAATTTATTTTGCTTCCTCCGGGTTTTCCTGACATCACGGTCCCACACCATTGTCAACCTATGTACTCCCTCCTTTCCGGTTTATAGGGCTTATCTCAAAATTTTAGTTTGTCCATTTTATAAGGCTAAATTTGGTTGTTTTCCATCACATGTTCAGATTCCAAGGTGCATTAAATCATTGCATGCAAGCATTAAGAGAAAATTGACCAATGCATGTACTTTATGCATGCACGCATTGCAATTAATGCATTGATAAACATAATTTTTTGAGGATAACAAGAGCATTAATTAGGTGCTTTTGCAAAACTACAAAAAGTATTCCACCACTCGCCATCTACCTTGATTGGTGAGATTTTTGAATTGAGCATTATAAACCGGAAAGGAGGGAGTAGTCAATAAACGAGAGAATTGCACAAGAAGCGGCCAAGCAGCTCGAGCAGTATTTGTGTTTTTGAGGTGTGAGCACTGCAGAGTTTTTTGATGTTTAGCCAGATATTATTTTTTCTCCTCTGAACAACAACGAAAACATCGCTGCATGTATTAATCTGGCGGGTGGCCCGCCTAGCCCAAAGCAGATATCCAGCCCAGATATTAATTTTTTTCAAGCTGAAAATGGCTAGCCCAGCTATACTTTTTTTGAGGAATACCCAGGCAAGGTCAAGTTGTTATTCTCCGCCCCACTGGGCTGCAAATCTTTCCAAGGAGGGATGCATTAGGCTTAACAAGAAAATGGGCTTTAAGAAATAATAAATGGAATGTAATTATAAAAACTGGTAGTAACTATAAAAAAATGAACCAAACAGTGATTACTTTAGAAAATATTATTTTTGGAATATTGAAAATTTTAATTTTATTAGTTGTTGTGAGCGCAATGTTTCGTTCGATTTTTACGCAGTATAAAGTTATATTGAAATTGTATTTAATCTGACTAGCAATTTCGGGATAAAAATATTCGGATCCCATCAAAATGTGGGAAAATTTATTGAATTCTGTTTTAAACGGTTGGTTGAAATGGGCTGTACTTTTAACAAACTGTAAATGGGCTGTAGTAAATTCCATTAGAATTCAAAAATGGGCTACACAATCTTACAAATCTCAAATGGGCTATAAGTTCACTGCCACACACTTCTGGCCTTACTAAGTTGACGTCCCTAAAAAACAGAGTTGACGCGTATGCAAGGCTTTGTCAACTTATAGTCAACACATGGTTCTAGCAGCAGCGGCCGTTGGATGTCCATCCAACGGATGCCGTGCTTCTTCTTCAATCTCGGATATTCTAGCTTCATCCGCCCAAAAAATGATTCATCCCCCTGACATCTAGGGCGCACCGTTTAGGAAGCTGACCTGTGGGCCTACTAAGTTGACGTACCAAGGGCTTTGTCAACTTCTTCAACCTCTGGTCTTTTGGCTCCAGCCGCCCAAAGCAGCGCCGGTCGTGCCGCCTGCTCCTGCCTCCCGTGGCCGGCTGTGCTGCCGCGGAGGCCTCACCGCCCCTACTACTCCTACCGCTGGCCAGGCCATCCCTCCACTCACCCACCCCCCCTGTTATTCTGCGGCGACGGTGGCGCAGCCGAACCAGTGAACCTTCGTACTCCTCTCCGCATGTGCATCCACTGCCGCATCTTCCCCGGTTCCACGTCGTCCCCTTCCTAGGCCTCGCCGTCGTCCACCGCCGTGGTGCTCTCGGCGCGGCGTGGTCAACGTGGTCACGGAACGACTTCCATCGGACGTGGACTATACGTGGAGAGGCTGACAGCTGGGTCCACGGGAGCCGCAAGGAAGTGCCTCCTTATTACGCGCAAAATAATTATTCCTCCACCTGACAACGGGGACCCACCGGACGGGCCACCGTATTTCGCAAAAAAATGATTCGCCCCCTGACTGCTGGGACCCACGAGCTACATCTTTGCACAAAAGGAAGTGCGTCCCGAAACAAAATGATTCACCCCCTCACTGCTGGGACCCACCAGCTACATCTTCGCACGCAAGGAAGTGCGTCCGGAAAAAAATGATTTGCCCCCCGACTGCTGGGACCCACCAGCTACACCTTCGCACGCAAGGAAGTGCGTCCGGGCATAAAAAAGCGATTCGCCCCCGTAACTGCGGGGACCCAGCAGCTACACCTTTGCACGGAAGGAAGTGCATCCGGACAAAAAAAACAATTTGCCCCCCCCCCTGACTGCTGGGACCCAGCAGCTACACCTTCGCATGCAAGGAAGTGCGTCCGAGCAAAAAAAACGATTTGCCCACCTGACTGGGACCCACCAGCTACATCTTCGCTGACAAGGAAGTGCCTGACAGTCGGGACCCACCTGGTCGAAGCATATGTAGCGTTGTCATCCTGGTCGCGAACGCAGCGTACATCTTTACCGGTCGATGTAGAGGCGCCGCACGCGTCGTAGTAGAGGCGCCGCGACGTGTCGTAGTAGAGGCGCCGCGAACCATGTACACGTCGCATACAGCGCTGTGGTGCAAGAAAGAAAATACGGCCATGTATGTGTATATATGGGCGGGGTCTCCAATGGCTAGTCGCGCATACGTACGGCGAGGGCTCGTGTTCATGGGGAGGCAACGGAATGCGACGTGTTCATGGGGAGGCAACGAAATGCGTCGTGTTTATGGGGAGGCAACAGAATGCATCGTGTTCATCGGGAGGCAACGGAACGCGTGGGAGCCAACCGGCTTGCAAGGAACCGGCGATGGAAACGTGGCCTGGCGTACCGCACAACGGAGGAAACGGACCTCCTACGTTTGGAATGCGGTCCTGTTGATCGGGAGGGGTGTGGCGTACCGCAAAACGGAGGAAACGGACCTCCTACGGTCTAAACGGGGGTCCTGTTGATTGGGAGGGGTGTGGCGTACCGCAAAACAGAGGAAACGGACCTCCTACAGTCGAAAAGGGGGTCCTGTTGATCGGGAGGGGTGTGGCGTACCGCAAAACGGACGAAATAGACTTGTGTTGGAGTGCTACGGTTGAAACAGGGGTCCTGTTCATCGGGAGGGGTGCGGCGTACCGCAAAACGGGACTCCACGGGATACTGTTCATCTCCACAGTCGACCTCCTCTAGCCTCCATGGGCTACCGTCAACCTCCTCCAGCCTCCACGAGCTCCTGTTCATCCAGCCTCGACCGCGCGCTACTCCACCAGCTACTGTTCAACCACCCCTCCACCGTCTACTATTCATCCAGCCCTCCACACCACGGGGTCCTGTTCAACCACCCCTTCACGGCCACCCCTCCACCGTCTACTATTCATCCAGCCCTCCACACCATGGGGTCCTGTTCATCCAGAGGCAACGCCACCGATCACTGTTCATCCAACCCCCCCCCCCCCTGCAACGCTCACTGTTCATCCAATCGATCGGCTTCAGTAAGCAGCAGTAGCGAAGGAATCGCTCCATCGGGTTTAGTTAACAGCCATCCAACGATCGCTCGGGTTCAGTAACGAGTAGCCTGCAGTGCAATCGCTCGGGTTTAGTTAGAGCCCAATTCCTCGCTCGGGTTCAATTATAGCCAACGCCTCGCACATGTACGAGAGAAACACGTATCGCTCGGCCCCCGACCTCCCACCGTAACCGGCAACTCCCCGAAATTTTCCCCACTCGCTTCTACCATGGTTTTTTCCGTCATGGACGGCCCAAAGAATGTCATGCAGCTGCGTCTCCGGCCCGCCCAGGACCAAAAGCCCATTTTCTGTCATGATTTTTTGTCATAGAAGTAGGAGCCCACCACATCTATGATGATACCGGGTTTTGTCACAATTATCGTCATAGAAGTGTCATATGTATGACAGAAATTTTTTTCGTTCGGACCAAAATGTCACGGATGTGTCTTTTTTTTGTAGTGCGCGTCGGCGCTCGGCCCGAGATAACGGTGCGGGCGGCAGTGGGTCTCCTCCCTCGCTGTCGACGACGGCCTAAACGCTGCCCCTCCCCTTCACCGGCGGAGGGGTATACGTCCGGATCTGTAACCAGCGGTGAGGATAGAAAGCCAATGTTTTTTGAAGGGAGAAAGACAGTGTTACTACCCCTATCTTGTTTAGATCTGAAGAGGATGAGAGTGTGTGAATAGAGCAGCCCTAGCAAGCAAGCGCGGAGGCTCTGGCCTATATATAAGTAGTGGGGTAGTTTTCCTTTTTCACTCCATCAAAACAATCGTTTAAAATTGTGTACTACTACATGCCAGGTCGCGGTTTTTTTAGTTGTTGATTGTTTTTTGAGATAGCTACCTGCTTGTTCCAAGTGGTGTTACGGTGTGCCAGGTCGCACTTTGTATCGTTCAAGTCTGGTACTACAAGTCCCTCCATTAAATGAACAACCACCCCCTCGTAAAAAATGTGAACAAGCCCACGGCTAAAATTAGCGGAAACGTGGGTTGCCCCAACATGCATTATTATTTATATTTTCTACTCCCTCCGTTCCTAAATATAAGTCTTTTTAATTAGCCACACCTAAGACAAGAATTTTTTATTAGCAGTGAACCCCACATGTCATAGACACAAAAATTGTGGCAAGATTCCCTTAGGCAAGCCAAAGTGTGTCTAACAATTTGAGCAACTCAGGTTAGGCAAGTGTGGCAAGTGTGGGAAATATAATGTGGCAACATAAGACAAACATAGTCACAATCCAAACAGCCCCGTAATTTTTTGTGATATGCATGAAAATTTGGTTAGTTAAATTTATAGTCAAAGTTTGGCAAGGTGCATCAAATCAACACATGCAAGTATCAAAAGGAAAGTCATGGCATGCATGCATGTGTTGTACTCCCTCCGTTTCCAAATATAAGTCTTTTTAGAGATTGCAACAAGTGACTACATACGAAGCAGAATATGTCTACTCCTACATACGAAGTAGCCCATTTGAAATGTGTAAAAAGACTTTTATCGAGTGCAGTGCTTTGATGTGTCGCGTCAACTCGCATAAGACTGAGAAATTTGATTACTACGACGCCTCTCCTCGCGGATCGAGATCCGGTGCCTTAATCGCAATCGCTTATGGCTGCATGACAGGTGGGCCAACCACCTGTTGGGCCCACCTGTCATAGACGCAGCGCGTAATGAAAGTAGAAGCTTCGCTACATCGCTATCCCTCCCGCACGAGGTGGACGTACATGCAGCGATGGATTCAATATTGTAGAAGTAGGAGTAACATCATTGTTCGTCTTCTCAAGAGGCGAAGAGCCAGCGCCAAACCGAACGTGGCGATTCTAACGCTCACGTGATGCGGTTCCTTGTAGTACTAGCCAGGCTCTTGCATGAGACAAAATTGCTATTGTTTAACAATTAAACTCCATTATCCATCCGTTGATACTCATTCTGCATAGGTCCACGCGCTTAGCACCGTTTCCTCCTGGGGTCACCAATGTTTATTTGCTAATTAATAGCATTCCATGCAATGAACTGGCCATTGCAAGTCATTAAAAGCATGCACACCTCTCATCTCTTATTGGTTGATACGTATGTGAAGAAACAAGAAAAAAGGTAGAAGTTAATGCACCACGCCTAAGTGTTTTGGGACTATTTGGTTTTCAGAAGATGACTTACACACCTAGACGGAGGGAGTAGTATAGACCTGTAAACCGGAAAGGAGTATTTGCCTTTCTAGAGATTACAACAAGTGACTAGACTACACCATGTGCAGTACCCCATCCCTTCCGGTTTATAGGGCTCAAATCTCAAATCTCATGAACCAAGGAATTTTGCGATTGGAGGAATGTGTCTCGTACTTTACAAAACTACCCTAATTAAAATCATGCATTAATTACGTACTTCTCTCGTTTTCCTCTCCGCCTTGGTTGCGATGCACAATATTGAGCACTCCTATATGACTAGCCGCTCTATCTACATGCGGGACATTTCAAAGCATCCGGGCCCGTGTGCCATCCACCAAATCACAGCGAGGTGCTACAGTCGAGACTCACCTGTCACCCCGTTGTGGCCGTCATGACCTGTCATATCACAAAACCCACACCTTTACCAGCAGTGGTAAGGTGGCCTCCAAGTTGGACTGGACGAAGCAACCATCATTTCATTGGAACGCTCGTTCAAGCCCTTTCTTCCCTTTCTTGAAGAAAACCTCACACCAGGCTACTCACTTCTGCCATTCCTATTCTTTTCCCGTTTTCATTGTGATTGTGGTTTCCTTTCGATTGATTTTTGTTTGCCAGTTCATTGTTGGATCCTGGAGCACTAGGCAAAGAGTTGCTGGCGGACAACCCACTGGAGACAGTAATCTCCAGGAAGCGAGCACCGACCAACGAGTTGACCATGTTGGCGGGCCAACCCATGGAGATGAAGAACTCCAAGAAACAAGCACCGGCCAAAGTTGAGGACGCTATGCATTTAACTCCTCAAAGGAAGTTGGAAGAACAGCAAGGGCCCCACCGTGCCTACCCCAGGAACTCTGATTTCCACCTATATGAGGCTCAAGACCGAGTTTGAGGAGATAATCGCCGTTGAGAAGCAGTATTCCCCTGGCAAGGTGATGGCCCCCATCAAGGACGAGGAGATGGCCCCCGGAGGGATGAGTTCCCCCGGTGAGCTGCACAAGGTAAAAAATAATGGATTATTACCATAGTTGTGGTTTTTGATTATTTGCAATGTGCTTGCTTTTTGATTATTTGCAATGTGCTTGCTAATATGTTAGGGTTGTGCAGGTGCCGGTGGTTGTCCTTGATGATTCTGATGTCGTGGCCCGTCCTATTGGCATCGCCCCGGAGATTGATTCCGATGTCTCTGTCCATCCTGTGGACATCGCCCCAGAGATCGATTCCGATGTCGCGGTCAGTCCTGTGGACATCGCCCCAGAAATCGATTCCCATGCCGTTGTCCGTGCTGTGGTCATTGCCTGAGAGATCGATGACAAGAAATAGTTGGTCGCGCTAATCCTTCAGGGTAGTTAGCATTTCCCTGTGTTTAATTACCAGAACGATGCGTGTTATCAAACCATCATAGGGCTAGTGCACTGTCTTGTGTGGGCGGATCTTGCTACTTTTGTTTGATAGTGAATCATGTCATGAATCATGCGAACCCTCTCCGAGTATGGAAACAGATGTATCCTCACCAGCTTTTGATGTAATATATGGCATGCTTAGATGTAAGTTTGAACTGTATATCATATCAACAGGGCTTGTTTGATGATTCTTGGTGTTAGTAGGCTAGCTACCGTATGCGAGCTATAGTACTTGCAAAACACTCACCGAAGAGAAAGCGTTGGGGCGTATGAGCTCGTGGTACGCTTATACTTATCCCTCGTCGATCGACCAATAGCCCTACCTCCTAAAATTGTAGGCTTAGCAATCGATCAGACAATAGTCGACATACCTTCAGGCCTCATTTGGTTCATAGGGTAGGAAAATCGTAGCAAAAGTACATAGAACGTGCAACACAAAATCATAGTAGTGCAGAGACGTAATCCCTCCGTTCCAAAATGGATGACCTAGGTGGGCTAGTTTGGCCTAGTGGGTTTCAGTGATCACTACTAGGAAAAGGCATGCTAGTTGCGCACCGGTGTTGCCTACTAATGGCGCACTACTGGTGCGCCACTAGCATCACGCCATTAGAATTAAATTCTAATGGCGCACCACTGGTGTGCCATTAGTATCTCACTACTAGGAAAAGGGATATAGATGATATGCCACTAATGGCGCACCAGACATGTGGTGCGCCATTACTTTATACAAATGGCGCACCATGTGTCGGGGTGCCATTAGTAATATATTACTAATGGCGCACCTGGTGCCTGGTGCGCCATTAGTAGTTTTGAAAAAAAAAATTGTTACTAATGGCGCACCGTTGTATAGTGCACCATTACAAGTTGACATAGTAATGGCGCACCAAACCCACCGTGCGCCATTAGTAGTTTTGAAAAAAAATTGTTAGTAATGCCGAGCCCCACCTCCCCTCACCCCGTCGCCCCCTCCCCTCGCTGCCCCCTTGCCCCACCTCCCCTCACCCCGTCGCCCCACGTCCCCTCGCCCCGTCGCCCCCCTCCCCTCGCCGCCCCCTTGCCCCACCACCCGCCGCCGCCGCCACCACCCGCCACCGCCCCCTTGGCCCACCGCCCCTCGCCGTCGCCCCACCACCGCCCAGGCGCCCGTCGCCCGGCGCCCGCCCAGCCCGTCGCCGAACAGCGCCCCCACCACCTGCCCGTCGGCCCTGCGCCCGTCCGCCCCGGAGCCAGGCTCATGCCGCCCCTGCGCCCGCGCCGCCCGAGCCAGGCTCGCCGCGGGCCCCCTGCGTCCGCCTCGCGCCCCCCCGGTGTAACGCCCTCGATGCGGCTATATCTCCCACGTGTCGAAGCACGACTTAGAGGCATAACCGCATTGAAAGCAATGTCGCAAGTGAGGTAATCTTCACACAACCCATGAAATACATAAGGGAAAAAGATACATAGTTGGCTTACAATGCCACTTCACACAATACATAAATAAACATCCATCATTCAGATTACACTCAAGGTCCGACTACGGAACCAAAATAAAAGAAGATACCCCAAATGCTACAGATCCCCGATCGTCCCAACTAGGCTCCACTCACTGATCATCGTGAAAAGACACATAGTAACGACCACGTTCCTCGTCGAACTCCCACTTGAGCTCGGTTGCGCCACCTGCACCGCATCGCGCACCTGCAACTGTTTTGGTAGAATCTGTGAGTCACGGGGACTCGCAATCTCACACCCGCGAGATCAAGACTATTTAAGCTTATAGGAATGACAGAGTTGTAAGGTGGAGCTGCAGCAAGCGACTAGCATATATGGTGGCTACAATCGCAAAAGAGAGCGAGAAGAGAAGCAAGGCACGGACGTGAAGCTAGTAGCGATCAAGAAGTGATCCTGATCTACTTACGTCAAACATTACTCCAACACCGTGTTCACTTCCCGGACGCCGCCGAGAAGAGACCATCACGGTTACACACGCGGTTGATGTGTATTTTAATTAATGTCAACTTCGGGTTTTCTACCACGGGACATTAACAAATTCCCATCTGCCTCATAACCGCGGGCACGGCTTTCGAAAGATAATACCCTGCAGGGGTGTCCCAACTTAGCCCATTATAAGCTCTCACGGTCAACGAAGGATATTCCTTCTCACGTGAAGACCCGATCAGTCTCTGAATCCCGGACTACAAGACATTTCGACAGCAATAAAACAAGACCAGCAAAGCCACCCGAATGTGCCGACAAATCCCGATAGGAGCTGCACATATCTCGTTCTCGTGGCACACCGGATGGGCAAGACGTCGGGTTGGCATAGACCCTGGATTGCCAGGGGCGCCGGACATCGCCAGTTGGTCCAAAGACCAAGGAGCACCGTCCGGGGTTTAAAATAAGATGACCCTCGGCTCGCGAAAACCGGGGAAAAGGCTTAGGTGGCAAATGGTAAAACCAATGTTGTGCCTTCTTTGGAGGAGTCTTATTCAAAGCGAATCGTCAAGGGGTCCCATAAATCACCCAACCGTGTAAGGAATGCTAAATCAAGGAACATAACACCGGTATGACGGAAACTAGGGCGGCAAGAGTGGAACAAAACACGTGCATAAGGCCGAGCCTTCCACCCTTTACCAAGTATATAGATGCATTAATTATAGCAGATATATATTGTGATATCCCCAACAAGTAAACATGTTCCAATAAGGAACAACATCTCCATGTTCCAACAAGGAGCAAACTTCATCGTCACCTGCAACTAGCAACGCTATAAGAGGGGCTGAGCAAAGCGGTAACATAGCCAATCAACGGTTTGCTAGGAAAGGATGGTTAGGGCTGACATGGCAATATGGGTGGCATGATAAGAAAATGATAAGCATCGTAGCATAGGCATAGCAAAAGAGCGAGCATCTAGCATAGCAAAGATAGAAGTGATTTCGAGGGTATGGTTATCTTGCCTGCAATGTTCTCGAGTTGTCGAAAGTCGGATCCTCGTGGCGTTCTCAACAGGTTCCTCGTTCACGTACTCGTCTCCCGGCTCTACCCAAAGCAAGAACACAAACAAAGGAACCACAATAAATCACGGTGCAATGCAAAAGCAACATGATGCAAAACATGACATGATATGCGAGATGTGATATGCAATGCGTATGCGCGCTCCGAAAGGAAAATGATGAACCAGGCATCAACTTGGCAAACCAAGTATGCCGCTGGAAAGATGAGATGATTTCGGTTGAAATCGATATAAAGATCACCGGAATCGGATGCACGGTTTGCAAATGACAAGCAAAACAAGAATGGCACAAATCCGCCATTAACAGCATGATACCACTTAGCAAGCAACAAGAAATTAAGCTACTGCACCCAAACATACAAACAAAGCACATGGTAGTGATTGACTCAAGATGCTTGACAAAAGATGAACACTGAGATACGGCTAATTAACATCATAACAGGTTCAAACAAGCATGGCAAAAGTGCAAAAAATATCAGGCTGGACATGGCAAAAACAGCATCAGGTAGCAATGTTTACAGCAAGAAAACAACATGCTACGGGAACTTATAATAGCAAAACAAGGCATGGCATGAATCTACACAAAGCATAGAACAAAAGTCCCTTACTGACCATAAGCCAAAAAGGATAAAAAAAATATAGTAACACCCATGTCAATATAGCAAGTTTCGTTAACAGATTCAGCAACATGGCATGGCAAAAACAGATAACAAGTAGGCATGTTTACAAGCTCAAAGCACTCACTACAGAGCCTTACATGATAAACTAATCATACATACGTCAACAAGACATGGCATAGAAGATATACATGGCAAGAACAACATCATAGCATACACGGATCAACCACAACAACCTTGGCAAAATTGAATAACATGTGAACAATCTGCCAGGAAACATTTTATAGCAAAAGTAGAGCTCGATTGACTCAAGCTATGGCACTCCATAATTGCAAACAAAGGCATGTGTGGATAGAGCATAACCATATGTTCAAAACATCCTTACTGAAGTATCTCAAAATATGCATGGATCTCTCGGTAGCATCAAGTTAACATGGCATCAAAATATCAGCTAAACAGGGCTGAAATCAGCAACATCAGGAAGCCTACATTGCATGCTTGTGCTAGTCACCACATAGATCACAAAAATACATGGCATAAACCCCTGGAAATATGGCATGGCATATTACAAAACACATGTAGGACTCAAATTCATAGGGTGCACACATTAATCATGGCAAAAATGACAAAAGTGCATTTTCTGTTAAGAAACAGAAACTAACATCACATAGCCCTCTTCCAACAGCATTTCGGGCATCAATATTAACTCAAATGAAAATGATTCAATGAGATGAAATGATATACTCTTTGATGCGAACATTTCTACATATTACACGCACGAAACGGATCTACAGGTGCAAAGTTATGATGCGTTGAAAATGCCACAAATTAATCACCCAAATAAAACTCGAAGGGTCCGATCCAGATCCGATCGAGGGCGGCGGTGGCGCGGCTCGCCGGAGCCGGGACGAGGCCGGAGGAGGGAGCGGAGGCGTGGCCGGGCCGAGGAGGGCGCCGCGGCGGAGACGGGCGCGCGGCGGGCGGGCGGCGTCATGCGGTGGCCGGTCAGCGGTGGTGGCAGATTCGGGGCCGGTGGCGACCGGCCGGCGGGAGGGCCGGTGGCCGAGCTGGCGGCGAGGCCGGGCGATCGGCGACGGCGACGGGCGGCGGAGGCTGCGGAGGCGCTGGGTTCGGCGCGGGCGGCCGGGCGCTGGAGGCGCGGGCGCGGCGGGCGCTGGCCGCGGGGCGCAGCGAACTGGGGAACCGGGTGACACGTGTCGTGCGCTGAGAGGCTGCGGGCGCGGCGGACGTTGTCCGGCGGCGGGGTATTTTTGTCCGGGCGCGAGAGGGAGGAAGGCTAGGGTTTCGGGAGGAAGAAGACCCGGATTTGGACGGGGGAGGTGTTTAAATAGGCATAGAGGGAGCTAGTAGAGTCCAAATGAGGTGTAGTTTTCGCCCACACGATCGTGATCGAACGACGGAGATCATGGAAGTGACTTAGATGGGTTATTGGACTATTTTGGAGGGGTGTTGGGCTGCAACCTAAAAGAGGCCTTTGCGAGAGTGCGGTTAACCGTTGGAGAACCAAACGAGCTCCAAATGACCCGAAACTTGACCGGTGGTCTACCGGTGGTATACCAAGGTCACTTGACAAACCTCGGTCCATTCCGAGAAGGTTTAGTACCCGCACATGGAAAAACGTAAAAGGGGACGCCGGGGGACATAGGAGTGCCGGATTGCAAAACGGACAACTCGAAAAATGCTCGGAATCATGAGACGAACACGTATGCAAATGAGATGCACATGATGACATGATATAAAATGCATGACATGGACAAAATGCAAAAAGAAGAAAAACCCAACCACGGAGGGAATATCATATCACGATGCCGAAAATGGCAAGAGTTGGAGTTACAAATATGGAAAGTTACATCCGGGGTGTTACACCCGGAGCCAGGCCCGCCGCCGCTGCCCTAACCGCGGCCGTCCACCACCACCCCCTGGTCCAGAGCCAAGGTGAGCATTTTTTTTGTTTTTTCTACTGTTTTTCTTTGTTGTTTAGGTTTAATTAGGTTATTGATAGGTTTAGGTTAGTGGTTGGTTTAGGTTAGTGCTAGATTTCATGGACACTCGATCTCGATCCCACTCCATCTCGATCGCTATCCCACCTCGCTAGATCCGGCCCCCCTCGCCGCCGAGCACTACTGCACCATCTCCCCCTCTCCACCGGCCGCCGCCGCTGACCCCCCGCACCCTCCCCCACTCCACCACCGCCGACGACCCACCGCACCCTCCCCCGCTACACCGGCCGCCGCCACACCCCGCCCGCACCTCCCCACTCCACCGCCGCCACCCCCCGCACCCTCTCCCCCGCACCCTCCCCGGCCAGATCCACCGTCACAAATGAATGCAACTAAAATTGCAAAAAAACAAATTTGGTTATGTTTTCAAATCACAAATTTGATGATATTTTTTAAAAATTATTACTGTTTTTGTTAAAAAATATTACTGTTATGATTTAAACAAGTTTGAACATATTTAAACACAAATAAATATCAAGCAACATTTTAAATGAATAAAAACAAAAATAGGGGAGCCTGGGAATCGAACCCAGGACCTCCTAGTGTGTGTGCTGCGTGCTGACCAGTCGGGCTAGTGGGCGTGTTCTGATGGAGATAGGGTTAGGTGGAATATGACCTGACCAGTCGGGCTAGTAAATAGAACAAACTGTGGCGCACTAGGGGGAGGTGCACCATTAGAACCCTCCCCCCACTCCACCTATTCCACATGCACTGTGGCCTCCCTCCCTCCCTCGCCAGATCCCCCACTTGACCCCAACCGTACGCCGCCGCCCCCTTGCTCTGCCCCTCCGTCCGCCATGCCTGCACGCCGTCGGCGACGCCGCAGCCGCTGTGGTCTTGCGCTGCCCCGACGCAGCCGCCCCGACCCCCGCGGAACTCCACCCCCGCCGCCCTCGCGCCCCCCGAACGGGATTGGCCGAGCGCGCGCCGCCCGCTCCTCTCCTCTCCTCCTCCCTCCGACGAGCGAGGGCCTCCTCCGGCCCCTACAGCAGCCGGCGAGCGCGGCCCCGACGCGCCCACCCCGCCTGCCCCAGCCGTCCACCGCCACCGGCCCTGCTCTCCTTCGATCATGCAAGCGAGGACCCGGACGAGCTCGGACCGCGACCCCGACCCCTTCGCCGACCCCGACCCCTCCAGCGACCAGGTACCTCTCCTCCTCCCTCCTTCCTCCCTCCCTCCACCCTTCCCCATTCCTTCCAACCGATGCTCCAAAAGGAATTTCAAGACAGAAATCACATGGTCCAAAAGTTAGGGTTCACGATTCAAATAAACAGTTAACTAAAACTCTTGTAGTCTGATAGGTATTGGGAATTTTCTACAACTGTTGTAATCTTGTACTAGGTAAGTAAAAGAACATCTGTTATTGGGACTTAAAGCTCCAAATCAGTTGATTCATCTCCTTTCGTCCTTAACATAGACGAGTGTATATCCGTTTGATTTAGCCCATTTTACTTGCATTGAATAACTCTGTGAACAAGATTCAGGTTCCAACAAAGCTAAATTAAAACGAATCTTGTTTCTGCACATGAGTTGTTTTCAGGTTTTGTACATGATTTGTAACCTCGGTCTTGCTTTATTTTAATCTTACAAAATTCTGATATTTAGGTTGTTCATCTGCTCCCTGCTGATCTTCTTTGATGAGAATGTACCCTGGTCTTGAATGTGTTATGCACAATGTGCAGATGTTAGTGTAGATACTATTTTATTGCATGACAATATTTAGAATTTTACTTTAGTTGAGTGCTAGTCTAATCATGCTTGGAAAAGGATATTATAGAAGATTAAAAGTAGTTCATTTAGGATTTGGTAGTTGTCTGAAACTGTTGTAGTCTTATACTGTAGAAGAGTAAAAGTAGTTGGATGAAAATAGTAGGTGCCATGTCGATTTGTTCAGTCCTTGGATGAAATAGGTTTTCTTGCTACAGTTAACTGAAAATGTTCATTGTTCCAATACTGTAGAGAAACTATAGTGCCTGTTATTCAGTTATGACTCCTTCACTGAAACTGTAGTGTTTGCTAAAACTTAGATGTAAACTAAAGGTGTTTGTGATTTGGAGAAGCTGTTGCATACTCCAACAAGTGATAAATGCACTCAAAATTTCACTAAGAAAATGCAGATGCTTCTCACTTGTTACTGAAAGTTTTCTGGATTGATAAATGCATGCAAAATAAGTTCAGTTAGCTGTTACTGTTGCTGTATGAATTCCAACCAGGTCAATTTGCCATCAATTGCTCTGTAATACTCAACCAGGTTTATGCAAAATGAAGATCAACCATGTTTATGTAATAGATCAAATTGCAATAGGTTATCTGCAGTAGATCAAACTGCAGTAGATTACTCAATATTCTTGCCATTTGTTGATAGGTTATAAATATTGACCATAAATAAGAATGAATATTGACCATTTGTTGCTGCTAGCACATGTTGAAGTGTACCGATGATGCTTCAGAGAAAATTCAATCTTCCTCCTCAGGCATGTGTTGTGTGACCTGACAAAATATAAATGTGTTGTGTGCCATGTGTTGGTAATTTAGTAAAGTCAAACAAGCACTGGATTTAGGCATGTTGCTTGATGAAATTGTAGCAGCAACAACAACTATGGCTGAATGATGAACAGGTTATAGTGGTCAGATTAGTTCAGCAACAACAACTATTTTCATTTTGTCTTATGGGTCATCTAAAAAAATGTTTTATTGGATCATTCTTGCTGACAACTCCTTGTGGTCAAACTCATTGCTGACAACTGCTGTACTTGTGAGATTCTTGTCCTTGAATCAAATGTGCTATTGGTTTAGAATGGCACTATGATTGTGATATCACCGGTTGCAATGTTGTTTGCATACTTTTTTTGAACCAAAGGTTTATATGGTAGATGTATTAACATGCCTATTAGTCATGTTGGTGAATTCAGAGATGAACTGAGACCATACATACCTTGTTTAACCAAAGGTTTGTCTGTGGATATTCCTCTTTGTGGTTATCATGATGGGGCTGCAGATGAGCTTACTCTGTAACTCAACAAGTTAGTTGATTGCCTTGTTAGCATTTGGTCTTCTGAATTGTTAGTGCTAATCCCCAAATGTATTGATAGATAACACTTGTTCAAGCAACCTTATTAATATGAGGTGTTTGTATAGGTCTTTCCTTTTAAGCGTGGTACCTTTTTGTTTTGCTATTCTGTGTCATTGTTACCCTAATTTATAGTCCAGTACAATTGGACTTTCAGTACAGCCTGTTATCATTCATGTTTCTTTTTATTTGTTGTGCTTGTTGTCTAGCTTACTCTCCGTTACTTTGCCCACTGCTTTCACAATGAGAGATTTTGCTTGGATAAACTTGATATAGAGTGGTTATTTTCATGCATGTTTTATGATCTGTTGTAAGGGTACTAATTGTTCTCTTCTGCTGCTTATCAGAGATGGGGGGAAGCAGCCACCGCCGCTCTGCCACACCACAAAGACTGAGTTGGATGCTTCCGAGTTCTTCAAGATATCATACTTGGGACTTCAGTATCATCCATGACGGAGGTATATAAAATGAGAGATCTCCCCTTCACCCATCTCATTATGATATCTGTTGTTTGCTACATCACTCATTGTTCCAAACAGTTTTATGAACATGCTGGGTGAAGATCCGCCAAATAATGTGAAGTCATGACAGTCGGGCAGCGGAGTTACGCAGTCGTGGGATGTGGAGTTGGTGATCAAGGAGGGCCACATGTACTTGTCTCGTGGGTGGGAGAAGTTCTACCGTGCCTACGACCTGCGGCTGGGGTACTTCCTTCTCTTCAGGTACGACGACGACACCACCATGCTCATCGTGAAGGTGTTCAACGCGACTATGTGTCGCATGCGCTACGCTGACGATGATGATGCCAAGACGCTCGCCTCTTCTTATTCCTCTACATTTGGCTTTGTCTCACATCGATTGTTAACGGTCATTGTTGCATTTGGACAGGCAATGGGAGCAGCAGTAGAGACACTGGCTACAGCCAAAGCAACAGCGATTATGGATGTAGAAAAAGCAACAACAATTCTGGCTTCGAAAGCAAGAGCGATTCTCGGGCAGCAAAGACAACAAGAAGGATGATCCGGACTGGAGTGGGGGAGAAGAGGAGTAGAGTGGGGATGAGGAGCTGCAGGATGACGATGGGCATCAGGCTGAGGATGACCTAGCACTGGTGGTGGCTGACCAAGGGCAAGAGATGGGGGTGGCTGACCATGGGCAAGAGATGGTGGTGCCTAACCATGGGCAAGAGATGGTGGTGGATGAGGATGACCTAGCGATGGCCGTGCCTGGCCCCGCCTCAAGATGGCCTCGCGATGATGGTGGTGCCTGACAATGACCTCGCGCCGGTGGTGGCGCTGGCGATCCCACAGCTGGGCGACATGACCACGCCAATTGTGGTAGAAGACTACATCCCACTGCCTCCACCGCCTCGCCTCTCTTGGCGCATCAGCCGAGGAAGGAGAAGGAGAAGAACAATGAGAACTGAACTATGTCGGTATGTCGATCTCCAAAATGATATATATATACTTAGTTACCTGTGTTATCTCTAATATGCTTAGTTTCCTATAGGTTAGCTCCAAAATTACTTATGTTAGCACAAAATGATCAAGTTTACATAATAAGCTTATAGTCTTCATCTTATTCTTCTTCTTTTCCAAAATGACATATGTTAGCTTCATTTTACCTAAGTTGGCTCTAATATGCTAACTTAGAGCTTATATGCTTAGTTTCCTATAGGTTAGCTCCAAAATTACTTATATTAGCACAAAATGATAAAGTTTACATAATAAGCTTATAGTCTTCTTCTTATTCTTCTTATTCTTCTTCTTATTCTTCTTCTAGTATTCTTGTACTGTTCTTCTTCTTCTAATATTCTTCTAGTCTTCTTCTTCTTCTTATTCTCTTCTTCTTCTTCTTCTTCTAACTTCTTGTTTATCATTTTGCAGATTTGATTTAATTCAAGGAAGCTTGCATGGATGGAGTGCTTCTTTTCCATTTGTGTTTTTATTTTGTATCAATGTGAAACTTACGTGGAATTGATGGATAACGGTGTTGGATGAACAATGTGAAACTTTTGTAATATGTAACGATGGAACTATATATGTGTTGGCTATGTATGTATATATGATGAAACTTGTGTGTTGGATATGATTGTTATATGGATGCTTGTTGTATATATATGTGTTGCATATCTCATATGTGAAATAGTGACCTGAGATTAAGAAAAAATGAAAAAAAATAAAAAAATTGTTACTAATGGCGCACTTCCATGTGGTGCGCCATTTGTATACCAGATACTAGTGGCGCACCACACAAGACACTAATGGCGCACTGTGATAATCACACTAATGGCACACTGTGGGCAATACTAATGGCGCACTACGTGGTGCGCCATTAGAACACCAGATACTAATGGCGCACCAGTGGTGCGCCATTAGAATTCAATTCTAATGGCGTGATGCTAGTGGCGCACCAGTAGTGCGCCATTAGAAGGCAAAACTGGTGCGCCACTACCATGTCTTTTCCTAGTAGTGTCTGGTGTTCTAATGGCGCACCACATAGTGTTCCATTAGTCTTGCCCACAGTGCGCCATTAGAATTCCTCTCGGGGGCCATATGTACGCATGTGCTTTGGCATACTAATGGCGCACCAGTGGTTGATGCGCCATTAGTGTGATTATCACAGTGCGCCATTAGTGTTTGTGTGGTGCGCCACTAGTATGAATATTAGGGATTTTTTTTTCTTTTCTGATATTTTCACAGGTTACAAAATATATTATTGGACAGAATTTAGACAACACCACACAACAACAGCAGATTCATCGATTACAATAGAAGATTAGTCTCCGAATACAATTCATCATATTAGTCTCCGAATTCAAAAGACCGAACAAAGATAGAACATTACAAGTCTCGAGACCGCGAGTAGCGAGTTTGTCTTCACATTACAAGTCGATATCGATCATCTAAACTACCATCACATAGAAGAGAGCTGCGGTCATCACTATGAGCATCATCGCGATGAAACTGGTCTTCATCTGGTTCCTCTAACGCTCCTCCTCTCTCCTGCTAGATAGCGGGCGTATCTAGATTCTGCCTCCGCCCTAGTGGTGTGCCCTTTGTAACTGTTACCGCTGAAACAGTGAACCTGTCTCCAACACTCCTCCCAGTCGTCGTAGACTCCAGGAACCTTACCCTTGTACACGACATACGACGGCATCTGTAGGCACAAGCCAAACAACAGACAATACATAAGCAATATATAAGTATGCAACAAAAGGATCGGAAGAGAAAAGCAAGACATTAATAGCACGATTCATGGTCCTACTAATAAATAGCATCGATTACATCTAAGTTGAACGACTGTCCAAACCAAAGAGACATACAAGTTCATTGAAGTTCAATTACAACATGAGACAATCAATGTTTCAGAACTACACATAGCATCACTACTTTCGAATCGACTCATGGGACCGAAGCGTGGATGAAGCCGCCGTCTGTCGTGATGGTCATGAAATCGCGAGCGTTGTAAGCCTGCATTTGTAGCGTTGTGTCTATCTCACTGTTGGACGGTTGATATCTAAGGTAGAACTGCCCTGAGGTATGAAGGACATCTTGATGGATAATTTCCGCAAACTCCGACTGGATGCGAAAGAATTCTTGTCTGATGTCCGCGTCCTGGATTGCCGACAAGCTCGCGGCCCAATCTTTGAGATTATCTGGTAGCATAAGGTGATGATGGTCCCGTACGATCGCCCGCATGTGATGGAGGGCGTAGTAGGCATCCTTCTAACCTCCAGGCGGCTGCTTGACGCGGGAGAACTTTGTATTGTGGGCAAACATGTGCGCGCCGTACCGCCTACAAACTGGTTTGGTGAAGGTGCCTCCAGATTTGGCGTAGCCGGGGAGAACATCATCAAGAACTTTCTTGATATTTGTGTAGTCTATCTTGGAGTCACGGTCCAGGTCGAAATACGTGGCCATGGAATATTTTGGGCTTAAGAGGATGAGTGTGCAATGTGTGTCACTTCACAGAACACGGAATGTTAGAAAAAAAAGAACGATCGAAATCTAAGAAATCATATGTTACGGGGCGGTTAGGGGATGACTTACTCGGGAAAGTAAGGCACGAGGAAGTTATCCTTATCTGGGTTTGCCAGAATGACGCCTTCGAGGCAAGAACTTGCAACATGCCGGTCCCCAGCGCTACACAAGTTCTTGGTACGCATGTAGAAGGGGTCGACTATCACGATGTCCAGGGTCTTGTCTCTAATGATCCACATCTCCATACTCAGCGAAAACAGCTGAACGAAGGTGTAGTGCAGCGGATGAAGGTTAAACATAGCAAAGATGTCATCCAACCGCAGGACGATCGTACCCCCGATGGGGCCATCCACAAAGCCCTTGCCCTGTGGCACCTTGGCCACGAAAACCGGGTATGCCACATCATTCTCTCTAAGATGCCGCTTCTCCAAAGAAAGAACACTGTCATGCAGACTCTGCATAGCACCGGTTGCAGCATTGAGCATATTTGTCGGTAGCATCGCCCTACCCGCCACATGCACCCTCCTCGAGATATCCTTAGGTGAAGGTGGCCCGTCCTGAGCACGGATCGTACTCGGTGCCGGCTGGCTCGCACCCTTGTTATTCTTTATTTTCCGTCCATTCTTCTTCTGTTGTAATGGGACCGAGTTCTGCTCACAGACCGCCTTCTTGAGTGTGTTGGGGCTGATAATATTGAGGCTCAGTGAAGTCGGCAGCTGGAGGTGTCTCCTGAGAACTGAACACCAGACAACGCCTGTTGCAATTGGGTTTCTCCTCCGTACCAGCTAGACCGCGGTCGTCTTTTGTAGGGTTGGGTTCTTGAGAAAGAGGCCCGCAGAATTCGTCATCATACCCATGTTCGGTAAAGTACTTATCGACGTTGCTAAATGTACGACCGTCGTCATTGTCATTGTCGTCCAGATCCTGTGCCATATGCATGTTCGGATCCTGTGCCATGTGCATGTTCGGCATGTCCGGTAGCGTTGCGGCGGTCTTGCCATGGCTTGGCGCCGACGATCAAGCGGTGTTGTCTTTGGGCGGTGTCCCCGCCCCAAACGAATCTGGCTCTCACTACAAGAAATATGTCAACTAGTGACCTTCCGCTGCTGACCTGGAAGAATTGGTCATAGATCTATGACCATTTCAGACCAATTGGTCAAAAGCTGTTCGGGGGGCTCCAAACCCTAAACCATTGCGACCATTTTGGTCAGAAAGGTCGTAATTTCCTTACACGAGATGGAAACAAAGCAAACAGTGCTAGTCCGCTGCCTTATTTCTAGTTGTTAATGACCAATATATATGGTCATAGCCTTGTAGATTGTGGTGGGTTGTGATGACTAGGCGCCATCTCATCAGTTTTGCCTATGTGTCATGTCCATGTGGCAGTTTTTGCCCTAGGTTGTGAAGCAACCTATATTTTTGTTATTCCAAAAGTTCCCAAGAAATTCTCATAAATGTTTTGGATCATATCTTCATGAAATATCTCAAAAACATTCCCTGCCTAGTTCAAAAATAATTCGAAAATATTCATTTTCCTATTCTGTTCGGAGCAGCACTTTGTGAAGGAAGTACCACTTTGGCATGTCCAAATGGTATCCATTTTATACAGTGCTTTCCTATGCCCAAATAACCATCCTCCACCAAATGCCACCAATCCATTCATTATTTTGAGCCCAGCTTCAACATTCAGATTATGTCCAAAGTGTGGTACTTTGTAAAGCAAGTACCACCTAGGCTCCTCCTTTTGAGGTGAAAATTTGTGAAGACGGTCTTCTTAGTAACTGATCATCCTCAGCCAAAACTCACGCCCATTAGCCATGTGCATTTCCGCATCGCAAATCAAACACTTGGCTGCTTATTCATGTTTGAGCATCGATCGGTCTCCTCGTGAGAATCTTATGTTGTGATTTTCTTCCTAGCACCTACCGGGAGTGCCCAACCCGCTAGACATGCCTAGGCCGCCCAGAACACATGGCAACGCCACGGTCACGTGGTGACCACGCGGTTGGCATGCGAGCTTACGCGCTCTAGAGTTGGGGCCCTCGGCCACCGTCCAAACCTCGATGTCTCGCCATCAAACCATGTATTTCTGATCAAATAGATACTTATTTACCTAGAAATGATTTTTGAAAAAAATAAAGAGCAAACTATGAGGCAGCTGCAGTTCAAATTTGACCCGCTTCCACCTGAATCGACGGGAATTTGTCTTTTCCACCAGAGGTGGATCAAAACTTTTGACACCCAACCATTTTGTCAATTGTGCATTATATATGGCCTAGTATTTTATAAATTTGATTAGGTCCAATTTTGCAACAATTATTTGGTAGTTCCTTCACAAAAAAACCTCCTTTTGGGCACTCAGAAAATGAAAAATGAATTTTTCGTGCAAAGAAAATGAAAACTTCCGTAGGCAACATTGTTTGGAATTCCAAGATGCACCCTCATGCACAATATGAGATCATTTGAACAAACTATGCCATGAATGTGGCCATAAGATTGATCATTTGGCTTGAAAGCCATGAATCTTCACGCATGCTAGCTCATTTCTGAGAACACTTCTAAAAAATAATTGCCGTATTGCAAGTTTGTTATTTTTCCTGGGAACTTGGCCACATATAATGACACAATGCGAAGGTTTCCCAATTATTTGATTTTTTTTTGAATTTTTTATGCCCGTTTCAAAATGCGGTCAAAACAGCGGGAATCACCGTTCCTAGCTAGTGCTTCAATCTTTGAATTTTTTTGGTGTTTCTATGATTAAATAGATAATTATGTACCTAGAAATGATTTTTGGAAAAAATAAAGAGCAAACTACGAGGTAGCTACAGTTCAAATTTGACCCGCTTCCTACTGAATCGGCGGAAATTTGTCTTTTTCACCAGAGGTGGATCAAAACTTTTGACACCCAACCATTTTGTCAATTGTGCATTAAATATGTCCTAGTATTTTACAAAATTGATTAGGTCCAATTTTGCAACAATTATTTGGTAGGTCCTTCACAAAAAAACCTCATTTGGGGCAATCGGAAAATGGAAAATGGTTTTTTCGTCCAAAGAAAATGAAAACTTCCTTAGGCCACATAGTTTGCCATTCCAATCTGCACCCTTGTGCACAATATAAGATAATTTTAACAAAATATGCCACGAATGTGGCCATAAAATTGATCATTTGGCTTGAAAGCCATGAATCTTCACAGATGATAGCTCATTTATGAGAACACTTTTTTAAAATAATTGCCGTATTACAAGTTTGTTATTTTCCTGGGAACTTGGCCACATATGTTTACACAATGCGAAGGTTTCCCAATTTTTTGATTTGTTTTGAATTTTTTATGCCCGTTTCAAAATGCGGTCAGAACGGCGGGAATGACCGTTCCTAGCTAGTGGTTGAATCTTGGATTTTTTTTTTGGTGTTTCTCTGATGAAATAGATACTTATGTACCTAGAAATGATTTTTGGAAAAAATAAATAGCAAACTATGAGGCAGCTGCAGTACAAATTTGACCCGCTTCCAACTGAATCGGCGGAAATTTGTCTTTTTCACGAGAGGTGGATCAAAACTTTTTACACCCAACCATTTTGTCAATTGTGCATTAAATATGTCCTAGTATTTTAGAAAATTGATTTGGTCCAATTTTGCAACAATTATTTGGTAGGTACTTCACAAAAAAAACCATTTTGGGCACTCGGAAAATGAAAAATGATTTTTCGTGCAAAAAAATTGAAAACTTTCTTTGGCAACATTGTTTGACATTCCATGTTTGTTATTTTCCTGAAAGGTAGTTCACAATTGGTGACACAATGAGAAGGTCTTTTATTTTTTTGAATTTATGTGATCATAAAATAGCTTACATGATTCTAACATCTTATTTTTAAATCTATCACGACCAATTTAATTGGTCATAATGTTGTATTATGCTCGATTGGTCCGTGGACCGAACACACGGATCATGCACGAAACATCGTTGGATCCTCCCCGATCCAACGGCATCCCTCACCCCTCGCCTCCCCCACCAACCCCACGAGAGGCGAAACCCTAGCTCTCTTCTCCCCCGTTTTCCATCCACCCCCCTCCCCCGCCCCGCCTCCTTTCTTTCTTTCTTTCTCTCCCTCCCCCCTCTCCCCCGATGCAGATCCCCCTCGTCGCCGCCACCCACCCCTCAGAACCTCCCCGCCACCCACCTCCGCCGCCGCCCTCACTCTTCCCTCGTCTCCCTCATCCTTGACCAACCTCGCGTCCTGCGGGGCTCTAGCATCGCCGCCACTCCACGCCCGCGCACGATAGAAGAGAAGCCCGAGGTCCTCCTCCGATGCTCCTCTGCCTCCCTTGCCCGCGGGGCTCTCTACTCCACCGCCGCCACACCGAGCACGCAGCCTTGACGCCGTCCCCGCCTCGCTCGGTCCGTCCCGCCATTCGCCTCCTCCTTCAACTCCACACTCTCCTTCGACTCCACCCTCTCCTTCTCTCCATCCCGAAACCCTAGATCGAAGCTATGGCCACCTCGCAGGCGGCGCGTGCAGGTGAGATCTGGTATTGCCCCCCTTTCTTCTCCTCCTCCTTCTAGATTTCTTCAGCTTGCTCGAATCTCATTGCGTTTGTGCGGGTTTGTGCAGGACATCCAAGACGGCGGGGCCATGTTTGCCTCGTCTGTGGGGACGGAGGCGGTGGGGGTTGTCAGAAGATGGTGAACCTCGCTCCCTCCCGGGCGCCAGAAGCTGCAAGATGGTGAAGGGACGCACCGGCCAGCTGCGTGAGGCTCACGTCCATGTACCATCCTCGGATACAAGAGGTGAGAAGCTCCCTCCACCGGCGCGGCTCTGCTCCTTCTCCCTCGCGTGGGTATCTGAATTCCTGGTCTTGGTTGGGCGCGCAGATCCAGGCAGATCCAAGTGAACACCAGGGAGGACGTGGCCTAGTATGGCGGCAAGAGGATGGCCTGCGTCTACAAGGCCAAGACGAAGCAACGACACCAATTACCACTACATCTGGGGCAAGGTCTCCTTCTCCCACGGAAACACTGGCGTCATCCGCGCCAAGTTCACCCCTGCTGAGGCCATGGTGAGTTGTTGGGTCGAACTTCTCCGGTTGTCTGTTTCGGTGGCATGCATAAGATTTAAACAAACTAAATTGAGCTATATACCTTCTGTGATATCTAGTTCTGTGCCACTGTTTATGGAGTTGTGAGACTTGTCGTGTGTGTATTAGACCCCGCTTGCTTGTTCAGGGGATATTTAGGGTCGAGATAGTGTCACACATGTGACTGGACTGCAGCAAGTCTGAAAATCGTAGACTCTACTTCATGTTGCTATTATTTCTTGAAGCCTTGAATAGCTAAACTTGGGCACCACGACGCCTCCTCCCTGTAATTTGATGTCTTGACTTGTGTTGCTCGCCGAAAAGTCTTTGACGGTATTAGGTTCATTATGTTGTCAGCAGTATGTGTCTGAAACATGGACAAATGGGCACCCTTTAGGGTATTCTGTGACCCTCTTCAGTTCAACTAAATGGACTAGTTTGAAGTCTGAACCTCTCTTCTGTACTCCATGTTTACTGAATTTCACTGAATTTACTGAATGTGCATGTGAATATCAAAAGTATCCATAGTGTGTGTGTGTGTGTGTGTGTGTTCGAGTGTAGGAGTGCAAATGGGCACCCTTTAGGGTATTCTGTGACCCTCTTTAGTTCAACTAAATGAACTGGTTTGAAGCTCTAGTATGCTTAGAGTGACTGGTTTCATTAGCCTCTTAATCGACAAGTTAAGTGGACTATTTTGCTGTATTTCCATCATACACCTTTGATTTATTTAGGGACTGCAGACTGTGATTATACAGTAGAAGTAGTTAGTATCTCTGTAGACTGCATATTATACAGTAGAAGTAGTTAGCCAATTTCTAGGGGTTTTCTGTTCACCTGTTATAGACTGTACATGCTTCAAATGGGGATGGCTTTTATGCTCCCCTGAATGTATTTTGATCTTAGTAGTACTTACCACACAGTAACAAAATAAGCAACAGCCTCAGCTTTCAGGTTCAGGGTTTCTCTTGTTTTCTTGATTCATTTATACTATATGATTCAGGTTTTATACTTTACCAAGATGGGTAGCTCATACCGCCCGCTTGCTTCTCGCTTTGAATATTGTGGTCTGCATGCTTTAATCACTGTGCCCTTAGTTCTTTTTTTGTAGGGAGCTATGCTTATCATCAAAAATTCTTGGTGATGATGTTATTCCTCTTTTGGTTCATGTGTTGCAATTATATACCACATAATTCTACACCATGTGGTGCACTTAAGTATCTTAGTGACTTCATTTGATGTGTGTATTTCTGTTAATTTTAAGCTTCTGTTGCTGTGAAAATGTACCTCACTGACCGTCTGTCTATTTATTGTGTACTTCTTGCATGAGGAGGTGAGTAGTGATGCAGCATGCCAAGCAGCAGTTGGGGAAGGGGGTCTCCTGATCAAGGAGGCAGAGGAGTAGGGGCGTGCCCAGCCGGCCTGTCCTGCTCGTGGGGGAGGGGCAGGAGGGGTCTGCTCCTTCTGCCTGCTATGCACTGACATGCAGTAGCTCCTCCATCTCCTCCCCTCTTCCCCGATAGCGTCGTCACAATCTTGTTAATTGTTATTGTTATTGCGATCACAATCTTGTTAAGATGCATCTGTGGTGGTGGTCTTCCGCCACCACAATCTTGTTAATTGTTATTGCGATCATCTTTCTTTTCGATGAACTATGCCACAATATGTGTTTTGCAAGGTTCAGTGGCTACTAAGTTTTGATTATTTGCAACTTGTATGTCCTTGTTGGTTTATTGTACGTTCTAAAAAGCGATGAATAGTCTTCACTTATATAGCCAACACCTTTATTTTGTTTTGTTTTGTTCTGTGCTCACTAGTGATACCTGACTAAGGTTCCCTGAATATAGGAGTAGACTGTAGGTGAAGAAAAATTATAACCTGAAAGTAATCATATGTACTACTCCCTCCGTCCCATAATATAATTATTGGTACATAATTTTCTTTACTTATACACACAGAATAGATAGAGGTGACGTGTGGTTATATTCTGTTGTACATATACTTCAGGATTTAGTCCCTATCTGCTTTGTATATTTGTTTTTATTTTGTTTCTAACACTTTTGGTTTATTGTTAGATGCCTTGGTTCAGGCTCTACAAACATACCCGAAAATGGTGTTTCCTCTCATTTACAAGAGCTCCAGCAAAGTGAACTAGGAAGTATATTTGAAGTTCTAAGCCGTGTAGCAAAGAGTTATAGGTTACATCTTATGTGTAATAGACTGGAAAGATTTGAATAATATTGTAATAGACTATGTACAGATTGTAGTTGACTTATTTATCCTTCTTTGATTTAACTACATTTGTTATGTTCTGTTTGAAATATTCATTATGTGGTTTCAAAGCGTGTGAAATGGAACCCGACTCATGGAGCCCACTTATGAAATCACTTCTGAATTTTCTTCACACGTGGGTCTAATGTGTCGACACGACAAGTGGTATCCATCTGATTGGTGGGACCAGCAACAAAATATAATGGCCTAGGCCCAAACAAATGTTAAAAGGCCACGAGCAAGAAATAAATAAAAGACTGAATTGTTGGGCTTGGCCCATGAAGTCTGACAAAAAATTAACAGGAAAAAAATATATAGAAAGGCTGAATTAATGGGCTCGGCCCATGTAAAACACCCAATGGGACCGGGCTGAATCTTGTGCCACATCAGCATGCCATGCTGGATGCCCTACGTGGCTTTGGGGTTGTTGCTAGTGACCACAACGCCACAGTGGACATATTTTGGTCATAAACGTCTTCGACCAATCCAGAAGAAAGGTCGCTATAGTCAGTTTACGACAGCGAGCTTTTGACCTTCTCTTTTTTGTC
The DNA here is from genome assembly GCA_021605145.1 of Aegilops bicornis. Classification (NCBI taxonomy): domain Eukaryota; kingdom Viridiplantae; phylum Streptophyta; class Magnoliopsida; order Poales; family Poaceae; genus Aegilops; species Aegilops bicornis. The sequence goes on along the minus strand of CM038673.1, from coordinate 63,228,108 downwards.
ACAAAAAGGTCGCAAATGAAAACCATAACCTTTCAGTGACCAATAGTCAAGGTCACAAGTTGACATATTTCTTGTAGTGTCTTCGGCCAAAGCAGCGGCCAGCTTAGGCAAGCGCTGAGCATCATCAGATCATCTTCGTCGGCCCCGGCGGGTCGAATCGGAGGTAACAACTCATCGCAGCCTGGCAGCACCTGAACCAGTTGAACCCTATACAAGGTGGGTGGCATCGGTTTACCGTGGAACACGGGGTTGCGTAGTTGAACGATTTTGCCCTTGGCGACATCGACCAACCTGCTGCTCACGAAATGCGTGAGAGTGCACGGAACGCCGGGCGCCCTGCGAAAACATGTAGGGCGTCAGGGATGCCCAGTCAAAGGCAAAAGGAGATGAAGTCATCGGCCGAGAGGCTCAATTAGTTACCGTGATGATGGCGTCGAGCTCGGCTAATGTCGAGGCACCACCAACGGCGGGCGGGCAACTAACGGAGGGGCCGCTTGCTGCCATGGTGCCGGCCGGCGTACACCCGGGTGCATTAAGCTCCAATACCGGCCGTACCGGCATCGGAGACACCAATACCGCCGCCGCCGGAGACACCAATGGCGCCGCCTGCGCGTTGTGCGAGTTGCTGGCCGTGAAGCTGGGAATCGGGGGCGGCCCCTGTTGGCCACCCGCAATCCACGCCGTCAGCCCATGAATCAAGGTAGGCATAATGCCGGTGAGCGTCGATCCCAGTTGTTGTTGCACTTGCTCTTGGACAATCTGCGGAATCCGCGCCACTTGTGCCTTGAGTTCTTGAACCTCGCACGACTGGCTTTCCGAACTGGTCTTTTTCTCCTTTCGCCCACCAGCGGTATAGTATAATGACCATTTTGTGGACAAGCCTTTGCCGGCCACACGACCAGTTAACGACGGCTTACTGAGCTTATCCTTGTTTTTCATTACGTTCAATGCCCTATTTAGAGTGCTGTCCCAAGCATGGGTGCTCTGAGACGACCCCGCTACTGCTTTCAGTCTCCTTCGCCAGAACAAGCTCAAGTGCCCTGGTCTTCGGATCCGTGGTAAGCTCCTTTGTTATCGGGTTCTCCTTGTACCGGGCCCTGACATAGTTCCTGGTCTGCTTGTCACTTCATATTTCTCGGCGGGCGGTAGGCCTTGCTCGGCACACTCCGCGTCCTCCTTGTCCCATATAGGCTCCGCCACTCAGTAACCGCCGGGACCGAAGTTTGTGTTCCCTAAGTTCAACTCCCGCATTTCTTTTCCCCATCGAATTGATTCGAGATTCCATCGCTCTCGCACTTGATCTTGAACTCCTTGTAGTCATCTTCGCCGATCGAAGGATTTTTCGCCTTGATCTTCTCATAACTATCACCTTTCTCAATCATTCTCTTCACCGCGCTTCTCCAAGTAGACAGGGCCGTGCTCATCCTCGTGAGGGCCGCACTGTTCACTTTTTTTCCTGAGAGGCGTACGTTTTCAAATTCAGCTGGGAACTTGTATAGTTCGTCCAGCTTCGTGAAGAGGAGGTTGCGCAAATTCCCTTGGTCCTTATGCCTAAGGTTCTCGGTGTTGATCGAGACGGTGCTCCGGAGAATGCACCCGAGCTGAACCGAGTAACCCTTGACTATATGTTTGGGCTCCGTTGGATGCCCGTCGGAGTTCACTCGAGTAAATTCCTCCTTGACGGTGCGGAGCGCGTTCGGGCGCCGGTCCTTCCGTTGCCTCTTCGGTTGGCTGCCATTTGTGCATATGCCTCCATCATCAGTGGTGGCATCCTCGGCGGCACCATCAGTGGTGGCATCCTCGGCGGCACCATCAGTGGTGTCATCCCCGACGCCACTAGGGGTTGTGTAGTCAGGATCGGTGTCTTCTGCGGCGTCCTCATAGCGGTGAGGTTGTTCCTCCATCTCCTGGGATAGCTCCCATAATTGCTTGCCGCCCGAACCGCCGGCCTCATCGTTGTAGGCCATGTTTCGCTCTAAATAGGAAAAAAGTTTGGCCAAAAAGTGGGTTATTGACAAGGAACAAGATAATGGTCTCATCATTTAGGGTTTGTCGACACCGAGGCATCCTAAAACTAAGCTTTTATCATTTAGGGTTTGTCGACGCCGAGGCACCCTAAAAGCCTAAGCTTACATCATTTAGGTTCTCATCGACACCAAGGCACCCTATAGAAGCCAAGGTTTCATCATTTAGGGTTTGTCGACGCCGAGGCATCCTAGGTTGGGCCTAATCACTTGGCACTAATCACTTGGCTCTATTGCCACCTATGTTGGATTTATCATCTAGGGTTTATCGATGCTAAGGAGAATTCTAAGTTGGTCCTAATCACTTCGCTCTATTGCCACCTATGGTTTAATGTAGCAAGAATAAAGGGGCAGTTGATCCTACTTAACTAAGTACTAAGAGGCCCATGCATTAGTCTCAAGTACCCCATATGTCCTATTTTTTAGCAAAGTCATGCTAAAATTCACGAAAAATTTCAGCATGACCTTTGCTGAAAATAGGACATATGGAGTACCCGAATTTCCCGGAACGGAAGTTCATCGACATTCCAGTAAACTCAAGGGCCTCTCAGGGTACCTGCAAATTCATCACGACACAATGGTCGAAGACAAAACCCAGCAAACTAGCACCACAATGTGCCTCTACTTTCATATGGATGAAAAGGCCATGCACCATATGGACAAAATCATCTCAACTTATGTGAGCTTCCATTCCATATCTAATAGGTCGCCCAAAAAAATCATCAATAGTTTAGCAAGTCTGTACCCTCAAGAATGAACATATAGCAATATCTGTTGACCCCCCATAACATACAGAAATCAAAATCAGCTCAACTTAGATGACAATGTATATACTTTATCACATTATATAGGTGTTGCAAAAATGTATATACTTTATCACATTATAAGTCCTCACCATCAACTATGACAAAATCTGAGAGTATAAGTCTGGTTACATTCACCCAAGTCCAAACGTAAAATTCGGTCCAACATAGTACAGCAAACTAAACTGATAGCTGCTCTCAAACCATACATCCAAACGACACAAATAAATACTCTAAAGAAACCTTGAAACTTTATCCAAAACTTATGTAAAGGGGCCAACTCAAAATTCTGAGCCTAGCTAACTCATTTTTTAGATATAAGCTTGCTTGTTTTCCATTGTACCTGAAGAACTAGCTGTTGCTGCTCCTCTGCCCGTGTTGCTGATGCTCCTCTTCCGCTGATCCAAATGACGGCGTTGTGCTTCTGCTGATTAGAACAATTTTGCTCATGTGCACTCTGAAGAAGGTACTCCGTTAGAGTACTGTACCTGAAAATTAATGAAGTTGATTTAGTGTTAACTGAATCATGACAATGCCAATAAAGGAGTAAATTCAGTTGTTAACTTAAAATGCATGGAGTACATTCATTTTAATATAAAAGCTGTTGCTGATCATTGTGAAAAAAAATCATGGATTGCTGTTAACTAAAAATCAAGGATTGCTGTTAACTAAAAATCATGGGTTACTGTTAACTAAAAATCATGGAATGCTAACAGTAAAATGAATACTTGCAGGTTAGTGTTAGTACTCCAAAACTTGAGTCTCATGAATGATGAGGCTCATTTAATGATGAGGCTCAGCCAAACTTTTAGCCTGAATAACTTCTGAAGGGTAACATCCAAATGTGTAGAAATGTTTGATCATGTTCAGGACAAAGTATGTTTAACACTAAAGTTAGCTTACAACTTTTGAACCCGAGCAAGGATAATTTGTCGAATCATCCAAGATTTCAGATAATTATGTAACATAACCAAATTCACTGAACCATTGCATACACACAAGCTTCAAGCCAAACCTCCTAAACGTAGCAAAGCTAATAAAAAGCGTCTCAATGAACCTGTTTGTTTGTGCAGCAAAGAAAAATTATGTCCATGTATCACGCGCAAGTCAATGAGCAGAGTCAACCTGGCAACTCTTCTATGCCAAGCAAAGAGCAGCCACATCTACTATTGTGACTTGATCTTTGTGGACATATTTTACTGGCAGCGGCTTGAACAATACTGGGCCATGCCAACCTCTTGAACAAAGAAAATAATATGGAAGCTGTATAAAATGGCTAGAAATGATGGTAAAGATAAACTTATCAGTAACTCTAAGATAAAGTATTGGCATCTCAATATGTTTGCTTTCTCTGCTATGGACATGCCTAACTCATTAGTAACTCTAAGATTACTTCCCTTGCATTTTTTTTTCTTTCTTCACTGCAATTTCCACGACCGACATTATCTATACTTGGCTCTGGATCATGACTTGGTGACATCTCAAATAACCTAGCTTGTAATTCTCAAGGAAAAACCTAGTTTGGTGACGTAGAGAGAGGGAGAAGGGGCAGGGGAGCTCACCTTGGATGGCGCGGAGTGGAAGCAGGGGAGCTCGGGGTTGGTGGCGAGGGTCACGGCACCGTCCTTGGCTCGCCTGCTGCTGCGGAGGTGACCGGTGGCGGAGGACGGCAGGGGCAGGCGAGGTGGGCGCGTCGAGGCCAAGGCTGCTGCTGCAGGGGCGGAGGAGGCCTCGCTCGTCGGAGGGAGGAGGAGAGGAGAGGAGCGGGCGACGGGGTGAGGAACCCTAGCGCGCGCGCTCGGCCGATCCCATTCGGGGGGCATGGGGGCGGTGGGGGTGGAGTCCGGCGGGGGTCGGGGCGGCGGTGTCGGGGCAGCGCAAGACCACAACAATGAGAGGCAAGGGGGACGGCGAGTGAGGTGAGGGGGACGACGAGGGAGGCGAGGGGGACGGCGAGCACGTGGGCAGCGGGTGAGATCGATGAGGCAGGGGAGAGACTAGACGGATTGGGGATTAAGTGTGGGGGAAGCTTTCTAATGGCGCACCCCGCAGCGGTGCGCCATTAGAATGTTTTTTTAGATAGCAATGGAGCACCCCCAGCAAGTGCGCCATTAGAATGTTTTTTGTATATAGCAATGGCGCACCAGCCATAGGTGCGCCATAAGTAATTTTTTTTTTGCATCTAATAATTTTTAAGAAAATGAATATGATCAATATGAAACAGTAATAATTTTTTATAAAAACAGTAATATTTTTTTAGAAAATATCATCAAATTTGTTATTTGAAAATATTTATGAATATGAATAAATATCATCAAATTTATTATTTGAAAATATTATCAAATTTGTTATATGAAAATATAATCAATTTTTTTTTCAATTTTAGTTGCATTCATTTGTGATGGTGGAGCGGGCCAGGGAGGGTGCGGGGGAGGGTGCGGTGGGTTATCGGCGGTGGGGGAGCGGGGGAGGGGTGTGCGGGGGGCCGGTCGGCGGCGGCGGCCGATGGAGCGGGGGAGAGGGTGCGGGGGGGGGGGGGTGCTCGGCCGCGGTGGAGCGGGGGCGAGGGGGACCGGATCTGGCGAGGTGGGATAGCGATCGAGATGGAGGGGGATCGAGATCGAGTGTCCATGAAATTTAAAAAATATTCATGAGTTCAAAATGAAAGTGCCCATGAAATACAATCGAGAAATGAAGGCTACAATTTAAATCCCCACAAATCTAACAGAAAAAAAGTTACGGGGATTTCAAGATCTAGAGGCAAAAAAATTCAAAAAAATTCAAAAAAAATGGTTTTGAATTTTTTTTTGAATTGTTTTTAAAAAAATGATACGTAATATGACCGGGAAGTTTGAAGTATTTTTCAAAATTTCATCATAGTAATGAATATGAACAAAGTCCTAGGCATCAACAAGTTATAATAGGATTGATATGCTAGATATATCAACAAGTGCTTGTGAAGTGAGCTGTTGCTGGGGTTGGATAGAACTTTGAAGTTAAGCGTGCTTGGGTTGGAGTAGTGTGAGGATGGGTGACCTTTCGGGAAGTTTGACCACGTAATGCGATTTGACTTGAGATTAAGCCATGTTGCTGGGGTTGGATAGAACTTTGAAGTTAGGCGTGCTTGGGTTGGAGTAGTGTGAGGATGGGTGACCTTTCGGGAAGTTTGACCACGGAGTGCGATTTGACCTGAGATTAAGCCATACTGACCTGAGATTAAGAAAAAATTTGAAAAAAAAATTAAAAAAAAATTTGAAAAAAAAATTAAAAAAAATCTGAAAAAAATATTTGAAAAAAAAAATGTTACTAATGGCGCACTTCTATGTGGTGCGCCATTAGTATATCAGATACTAATGGCGCACCGTGGGCTATACTTATACCAGATACTAGTGGTGCGCCATCAGTAAAAAATACTAGTGGCGTGATACTAATGGCGCACCGGTAGTGCGCCATTAGTAGGCAAAACCGGTGCGCCATTAGTAGGCCTTTTCCTAGTAGTGCTAGCTTAGGCTGTTTTATAGATTGTCGTTGTGATGGACGATACACATGAGCAGGCGGTCCGAGTATGACCTTTCGTGTTGAGCTAGGTGAATACATACTCGGCGTTCGCGTAGGCCTCCATCAAACGTCTAAACAGTAATGTCAGGCACCGCCGGAGCGCGTAGATGATGGACTCGCCGTTTGTGTTGCGCCATGAGCAGGACTTTGATTTAGAGGGCGACGTGCATGCATTAGCATGCTTTGACAGCGTGAGCGTGAGTGTCTGACGCGAAGTATTTCATTTTCATTTGGCTGACGAGGGTGCGTTGCAGCGACGAGTCCATGGTTTGATTCCCCACATACGCATAATTTTGGTTTTTACAGTATTTCTTTCTCCATTCATAGGTAGGCCCGCGTAGATAGATAAAGAACACGAGCTGATGAGGCGCATGCGGACTGTTTGACTGGTCAACCATACAAATACGGAGCTATATGCTGAGCCAGTGACCGTATAATCACCATATCTCGTATACAATGATCAAAGTGAGCTATCAAGACAAGTTCGATGACCGCCAATGCATTTTACTCGGTAATAAATGACCAGGATTGAAGGGGAATCCTAATTCGCTTCGTCTTCTATCCTTGAGCTCTTGACAAACCAATGCACTATACGGTTGTCCGGCCACTCCACCCCAGACCTCTCACCAAGCGTTGTTCATGCCACCGTGCTGCACACTAACCGGTAAGGCAGCGATGGCATCCCGCCGCCGAAGTTCCTCGCCGCCACGAACGCACACAAAATGGTAGGGAAGCGATGGCATCCTGCCGTGCCGAGTTCATCGCCGCTCGCGATCTCACAACTATGTGGGAGTAATTTGAAGATGCCAAGGCCGAATGGGCGGTAGAGCAAGAGGCGGCCAAAGCCGCACAGAGGGAGCGGAAAAGTCAGAAAGCACTCAAGAAAAGAGAGGCCCGCCGCCGAAAGAAAGAAAAGGACGCACGCGCTGCTGCGGAGAGGTCGCCGGAGATCCAAGCACGGTGGGGTGTCGCCGACAAAGCCGGGAAGGAGAACGACGGCGTCTGGCCAGCATGTGAGAACTAGTAGTACTAGTAGTTAGTGTGTGTGTCTGTGTCTGAGTACGAGCATGTACCAGTACTACTAGCTACTACTGTAGTTTTTAGAGCAAACTACCAAGACATTAGCCTAGACTAAATGGAAAAATTCATATCCCACGCATCAAATGGCATCTCTTTCTCTATAGGAATTGAGATGCATGTCATCTCACTTCCTATGATTTTCATATTCCTATCCTATGAACGAAAGGAGGCCTCTGTTGGAGTAAATCAGTAGCTAGCAAGATCACTGCACAGTAGTTTTCTTCAAGAAGCGGAATTCAATGAAGTCATGATGGTTCCTTCGTCCGAGCAACTTCAAAGTGGGAAGTGGGCCTCTGATTTGACGGCTCATTAGTCATTGTTACTGCGGCGCGATGACCTGGGTGACTCTCCCTTGGAGTTCTTCGTGCATGGCAAGTGGACCAGGATGGTCGACGTCCCACATGTTGGCGAACGGAAGTATTCTTTCCGATATCGAGGAGCAAGGAAACCGCGTGGTATAGTATCATTGCTGATTGGTTCGCAAAAAAATAGTATCACTGCCGATTTATAATTATTTTTTATTTCTGATGAATGCTAGCATTTCAACTCTTATGATGAAGGGTGCCAAACACGGCACGTGCTGGATGTCCCACACGTCAGCGAAAGGAGTGGGACATGAACAGCGTGGTAGAGCCCAGCGTAAAAAAACAGTGTGGTAGAGCGTCTCCACTTCTTCCACTTCTGGGTCGGAGACCACACGTAGTAGTACTTAGTGGTATGAACGATACAAAGTGCGACCTGGAGAGAAAGACACGTCTAGTTGGAAGGTCTCGGGGCATACACGTAAACAAATATAAAAGTTAATATGTTCCTCCAACTAATATAGTAGTAGTAGAGTACTTAGGCACGCATCCATAACATCACCGTGCATTGCACGTACAACATTTAGTGGTAGTACGTAGTAAGAGACAAATGCCGCCCAATAGTTCCCTTCTCGACCTACTTTTGGGTGTTTGGTAGAGTGTATGGAGGGTGCATGAGTCCACACTAGTTTAGCTCAAATACACAAGAAGCATGCATGAAGAGAGCATGCATGAAGAGGGGTGTTGAGTTGAGCATGCATGAAGAGGGAACAACTATGCTGAGACGAGAACGCAACCAAACACACCCTGTATGCCACGCATGTTCATACCATTTGTGCCTTTCTACTTCACTTACTGTGCTACATTACTCAGGTTCGTACGTCCACTCCTGGGTACATGTCCATCTCGTAGTTCCAGTCCCACGTGTTCTTCATATAGATGGAACGATCGTTGCATAACACGTGCACCTTGATGCTAGATGTCTCGCGTGTTGTCAAAAGGATGAACAAAGCTCATGTAAAAAAATAGAGTGGAAGAACATGTATTCCGGACGATCGAGAAGGAGCACGGAACCTCATGGCGGAGCGTCTGCACTCATAATATTTAATATTATTCAGCGATATAAAATTAACCAATCATCTCCACAGTGGACTGGAAGAGTACGAAACACGGTAGCCCAGTGTATTTACATCATACTAGTACATGGCTAACCCACGCTATCACCATATTTCTTGGCTTCCGTGCGACACCTATCTCTAGTAATCCAACAGCCTGTATCGCTTCTCCCTCCTCGTCTCTATCAAAGTGCGGCGGGCTGGCGTTTCTGCCGTCTATTGAGGTCGGTTAACTATCACATGTTAGCAACATGCCAAGAGCATTCTAAAAAAATTCCTTTCACATTCCTTTTTCAAAAATAAAAAATCCTTTCACGCATTTAATTTGCTGTATGCTTTGAGCAACTTGCATGTCCTATACTGCTCCTGTTTGATACTCTAACTTAGCTAGAGGTTAGACTAACTCATGACTAACCCTGAACTAATCAGTAGCCAAAGAGGTGTTTGGGTGATGTGGTTAGATTGACAATAAATGCACTGCATGGAGAGAGAAAAGTGATTTTTCGATGGTCCCAATGAGAACTATCTCCAGTTAGCACCTCTTGGGTGGGATAGTTTTTTTTGTGGGTTCGGTGCAACTTGCTCCAATTTAAACCCTCATGCTTGGATACTAGGGCTATTTGAGCCCCAACTAGCTCAAACTAACTCTAACCCATGGATCTAAACAGGGCCTATGGCTAGTCTCGACGCGGAGCAGTCGCGTGCACCGGGAAGCGGCGCTCTCTCGGCCATCGCGTGCATCAGTGAGAGGTCGCCTCCACTCTGGCCGGGCAATAATGCGGCACTGACGCTCCAGGGCGACGCTGACCGTTTCACGCGGGAAGCGCGCGCTGGCAAGGGAGTATAGGTTTTGAACCGTTTCAGGTGTAGTAGTAATGGTAGTTTGCAAAACTACTCAATTCTTGCACTCAGTTTCCTAAGAAATTGTGGTAAAAAATGTTACTCCACAGCCCGCTTCCCTTCTCTTTCCTGCTCGTGATTTACGTGGCCATGTTAACGTGGTTGTGTCAAAAAAAAGTCACTTCCTGCTCGTCATTTTTGTTATATAATTACAAGCAAGATTCTCGTGCATTGCACGGAACATCAATATGCATTTTTTTACAAAACACATGTTGTGATTGACCCATGCAGGAGTAATCCCATGTGTAAAAACTAATGATATCTTGAGAATGTCATCAAAAAAATGAAAGATGAGAGATAAGGCGAGGAGGAGTGGAGCGTGGTGGTGACTGGTGGTCGGAATTGGCGGAGGCATGGGGATGGATGGCGCCGGCAGGCGGCAGCGGCCACCATGAATGCTAGATTGTTCCAGAGACTTATTCCTTTTTTAATTGCTAAGCAATGAGGTTGCGGGAGATAATGATGTGGAGAGAGGTGCGGGCATCTTTTGTAAAATTATCATAGTTTTCTTTCTATCCGTCAGATATAGATCATACGGTCTGTATTACAAGATGGCAGGTACACCATCATCGCCAACTCGTTTTTTTATAAGGGTACAAAGGATAAGTTTGCTGACTACTAAAGTAAAGTGGAATCTGTCCATGTTATGCAAGTAAATAAAGGTGATTGTTTACCATACGGGTAAGGTTGGATGAAGGGCGGTAGGAACAAATGCTCCGCCTAGAGCATGTGTGTGTGAGATGGAGTCTTAGTGTGTGTGTGTGTGTGTGTGTGTGTGCGCGCGCATGGTCGAGATAAAAGAAAGAAGACATAAGTCATAAGATCAACGACATGGGAGAGACGGATCGGTATGACAATATGCATGCATGTGAGAATGCAAGGAAGAAGGCCCGACAATTGAGCATGTGTTTTTGTCTTTAAGAAATAGTGGCGTGAGCTGGAGCATACATCTATGGCGAGCAGAGGGGGTGAGGCGCAATGATTGTGCAAAAGAGATCAACCTATAAATGCATATGTATGGAGAGACATACATAGTGTGGGTGATAGGAAGCAAGACTCCGTGCGAGAAAGAAATGTTGACGGAGAAACTACAGATAGATACAGAGATGGAGATGCTAGCTAGAGGGACATCCGTTAGTTTGGTTGTTGGAGATGACCATCGGGTGGTTCAAAGGGTGAAGTTATATATGTGTGAGAGAGGGCACTTGACTGCATGTAGAGAGAAACATATGTAGTGTGCGTGATAGAAATCAAGAGTGAGGGCGAGAAAGAAGGTTGATGGAGAAACAGATAAACAGAAAGATAAAGATGCTAGCTAGTGTGCGTTAGAGATAGGAGTCGAGTGGATCAGAAGGCTGGGTTATGTGTGTGGTTGTGAGAGAGATAGAGAGAGGGTGCATGTGAGTCACATACAAACAGATATCAGAGAGAAATGAGATCCAGAGAGACGGAGTTTTGTGTCTGCGAGAGAGAAGGATATTTCACAACGAGAGTGATAGCTAGAGAGACATACAGAGGGAACGCAAGATATCTCTAGGGAGAGAGGGTGTGTTTGAGCGACATACAAGAGAACAATGGAGAAATATGAGACCCTGGGAGACAGAGTTTGTGTTTGTGTGTGAGAAAGAGATATTGAAGAGGAAGAGTCGAGGTTCGCATATCTAAGGAGCGAAAGACATCTCAGATGAGGGGTGTGCGAGTGGCACACATGGGAATAGTTGAGAGAAATGAGACCCCGGGAGACAAAGTTTTGTGTTTGTGTGAGAGAAAGAGATTCCACATGGAGAATCATAGCTAGAGACACATAGCAGGGAGCGAGATATACTTAGAGAAAGATAGAGTGATGAAGGTCGAGGGAGAGAGTACCATCAGTGTGTTACGAAGATAAAAAGATCATTGTCGACATACAGGTAGCACGAGAGATGCCTGAGAGACGATGAACCCGTATAGGTCCAGAGAGACAGTCCTATATAAGCATGAGCGATAGCTATATGAGACGAATATCTGGATTAAAGGGATTCAAATATTTAAACTGGAGATCACGACATCAATAATATCATAACACAAATTGGTGTATCAAACATGCATATTCATTTGAATTTGGACACACGTGTAATGTTATATAGTTTATCAATATTGGTGATCCATAGATTCTTCAATTACAAACAATGCATGCTTTATATGCAATTAATGTCTAAACGGGATTACACTATATGTTGCATCTGTGAAACACATTATACATGTTTGAGAAGTTAAAAAAAACCGCATGAAACACACATTAATTGGAGACAGTTAGCGAGGAATGCATACATTGGATTTCAACATAAAGGGGTTTCAAATATTTGAAAATCCAAATTGATGGATACAACCTTATGAATCTGAGATCATGCCATTTGTAAACCATATTTATTTATAAATGGTGTTGTGCTTTTGAAAGTATATATAAAAAATGATGTATATAGAATGTAATTCCAATTGAAATGGATCCCGCCCGAAAAAAAATAGAATACAAACGGGATTCGAATTGAGTTGGCACGGTAAACGTGCACTCCGCAAAATTTGAACGAAGCGGGGAAAGTCACAGTAACCGCCCGAAACCAAAATCTGTGAGATGGAAATCACTACTGCCTATCCTTGCCACGCAAAGCCTATCTGCTGGATTTCTATAGGTTTCGATAGGGGTAGGTTTGTAATTTCACCCAAACGTGACGTAACCGCCTCTCACCCGGATTCATACACGGTGGGCGCCAAAACACAGTGTGCCCTCGGCCGAAATCGACTCCCTCCCCGATTCATATTCATACACGATGGGCGCCAAAAACAAACTCTTGTCGGCAAATATTTGGTGTATGCGAGATTACCGTCCTATCCCCAACCGACTAATGTTGTTGTGATGTAGTAAAAATTTGAAACGGGGGCTAAGTTTGTTAAATTGCTCGCATTTGAGACAACCGCACCCTGAATACATGGTTCCCCCCTTCCTCTCTACCTCCCTTTTCCACATTCGTACTCCGTGCGCGCCAAAACTCCCTCTCCACCCCACCCTCCTCCGTCCGCCGCCGTCCGCCACCCCAACCACCCCCGTCCGCCACCCCCCTGTCGGAGCTGATACCCCGACGCCGCCGTCCATTACAAGAGATCGACCTCTCTCATCCACGCCTTCGGACCGGGATCCTTGCATCCCGTCCTCTCGCTTCATCCCCTCCGTCGTCCACCTTGCCGGCGCCGCTCCTGCGACCGTCTCGTCCACCGCGCCCCTCCGCCAGCGTCTACTCTCCTAGATCTGCTTCCACGCCGCCGACAGCCATCGCTACCACAGCACCGTCAAATTCTCAGGCGATCGCATATCGGCGCCGCACTGTGAGGCCGTACTCTTTCAGATTCGCCCAACTTATTTATCGCAGCAAGAAAATAGATCGCCACCGCTTACTCTGATTTCTTGTCTTGGTTGCGAAGTTGCCTTTGTCCGGTTTGCACCTTCAGATCCGCCATGGCACGCTCAACACTATACTCCCAATGCTTATGGTTTTCCCATTTTATATTCCACACTAGTTAAATTACAGTAGACTAAATTTTAAAATTGGGTCACTCGATTTTTCAGAGCTCGCCGGAGTTCGCCGATGCGATCCAAGGGGCTCGGGTGGTTGTGGGGCCTCACGAACAAAGAAAACTCGACGCTGGTGGGGGTGGGGTGGCAGAGGAACACAAAGCGGTGGGGGCCGGTCTCGCCGGCGGCCCGTGCCGTGTTCTCAGATGGGAAGAATCAGAGACGAGGAAGAAGAAGGGTTAGGAGACGTAGGATCTTCATCCAACCGCCTGAAATGGTCGAGAGACGGCTGGGAGTTGCATTCTTAATGCGCTCTGGTTCATCATGTGTGGGCACTGTGCAACCAACATTTTGTTATCCAAAATATGCTTGCTCTTCTTTACCATGTTCGATAGTGTTGGCCTGTACGTGATCGACAGGCTTTCAATTACTAGCGGCAATACAACACCGTATTTTCAAGCTAGTTCCACTTTCCCGATTTATATATCGTGGTTATGGTGTACCCGTGTTATGTACACTATGATCTTCCTAGTTGCTGTGTGCTCTTGTTATCATGGTTTGGCAATAAACTCTCTATACAGTATATTATGAACCTATCATCTGCCAGCTATCCTTACTTCTGGAGCCTATTTTTTGTGTACTTGTGCCAGATTATATAAATGCACGCACGATATTACAGCACACATGAGCTCTCTCATCGTAATCCAAAGGATAGCACATAAGTGTTTACAGGGCGCCCTATATTAGAATATCATCTGCATTACAAAGATAATCTCAGAACTATTTATGTTTTCATGGTTCTCGGATATTATACGCAATTACAAAGTGAATATCGTAATCAGCATCAGAAGAATATTGTGGAACACTGCAATGACTTACAAAATTGGCACCAAGGCATTGAGTGCCATTCTGGAAGCAATGAAACTCGTACGCTCCCCACCTGTTGATTCTTGTTCAGAATATCATCCTAATGACTATTCTAACCTCGAGGAGTCAAAGGCAGATGGCCTGTCCTGTTCACCCATCAAGGTGCCTGTTCTAATTTGGCAAGGTTTTATTGATTGCGCGTATTTCTTCTACTTTGTTGCACCACCATCTGCTTATTTTACTCATCATATAACTCGAGATGCCATGCCCATCCATTATCAATACATATTCCATCTATCTCATACCATATTTTTTCACTCAAATGTTGTTCTTGTGTGTCAGACATCAAAAAGGAAGAGGGTGATTGCCGAACCTTAAGGAGCACCAGCAAAGTCCTTGAAAAACGTGGTGGTGCCGGAGAAATCAGACAGCGCCCCACTTATATTGGCTATACAACCAGTGACACAAAACATAGGACCGACTCCAGCAGACTGTACCCATACTTCACTGGCCACACCACTAGCCCCACCACACAGGACCTGCACTCCAGCAAAAGGTATACCGATTTCATTTGCCATAGCACCAAATTGCACTACGTAAAAATCCCACTCCAAAGAAAAAGTACAGCAAGTCCACCGGCCGAAGACCTATCCCAACTGCAGAGACGGCCAATTCCTGCAGATTGGAACCCCATTCCATTTATTCCCAGTTTAAAAGACAATGCTTTCAATGTTGTTAGGGACTACGTGCATATATTCCCATCATGGGAAGATTATAGTGAAGACAAACACCATTTTCACATCTTCCAGTCCAACTTACGTGTAAGTGCTATTATTCATGGTTATTATTTTCCGATTACGTTGATCGAACACATCAATGATTTACATTACATTGTTGTAACTAGGTGAGGGTCAATCTGGATAGTCATGATGAGCAAAGCTTGCTTGTGCTTTTCAAGGAAGCATTGCAGCAGTATCGGTGTTACCTGAGGAAATCACACTTTGATGGCAAGTCTATAAACGAATTTCCGTGAAGTCTCCCGTGCTAAATTTAGAAGACATTGAATGGAAAAAACTTGTTATGCACCGGTCTCGTTCCTGTGATGAGGTAATCGCCTATGAAATCACATGACAATTTAAACTTCTACTTTTCCGCCTGTGCCTTATGGATCTTTTTTGCAGGAAATCTGCTCAAAGAAGAATTCCTGTTTGAAAAGAACGACAGGATATCGCAAATATACTGCCCGCTGCTTTGCTCTTGTTAGTACCTGTTGTCCTGTATCACTGTACTTGCATACATACCTGGTTCATTATGTGACAGCAGTATGCATGATAGCTTGCTTATCAATTGTCCGCTCCAAATTATCCGATCTGTATGAATGGTTACATTACTGTAGAATATATCCAATGCCAATGAATTTTTTTTTGCTCTGCATTGTTCTTGTAAGTACATGTTGTCCTTTATCAGTGTACTTATATTGACAGGTAGTTGTTCATGTACCATCACTCTGCAGCTTATTTTCCTTTGCCCTCCATTTTCTACACATCAGATCTATATTTACTCTTACCATAAGGTTGGTAATGAAGAATTTTAGTTGTGCATTGCTCTTGGCTGTGCCTTTTGCCTCAGACGCTGCACATACATTTATAGCTACTTGGTTATGTAGCATCACTCTTCATCTTATCTTAAATATTCTCCATTTTTCGTATATTATAACATCTATATTTACTCTTAACAAAATGTAGAATAAAGGCAATGCTTATGAAGAAGATTTTGTGCTAAACTTCTTGAATTGCCCCCCCCCCATCAGCATGCATGGACAAGGGCTTTATAGAGCCTGTCTTCACCAGTAATGTAAGTTTGTCCTTCTCAAGCCTTCAAACTTTGTTGTGTATATTTGGTTAGGCATGACTGCAACAGCTGTTTATTTTTGGTGTTTGCATCAAATTGCATGTTTAAAGTTTATTATGTAGTTCACAAACAAAAGTTTGTCCTTCTCAATTTAAGTTTTCAGTTGTACAACCAAGTTCCTTCTTCATACCATGTAAATTAAACTATACAGAGCAAGTGATCTTCTTTTGCACTGCATGTATGCTTCTGTTCTTCATCCGTAATCCAGTGGTGTGGTGAACCTACCCACTACAGCACAATGTCATATTCTGCAATGTCTTAACTATGAACAATGTCATATCATTCTACTATTATTTAAACCTTCTCTTTATTTGCCAATCTGAAATGGGATAAATTGACAGCACACTAACCATTGATACTTATGAGTTCTTGATCTGTAATCCAGTGGTGTCGTGAAGAATTATTTTTTAAATGTAAGATAATATGTTGTCTTTTATTGCACTTATTCATTCAAATTTTTCTTCTGTTTTCTATATTCTCCTATTTTCTTTGATCTGACGGTTATAATTTTAAATAATGTATGATATAACGTTGTCTTTTATTTCTCTTTTCATGGTTGTCTTTCCTAATTATAAATTTTCTTTTCTATTTCATACTTGAAATAGTATTAAATCAAATCTAGTTGGGACAATCGCATGTACCCCTCCACTTGCAGCATGTACTAGAAGCAGGTTTTCCTTCTCGGTCTCACCAATGGATACCAAACTTTATGCACACCCTACGATGAGCATAGCAAGCATGCATGCAACTATCGTTCATTTCGGACACTCGATGTATTTTGTAGGTGTTTTGCATCGATAAAACCCTATAACAGTGCCCCGACGTGACACAATGTGCGTATTGTGTCCGAATTCGTGCACACCTTGCCTGGGGGACCACATTGGCCATGCCCACGTGCTCCCAAAATGTTGGGGTCATCTCATGCATGCCTCCACATGAACCATTTACAAGCTGGACCATTCGGGTTTGCTGGAGGGAAAGTTTGAAATAGGTTTTCCTTGCCGGTCCCACCAAATGATCCCAAACTTTATGCACACCCTACCATGACCATGGCATGCATCTGGGAGGAGAATTCATACACCACGGCCTCATTTTGTTGAAATCTCATTAATAGCCATGTGTATTACATGTAAGTGTGCATGTGTAAAATTTATTATCTGATTTGAAGGTCAAAACATTAACTTGGCATATATGCAAAGAGAAAATGTGTATCCAATGCAAGTGAGCATGTGTATAATTTAGTTTGTGATTTGAAGATCAAAACACCTGGCAATATGCGAAAAAGTGCCCACCTACTAGAGTAGGATCATTCATACACCATGGCCTGCATACGACTAGGAACCCAGCGGTTCATGGGCCAGGATGCAGGCCCGTGGTGCAGAATAACTCTGCTGCTAGTAGGCCCCATGGGGCCGAGGTAACTAGAGTTAGGCAATGTACTGCCTGCATATGATAGGAGCTTGGGAGGGGAGTCGCAGCCGGGTATATAACCCGGTGCGGCGGTCTCTCGCTTGGCGAGGTGGGACTAAACACCCACCACCCCACGGCTGTGCCCTGCGCTGCGCCCTACGCGGCTTTGCCTTGGGCCCAATTCGGGCGGTGTGGCCTAGGGCAGCCTTACCCGCGGCGCACTGATATGGCCCAAGGCAGCCTTGGGCCCAATTCTAATATTTATTATCTTTATTATATTTAAAATATTTTTAGTTTGTAAGATAAAATGTTCTGTTTTATTTCACTTCTTCATTCTAATTTTTGTTCTCTTCTTTATATTTGAAATATTTTCTAAATGTAAGATAATATGTTGTCTTTTATTTCACTTCTACATTCTAATAGATCTTATCTTTTTTATATTTGAATTATTATTTAAATGTAAGATAATATGTTGTCTTTTATTGCACTTATTCATTCAAATTTTTCTTCTGTTTTCTATATTATCCTCTTTTCTTTGTTCTGACGGTTATAAATTTAAACAATGTATGATATAATGTTGTCTTTTATTTCACTTTTCATGGTTGTCTTTTTCAATTATAAATTTTCTTTTCTGTTTCATACTTGAAATATTATTAAATCAAATGTAGTTGGGACAATCGCATGCATGCCTCCACATGCAACATGTACTAGAAGCAGGTTTACCTTCCCGGTCCCACCGAATGATCCCAAACTTTATGCATACCCAAGGATGATCATGGCATGAATGCATGACAAGTATCGTTCATTTCTGACAGTCGTTGCATTTTCTAGGGTTTTTCCAGCGACAAAACCCTGCAACACTGACCCAACGTGACGCAACGTGCGTTTTGTGTCCGAATTTGTGCACACCTTGCCTGGGTTACCACATTCGCCATGCCCACATGGTCCCAAAAGTTGGGGTCATCTCATGCATGCCTCCACATGCACCATGTACAAGCAGGACCATTCGAGTCTGCCGGAGGGCAGGTCTGAAAGTGGTTTACCTTCCCGGTCCCACCGAATGATCCCAAACTTTATGCATACCCTAGGATGATCATGACATGCATGCATGACAAGTATCGTTCATTTCCGACACTCGATGCATTTTCTAGGGTTTATCCGGCGACAAAACCCTACAACACTGCCCCCACGTGCCGCAATGTGCGTTTCGTGTCCGAATTTGTGCACGCCTTGCCTGGGGGACCACATTGGCCATGCCCACATGTTCCCAAAAGTTGGGGTCATCTCATGCATGCCTCCACATGCACCATGCACAAGCAGGACCATTCGGGTCTGCCGGAGGGCAGGTCTGAAAGTGCTTTACCTTCCCGGTCCCACCAATTACAAGTCATAAATAGGACAACATTTAATCATACATATTTGATATGAATTTGAAAAATATGATAAGAAGTGATATGGAATTATGAAACATGAAAAAACAATTACGAATAAGAAGGAGAAAACATAAAATAACAGGAAAACCAAATTAAAAGGGAAAGAAGAACAGTACATTTGAATATATAATATTGCAGAAATGATAGAGATAATATAAATATTGTTGAACATATACAAGTATACAATAACTAATAGGTGTCACAAATATTTTTTATTGACGGAAGAAACAATGATATTAATTTTGAGGGAAAAACAATGTAGAGGTAGGTGGGTCGGCCCAGACCGCAAACAACTGTCGGATCCATATTGTGGGGGCCCACCACGCTGCGCTTTCCATGCAAGTCGATCACATGCACGTCGATCACGGGAGTAGTTGCCGTTCTGTTACACAATTCCGGGATTGTGCTAATCCATATGTTCCTAATCCCTACGATTGAGGAGCACGTTCTGCCTCGATTCAACAGAAGAAAATATAGATCGCGAGATTGGCCACAGGGAAGTTACGACGACCTAGGAGACGACCTCGTATATAATCTCAACCTCCTCGCACATGTCGTCGTCTAGATCGACTCCTGCCGGCGAGTCGTCGACAGCTCCGTCCGCCGCATCCCACACGCCAAAAAAACCCTGAGAAGATCAAGGTCCTCCGCACGTGTTGGCTGCCCTCGACGAACTACGTCGACAACGCATCGCTGACTTCTTTCATCTTCGTCGACCGATCAAGTAAGTTGTCCTCCTTACCTCGCGCCTTCATAGCAAGCTAGTTCCTCCGTATTGTTACTTTCATGGACTTAGGTTTACCACATAGTTTCAACTAGCTAGTATCAACTCGACTAGATGTGTTCTGACTAGAAGGCGTACATGAACTAAATCTTTCATATCAGGGTAGAATAGAGAAAAGCAATTCTCCCGTGCACGGGAGGTACCGTGCATGGAAGAGCCGTTAATTTTTCTTGAAGATCCGATGCATATTTGTGTTTATTACAACGAGAACTTTAAAACGAGACCACTTTTGAATATATTTTAACAAGTTTGAAGATTCATGTTCTGAAACATGATGAAACACATCGGCAGACAATGTAACATTATGATACACAATGGAACACGGCGAGCCATAGTGTTAGTTAGATTTTTTTCTTTACGAAATAGAATGCAACATTATTAAAAAAATTGCATGGAACTAAAACAATTATACAAAACAAGTTTGATGCATGGTTATTTAGTTGTCTAAAAACTAATTTTCAAAAATATATTCAATATTAGTCTTGTTTTAAAGATCTTGTCGAAAAAAACAATTATACAAACAGAATGTAAATCAAACTTTCACTTCGAAAAAAACAATTGTAGTTAATTTTTTATTACCTCATATCTGCACACACTTGGGTGCATGTTGCTGTATACATGGTGCTAGTTTTATATTTGCATTAGTGTTATTTTTTGCATTTTTGTTTGCTGCTGCCAGGAAGTTTTATATTTTTGCATGTCTATTGTTATTTTTGCATTTGTGTTGGCAAATGTAACGAAGTTCTAGATTTTCTTTCTATTGGATGGACGAGCTGAATGGAGAAATAGTGTGCGCCGTTGAAAAATGGTGCAAGCTTGTTGCCGCTCTATCGAGCGGTCAACGCGCTAGAGTGGCTGATACAATATTGCACAGCATGCTGCAGATACCATCTATTAAGATGCGTACCCTTTTGATTAGATATATGATTGAGAATATTGATGCCAACAAGTCCAGATTCATTATACAAGAGCAGGTAGGGGAGGTGACTCTCGGTGCGGTCGACGTCGAGTGCATCTTTAACCTCGAGAACCAAGGACTCTGCGCTTCGGACATTCTGATTGAAGAAGGAGAGGACATGAAGGAGCGGGTGCCGCCACAATTTCTCAGTAAGACATCAGAAAGCATAGTGATAGATAATCTCATTGAGGACATATTTAAAAGTAAAGCCACCGACAACGATTTTCTTTTGAAATTAGTCCTTGTCCTGTTAGGAACAATTATTGCTCCCATGTCGAGCAAGATTGTGCCAAAGTAGTACTCTGCTTTGGTCCATGATGTGAAACATATTTCAAAGTTTAACTGGAATGCCTTCACCATGCGTGTTCTACTCGATTGCCTTTGCATAGTCAAGAAAGGCAAACGCCTACGCCAATGGCCGAAAGGCAATTTGGCTCTGTTGCATGTACACAAATGAGGCCTGTTGCATAATGTCAATTATTATATCATTGCAATTTTATGTGATGTATTGAACTAACTCTAAATCCTTATATTTTTTTTGTATTACTTGTACGAGAGAAGGTGCAACCTGTCGAAGGCGATTGCGCCTATAATCCCAACTTGTCCATACAACCTCTTATGAGGAACTGGACCGAAAGTGCAGCCACTAGGAGAGATCGGTTCGACTATGACAATGGGCGCGTCCGTGGTAACGTCAAGGTAAGTCATTGTATTCTGTCTTTCTTAAATGTTTTGTAACTAAATAATATTTATTTTTAATTCATCACATGTACTTCAATATCGCATGCAGATCGAAAATAATATCACCCAAGAGTATAGGGCACAGGAGCCCAAAATCCCATGTAATGTGCCTACCATGAAGCCAAAAACCAAACCTGCAAATGGAAACGCAAAGAAGTCGACGACAACCCCAATGTCGGAAGAGTTGATGGAGCTTCTAATGAAGCGGTGCATGGACTTCATACACACCCAGAAGAGGCAAATCCCTGATCAAGTTGTCGAGGTGTCACACCATAACATAATAGTTTACAGTTTGTTCCCTGTTTTAAACCATGCAACCATTCTTAACTTTGTATATCTATTGCAGAGGTTGTTGGAGAAGATGAACAAATCAGGTGTCATGTACAAGCCGGCTGCTGTTGTGCCATCCGTGGACAATGATGTGGATCAAGAAGTGGATTCGTTCGAGAACGGTCCGTATGAAAAGAAGGAATTTGTGTACAAGGATGGCATAGACTCACACGGAGAGCCTGTCATTGTCATGATGCAGCCTGATGAAGTGGTTCCCAACCATAAAACCGTACCTGAGGTACTATGTATATATATTTCTGTCTATAATTTTCTCCTTCAATTTTTTTACGGGCTGAAATGTTCACACCAATTTGTTTGCCAAACAGAAAACCCCAACAAAGATGAATGGACACAAGGAAGCTTCACCTATTAAGCGTAATGATGAATGTGGCGCTACACCCGAAAACCCTTGGGTCGTTGGTAATTCTACACAAGCACCTTCATCGTACATAGACATTTGTCCATCTCCTGTCAGCAAGTTAATGGCTAAGGCGAATGGAGAAAAGGGTGCAACAGTCGATAAGGATGAGGAAGTTATGTCCGGTAAGCGGAAGCGGACCGTTCCCAAGAAATTTGAATCCCCCTACGCGACAAGCCCAGCAGGCATACCAACCGTGGTCAGAAACCCTCCGGTACCCATTCTGCTAGTAGAGGTATCGTAACTAACTTTCTTGGTTTGTTGTATACTACGAATGCATATGATCACCATTGAAGACGTTCATATTATTTCATGCAGCTCTCTTTTCTGAAATTGATGAGCCGGAGGGTGTGGCAGATGAGTTGACGCCGTAAATAATTGATGGAGCTGTTTCATTAGTCGAGTTAGCTGCTAGCACCGACAAGAATAAGGGGGAGAAAGTTTACTACAGTGAAGAGCGTGGCATATCTCTGACTTCCGAAAGGATTCGACCGGTAGTAACTCATAGATGGCTCTCGGACGATGTAAGTACTAATTGCAAGTTTTGTTATTTAAATTGTCAATAATCTATGTCTCAACTTTCAACATGTAATGCCCTGGTATTCTATGAAGGTTATTGATGCTTATATGGGACATTTCGAGCTGCGCGTTGGTCATGATCGTTACCTCTGTCCAGCGTGGAGGTCCAAATTCCTTGTAGACCGTGCTATCGCACGAGACGATCCATTGCCGTCGAGCTGCAACATGGACAGTGCTCTGTCCAAAGCTGGGGCAGTTAATAGAGTCACGAAAGAGTATACTGTGCGTGATAAGGTATGTTATGTTTGTAATTCTTCACTTCAGGACATTTCATCTAGTATTACATTTGATCCATAATTAGTTTTTGCACTGTAGACGTATATCGCGTTGAATATCGAAAATGCCCACTGGATGACCGTGGTCATGCACTTGATCAAGCAAGAATTCCAAGTTCTCGATTCACTCTATCCTCTGGACCTGACAGAAAAGACTGTGAAAGCACTGGTAATATAACCAACTTTTGTACCATTGGTCTTACATATTGTTTATGATTCTTCTTTAGCACTGTCCTCTTTATAGCGAATGGTATAGCAAACGATATGCGCCAAGCAAATCTTATTACACCAGGGAAATATCCGAACGTAAGTAAGTGGCCTATCGAGGAGTATGACATGCCCCAGCAAGAGGATGGGTGAGTTAGTAGGACATCATGCACATTCAAACAACAATACACATGTTCGTATTGCCCACCGCTAATGTTTGCATATATACTAGGAACTCTTGTGGCCTTTTTGTCATAGAATGTCTAGAGCATTGGGATGGGGACCGAATGACCCGCGATTTTTCACAGGTATGCTGTTATTTACATTTGTAGAGTAGCTACTATGGTCGTGTACAAAATTTGGTTCATGTAACCTGTATGTCATTTTTTGCAGGCCAGCGTTGACGCAAGGAGAAGACGTTTCGTCGCCGAGTTGATTATGTCACCTTCGAACACGATGGAGTGTGTGAAGAACAAAATTCGCGAAATCGCAAGGAAAAGGCACGCCTGAAGAATTCATGCGGCATGCAAGAGTCAAGTTCTAGTGCTTTGGATTTAGTCCGGTCGAAGGTTTCGACGGCATGATTATCTTACGGTTTCTATCATTTTTATGTAATAAACAGGGCATCTCGAATATTTTGACACATACATGTGTATGTGTCTGTCAAACAATAGGCTCGTACTGCATAATTCGGTCATACAATTCGCTCGGAGAAGACAATTTGGTCGTACCAATAAAGTTTTGGCTTCAACTATCAATTGTTCTTGCTTAATATTTTTCTAGTTCTCCAATTTTTTATAATTGTATTTATCACATTCATTGTATTCGTATTCTATTTTTATCTTCAACTGCTCTCCGAAGTTTCATATTAAAAATTTCACATTCTTTACTTTTTTTAAAACTCTATCAAACTTTAGCCTTCTGCCTTTGCTATCTGCATGTCATCATCTTGCATAATCTCCTGGTAATTCCCCCTCATCACATGATTATGAAAAGTAGTCATGTTAGCTATGTAAATATATCGAGGCAGAACGTATTACACAGATGAAAATTAGTCATGTCAGCTCGTTGGCTCTATCGCGTGTTATCCGGCATCATGTTTTTTCTATTTTGTTTCACAAGCCCGTCGTTTTTTTATTGTACGTATAATTAACTTTTGGGACGTGATTAATTGAGGGATGGAACGATGAGTGAGCCCAGCCGTAATTTCAGGTGCGGTTGTAAATTACACGTGCATGCATGGCTGGGTTAGTTGCATTATCAAAGGACTAGTGGGGCCATCATTTGAATACATGGAAACAACGACTGTGGTTGATTTGGGCAACGAGTGGTTCCCCTTTTATAGTTTCCCTTCCATATCCCTTGCCCTCTCTCTCCATTTGCGCCTCCAAATCTCCACGGCGAAAGCATGACAGCGAGCTGGGCGTCGGGCGGTGGCGGCTGCGGCGAGAAGAGCGGTGGCAACCGCAAGTTAGGTCGAACCCTGGGTCCTGGAAGCAGGTGGGGCGGATTCAGTGGAACAGGAGGCAGCGGAGGCGGATCGAGTGGAACGGGGGAGGGGGGTTTCGTTGGCGGTGGAGGGCCGGGAGAACCGACGGCTAGGGTTTCTTCAGTGCTACAATTTGGTGGCAAAAAGGTAAGTTCTTTACCGTTGTTCTTTACATCCCAGCATTGTCGCCCACAAATCATGACCTGTGGCCCTTACAAGCTCCATCTATTTGGTCATCAGGAAACTCCGGGTGGACGTGTGCATAAATGCGCATAATTTTGACAGCGCATTTGTGGGTTGTGTGTTTGAGGTTAGTGTACTGAGCATGATCTTCAAACTAGTACTGCTACTACGGTCAAGCTGCAAAAAAGTTCAGTGATTAACGCTTTCAGTGACAAGTTCAATTATAAATTGACTTGAATTTCTCATGATTTATTTAGGATGATGTCACTTCTAAGTATGTTGAATGGGTTGATGGGGAGTGGGATAGCAAAGCAAAGTCAGTCATTAAGTATCTAGCCATGAAGAACAAGAAACTGGAGACTAAGATTACAGAATGTGAAGCTGAAATTAAAAGGAATGAGAAAGAAAAGAGGGCAATGGTTAAGATGCACAAGGAAATATTTCTCTATAGGGATAGGATTTTAGGATTTGGAGGTCTTCTGTATCTTGGCCTGCTTGCCACTATGATTGCTGTCATAGTTACCAAGTAGATTGTTCATAAAGTTATTGACATCATTGTAGTTGACATGATGAAATCCTGATGAATTATTTGCTATTCAGTTTATGGGCAAAGTGTAATAGACATTGCAGCAGAAATAACATGGGGCCATCATGATTGGTAGACAATGCACTTTTGGCATGTTCTACATTTGGCGATAATCGCACTTTTGGCATGTTCTATATTTGGTAAGTGATGCACAGGGGCACATCACATAGCAACACTACTGAATTGTGCAGCAGCCCACTTCATTGTATTGTTGCAACATAGGAGCAACATCTAGCAGCACCTACACCTTTGATTCAACACTTAAACAAAACAACAGTACATATTCAATATTCTGAAATTTAACTGAACTTCACACATAGGGTAGGCAGTAGATATTCAGTTCTTTAGCCACAAAGAACCCGACCAAACCGTACCGATTCCATAACTTATATAAATACCTGGAGAAAAGCACACCTAACCAACATCAAGCCCAATTTTTTTTAATCAAAGAAGGGCTTGCCCCTTCCGATTTTCATTACTGAAAACCACCAAAGTTCATAACCAAGTTCAGTCTAAAAAGAGAAGGACTAAAACGCTACCAGCATGACATCGCAACATCCCAGAAGGCCAACACAGGCCAGCCAAACCGCGCAATGACCCAAACAATTTCACAAGCGACGACACAATCCACCCTACATCGATCATTATTACATCAAAAGCAAGCATGGAGCTGAAGGAGCCCAGTAGCAACTAGGAGAACAACAAACTTATATGTTCAAACATATAACAGCATACCTAAGATAACCAACAGCTTCCTCCTCCTTCAGCAACTGTGCCCATCTTCACTTCTTCAGATATTTGAGGCGGCGTGAGCGGCGCACCACACACGGAGAAGCCTTCTTCTTGACCGCTGTCCTGTTCGACAGCTGCGCCACCGGATCCTGAGCCACCTAATCCTGAGCCACCTCCTCTTCTTCCACCTTCACTATGTCAGGGTGGAGGGGAAGGAGCTCGACGTTGATGGGCATTGTTTTGGCAACCTCGACGGCGACCAGCGCTACCATCTGCACGGCGTCCTCCTCGCCCTCCTCGGGGTCATCAGGGATGAGCAGTACCTCGTCCATGTCGTCCTCCACGACGTCAGAGCCCAACGGTAGGACTGGCTTCGGCACGTGGCGGATCTGGTAGTCCGGGCTCACGGGCGCAGGGAGAGCAAGCTCGACGTCGACGCGCTCCGCCCTCGACGCGACGCATGCTGGATCTGGCCGCAGCGTCATGGTGGTGGAGCGGTACATCCACCACCTTGCACGCTGAACAGGGGAGTCGCTCAGTGTGGCCTCTCGCATTGCCCAGACGAGGAGGAGAGCCGGCGGGACGCCGCAGCCGTAGGGGAAGGCGCGCTTCTTCTTGGCGTCGGTGAGTACTTTGACGAGGCCACGCCCGTGGTTGACCAACATCTCTGTGCTGGGGAACCAGCCGCACACCTCCGCCAACTAGGCGCGCCACCCCTCGTCATCGTCGGCGAGCTTCATCATCGCTCTCTGCCCACCGAGCATTTTCTCCATGGAGCCGGCTGCAGCGGTCGCCGGCAGGGGTTTTCTCGATCTACTATAGGTGGGGATAAGGGGAGTTCGAACCGGCACGCGAGGTAGGTGGGTGAATGTGTGGTGGGGAGTGGTAAGTTACTTATTTAATGGCAGTTAGGACGTGGCGAGGGGAAATGTACAATATTCTTTCTAATTTATAACTAATTTATTTAGGTCGGATTTTGTTGTTTATTTAGAGATGTAAAAATTTGACACTCCCACTAAACAAAGTGTCGATCGAGTTGCTACAACTAGATGATGCCCCGCCCGTTGCTGCGGGAACCGTGTTAAAACCAATCCATAAATTAGTGCTTAAAACCAATGAAAACAAATGTAAG
Organism: Aegilops bicornis; assembly: GCA_021605145.1. Classification (NCBI taxonomy): domain Eukaryota; kingdom Viridiplantae; phylum Streptophyta; class Magnoliopsida; order Poales; family Poaceae; genus Aegilops; species Aegilops bicornis. The sequence continues at coordinate 63,200,744 of CM038673.1, read as the reverse complement.
AGTTTTACATATTAAAAATGATAAAACTTAAAAGAAGTGTGTGTGGAAAAATGATGTATAAAAGAGAAAAAAAATCCCCACAAATAGAAGACATGATGGATGAAGTGGCGTTGTTTGAGTTGATAGGTTAATGCAAAAAATGCATGTATGCGTTGGGAAAAAAAGACATGCATGACCAATGAGGTGGCATAATTTACATTAATGCAAAAAGTAACTTATGAGCACATGCATGATTCCTTGATGCCACATAATTTTGATCGGAAGGCTGTAAATAATTGAGGTGATGTGGAAGCACGCATGTGTAGACAAATCTAGTAGTGGGGGCTAGCTATTTAGGCATAGAAGATATATATAGGATCCAAACACGATGTTAAACATCGAACTAAAATTGATGCCATAATGTGAAAAGGATATACTGCCCTGTTCACTCGATTCATTCGTAAAAAATTGAAGCAAGTGTTCTACACTTCTTCCTTCTCCACTGTTCTGCACATCATAGAAGACAAGATAAGTTAATGAATGATAAATTCTTCAATAATCCAGAATGCATACAAACACTTACTTCTGATTTAGTTTGCATTTCTTGCTACGTTTAGTGTGTCCTAGCAATTTGCAAGCGCCGCACCGGGTTTTTAACTCATCAAAAGAGAGTGGTCTACCATTTTTCAAGACATGGCGGTTCTCATCTACCTTTGTTGCACCTTTGCTTGACACTTTCATAGGATCTTTAATTGCGACCATGTTGCCTTCACCATGGTCTACATATTCAACTGCACACTTACTGAAGTCATTTATATTCTTGCTCAAATTTCCCTGTAGCAGATCATACTCATGACTCTTAGCTATCACAGCCTTCAAACTATCCTGTAACTGATCCCACAAAGCTGGGTGTTTGCATGCCATGCATAGCTTCTGACGCTAACACACTGACCTGGCTATATTTCATTCTTTCCTCTGCCCCAGTCCAACCATATCCCAACAGATCGCTTGTGCGCCTCGCAGGCAGTCCCAGCCATTCTTGTTTCGTGAACCGAAGAAGAACTAAACACTTTGGTATTTCAGATATGTTCAAGTACTTCAGTACGTGGAATATGTGTTTACAAGGTAGACCCTTTCGAATCATTCTTCTCCAGCTGCACCGTATAGGTTCTGCGGAATTTACTGCTGTATACTTCACCCAAAAACGGCTATTCCGGTTATTCTTCCAGGCCACGATGTACTGCTGTGATCCGTCTCCCAGCTTAATTTCTACAATCTCCATGCCATCAATTTTTCTAAGATCATCTAGCAACATATAGAAGTTTGCTGGAGTGAAGACGTGAGAAGCAGCTATCTCAAGTTCCCTCGAGCTGTAATCGCACCGTAAACTCAGGAGGCCGTGCAGTCATCTCGCCCCTCGTTTTCATGGATACGTACAACGGCGTTCTCATAATGCAAAATCATATCCACCAGGGTCATTTCACCGTATAGGTGGAGGTGAAGGCATGAGTTTAGGCTTTCACTCCGCTGGTTGCTTTTCATGCCAAGCCGAAACCCCTCTGTCAGATAAGCCACGGCCCACAGTCTCCTCTTCTTATACATCCGTCTCAACCATGTTACTGTTTTTTCCGACTGCCTTCTTTTGGTAAACGCATGCCATCTCTCCTCAAACGTGGCCGTGGACGTGTTGTAGTACAGAAGGGTTCGGAACTCCTTCAAGGACTTGGGAATGAGATGAATCTTCATATTTTTTCTATATGCCACGTACATATACGGTGCACACGTCTGGCAAGACTTCGCGAATTGCCTTGATCATCGCAGCGTCGGCGTCCGTGATTACACTCTTCGGCATCTTTTGACACATGGACCTCAAAAAAGTCTGCAGCAGCCACACGTATGTCTGTTCGGTCTCGTCCGAAACTATGGCACAACCAAAAACAGTGGTCTTCCGGTGATTGTTAAGACCAACAAAAGGTATGAATGGCATACCATAGCGGTTCATCTTGTACGTGCTGTCAAATACAAGCACGTCGCCAAAGTCCTCATAGTCATGACGAGACTGGGAGTCACACCAGAACATCCTATTCAAGTGTCCTTCCTTATCTAGCATGTACTCGAAAAAGAAGCTAGGATCCCTCTGTTTCCTACTGGCCATGATGCCTATGGCTGTGGCAACATCACCTTCTGAAAGCAGCTTCCTCTTCTCCCTGGAACAACGGTTGTATATTTCACGCCTGGTAAAACCAACACCGCCATACCATACATGTTTGCTGATGAGGGAATCCATCATGTCGTGAATTCTAATCCCTGCAGCTCCCATGGATATTATCTCATGCTTCTGAAACTCTTAGATTTTTCTGTGGGACCAAAGGAAAGGTACCTCATCCGGTCCTGCCAACATATGGATATGCTTGTTCTCAAAACTTGCAACATACCAAACCCCACGCTTTTGGTCAAGCTTGACAGTCAGGTGTGCTTCGCAAAAGCAGCGTGTCTCGGCTTTGAGACGAGGTTGTGCCCTTCCTCGGTTAGCAACTTGCTGTCACGTTTCCCTTGTCTGGAACAAACAAACTTCCTATAACGCATAAGATGTGCCTCGGTTTTGGTATACCTGACGTTATTCTTCCTAATGCTGAAACCATTAGCTCTAGCATAGCTGTTGTAGAAATCATACGCAGCATCGTGAGTCATAAAAGTCATGTCCATTATCTGCATGAACATATCCCTCTTATCATCTGCACTAGCAGTATCTTGGACATTCATTACCCCACCATCTTCTGTCACATACACAATCAAAACATAGCCATTAAAACTGTTTTGTATGGTTTAACATTACTTTCATAGAACATTGATTACACAAATACCTCACTCATGATGACCGACGACTGCGAATCCCCAGAATCAGGTGCATCTGATGATTCGTCGTTAAGGCCTGTCTCCGCGTCGGATTCACCGTAATAGTCGTACGCATTATGACATTCGGAAATGAACTGAAAAATACAACACAAATACATAATTACTTGTCATATAATATTCCAGAATGAATTCAATTTGCATGCCAATAAATTTTTTCACCCACGCATCTGACTAATGTAATCTTCATTTGAGAGTCTCAATTGTTTTCCTGACCATCATCATGCTCATCCATCTACAAATTTTCAACACAAAAATATAATGTTGTAGGATGGCACCAAAAATTACAACATGGTAATGCCACTCACATTAAAATCTTCCCATTCGTTCCCATTCTCTGACTGATCTCCAAGATCTGAATTTTCATTATCTGACCAATCTTCTATCTAGTCTTTCATCAGTTCTCCAAACTCCATGTCTACCATCATATCAGTTAACTCCTCGTCCGCCATTTCCTACAACAAATGATGAAAACATTATCAATGATAAAATATCAACACATAGCTCACGATCACGGATGTTATGTAAACAACCCCAACCGAGGCCGTTCAGATCTGCCAAACCAAGTAAGGAAGATGGCCACGACACCCGTCGTGATCACTTTCAATCGCGAGGAGCAGCACTACAAAACCTAGCTAGATCTGTGATTACCTCTGCCGCCGGATACCTAGGTTAGCCGCCACATCAAATAATGATAGTCCTGGTAGACACAGCTGACGGCAACCGACGCTACGTGAATCCTACACTGAAGGAACCCAGATCACGAGGAGCAGCACTACCGGAACAAGATCCACGATTGCATGCGCCGCCGGGTTGGTAGGTTATCCTCCCCGCTAGGCTAACCACTATCTCTGACGGCGGCAGTTCGTTCGATGTTGCCGCGAGCGAGACTAGAGGGGTGCGGGGGGATGCAGGATGCGGTACCTGTGAGCGCTGGAGATTCACGATGTTGCCGCGCCCGCTGTCCGACGAGATCGCCGGCGACTAGATAGCCGCGCGCCGCTGGAGATCTACCGCGTGAATTATGGAGCGGTTGATGGATTTGCGTGAATGATTGGATCCGGCAGGTCCTTCGTGGTCGTGGGGTTGTGTGAAGTTTTTTTTTCGGACCAGATACTGTACGTATACGGTCTGGGCTAGACAGGGCTTGGATCTGGGCTACGGCGGGCCAGGAAAAAAACAAACTCGCAGGGACAAAAATACCCCTCCGAAATTAGGTTAGGGGGAGCACCGGAGCAGGCCCCGTTGAATACGCGTGCACCCATCGGATATATAGAAGGGCCAAAGAAAGAAGACGCTTATCTTCATGCCCGAAAAAGCCGGGTGACCTGAGAGGACGGGGGAGTAAATCAAGGACGGCGACGCACCGACATTGTGGAGTTATTTAAGCCCGTCTAGAGCGCATCTAAATGAGACTTTATCAGATTTCAAAATAAAAAGATGAGACTTTCTTAAAGCATTTTCAGCAAAGCATCAAGAATAAAAAACTGATTTCACTTTACTGAAAAAATATTTAACTCATTTAAAAAAATGATTCCACTTATTTCAAAAATCATATTTCACTTTTCAAAACAGTGATTTCAACCAATCGAAAAGCTCACTGAATTCTGAAAACTAATACCACTCATTTCAACTAACAGATTTCACTCATTTCAAATATATAATTTCACTCATTTAAAAGTACTAATTTCATCCATTTCACATATTTCACAGAATTTAAAATATTATTTTCAGTCAACTAAAGAAACGCTCATTTAAAAAATCACTCACTTCAAATAGCATATTTCACTAATTTTCAGAAAAATAACAATCATTTCAAAATGTTGATTTCACTCATTCCAAAACGATTATTTTACCCATTTGAAAAAACTTATTTCACCCATTTCAAAAAGATATTTCACTCATTTCAAACAATGATTTAACTTGAGAAAAATATTTCACTCATTTCAAAATAAATTGTTTCACTTCAAAAAACTACGCATTTCAACAACTAATTTCATTCATATATATTGGCTTAATTTGGAGATATCATCAACATAATGCACTTTAAATGGATTATTTATCCTCTATTTATTTTAATATGTTGGCGAGCTCTGCAGAGGCTAAGGCAGCCTCGACAAGCTCCACGTTAGCCACTTCGGCCTCATAGGCCTTCTTTGGGCTCCCCCATACAGTGATTGTGCCGTTCGAACCTGGCATCTTCAGCTGCAAGTAGGCGTAGGATGGGACTGCCATGAACTTTACGTATGCGGGTCTGCCCAAGATTGCGTGGTAGCCACTCTGAAAAGAGGCAACCTCGAGTTGGATGGCCTTGCTTCCGTAGTCATGTTCGTCTCTGAAGACGACCTCGAGCTCGATCCGCCCCAGGGGGCGAACTGGGCGGCCTGGTACCACTCCGTGGAAGCCCACGTCCGACCTCCGTAATCCGGACGGAGGGATCTTCATCTCTTCCAAAGTATCGGTGAAGATGATGTCGTGGCCGCTACTCCCGTCCATCAGGACGGATGAAAGTTGGCAGCCCCAACGATTGGATCTTGTACTAGGGCGTGCTTGCCCAGTTGTATAACGTCTTCGGGGTCATCCCCGATATCGAAGGTCATTGTTTCATGGGGCCACGATTTTTGTTCGTTGCTTGCGTTTTCTGCCGCATAGATCGCGCGCAACTAAGTACAACCAAGTTCACAAAAAAATTTCTCATAAACAAATTAACTGTGGAAACCAGAAATAAATTTATGTACAACATGCTTTCTTTACAGTGTACCACATGATATATGTACATTACAAAGCCCTCTTGTTAGACCACCCATACGTAGAAAGTTTTCCCTAGCATGTCAGCATTCATTTGTGGCAATGGACAACCAATACAATTTTGACACATAATATATTCTCTTGCTTCATATGGATAAGTGAATGGAATGCAGACATCCAGGGATACATCACACTCCGAGCATTTCCTTCTTTTATACACAACAATACTGTAAAGCTAGAGTGCACAAAGTAGAAAGCCTTCATGAAGAAGTTGGTTATCTTTTCCTTCATCACATCTCACAGATGGTGACATAATTAAGAAGGGTGTACAGAAAATTTTCAGATATCTTATGACAATGAAAAATAATTATTTGTTAGATGGGCTTAATTTTTGAAGCAAGCACAACCTAAGTTTCTTTTTGGCACATCCTAAGTACAACCATGCTCATATAAATAAATAAATAAAAAGAAACCACATAAACAAATCAGCTATCTAAACCATACATCATGTTATATGTACGTAGCAAATCGCTTCATCACAGACCTAATGGTTCTTCACAAATTAAGTTGCCTTTTTCTCTGGGCATCTACAAATTAGGAAGATTACGCTGGAATTTAGTCTATTTGAGAAGCCCAATAACTATTTCAGAAATTCCTAATAAATCCTACAGGCCCACTTAGCCCATTTGTGCAAGGCAAGGGATACTACTAAAGTTTAGTCCCACATTACTAGTTTAGAGGGGGTTGTTCCTCTTTATAAGGGAGGCTCCTTCCCCACTTGTATGAGCATGAGAACAAGAGGGACATCCACGCGCGCTCCTCCGCCGCCCGCCTCGTCACGACGCGCCGCGCCGCGGGTTGCGGGAACGAGCCGATGTCTAAATTTTTGCCACGCACTACGGGTATACGAAAGGTCACTCGGGAGCTGAAAAGTTTTGCTGTAGTGGACATTGAATACGAAAGCTGCACCCTTCGGCTGCTGTCTGTTCGTTTCGTCTCCCTCGTTCCCTTCAGCTCCCAGCGTTGCCCTCTCGCCTTCTTCTCTTGCGCCTATAAAAGGGAGGTTGCTCCTCTCAGCAAAACGCACCAGAACTACTCCTTCCCTCGCCACCGGTTTCATCTCTGAGTTGCTGCTGTCTTCCTCATCCCGGCTTGCGGCGTGCACCGCACATCGGGACAGTAGGCCTCCGAGACCGCACCTTTTGAGTCCTGTACGGGAGAAGGATGATAAGGTTTTTGGGGAGCGCTCAGCGCGACTACTGGTTGCTTCATCACGGGCGATCCGGTCGCCGACGACTACTTCCCCGACGACGACTTCTTCCCCGACGTCCACGACCTCCTCGACGAAATGGCAGGCGAGGACACCGACCCCAAGTCCAGCATTTCTGCTGCTGCTGTGCCGTACGTGTTCTTCTCCTTTCTGTTAGAAGTCCTGCTACAGTTCTTGGCTCTAGTTTCTGCCCTACGTATGTTAGGTTCTATGTCATATAAGCAACTTCCTCTAGTGTCTGTTCTACATGTGTTTACCTCAAGTTCATATATGCAGACGATGTTTAACTTCTCTCTATCATATTGCATGACTTGCTTTATATTTACTATTTTAGTCATGCTTTATCTAGTATTTTCGTTAGCAAAATTATTTGGTAAATTGCTCACATTTCCAACAATCCAAAAACCTTATTATAGGCAATTTACTCCAAGTGGTTTTGCTGCTTCCTTGAGACCTCCTATGTTTGAGGGTATCCACTATAAGAGGTGGCGCGTGAGAGCAGTCTTATGGTTTCAAACCATGAGTTGCTATGACGCCACTCTTGGCAAACCTGAAGGAGAGCAAGATGCCCAACAGGCACAAGCTTTTCAGAAAATGGATACCCTGTTTAAGGCTGCTCTCTTGAGTGTTCTTGGTGAGAACATAGTTGATGCTTATGCGTCAATTGATAATGAAAAAGATATGTGGGGCCTTTTCGAGGCCAAGTTTGGGTTCTCGGATGCCGGCACTGAGTTGTACATCATGGAGCAATTCTATGATTACAGGATGACTGAAGAGCGCTCCGTGGTTGAGCAGGCTCATGAGATACAGTCATTTGCTAGAGAACTTGAGCACTTCAACTTCATGCTACCGGACAAGTTTGTTGCCGGGGTTATCATCACTGAGCTTCCTCCTTCATGGAGGAACTTTTCTACCTTACTGAAGCATAAGAGACAGGAGTTTTCCGTTCCGGATCTCATTGGTACTCTTGATGTGGAAGAAAAGGCGAGAGCAAAGGACACACGTGCTCGAGGTATTGAGGGAGGATCTAGTGCCAATCTGGTACAGAAGAAAAAATTCCAGTCCCACAAGTTCGAGAACAAGGGCAAGCTTGATGGTAAAGCAATGTTTGATGGGAAGAACAAGGCTGTGCAGCACACGAACTTCAAGAAGAAGAATGACAAGAAGAAAGGTGTTTGTCATGTGTGTGGAGATCCTGATCATTGGGCTCCTAGTTGCCCCAATCGCTATGACAAGCGTCATCCTGGGAAAGGCGGCAAGACCGCTAATGTTGTCATTGGAGACACTGACATGAAGGATGTTGGGTATGGTATATTTCCCACTATTCTTTCAGTATGTCATTCTCCTGATTGGTTGATTGACACGGGTGCTAATGTGCATGTATGCGGTGATATTTCCATGTTTTCGTCTTATCAGACCGCAGGGACTTCAACCGTGCTGATGGGCAACGGTTCAAGTGCTTCTGTTCGTGGTGTTGGCACGGTCGATCTGAAGTTTACTTCGGGGAAGATCGTGCGGCTGAAGAACGTGCATTATGTCCCCTCCGTCAATAAAAATCTTGTTAGCGGATCTCTTCTGTGTAGAGATGGCTACAAGCTTGTCTTTGAGTCGATTAAATTTGGAATTTCCAAGTATGGAACCTTTGTCGGTAAAGGCTATGAGTCGGGAGGCCTGTTTCGTTTATCCTTGTCAGACGTTTGCAATAAAGTTGTTAATCATATTTGCAATAATAGTGAATCAAATGTGTGGCATTCACGTCTTTGTCATGTTAACTTTGGTTGCATGTCGCGACTAGCAAAGTTGAACTTAATCCCTAGTTTCACCACTTGTCAAGGGATCTAAGTGTCAAGTGTGTGTGCAAGCTAAGCAACCTCGTCAGGTCTCACGTGATCATGGAGACGAGAAATCTTGCACCACTAGAACTTATACATTCAGATCTATGTGAAATGAATGGTGTTTTGACAAAAGGTGGAAAGAAATATTTCATGACGTTAATTGATGACTCCACTAGATACTGCCGTGTGTATCTTCTGAAATCTAAGGATGAGGCTTTGAACTTTTTCAAGATCTATAAAGCTGAAGTGGAAAACCAACTTGATCAAAAAATCAGGAGGCTTAGGTCCGACCGTGGTGGAGAGTATTTTTCCAATGAATTTGATGCTTTTTGTGCGGAACATGGTATAACCCATGAGAGGACGCCTCCCTACTCACCTCACCAAATGGGGTGGCCGAAAGAAAGAACCGTACTCTAACTGATTTGGTTAACGCCATGTTAGACACATCGGGTCTCTCCAAGGCATGGTGGGGGAAGGCGATATTGACTGCATGTCATGTCCTAAACCGAGTTCCCACAAAGAACAAAGAGATAACTCGGAACATGGAATAATCCATGAGAGGACGCCTCCCTACTCACCTCAGTCAAATGGGGTGGCCGAAAGAAAGAACCGTACTCTAACTGATTTGGTTAACGCCATGTTAGACACATCGGGTCTCTCCAAGGCATGGTGGGGGAAGGCGATATTGACTGCATGTCATGTCCTAAACTGAGTTCCCACAAAGAACAAAGAGATAACTCCATTCGAGGAATGGGATAAGAAAAGGTTAAAGCTCTCTTATCTACGAACCCGGGGTTGTTTGGCAAAAGTCAATGTGCCAATTCCAAAGAAGCGGAAGCTGGGACCAAAAACTGTGGATTGTGTTTTCCTGGGATATGCTTTTCATAGCATTGGCTATGGATTCTTGATTGTAAAATCTGAGGTACCTGACATGCATGTCGGTACGATCATGGAGTCGAATGATGCGACTTTCTTTGAAGATATCTTTCCCATGAAGGATATGGCTATCTCATCTAATCAGGAGATGCCTAGTTCATCGAATCAGGAACCAGTTACAAATACTGAACCTGCCATTTTGATGGAACACTTTGAAAGTCCTGTGGAGGAGAACAACGAAGTTCCTACTAGGAGCAAGAGACAGAGGACTGCAAAGTCCTTTGGTGATGATTTCCTTGTGTATGTCATAGATGATACTCCCAGTTCTATTTCATAGGCCTATGCATCTGAAGATGCTGACTACTGGAAGGAAGCAGTTCGTAGCGAGATGGATTCCATCTTGGCGAATGAAACTTGGGAGATAACTGATCGTCCTTATGGTTGCAAACCTATAGGATGCAAATGGGTATTCAAGAAGAAGCTTAGGCCTGATGGTACTATCGAAAAGTACAAGGCTCGGCTCGTGGCTAAGGGTTATACCCAAAAGAAAGGTGAAGACTTCTTTGATACTTACTCACCTATGGCTCGACTGACCACTATTCGAGTTCTACTTTCACTAGCTGTCTCACATGGTCTTCTCGTTCATCAAATGGTTGTTAAGACTGCTTTCCTAAATGGAGAGTTGGATGAGGAAATTTATATGGAACAACCAGATGGGTTTGTAATAGATGGTCAGGAAGAGAAAGTGTGCAAGTTGTCAAGTCTTTGTATGGACTCAAGCAAGCACCCAAACAGTGGCATGAGAAGTTCGAAGAACTTTAACAGCTGCAGGCTTTGTTGTGAACGGTTGACAAATGTGTGTACTATCGCCATGGTGGGGGCGAGGGAGTTATGCTTTGCTTGTATGTTGATGACATACTGATTTTCGGAACAAATCTGAATGTTATTAAGGAGGTCAAGGATTTCCTATCTCGCTGTTTTGAGATGAAGGATTTAGGAGTGGCTGATGTCATTCTGAACATCAAGTTGTTGAGAGATGATGATGGTGGGATTACATTGCTTCAATCTCACTATGTGAAAAAGATCTTGAGTCGCTTTGGCTATAGTGACTGCAAGCCCTCTCCAACACCATATGATGCTAGCGTGCTACTTCGAAAGAATCGAAGAATTGCTAGAGATCAATTGAAGTATTCTCAGATTATTGGCTCGCTTATGTACTTAGCCAGTGCTACAAGACCTGACATCTCTTTTGTTGTTAGCAAAGTGAGTCGGTTTGTCTCAAAACCAGGAGATGTGCATTGGAAAGCTCTAGAGAGAGTTTTGCGTTATTTGCAAGGCACTGCTAATTATGGAATTCACTACACCGGGCACCCAAAGGTGCTTGAAGGGTATAGTGACTCAAACTGGATCTCGATGTCGATGAGATAAAGGCCACGAGCGGATATGTATTCACTCATGGAGGTGGCGCTGTTTCTTGGAAGTCTTGCAAGCGCACCATCTTAACGAGGTCAACAATGGAAGCAGAACTCACAGCACTAGATACAGCTACGGTCAAAGCAGATTGGCTTCGCCGGCTCTTGAATGACTTGTCGGTAGTTGAGAAACCTGTACCGGGTATCCTTATGAACTGTGACAACCAAACTGTGATCACTAAAGTGAGCAGCTCAAAGGATAACATGAAGTCATCAAGACACGCTCGTGAGAAGGTTAAAGTCTGTCAGGAAAATGAGAAACTCCGGAGTTATTGCATTGGATTATATCCAAACGTCTAAAAATCTGGCAGATCCTTTTACTAAGGGTCTATCACGTAATGTGATAGATAGTGCATCGAGGGAGATGGGAATAAGACCCACAATATGAGTTGTTCACAGTAGTAACCTATTCTTTGTGATCGGAGATCCCGTGAATTAGATGTGGAAGACAAGCTGTTGGTCAATGAGAGGAGAGTATCCTTACTATTCACAATACCACTCCATGAAGATGCAATGCTCTCTGAATCTGCATGGCAGGTTGATGTATATCTTAATGTGTTCTAAGTGGCTCATTTAAGCAGAGATGTTATCCTGCAGAACATCTTTTGAAGAACACACCTATATGAGTCTGATTGTCAAACGTTGCAATCTATGAGAGTAGGGTTCTCTCTAGTAAACTCATGAAAGGTCATGGAGTATGACGCATAAGCTCCACCCGCGGGGAAGACCCACGGTAGCCACGTATCGGTCAAGGCTTTATGTGAAGCTAGATTCGCAGAAAACTTGCAATTCAAGGCCCAGTCCACTGTTCAAGTTGCTTACTAGTGTAGCATAGAGTTCTAGGTGGAATTTCAACTTAACAGTCTCCACTGCAGTACCGGTATATAAAACAGTGTTTTGGCACCAAAGGCAAATTTCTGTGTGCCTCTGGGATCTGGTGGGGAATTGCTGGAATTTAGTCTATTTGGGCAGCCCAATAACTATTTCAGAAATTCCTAATAAATCCTAGAGGCCCACTTAGCCCATTTGTGCAAGACAAGGGATACTACTAAAGTTTAGTCCCACATTGCTAATTTAGAGGGGGATGGACCTCTTTATAAGGGAGGCTCCTTCCCCACTTGTATGAGCATGAGAACAAGAGGGACATCCACGCACATTCCTCCTGCGCCGCCCGCCTCGCCACGCCACGCCACGCCTCGTCACGCCGCGCCGCGGGTTGCTGGAATGAGCCGAGCCGATGTCTAAATTTTTGCCACGCACTACGGGTATACGAAAGGTCACTCGGGAGCTGAAAAGTTTTGCTGTAGTGGACATTGAATTTGAACGCTGCACCCTTTGGTTGCTGTCTGTTCGTTTTCGTTCCCTTCAGCTCCCAGCGCTGCCCTCTCGCCTTCTTCTCTTGCGCCTATAAAAGGGAGGTCGCTCCTCTCAGCAAAACGCACCAGAACTACTCCTTCCCTCGCCATCGGTTCCATCTCTGAGCTGTTGTTGTCTTCCTCATCCCGGCAAAAGAATTGATATTATAGCCTAACATTTCTATAGTTGCACACATCAGATGTTACAGATAGATAAGATGCCCACATACAATAGAACAAAAAATAACTAACAGGGACAAAAGCCTTTGATTTTTCCCTAATAGATTGACTTAAGAGCACGGAAATGCTCTACTTGTAATGATAGTTGATGCAGGTCTATGAGGTTGCCAGTAGAGTACCTTGTAACTCCACACTTAATCTGACAAAATGATGATGTCTGCCTCACAGCTTCGGTTCCATGTCTCGACAGAGCTGGCAGAATTGAGAATCACAAATCATGAGAAAGGGAATACACAGAAGACGTCGTGAAAATAAATTGGTCAAAAGTACAGGGATCAGTGAATCTTCTATGGAACAGAGAATTACACGCCACTTAGTTTGTCAGAATCTTCTATGGTTTATGCATTCATGATCAAAGCTTAATTGTCAGTATACATCTACATAGTACACGGATGAAAACATGTGAGCATACCTCAATATCATTTCAAGTATACTAATAGAAAATAGCCGCCCATTATATTAGAATTTGTGAATAATGGATAAACTGAATTTATTATTTATTTTACAGAACCCGTAGTGGATGTTCATACATCCAGTCAAAACCTGAAACCTCAGCTCATCAGAATCAGATTAGCTTTACTCTAAAAAATAATCAGATTAGCTTTGTCCTAATCGATTGAAACGACCACAAATCCCAGCAAAAATATTAGTAGCATAAATCTAGTAACAGAATGGAGCGCAGGCAGGATGAGGATCAAACGCAACTTACCCCTAAACCATGACTGATCGGGCTTGCTCTACATGTGTCACAAAAAGAGACAGATCAGGAGGGAGTGGGATGCAGGGAGTGGCTGACCTTGAGCGTCATTGGCATAGCAAAAGGGTGTGCCGGGTGTTCCGGTCTCCCCAACCCTCGTCTCTAGTCTGCGCTCCTGGCCCCAGCCTGCATCTCGCATCTGTCGCTTGCTCCCCAGGCCCAGCACGCCGCCGCAGGGCCGTTCCCCTTCTCCCTTGGTCGTCGCCGTCGGCCGCTGCCCTGCTCGGCCAGTCGGCGGGTCCCCTCACGCCACCACCGGAACGGAATCGGGGAGACCGGAGACGTGCTCCTCCGCCTCACACCCCATCGAGTCACAGTTGCTTGCCTGCTTCGAGCCTTCACTTCACCTGCTCTCGCCCACTCACTGCACGACATCCCCGGGGACGAGCTCGCGGACGGGGAGGGTGGGCGCCCACTCGCCGTCGCGTCGCACGGCGCCGTGGTCGGACTGGATCTGGCGCAGTGCCTCGAGCGCCTTCTCGGTGTTGGTCTCCTGCCAGACGCCATGGCCGAGGGCGGCGAGCTAGGCGACGCCATGGCCTGCGTGCGACTGGCTAGGGTTCCGGGAGAGGAGGCGGTCACGGTGGGTGGGTGAGGAGCGGCGGCGTGGAGCAGCAGCGGCCGCGGTGCTTCTCCGAGGGCGGCGGCGCGAGGGGAAGGGGGAGGGGGCGGCGGCGCGAGGGGGTCCGTGGCGGCGAGGCCTAAGGGGCGGCGACGACGGCGATGTGGGTGGGGCGGGAGGAACGAATCGGGGTGGGTGGGTGGGTGGGAGAGGGCTGGCGAACAGAGGCGGCGCGCGAGTGTGGGAGGAGGAGCAACGGCTAGGACGCGCGGGCGGGGGGCGAGTGTGGGGAGGAGGCGGCTAGGGCTTGCCACCGGAGCTGCTGGCTTTTATAGGCCTCTGTGAAATGACCAAAATACCCCGGTGGGGACACGGTATTTACATTTTGCTGCCATTACTATTCATTCCAGCAGTGCCCATCTTAGATCCGACGGCGCAGGTAATCTGAGAGCTTGATCCGACGGCCCAGATCGTATCAAGCAACCAGATCCGATGGCCAGGAATGCCAAATGGCTGTGGTGCGGGATGAGGAGCTTCTATTCTTATCTCTGGATAGTCTCTGTTCTCAAAAAATAAATAAATTCACATAGTCTATTTGTATCTAAATGTATGACGTTTTTATAGTTTAAGTATGTACTACCTTCGTCCGGATTTATTAGGCCCTTTATATTTTGAGTCCAAGTTTGACCATGCATTTAACTAAAAATATATAAAGTATATGCTATCTGAAGTATATTGTTGGATTTGTATTTGAAAGTGGTTTTCTATGGTATAGTTTTCGTGATGTATTGTTTATATTTTATTTGTTAAATTTATAGTCAAGCTTTGGCTCAAAATGAAAGGGGGCATACTAAACCCGGATGCAGGAAGTACCCCGAAATCCTAAAATAGGTGTCTCGAATTTGTTGGGACAAACCCCGGACCAGCTCGCCACTCATCTTCTCTCACTCGCTCGGATGAAGGTGGAAGAAGGAGCACACTGGAATATTTGGCACACAAACGTCCCGCCGCACGAACAACGCCTCGGCCGCACGAACGGCCTTACTTTACTGGGCACGTACCCCCGGCTCGGCACATACAATCAACGTGGCTCGGCAACACACCGGCGCAACGATCATTACAGAGGAAAGGGGTTTTATACCCTGTGCGCACACACAACCTAGCCACAACTCCACACACGCACTAACTGCCTGAACTTCCGGCCACTACTACATTGTGATGCTTATCCTCTAATGACTGAGCCCACTCACAACTATCCATGCGTAATGCTAGCTAACAAACCTCATCTAGCTAACTAACCGAATATGGCTCGGCTTTCTAGCCCTCCGAAGCAGAGTGCCCACGCATGCACCAACATGTGCAAACTGACTCACCCGACGTGATATAGACGCACGCAACACACCTAGACGTGGTTTACTCCTAACAAAATTTAGTACAATTTTGTACTAGCTAAAATTAGTACAAACTTAAGACAATTATTTGGGACGAAGAGAGTAGTATTTATGAGATCCTTAGTACTCCTTTTAATCCTAGTCCCAAATGTTAGGACACTTATATTTCAAGACGGAGGAAATACATATTTGTAGATTCTGTCGTTCAAATTCACTCTCTTTTATGTGTAAAAATTTCCGTGAACTAAATATCAAAGGTAATGGCAACTTTATTAGAGCCTCCCACAAGCATACGTACATGTACGTACTGCGGCTGGGAATACATGACGCTGTACGGTGTACGGACGTACTGCTACCCGTACGTGCGGTGGTTATTACATGCGTATACGTGCTATGTTCTGCCGCTCATCATGGGCAGAAGACGACCTGGAGCCTGCTTCCAGCGGCGCTGCAGCTCTTCGCGTACGGGTGCACCACGTCGCACCCAGCCTTCCGGCACTGGAGCGCGTCGCCGGAGCTGCACGTCAGGTCCATGGCCAGGTTGAACCCCTTGAGCGTCGACGTGACGCCATAGGTATAGTTGCCTTGGAGCACGGACACCTCGGCCATGGTCACCGGCGCCGCCGGGTTGCCCCCGCAAATCAGCGAGCTGCCACCGCAGTCGCCGGTCTGGCACCGTCCCCTGCCGGCCCCGTCGAAGGAGCAGCCTGTGCGCCCCCATATGTACTGGGAGCCGATTACCGGCGTGTCGAGTGTCCAGCTGGCCCCTGGGTGGAGCTCGGTGCCGCCACCACCCTGGTGGAGCACGAGAGCGACAGCCGGCCACACCGTGAAGTGGCACCGGTTGGTGATGGTGAGCGGCGCCGCACTTGCCCCGACGAGGACGATGAGCAAGAGGAGGAATTGAGAGGCGCATCCGCTTCCTGCTGGAGGCGCCATTGTTTGTGTAGTGTGTGTGTGTGGTGGGAGTTGAGACGGGGAGAGAGGCTACCTTCTATCCATGCTTATTTATCTGTCGTGGTCAAGATGTGTAACCGAGCGAGAGTACAAGCAGTTGGGTGGGAGCATTGAAGTCAAAGATGGCGCCAAGATTTGGCTAGCTACTACCTACTCCACCTACCTACTTGGACGCCAATGTTGCCAAGATTGGCCGCTTTTCCCTTCCGTCCGTTGAAGATCGATGACAATTCCCACCGTCTGTAGTGCCACACGACTCCATCAGATAATGATGGGCCAAAGAAACAAAAAGTTTATCTTGACGCCCTAAAATACACGTGTCCGTTGAGGCCCGGTGGTATCAACAGCGACGCGCCGACGGTGGAGCGGGCACAATGGTCTACACTCACAAAGTTCCCTGTTGGGTTATTCGGAATTGCTAGTTCATTGTGGATCGATTTTCTTATAACTTTGCAACTTTACATTCTTAAGTGAGTGACATGGACACTTTTTTCATAAACAAGTTGCACATTTTGATTAGTAGTACACAACATTCGACCTCGATGGCAGTTGTAGGGCTCTATTTTTTAAAAAAAGGGGGGTAACAACCCCGGTCTCTGCAACGATTGACGCACACAACTCCCAATTGATAATTGTATGGTCTATAAGTATCCAACAGATCTGAAAAGCAAAAATAAAGCCAGAAGGACAACAAGCTGTGAGATTACCGATCACAAAGAAGAAAATATGAGTCGTGATGCCTCGCATAACCTATTATTAGGTTGTCACCCAAATAGGTTGAACAAACCCCTAGCGATCATCTTCCATAATGTGGCGAAGATAGGACCACATATTGATTCAGAAATTGGCTATGTACATGACCTACAAAAGGTGGGAAACTAATTTTGTCCTGGTTAGAAACACAGTCATTGCGACAATCCCATATCTCCCAATGTAAAGCACAAACTTCCACTAAGATATGCACTTAAAATTTATGATGTACCCCACTGAATCACTTACCGAACAAATTTGTAATATTAGTTGCAATGGTGGTGGAAAGTTGAATGCAGTATGAATAAACTCCACAATATATCAGCAAGCAGGCAATATAGGAAAAAGAAGCAAAACCGATTCCTTATTTGCACAGAAAATATTTTTTTTTGCAAACGTCTCATCGTCGCCTTTTCATGTTGTTTTTGGTTAAGATCACCCTCTCATATCTAGATACCACATAAAAATCTTTATTTTATAGGCACATTAAGTGTCCAAATGAAAGTGTGGTTAAAATGGATGCCAATATGAATGAGATCTCAATACATTGGCTTAACCGGAAAATACAAGAATTGGTGAGTTTGCACATGATGGAAATCGATTCAGCTGTGAGATTGACCGCCATCAACCTATTACCACCGGAGCGCACGAGGAAGGGTTGTGGGACATAGATTTCATGTTGTTTGTCCCCACGTGTTGCTCTACCTCAAGAGTGATGGACCCGGGTGTGCGATAGCGGAAAACGTCTTACCTTTCTCGAGGGATGTGGTTCACGTTATAAGGAGGGGACCCGATCCCAACGATCGATACAGAGAATCAGGAGATCGGTACAGATCAGGAGAGATTACTTGGAGAGGAGAGATAGAAGTAGTTACAGTTGTGATATGTTTAAACTACTAGCCAAATCTATCTCTAAACCTGGTTGGGACCGAACACCTCCTGGTTGGGACCGAACACCTCCTGGTTGGGATCGTGACATGCAACGTTGTTTAACACCGGGCACCTTGAGTTCCATAGCACCGATCGAGGGGTTGGGTTGAGTTCTATTGCACAGCTGGTATCATGCACCAATCACATATCCTGGCTCAACCTCTCTAAAAAATATAACATTGCGTGGTCATGCCATTCGAGACCCTCAGCATCAACCTGAGTCCCACCCCTCAAAAAAAAATCAAGCTGAGTCCCGATGTTAGAGCATCTCCAACAGACATGCAACACGCGGCGCGCTAATTAAACGTTTGCAACACGCTGTTTGCGATTTTTGCGCCGCGAGGAGCGCTTGCTCCAGCGGCCGCTGCAAAGTTTAGCGCGCGCGAGCCGTTCCAGCAGGTGCTGCAAAAAAAAGTGCGTTATGCGCTCAAAACAAATAAAAAAAGTGATACATAGATAGTTTGATACATAGATAGTTCATCTAGCATAGATATGTTTAAAGAAAGACTACGGTGCAACTAAAAACTACCCCGAGTGGTCGTCTTCCTCCTCCTCGCTTGTGTCGTCCAACGTATCAAGCCACGCGTCTTCCCACCGCTCATCGTCGCTAGAGAAGAATGATGCCGCTTTCAGATCGCACTGCGATATCGCCAATGCCTTCCGACGACACCTGTCCACCCGTTCCTCGTGCCGCCTCGCCCTCCTCTCCGCCCAGAAGGCATGCTCGTTGGCGACGTCCTCCAGGTGGCGTTGGCGCCACTCCGCCATAGCTCGCTCGTCCGCCTCGGCGATGATGAGGCGGCGCTGCCGCCGACGGTGTTCCTTACGGTCGGCATCAGTTATTAGCCGCGGCGGAGGGGCGACGGCCTGCGCCTGCTCGCATGTCCAGACGTCCTGGAAGTTCATCTGTGGGCGAGGCCTCCCGAGGCGCCATGCCGCCAAGTCGTACGCGCGGGCGGCCTTGTGCGCGGTCTCGAACGTGCCGAGGCCGAGGCGGACGTCGCCGGACCGAATCTCATCGTAGAAGGCGCCGGAGGAGCGCTCGCGGACGCCGCGGTAGCCCGAAGATCCCCGTCGGCACGACGGCACAGTGGCGCGGTGGTGGCGCATCGGCAGCGAGGCGAGGAAGCGGTAGAGGAAGCGGGGAGAGAGCGCGTGGCGAGGTGGGGAGCGATGGGAGGTCGCGTGGCGGGTGCAGCAATTTATAGGCGCGCCGGAAGCGGCGCCATATCTAGCGCGCGACCACCAGCTTTTTCCCGCGCGCCTGAGTTTCCTGAAGGCGCGAAACCGTCCCGCACGCTAAAATCGCATTTTACCGCCTGCGGGGTGTTTTTGCAGCAGTTGTTGGAGATGCTCTTAGAAGTTAGAACATACATATATTTTTTGTGTGTGGAAGAACATACATATATTTTTTGTGTGTGGAAGAACATACATATATTTTTTGTGTGTGGAAGAACATACATATTTGTAGGTTATCTTGTTCAAATTCACGTTCTTTTGTGTGTAAATTCCCGTAAACAATATATCAAAGGCATTCGCAAAAAAAAAAGAACAATATATCAAAGGCACATCACACATGGCAACTTTATTGGAAACTCGCACGTGCGTTCATACGTGTACGTACCTCTGGGAATACATGACACGTCTGAATATGTACTACTACACGTATATGTGTAGGATATATGTTTGGGAAGTACTAGGGATCAGATTACAGATATATGCTTCCTATCAGACCAGCAAATGGCCGTAGGATTAAAATCATCCTAATCGTCCAAACCAATCGTGCGGGTCTGATGGTAGTTAATACTCAACTGTTTACGTGAATAATGCATCCGAGAACAATACGCTGGTGGTAGTTAATACTCCGGTGCATGCTCCCAATGGACTGATTCCGTGATTTCTTTCTTATTAGTAACAACTTCCTTGAATAATGCTTCCTAAAATATTCTGAATAATTGTGAGTAGTTTCAAAACTTAAATTAAAATATAGTACAATAATGATATTTTTTAGATGCATTTTTATGCTACAGAAACGTGGCTTTGCGATGGAAGCATTCCTTTTGACTGATGGAAGCATTCCCTTTGACTGATGGAAGCGTATAATTCAAATAACATCTCGTACAAATTTGTTTTTGGGGGGGGGGGAGGGGGGGATGCATTTTTTATGTGAAATCAACATAGGTTCTGTGCCACAGAAACATTTCTTTTGCCCGAAGAAAGTGTATGCTTAGTGGTGCCGCACAAACATATTGTTCAACAGACGCATTGTTGTATTATTCAAGAGCTTCGGAACCAAAAAAAATTGTGGAAAGGATCTTGGATGCAATCAAAACATTTGCTTCGCAAAATTCACATGGAAGCACAAGTCTGACAAAGCATTAGAACAAAGTATTCGATGAACAAAAATTCAACTATTTTTATCAAGAAGTACGAACTATTACAAAATTATTTTATCTTTGTGGCTGCCCATGTAGCGATAGGCACCGGACAATCTGACTATGGCAATATCTGTGCACGCCATGAAGTTCTCGATCGTTCATAGCACAACTGACAGCTCAATGCCCAGTTGGTCTTAGCTCAGAGCATGCTGTATGATTTACATAATCATTGATATTATGTTGGCAACAATGGGGCACAACTGGAATCAGGAGCGGCGAAATGCCTGTACTATACAAGCATTCGGTGAGCAAGAAGCACACACAATGTTTGATACAAAAATTACTAAAAGAAACGAATTGTTGGTACAATAGAACTTACTAAAAGAAGCAACATTGGCAATGGTTGAAGCACACACTAGTAATTGTTGAATCATATATTAGTATCTGATAATGGTTGGAGATAAATGTTTGTGCACCATAGAAGTAGCACAAACTTACAATGGTTGAAGCAAATATTCATTACCATAGAAACATAGGCAATACACGAAAGGAGGAAGCAATAATCTCATTTTACCACAACTTATATAAGACAGAATGGAAGCATAAAAACTTGATTGGTAGCATGATTGCATCCATGAAGTTGTGCATCACGAATAAACTGAGAATATAATATTTTCGCTAACATGAACATAATCTGCTGTCATACAATCCGAAGCATGAATAAGACTATACTATTTTTAGTAAGAACTACTTTGACAAGATGACTATCTAGGCTGAAGAAATACATGTACAATGAAAAGGAATCATGGAAATTTGAAGCGTCAATTTCAAGCTATCAAAATACAACAAGGGTATAAGAAAACAGAAGCATAGTGGAAATGTCGCAAACACTATGCAATGAAGAAGCACAAGGATGATGCATAGGAAGCATGGAAATCTGGAAGCACATATTCATGTAGTCTGAACATAACTTGTACATAGTGTGGAAGCATAAAACTTTGACATTGCGTAAATACCATCGCTTTCCACCAATACGTAGATGCACAATTTTGTGAACTGGAACGACAATTTCATCGCAATTAGTGTTTTTGTTTGCTGTGATCACATGCACCTATTGGCAAACACAAGATTACATATATCAGATTGCATACAATACAAACTTGCAGGTGCAACATTCTACATCAAAATCCCTGCAAAAAAACACTGAACTTCAAAATAAAAGAAGCAATTGCTTGCCCATTCAGTTTTGTAGGAAAAACTAGAGGAAACGAAACCTAGTATAGTTGTGGTCTTCAGAGCGTGAGTGGGCGTGTAGTTGTCCATGCCGAGAAGGTTAAATAAGCGCACGTGATGACCTGTAACAGCAGCCTCTCCGTCGCCTGGATCTCCTCCATGTTGCCTTCTTCCCTCCACAACTGGGTTCTCCTCGGTGTCTGATCGGATGAGGCGCTGAGATGCAGAGTAGGTGAAGGGTGAACGCAGGGGCAAGCGAAGCACTGCCGGCGATGGGGCAGTTGTTGCCGTCGCAGTTTTCTTTTAGCGCCAAAGCAGTTGGTGGCGGAGGTAGCCGTCGCGGTGAGCGAACCCGTGGAGATTGGGAATGAGCTCGCCCTTGAGGTGCAAGACGGGCTTGAGCAAATGGGTCAGGCAGGCGAGATTTACTCACCCCAGGTCGTGGTCAAGTGGTTGCGACGGGGCAGCAAAGCATGCAAGATTAATACGGATGGATAAATTAAGCGCCCTTAATTGATGGGATGGGAGATCACCTACTAAACACAGGCCGTGGGATTTAAAATGAATCAACGATAGAGGACACGTCTGATGAAAGTTTTCTATCAGACCTCTGATGTGAAGCGTTTGGGAAGTACTAGGGATCAGACTACAGATATATGCTTCCTATCAGACCAGCAAATGGCCGTAGGATTAAAATCATCCTAATCGTCCAAACCAATCGTGCGGGTCTGATGGTAGTTAATACTCAACTGTTTACGTGAATAATGCATCCGAGAACAATACGCTGGTGGTAGTTAATACTCCGGTGCATGCTCCCAATGGACTGATTCCGTGATTTCTTTCTTATTAGTAACAACTTCCTTGAATAATGCTTCCTAAAATATTCTGAATAATTGTGAGTAGTTTCAAAACTTAAATTAAAATATAGTACAATAATGATATTTTTTAGATGCATTTTTATGCTACAGAAACGTGGCTTTGCGATGGAAGCATTCCTTTTGACTGATGGAAGCATTCCCTTTGACTGATGGAAGCGTATAATTCAAATAACATCTCGTACTAATTTTGTTTTTTGATGGGAGGGTGGGGATGCATTATTTTGTGGAATCACCATAGGGTCTGTGCCACAGAAACATTTCTTTTGCCCAAGAAAGTGTATGCTTAGTGGTGCCGCACAAACATATTGTTCAACGGACGCATTGCTGTATTATTCAAGAGCTTCGGAACCAAAAAAAATTGTGGAAAGGATCTTGGATGCAATCAAAACATTTGCTTCGCAAAATTCACATGGAAGCACAAGTCTGACAAAGCATTAGAACAAAGTATTGACGAACAAAAATTCAACTATTTTTATCAAGAAGTAGAAACTATTACAAAATTATTTTATCTTTGTGGCTGCCCATGTAGCGATAGGCACCGGACAATCTGACTATGGCAATATCTGTGCACGCCATGAAGTTCTCGATCGTTCATAGCACAACTGACAGCTCAATGCCCAGTTGGTCTTAGCTCAGAGCATGCTGTATGATTTACATAATCATTGATATTATGTTGGCAACAATGGGGCACAACTGGAATCAGGAGCGGCGAAATGCCTGTACTATACAAGCATTCGGTGAGCAAGAAGCACACACAATGTTTGATACAAAAAAATTACTAAAAGAAACGAATTGTTGGTACAATAGAACTTACTAAAAGAAGCAACATTGGCAATGGTTGAAGCACACACTAGTAATTGTTGAATCATATATTAGTATCTGATAATGGTTGGAGATAAATGTTTGTGCACCATAGAAGTAGCACAAACTTACAATGGTTGAAGCAAATATTCATTACCATAGAAACATAGGCAATACACGAAAGGAGGAAGCAATAATCTCATTTTACCACAACTTATATAAGACAGAATGGAAGCATAAAAACTTGATTGGTAGCATGATTGCATCCATGAAGTTGTGCATCACGAATAAACTGAGAATATAATTTTTTCGCTAACATGAACATAATCTGCTGTCATACAATCCGAAGCATGAATAAGACTATACTATTTTTAGTAAGAACTACTTTGACAAGATGACTATCTAGGCTGAAGAAATACATGTACAATGCTAAGGAATCATGGAAATTTGAAGCGTCAATTTCAAGCTATCAAAATACAACAAGGGTATAAGAAAACAGAAGCATAGTGGAAATGTCGCAAACACTATGCAATGAAGAAGCACAAGGATGATGCATAGGAAGCATGGAAATCTGGAAGCACATATTCATGTAGTCTGAACATAACTTGTACATAGTGTGGAAGCATAAAACTTTAACATTGCGAAATACCATCGCTTTCCACCAATACGTAGATGCACAATTTTGTGAACTGGAACGACAATTTCATCGCAATTAGTGTTTTTGTTTGCTGTGATCACATGCACCTATTGGCAAACACAAGATTACATATATCAGATTGCATACAATACAAACTTGCAGGTGCAACATTCTACATCAAAATCCCTGCAAAAAACACTGAACTTCAAAATAAAAGAAGCAATTGCTTGCCCATTCAGTTTTGTAGGAAAAAACTAGAGGAAACGAAACCTAGTATAGTTGTGGTCTTCAGAACGTGAGTGGGCGTGTAGTTGTCCATGCCGAGAAGGTTAAATAAGCGCACGTGATGACCTGTAATAGCAGCCTCTCCGTCGCCTGGATCTCCTCCATGTTGCCTTCTTCCCTCCACAACTGGGTTCTCCTCAGTGTCTGATCGGATGAGGCGCTGAGATGCAGAGTAGGTGAAGGGTGAGCATGCAGGGCAAGCGAATCTTCCGACGTGGGGCAGTTGTTGCCGTCGCAGTTTTCTTTTTGGCGCAAAGCAGTTGGTGGCGGAGGTAGCCGTCGCGGTGAGCGAACCCGTGGAGATTGGGAATGAGCTCGCCCTTGAGGTGCAAGACGGGCTTGAGCAAATGGGTCAGGCAGGCGAGATTTACTCACCCCGTGTCGTGGTCAAGTGGTTGCGACGGTGCAGCAAAGCATGCAAGATTAATACGGGATGGATAAATTAGCGCCCTTAATTGATGGGATGGGAGATCACCTACTAAACACAGGCCGTGGGATTTAAAATGAATCAACGATAGAGGACACGTCTGATGAAAGTTTTCTATCAGACCTCTGATGTGAAGCGTTTGGGAAGTACTAGGGATCAGACTACAGATATATGCTTCCTATCAGACCAGCAAATGGCCGTAGGATTAAAATCATCCTAATCGTCCAAACCAATCGTGCGGGTCTGATGGTAGTTAATACTCAACTGTTTACGTGAATAATGCATCCGAGAACGATACGCTGGTGGTAGTTAATACTCGGTGCATGCTCCCAATGGACTGATTCCGTGATTTCTTTCTTATTAGTAACAACTTCCTTGAATAATGCTTCCTAAAATATTCTGAATAATTGTGAGTAGTTTCAAAACTTAAATTAAAATATAGTACAATAATGATATTTTTAGATGCATTTTTATGCTACAGAAACGTGGCTTTGCGATGGAAGCATTCCTTTTGACTGATGGAAGCATTCCCTTTGACTGATGGAAGCGTATAATTCAAATAACATCTCGTACAAATTTTTTTTTGGGGGGGAGGGGGGGGATGCATTTTTATGTGAAATCACCATAGGTTCTGTGCCACAGAAACATTTCTTTTGCCCGAAGAAAGTGTATGCTTAGTGGTGCCGCACAAACATATTGTTCAACGGACGCATTGTTGTATTATTCAAGAGCTTCGGAACCAAAAAAATTGTGGAAAGGATCTTGGATGCAATCAAAACATTTGCTTCGCAAAATTCACATGGAAGCACAAGTCTGACAAAGCATTAGAACAAAGTATTCATTTAACAAAAATTCAACTATTTTTATCAAGAAGTAGAAACTATTACAAAATTATTTTATCTTTGTGGCTGCCCATGTAGCGATAGGCACCGGACAATCTGACTATGGCAATATCTGTGCACGCCGCGAGTTCTCGATCGTTCATAGCACAACCGACAGCTCAATGCCCAGTTGGTCTTAGCTAAATAGCATGCTGTATGATTTACATAATCATTGATATTATGTTGGAAACAATGGGGCACAACTGGAATCAGGAGCGGCGAAATTCCTGTACTATACAAGCATTCGGTGAGCAAGAAGCACACACAATGTTTGATACAAAAAATTACTAAAAGAAACGAATTGTTGGTACAATAGAACTTACTAAAAGAAGCAACATTGGCAATGGTTGAAGCACACACTAGTAATTGTTGAATCATATATTAGTATCTGATAATGGTTGGAGATAAATGTTTGTGCACCATAGAAGTAGCACAAACTTACAATGGTTGAAGCAAATATTCATTACCATAGAAACATAGGCAATACACGAAAGGAGGAAGCAATAATCTCATTTTACCACAACTTATATAAGACAGAATGGAAGCATAAAAACTTGATTGGTAGCATGATTGCATCCATGAAGTTGTGCATCACGAATAAACTGAGAATATAATTTTTTCGCTAACATGAACATAATCTGCTGTCATACAATCCGAAGCATGAATAAGACTATACTATTTTTAGTAAGAACTACTTTGACAAGATGACTATCTAGGCTGAAGAAATACATGTACAATGCTAAGGAATCATGGAAATTTGAAGCGTCAATTTCAAGCTATCAAAATACAACAAGGGTATAAGAAAACAGAAGCATAGTGGAAATGTCGCAAACACTATGCAATGAAGAAGCACAAGGATGATGCATAGGAAGCATGGAAATCTGGAAGCACATATTCATGTAGTCTGAACATAACTTGTACATAGTGTGGAAGCATAAAACTTTGACATTGCGAAATACCATCGCTTTCCACCAATACGTAGATGCACAATTTTGTGAACTGGAACGACAATTTCATCATAATTAGTGTTTTTGTTTGCTGTGATCACATGCACCTATTGGCAAACACAAGATTACATATATCAGATTGCATACAATACAAACTTGCAGGTGCAACATTCTACATCAAAATCCCTGCAAAAAACACTGAACTTCAAAATAAAAGAAGCAATTGCTTGCCCATTCAGTTTTGTAGGAAAAAACTAGAGGAAACGAAACCTAGTATAGTTGTGGTCTTCAGAGCGTGAGTGGGCGTGTAGTTGTCCATGCCGAGAAGGTTAAATAAGCGCACGTGATGACCTGTAACAGCAGCCTCTCCGTCGCCTGGATCTCCTCCATGTTGCCTTCTTCCCTCCACAACTGGGTTCTCCTCAGTGTCTGATCGGATGAGGCGCTGAGATGCAGAGTAGGTGAAGGGTGAACGCACGGGGCAAGCGAAGCACTGCCGACGTGGGGCAGTTGTTGCCGTCGCAGTTTTCTTTTGGCGCAAAGCAGTTGGTGGCGGAGGTAGCCGTCGCGGTGAGCGAACCCGTGGAGATTGGGAATGAGCTCGCCCTTGAGGTGCAAGACGGGCTTGAGCAAATGGGTCAGGCAGGCGAGATTTACTCACCCAGGTCGTGGTCAAGTGGTTGCGACGGGCAGCAAAGCATGCAAGATTAATACGGATGGATAAATTAAGCGCCCTTAATTGATGGGATGGGAGATCACCTACTAAACACAGGCCGTGGGATTTAAAATGAATCAACGATAGAGGACACGTCGATGAAAGTTTTCTATCAGGCCTCGATGTGAAGCGTTTGGGAAGTACTAGGGATCAGACTACGGATATATGCTTCCTATCAGACCAGCAAATGGTCGTAGGATTAAAATCATCCTAATCGTCCAAACCAATCGTATGCGGGTCTGATGGTAGTTAATACTCAACTGTTTACGTGAATAATGCATCCGAGAACAATACGCTGGTGGTAGTTAATACTCCGGTGCATGCTCCCAATGGACTGATTCCGTGATTTCTTTCTTATTAGTAACAACTTCCTTGAATAATGCTTCCTAAAATATTCTGAATAATTGTGAGTAGTTTCAAAACTTAAATTAAAATATAGTACAATAATGATATTTTTTAGATGCATTTTTATGCTACAGAAAGCGTGGCTTTGCGATGGAAGCATTCCTTTTGACTGATGGAAGCATTCCCTTTGGCTGATGGAGGCGTTTCATTCAAATAACATCTCGTACAAATTGTTTTTTTTGGGGGGGGGGGGGGGGGTGCTTTGTTGTGTGAAATCACCATAGGTTCTGTGCCACGTAAACATTTCTTTTGCCGAAGAAAGTGTATGATTCGTGGTGGCGCACAAACATATTGTTCAACGGACGCATTGTTGTATTATTCAAGAGCTTCGGAACCAAAAAAATTGTGGAAAGGATCTTGGATGCAATCAAAACATTTGCTTCGCAAAATTCACATGGAAGCACAAGTCTGACAAAGCATTAGAACAAAGTATTCGACGAACAAAAATTCAACTATTTTTATCAAGAAGTAGAAACTATTACAAAATTATTTTATCTTTGTGGCTGCCCATGTAGCGATAGGCACCGGACAATCTGACTATGGCAATATCTGTGCACGCCGCGAGTTCTCGATCGTTCATAGCACAACTGACAGCTCAATGCCCAGTTGGTCTTAGCTCGTAGCATGCTGTATGATTTACATAATCATTGATATTATGTTGGAAACAATGGGGCACAACTGGAATCAGGAGCGGCGAAATTCCTGTACTATACAAGCATTCGGTGAGCAAGAAGCACACACAATGTTTGATACAAAAAAATTACTAAAAGAAACGAATTGTTGGTACAATAGAACTTACTAAAAGAAGCAACATTGGCAATGGTTGAAGCACACACTAGTAATTGTTGAATCATATATTAGTATCTGATAATGGTTGGAGATAAATGTTTGTGCACCATAGAAGTAGCACAAACTTACAATGGTTGAAGCAAATATTCATTACCATAGAAACATAGGCAATACACGAAAGGAGGAAGCAATAATCTCATTTTACCACAACTTATATAAGACAGAATGGAAGCATAAAAACTTGATTGGTAGCATGATTGCATCCATGAAGTTGTGCATCACGAATAAACTGAGAATATAATTTTTTCGCTAACATGAACATAATCTGCTGTCATACAATCCGAAGCATGAATAAGACTATACTATTTTTAGTAAGAACTACTTTGACAAGATGACTATCTAGGCTGAAGAAATACATGTACAATGCTAAGGAATCATGGAAATTTGAAGCGTCAATTTCAAGCTATCAAAATACAACAAGGGTATAAGAAAACAGAAGCATAGTGGAAATGTCGCAAACACTATGCAATGAAGAAGCACAAGGATGATGCATAGGAAGCATGGAAATCTGGAAGCACATATTCATGTAGTCTGAACATAACTTGTACATAGTGTGGAAGCATAAAACTTTGACATTGCGAAATACCATCGCTTTCCACCAATACGTAGATGCACAATTTTGTGAACTGGAACGACAATTTCATACGCAATTAGTGTTTTTGTTTGCTGTGATCACATGCACCTATTGGCAAACACAAGATTACATATATCAGATTGCATACAATACAAACTTGCAGGTGCAACATTCTACATCAAAATCCCTGCAAAAAAACACTGAACTTCAAAATAAAAGAAGCAATTGCTTGCCCATTCAGTTTTGTAGGAAAAAACTAGAGGAAACGAAACCTAGTATAGTTGTGGTCTTCAGAACGTGAGTGGGCGTGTAGTTGTCCATGCCGAGAAGGTTAAATAAGCGCATCGTGATGACCTGTAATAGCAGCCTCTCCGTCGCCTGGATCTCCTCCATGTTGCCTTCTTCCCTCCACAACTGGGTTCTCCTCGATGTCTGATCGGATGAGGCGCTGAGATGCAGAGTAGGTGAAGGGTGAACGCACGGGGCAAGCGAAGCACTGCCGACGTGGGGCAGTTGTTGCCGTCGCAGTTTTCTTTTGGCGCAAAGCAGTTGGTGGCGGAGGTAGCCGTCGCGGTGAGCGAACCCGTGGAGATTGGGAATGAGCTCGCCCTTGAGGTGCAAGACGGGCTTGAGCAAATGGGTCAGGCAGGCGAGATTTACTCACCCCAGGTCGTGGTCAAGTGGTTGCGACGGGGCAGCAAAGCATGCAAGATTAATACGGGATGGATAAATTAAGCGCCCTTAATTGATGGGATGGGAGATCACCTACTAAACACAGGCCGTGGGATTTAAAATGAATCAACGATAGAGGACACGTCTGATGAAAGTTTTCTATCAGACCTCTGATGTGAAGCGTTTGGGAAGTACTAGGGATCAGACTACAGATATATGCTTCCTATCGGACCAGCAAATGGCCGTGGGATTAAAATCATCCTAATCGTCCAAACCAATCGTGCGGGTCTGATGGTAGTTAATACTCAACTGTTTACGTGAATAATGCATCCGAGAACAATACGCTGGTGGTAGTTAATACTCGGTGCATGCTCCCAATGGACTGATTCCGTGATTTCTTTCTTATTAGTAACAACTTCCTTGAATAATGCTTCCTAAAATATTCTGAATAATTGTGAGTAGTTTCAAAACTTAAATTAAAATATAGTACAATAATGATATTTTTTAGATGCATTTTTATGCTACAGAAACGTGGCTTTGCGATGGAAGCATTCCTTTTGACTGATGGAAGCATTCCCTTTGACTGATGGAAGCGTATAATTCAAATAACATCTCGTACAAATTTTTTTTTTTTTTGGGGGAGGGGATGCATTTTATGTGAAATCACCATAGGTTCTGTGCCACGTAAACATTTCTTTTGCCGAAGAAAGTGTATGCTTAGTGGTGCCGCACAAACATATTGTTCAACGGACGCATTGCTGTATTATTCAAGAGCTTCGGAACCAAAAAAAATTGTGGAAAGGATCTTGGATGCAATCAAAACATTTGCTTCGCAAAATTCACATGGAAGCACAAGTCTGACAAAGCATTAGAACAAAGTATTCGATGAACAAAAATTCAACTATTTTTATCAAGAAGTACAAACTATTACAAAATTATTTTATCTTTGTGGCTGCCCATGTAGCGATAGGCACCGGACAATCTGACTATGGCAATATCTGTACGCGCCATGAGTTCTCGATCGTTCATAGCACAACTGACAGCTCAATGCCCAGTTGGTCTTAGCTAAATAGCATGCTGTATGATTTACATAATCATTGATATTCTGTTGGCAACAATGGGGCACAACTGGCATCAGGAGCGGCGAAATGCCTGTACTATACAAGCATTCGGTGAGCAAGAAGCACACACAATGTTTGATACAAAAAATTACTAAAAGAAACGAATTGTTGGTACAATAGAACTTACTAAAAGAAGCAACATTGGCAATGGTTGAAGCACACACTAGTAATTGTTGAATCATATATTAGTATCTGATAATGGTTGGAGATAAATGTTTGTGCACCATAGAAGTAGCACAAACTTACAATGGTTGAAGCAAATATTCATTACCATAGAAACATAGGCAATACACGAAAGGAGGAAGCAATAATCTCATTTTACCACAACTTATATAAGACAGAATGGAAGCATAAAAACTTGATTGGTAGCATGATTGCATCCATGAAGTTGTGCATCACGAATAAACTGAGAATATAATTTTTTCGCTAACATGAACATAATCTGCTGTCATACAATCCGAAGCATGAATAAGACTATACTATTTTTAGTAAGAACTACTTTGACAAGATGACTATCTAGGCTGAAGAAATACATGTACAATGCTAAGGAATCATGGAAATTTGAAGCGTCAATTTCAAGCTATCAAAATACAACAAGGGTATAAGAAAACAGAAGCATAGTGGAAATGTCGCAAACACTATGCAATGAAGAAGCACAAGGATGATGCATAGGAAGCATGGAAATCTGGAAGCACATATTCATGTAGTCTGAACATAACTTGTACATAGTGTGGAAGCATAAAACTTTGACATTGCGAAATACCATCGCTTTCCACCAATACGTAGATGCACAATTTTGTGAACTGGAACGACAATTTCATCGCAATTAGTGTTTTTGTTTGCTGTGATCACATGCACCTATTGGCAAACACAAGATTACATATATCAGATTGCATACAATACAAACTTGCAGGTGCAACATTCTACATCAAAATCCCTGCAAAAAACACTGAACTTCAAAATAAAAGAAGCAATTGCTTGCCCATTCAGTTTTGTAGGAAAAAACTAGAGGAAACGAAACCTAGTATAGTTGTGGTCTTCAGAACGTGAGTGGGCGTGTAGTTGTCCATGCCGAGAAGGTTAAATAAGCGCACGTGATGACCTGTAACAGCAGCCTCTCCGTCGCCTGGATCTCCTCCATGTTGCCTTCTTCCCTCCACAACTGGGTTCTCCTCAGTGTCTGATCGGATGAGGCGCTGAGATGCAGAGTAGGTGAAGGGTGAACGCACGGGGCAAGCGAAGCACTGCCGACGTGGGGCAGTTGTTGCTGTCGCAGTTTTCTTTTGGCGCAAAGCAGTTGGTGGCGGAGGTAGCCGTCGCGGTGAGCGAACCCGTGGAGATTGGGAATGAGCTCGCCCTTGAGGTGCAAGACGGGCTTGAGCAAATGGGTCAGGCAGGCGAGATTTACTCACCCCAGTTCGTGTTCAAGTGGTAGCGACGGGTCAGCAAAGCATGCAAGATTAATACGGGATGGATAAATTAGCGCCCTTAATTGATGGGATGGGAGATCACCTACTAAACACAGGCCGTGGGATTTAAAATGAATCAACGATAGAGGACACGTCTGATGAAAGTTTTCTATCAGACCTCTGATGTGAAGCGTTTCCCATCTTGAATTTTCTTCTAGCTACCTACTAGTATAAATAAGCACGTGCTAGCCCGTCCATTCAACCAACAATATACCACAGCAATCAAGCAAGCAAGAAACAATGGCCGCCTCCTCGTCGGCGCTGATCCTCCTCCTGGCCGCGGGCGCTGGCCGTGGCCCTGACCACAGGGGCTAGCGCCAGGAGCTTCTCCATCACGAACCGCTGCTCCTTCACCGTGTGGCCGGCGGCCACCCCGGTGGGCGGCGGACGGCAGCTCAACAACGGCGAAACTTGGAACCTCGACATCCCCGACGGTACAAGCTGCGCCAGGATCTGGGGCCGCACGGGCTGCAGCTTCAACGGCAACAGCGGGAGATGCAGCACCGGCGACTGCGGCGGCGCGCTGTCCTGCACCCTCTCCGGCCAGCCCCCGCTGATGCTCGCGGAGTTCACCCTCGGTGGCGACACAGACTTCTACGACATCTCCGTGATCGACGGTTACAACCTTCCCATGGACTTCTCCTGCAGCACCGGCGTCAACATCCAGTGCCGCGACCCCAGCTGCCCCGACGCCTACCACCAGCCCAACGACGTCGGGCCAATAGCTCATGTGCGACACATTTGAGGTGAATTGGCAAGAGTGCGACATTCTTCGAGCGAATGGCTGTGGTGCGACAATTTTGAACAGGTAAATAGCCCACGCATGACATGGCTGTTAAACTGAACGGATGCCCTCGTTAGCTGTTGGGGGCTGGACCCACCACTTATCCACGTTAGCGCTGGACCCATCACTTATCCACGTAAGCGCGGGACCCACCACTTGTCTACTCGCGGGACCCACCTCCTTGCAGCTAGTAGAGACGAGCGCCCGTACCCGTCCGCCCGCCGCCGCCCATTCATCCCCTTTCCCCAACCTTTCTCTTCTCTGGCGACCTAGCGCAAATGTCTACCTCCTCCGCCACGCACTCAAAATGGCGACAGTATGGATCAGTGCTGCTCACAAGGTGCCTCGACAGCCACGCCTGCACCCTCTTAAACAGTTGATCACTAAGAGGGATGACAATGGCAATCTTGGGCGGGAATTTGTGAAATGCTTGAGCAAACCAATGGCAGGAAGGGATGGCAAGGTTACATCTCAGTTCTTAGCCCGTTCTTTCGCTGTCTTTTGCTCTGATTTCTCCATATTTTGTTTTTCTCCTCGAATTTAGGATTTAGGGTTCATGTTGTTCTTTTCAGATCTTGAAGAAATGTTAAAATTTTGAGTGGATTGATGAATATGTTGATAGGATTCAGTTTGAGGGCTACGTTGATTCGAGCATGGCCGCAACACAGAAGCTCAATTTGGGCGGTGCCGCCGATTGCTGGGGAGAATCACGGAGCTCGGGCGGAGGGGCGGGCAGAGTCGTGCTGATGGCGATGTATGCGCGCAATACTGAACTGCATGCGGAGTCCGAACTAACCGAGGAACTGAAGAAGATCAAGAAACATCTAATGCAGATGATTGATTTGCAGAAGCAAGCAAATATCATGGCAGGGGGGTTCTATTGTTGTATCATTGCTCTGTTTTTGTTTTATTTGTTGTTCATCCGTCATTAGAATGGGCATTTAGGTCTGTCAGGGTAGAGGATGTGATCTGTGCGCCATGCCAAGTTATGTATCTGAATTGAAGCAGCAATTTGGAACACAAATTATTCAGTGCTCATGCTCTGTTTCCTCTGTTTTTGTTCTTCAGTTAACAGAGTACACACCCAGATTCAGTTTCTAGTAAAAAACAAAATTGTAGTGCCGAATAGATGTTGGGCCGTGACCAGCCCACCCGCGTAGGGGACCAGCCCACCTCTAACTTCGGCAAATAAAATGGGGCCCAATAAAATGTTACTTATTTTTATTTTGGCATTTTTCTTGCACTAAATTTTGTGATGGATCATTTTTTGATGCACTAAAACTAAATGTTAATTGTTTTTATGCATGTCTACGGTTCCATGAACTAAATGAGTTGATGCTTGCATGAAGTGCCCGAAGTAAATTAGTTTGCATTTCCTAGTTGCACCCATGTCCATAGTGGGTTTGCATGGGGCTCCTAGTTGCATGTCCATGGTTTGGCCAATATTTTGAAGATGGTGTGTGTGGTGATTGGGGTGTAGAAACCCGGCCCGTAGCAACCCACAACAATTTTTATACACGAATAATAAGCAAAAACAACCCATAGCAATCCACAAATAATAGCACGAAACACACAATATATATAGTAGCATAACGATTATATAGAAGCATAACGATTGCAACCCATAGTTCCACGATAGCCTTACAACTTAAAGTACTAATAAAACTTAATAATAATAGCATAACGATTACAACTTAAAAAAACTAATACGATAGATCTATAGCAAGCTAGATAGATAGGGGGCACCAAACACGCGGGTTCTTCGGGTTCTTCTCCTCCTCCTCCGGGGCCAGCTCGCTCCTCCGGGTGCCGCCCTTCACTCCTCCCTGTTGTTGATGGGGTACGGGAGCGTGTGCATAACGCCGTTGTTGGGGAAGATGTCGTTGAAGTCGGTGAAGATATTGTAGGTTGTGAAAGCTATGAACTCATAACCAACCCAATACGCTCGCCCGAGGAGATGGAAAGCATCGAAAGGGTTAGTGAACGTGGCGAGGAGCCCAACCACAACGCCGTTGTGGTTGACCTCCTCGAGATGGTACATCCGAGGAGAGCCGCGGGGGAGGTGGCGGAAGCCGGACGCAAGGAAGAACTCCGTTAACTCCCTTGCGCCCCTCCACCTCGAGATCGCCCAAACCATAAGGGTTCTCTCTACATACACTCCGGCCGGGTGGAGCCTTTTCGACACGGTTGGGGGGAAGCTGTAGGTGGGGCCGTTGTACTGCATGGTGGCGGGGTGGCTCGAGGGCTCGATCGAGTTTGATGAAGAAGAAGGAAGAAGGAGGTCAGAGGAGGCAGAGGATAGGCTGTGGATGAGTAGGGAGAGGAA
The DNA here is from genome assembly GCA_021605145.1 of Aegilops bicornis. Classification (NCBI taxonomy): domain Eukaryota; kingdom Viridiplantae; phylum Streptophyta; class Magnoliopsida; order Poales; family Poaceae; genus Aegilops; species Aegilops bicornis. Next base: position 63,165,327 of record CM038673.1, on the reverse strand, counting down.
GACGATAGTGCCCAGCTTAAATAGACCAAGTGCGACGTGGTTTCACCCCGTAGAATTAATGGGCGGGTGACGTTTGGTGGGGGCGTGGCGCCCCATGAAAGTGTGTACACGAGCGTGGGAAATGGGCTGTGATCCTTCTGTGCCACCGGTCGCGGTTCAAGGGGGACGGGCTCACGCACGCGTCTGTGCCGTCGTGGGTCAAGGGGACATGCCTGCTCCGGGTTCTCTGCGTCTGCTGCTCATGCATTCATGCCGTAGCCCATTAATTTGCACATCTTGCTAGGGCCTGGCTAGAGGGCAACGTTCGGTCGATGGGAGACGTGACAATAATGGATGCCTTCATTTTCCCATCTTGTAATGGGCAGCACGCCGTTTGAACTGCATCGATACCCACAACGATACCCCATGCCAGTATTGCGTCCTCAAAGAGGAGTACGCCATGTACAACATGCCATGCAGCGTTGGCTTTTTGGTTGTCTTCATCGGGCTGCTGCATTGTGGCCGGGTGCATGCTTTGATGCGATGATGCATCGGTTCTAATGGTAGGCATGCGACAGCTTACTGCGTCCATAGGGGTGGCGGAGCAGGGCTACGTCGAGGGCATGCATGCAATGCACGGGCGCAGTTCTGCGGGTGGGCATGCATGCTGCGGGTAGGCACGGGCACGCATGCAACGATGGAAAGGGCACTGCGTAGGCTTGGTCCATGCACCGCGTCAACTCTTGCCGTTGGATTGAAATGAACGGTCCTAATGCCCCAACGAGAGAGGCTGATCCGAACCCCACCGATTCAACCAATCAGCGCGCGTTGTTGGGAACGTAGTAATTTCAAAAATTTCCTCGCACGCAAGTTCATGGTGATGCATAGCAACGAGAGGGAAGAGTGTTGTCCACGTACCCTCGTAGACCGTAAGCGGAAGCGTTATGACAACGCGGTTGATGTAGTCGTACATCTTCACGATCCGACCGATCCAAGCACCGAACGTACGGCACCTCCGAGTTCAGCACACGTTCATCTCGATGAAGATCCCCGGACTCCGATCCAGCAAAGTGTCAGGGATGAGTTCCGTCAGCACGACGGCGTGGTGACGATGATGATGCTCTACCGGCGCAGGGCTTCGCCTAAACTCCACGACGATATGACCGAGGTGGAATATGGTGGAAGGGGCACCGCACACGGCTAAGGAACGATCCGTAGATCAACTTGTGTGTCCATGGGGTGCCCCTGCCCCCGTATATAAAGGAGTGGAGGAGGGGAGGGCCGGCCCTCTCTATGGCGCGCCCTAGGGGAGTCCTACTCCCATCGGGAGTAGGATTCCCCCTTTCCTAGTCCAACTAGGAACCCTTCCATGTAGTAGGAGTAGGAGAGAAGGAAAGGGAAGAGAGAAGGAGAAGGAAGGAAGGGTCGCCCCTCCCTAGTCCAATTCGGACTAGTCCAAGGGGAGGGGTGCGGCCACTCTTTTGGCCCTTTCTCTCCTTTCCCGTATGGCCCAAAGAGGCCCAATACGAATTCCCTGTAACTCTGCGGTACTCCCAAAATACCCGAATCACTCGGAACCTTTCCGAACTCCGAATATAGTCGTCCAATATATCGATCTTTACGTCTCGACCATTTCGAGACTCCTCATCATGTCCCCGATCTCATCCGGGACTCCGAACTCCTTCGGTTCATCAAAAACTCATAAACTCATAATATAACTGTCATCGAAACCTTAAGCGTGCGGACCCTACGGGTTCGAGAACTATGTAGACATGACCTAGAACTATTCTTGGTCAATAACCAATAGCGGAACCTGGATGCCCATCTTGGCTCCTACATATTCTACGAAGATCTTTATCGGTCAAACCGCATAACAACATACTTTGTTCCCTTTGTCATCGGTATGTTACTTGCCCGAGATTCGATCGTCGGTATCCAATACCTAGTTCAATCTCGTTACCAACAAGTCTCTTTACTAGTTACGTAATGCATCATTCCGTAACTAACTCATTAGCTACATTGCTTGCAAGGCTTATAGTGATGTGCATTACCGAGAGGGCCCAGAGATACCTCTCCGACAATCGGAGTGACAAAACCTAATCTCGAAATACGCCAACCCAACATGTACCTTTGGAGACACCTGTAGTACTCCTTTATAATCACCCGATTACGTTGTGACGTTTGGTAGCACCAAAGTGTTCCTCCGTAAACGGGAGTTGCATAATCTCATAGTTACAGGAACATGTATAAGTCATGAAGAAAGCAATAGCAACATACTAAAGCGATCAAGTGCTAGGCTAACGGAATGGGTCATGTCAATCACATCACTCTCCTAATGATGTGATCCCATTAATCAAATGACAACACATGTCTATGATTAGGAAACATAACCATCTTTGATTAATGAGCTAGTCAAGTAGAGGCATACTAGTGACTATATGTTTGTCTATGTATTCACACATGTATCATGTTTCTGGTTAATACAATTCTAGCATGAATAATAAACATTTATCATGAAATAAGGAAATAAATAATAACTTTATTATTGCCTCTAGGGCATATTTCCTTCAGTCTCCCACTTGCACTAGAGTCAATAATTTAGTTCACATCATCATGTGATTCAACACTACTATTCACATCTGTATGTGATTAACACCCATAGTTCACATCATCATGTGACCAACACCCAAAGGGTTTACTAGAGTCAATAATCTAGTTCACATCGCTATGTGATTAACACCCAAAGAGTACTAAGGTATGATCATGTTTTGCTTGTGAGAGAAGCTTAGTCAACGGGTCTCATCACATTCAGAGCCGTATGTATTTTGCAAATATTCTATGTCTACAATGCTCTTGCACGGAGCTACTCTAGCTAATTGCTCCCACTTTCAATATGTATCCAGATTGAGACTTAGAGTCATCTGGATCAGCGTAAAAAGCTTGCATCGATGTAACTCTTTACGACGGGCTCTTTTATCACCTCCATAATAAAGAAATATTTCCTTAGTCCTTACTAAGGATGTTCTTGACCAATGTCCAGTGATCTACTCCTATATCACTATTGTACTCCCTTGCCAAATTCAGAGCAAGGTATACAATAGGTCTGGTACATAGCATAGCATACTTTATAGAACCTATGATTGAGGCATAGGGAATGACTTTCATTCTCTTCTCTATTTTCTGTCGTGGTCGGGATTTGAGTCTTACTCAATTTCACACCTATGCAACACAGGCAAGAACTTTTCTTTGACTGTTCCATTTTGAACTACTTCAAAATCTTGACAAGGTATGTACTTATTGAAAAAACTTATCAAGCGTCTTGATCTATCTCAATAGATCTTGATGCTCAATATGTAAGCAGCTTCACCGAGGTCCTTCTTTGAAAAACTCCTTTCAAATACTCCTTTATGCTTTGCAGAATAATTCTACATTATTTCCGATCAACAATATGTCATTCACATATACTTATCAGAAATGCCGTAGTGCTCCCACTCACTTTCTTGTAAATACAGGCTTCTCCAAAAGTCTGTATAAAACCATATGCTTTGATCACACTATCAAAGCGTTTATTCCAACTCCGAGATGCTTGCACCAGTCCATAGATGGATCGCTGAAGCTTGCACATTTTGTTAGCATCTTTAGGATTGACAAAACCTTCTGGTTGCATCATATACAACTCTTCTTTAATAAATCCATTAAGGAATGCAGTTTTGTTTATCCATTTGCCAAATTTCATAAAATGAGGCAATTGCTAACATGATTCGGACAGACTTAAGCATCGCTACAGTTGAGAAAATCTCATTGTAGTCAACACCTTGAACTTGTCAAAAAATCTTTTTGTGACAAGTCGAGCTTTGTAGATAGTAACACTACTATCAGTGTCCGTCTTCCTCTTGAAGATCCATTTATTTAACATGGCTTGCTGATCATCGAGCAAGTCAATCAAAGTCCATACTTTGTTCTCATACATGGATCCTATCTCAGATTTCATGGCCTCAAGCCATTTCGCGAATCTGGGCTCATCATCGCTTCCTCATAGTTCGTAGGTTCATCATGGTCTAGTAACATGACTTCTAGAATAGGATTACCGTACCACTCTGGCGCGGATCTTACTCGAAGACCTCTACGAGGTTTGGTAGCAACTTGATCTGAAGTTTCATGATCATCATCATTAACTTCCTCACTAATTGGTGTAGGAATCACCGAACTGATTTCTGTGATGAACTACTTTCCAATAAGGGAGAAGGTACAATTACCTCATCAAGTTCTACTTTCCTCCCACTCACTTCTTTCAAGAGAAACTTCTTCTCTAGAAAGGATCCATCTTAGCAACGAATGTTTTGCCTTTAGATCTGTGATAGAAGGTGTACCCAACAGTTTCCTTTGGGTATTCTATGAAGACGCACTTCTCCGATTTGGGTTCGAGCTTATCAGGTTGAAAACCTTTTTCATATAAGCATCGCAACTCCAAACTTTAAGAAACGACAGCTTAGGTTTACTGCTAAACCATAGTTAATACGGTGTCGTCTCAACGTATTTAGATGGTGCCCTATTTAAACGTGAATGCAGTTGTCTCTAATGCATAACCCCAAAACGATAGTGGTAAACCGATAAGAGACATCATAGATCGCACCATATCTAGTAAAGTACGATTACGATGTTCAGACACACCATTACATTGTGGTGTTCCAGGTGGCGTGAGTTGTGAAAGTATTCCACTTTGTTTTAATTGAAGACCAAACTCGTAACTCAAATATTCATCTCCACGATCAGATCACAGAAACTTTATTTTCTTGTTATGATGATTTTCTACTTCACTCTGAAATTCTTTGAACTTTTCAACTATTTCAGACTTATGTTTCATCAAGAAGATATACGCATATCTGCTCAAATCATCTGTGAAGGTCAGAAAATAATGATACTTGCCACGGGCATCAACAATCATTGGATCGCATACATGAGTATGTATTATTTCCAACAAGTTTGTTGCTCGTTCCATTGTTCCGAAGAACGGAGTTTTAGTCATCTTGCCCATGAGGCACGGTTCGCAAGTACCAAGTGATTCATAATCAAGTGATTCCAAAAGCCCATCAACATGGAGTTTCTTCATGCGCTTTACACCAATATGACCTAAACGGCAGTGCCACAAATAAGTTGCACTATCATTATTAACTTTATATCTTTTGGTTTCAATATTATGAATATGTGTATCACACGATCGAGATCCAACAAACCATTTTCATTGGGTGTATGACCATAGAAGGTTTTATTCATGTAAACAGAACAATAATTATTCTCTAACTTACATGAATAACCGTATTGCAATAAACATGATCAAATCATATTCATGCTCAACTCGAACGCAAAAAAACATTTATTTATGTTCAATACTAATCCCGAGAGTATAGGAGTGTGCGATGATGATCATATCAATCTTGGAACTACTTCCAACACTCATCGCCACTTCCCTTCAACTAGTCTCTATTTATTCAGAACTCCTGTTTGAGTCACTAATTTTTAGCAACCGAACAAGTATCAAATACTCGGGGCTAATATAAACACTAGTAAGGTACACATCAATAACCTGTATATCAAATATACCCTTGTTCACTTTGTCATCCTTCTTATCCACCAAATATTCAGGGTATTTCCGTTTCCAGTGACAATTTCCTTTGCAGTGTAAGCACTCAGTTTCAGGCTTTGGTTTAGCTTTGGGCTTCTTCGTGGGAGTGACAACTTGCTTGTCATTCTACTTGAAGTTCCCTTTCTTTCCCTTTGCCCTTTTCTTGAAACTAGTGATCTTGTCAACCATCAACACTTGATGCTCTTTCTTGATTTCTACCTTCGTCGATTTCAACATCACGAAGAGCTCGGAATCGTTTTCGTCATCCCTTGCATACTATAGTTCATCACGAAGTTCTAGTAACTTAGTGATGGTGACTAGAGAATTCTGTCAATCACTACATTATCTGGAAGATTAACTCCCACTTGATTCAAGCGATTGAAGTACCCAGACAATCTGAGCACATGCTCACTAGTTGAGCGATTCTCCTCCATCTTTTAGCTATAGAACTTGTTGGAGACTTGATATCTCTCAACTCGGGTATTTGCTGGAAATATTAACTTCAACTCCTGGAACATCTCATATGGTCCATGACGTTCAAAACGCCTTTGAAGTCCCGATTCTAAGCCGTTAAGTATGGTGCACTAAACTATCAAGTAGTCATCATATTGAGCTAGCCAAACGCTCATAACGCCCGCATTTCCTCCTGCAATAGGTCTGTCACCTAGCGGTGCATTAAGGACATAATTCTTCAGGCAGCAATGAGGATAAACCTCATATCACGGATCCAATCCGCATCATTGCTACTAACATTTTTCAATACAATTTTCTCTAGGAACACATATAAAAACATAGGGAAGCAACAACGCGAGCTATTGATCTACAGCATAATTTACAAAATACTACCAGGACTAAGTTCATGATAAATTAAAGTTCAATTAATCATATTACTTAAGAACTCCCACTTAGATAGACATCCCTCTAATCCTCTAAGTGATTACGTGATCCATATCAACTACACCATGTCCGATCATCACGTGAGATGGAGTAGTTTCAACGGTGAACATCAATATGTTGATCATATCTACTATATGATTCACGCCGACCTTTCGGTCTCCGTGTTCCGAGGCCATATCTGTTATATGCTAGGCTCGTCAAGTTTAACCTGAGTATTCGCGTGCGCAACTGTTTTGCACCCGTTGTATTTGAACGTAGAGCCTATCACACCGATCATCACATGGTGTCTCAAAGACGAAGAACTTTCATAACGGTGCATACCCAGGAGAACACTTCTTGATAATTAGTGAGAGATCATCTTATAATGCTACCGTCAAGCCAAACAGAATAAGATGTATAAAAGATAAACATCATATGCAATCAAAATATGTGACATGATATGGCCATCATCATCTTGTGCCTTTGATCTCCATCTCCAAAGCATCGTCATGATTTCCATAAATCACCGCACGACACCATGATCTTCATCATCTTGATCTATATCAATGTGTCGTCACATGGTCGTCTCGCCAACTATTGCTCTTGCAACTATTGCTATCGCATAGCGATAAAGTAAAGCAATTATTTGGCACTTGCATCTTGTGCAACAAAGAGACAACCATAGGGCTTCTGCCAGTTGCCGATAACTTCAACAAAACATGATCATCTCATACAACAACTTATATCTCATCATGTTTTGACCATATCACATCACAACATGCCCTGCAAAAACAAGTTAGACGTCCTCTACTTTGTTGTTGTAAATTTTGCGTGGCTGCTACGGGCTGAGCAAAAACCGTTCTTATCTACGCATCAAAACCACAACGATAGTTTGTCAAGTTGGTGCTGTTTTAACCTTCGCAAGGACCGGGCGTAGCCACACTCAGTTCAACTAAAGTGAGAGAGACAGACACCCGCCAGTCACCTTTAAGCAACGAGTGCTCGCATGGCGCTGAAACCAGTCTCGCGTAAGCGTCTGGCGTAATGTCGGTGCGGGCCGCTTCATCTCACAATACCGCCAACCAAAGTATGACATGCTGGTAAGCAGTATGACTTGTATCGCCCACAACTCACTAGTGTTCTACACGTGCATATGACATCTAAGCATAAAACCAGGCTCGGATGCCACGGTTGGGGAACGTAGTAATTTCAAAAATTTCCTACGCACACGCAAGATCATGGTGATGGCATAGCAACGAGAGGAGAGTATTGTCCACGCACTCGTGAGACCGTAAGCGGAAGCGTTATGACAACGCGGTTGATGTAGTCGCACGTCTTCACGATCCGACCGATCCAAGTACCGAACGTCACGGCACCTCCGAGTTCAGCACACGTTCAGCTCGATGGCGATCCCCGGACTCCGATCCAGCAAAGTGTCGGGATGAGTTCCACAAGACGACGGTGTGGTGACGATGATGATGCTCTACCGGTCCAGGCTTCGCCTAAACTCCATGACGATATGACCGAGGTGGAATATGGTGGAAGGGGCACCGCTGCAGCTAAGGAACGATCCGTAGATCAACTTGTGTGTCCATGGGGTGCCCCCTGCCCCCGTATATAAAGGAGTGGAGGAGGGGATGGCCGGCCCTCTCCATGGCGCGCCCTAGGGGAGTCCTACTCCCTTCGGGAGTAGGATTCCCCCTTTCCTAGTCCAACTAGGAACCCTTCCATGTAGTAGGAGTAGGAGAGAAGGAAAGGGAAGAGAGAAGGAGACGGAACGAACCCTGCGCCCCCCCTCCCTAGTCCAATTCGGACTAGTCCAAGGGGAGGGGTGCGGCCACTCTTTGGCCCTTTCTCTCCTTTCCCGTATGGCCCAAAGAGGCCCAATACGAATTCCCGTAACTCTCCGGTACTCCCAAAAATACCCGAATCACTCGGAACCTTTCCGAACTCCGAATATAGTCGTCCAACATATCGATCTTTACGTCTCGACCATTTCGAGACTCCTCGTCATGTCCCCGATCTCTTCCGGGACTCCGAACTCCTCCGGTACATCAAAAACTCATAAACTCATAATATAACTGTCATCGAAACCTTAAGCGTGCGGACCCTACGGGTTCGAGAACTATGTAGACATGACCTAGAACTATTCTTGGTCAATAACCACTAGCGGAACCTGGATGCCCATATTGGCTCCTACATATTCTACGAAGATCTTTATCGGTCAAACCGCATAACAACATACTTTGTTCCCTTTGTCATCGGTATGTTACTTGCCCGAGATTCGATCGTCGGTATCCAATACCTAGTTCAATCTCGTTACCAGCAAGTCTCTTTACTCGTTACGCAATGCATCATTCCGTAACTAACTCATTAGCTACATTGCTTGCAAGGCTTATAGTGATGTGCATTACCGAGAGGGCCCAGAGATACCTCTCCGAGCAATCGGAGTGACAAAACCTAATCTCGAAATACGCCAACCCAACATGTACCTTTGGAGACACCTGTAGTACTCCTTTATAATCACCCAGTTACGTTGTGACGTTTGGTAGCACCAAAGTGTTCCTCCGTAAACGTGAGTTGCATAATCTCATAGTTACAGGAACATGTATAAGTCATGAAGAAAGCAATAGCAACATACTAAACGATCAAGTGCTAGGCTAACGGAATGGGTCATGTCAATCACATCATTCTCCTAATGATGTGATCCCATTAATCAAATGACAACACATGTCTATGATTAGGAAACATAACCATCTTTGATTAATGAGCTAGTCAAGTAGAGGCATACTAGTGACTATATGTTTGTCTATGTATTCACACATGTATCATGTTTCCGGTTAATACAATTCTAGCATGAATAATAAACATTTATCATGAAATAAGGAAATAAATAATAACTTTATTATTGCCTCTAGGGCATATTTCCTTCAGTCTCCCACTTGCACTAGAGTCAATAATTTAGTTCACATCATCATGTGATTCAACACTAATATTCACATCTGTATGTGATTAACACCCATAGTTCACATCATCATGTGACCAACACCCAAAGGGTTTACTAGAGTCAATAATCTAGTTCACATCGCTATGTGATTAACACCCAAAGAGTACTAAGGTATGATCATGTTTTGCTCGTGAGAGAAGCTTAGTCAACGGGTCTGTCACATTCAGAGCCGTATGTATTTTGCAAATATTCTATGTCTACAATGCTCTGCACGGAGATACTCTAGCTAATTGCTCCCACTTTCAATATGTATCCAGATTGAGACTTAGAGTCATCTGGATCAGTGTAAAAAGCTTGCATCGATGTAACTCTTTCTGACGGGCTATTTTATCACCTCCTTAATCTAGAAATATTTCCTTAGTCCTCACTAAGGATGTTCTTGACCAATGTACAGTGATCTACTCCTAGATCACTATTGTACTCCCTTGCCAAATTCAGAGCAAGGTATACAATAGGTCTGGTACATAGCATAGCATACTTTATAGAACCTATGACTGAGGCATAGGGAATGACTTTCATTCTCTTTTCTATTTTCTGTCGTGGTCGGGATTTGAGTCTTACTCAATTTCACACGTTTGCAACACAGGCAAGAACTTTTCTTTGACTGTTCCATTTTGAACTACTTCAAAATCTTGACAAGGTATGTACTTATTGAAAAACTTATCAAGCATCTTGATCTATCTCAATAGATCTTGATGCTCAATATGTAAGCAGCTTCACCGAGGTCCTTCTTTGAAAAACTCCTTTCAAATACTCCTTTATGCTTTGCGTAATAATTCTACATTATTTCCGATCAACAATATGTCATTCACATATACTTATCAGAAATGCTGTAGTGCTCCCACTCACTTTCTTGTAAATACAGGCTTCTCCAAAACTCTGTATAAAACCATATGCTTTGATCACACTATCAAAGCGTTAATTCCAACTCCGAGATGCTTGCACCAGTCCATAGATGGATCGCTGAAGCTTGCACATTTTGTTAGCATCTTTAGGATTGACAAAACCTTCTGGTTGCATCATATACAACTCTTCTTTAATAAATCCATTAAGGAATGCAGTTTTGTTTATCCATTTGCCAGATTTCATAAAATGCGGCAATTGCTAACATGATTCGGACAGACTTAAGCATCGCTACAGTTGAGAAAATCTCATTGTAGTCAACACCTTGAACTTGTCGAAAAACCTTTTTGTGACAAGTCGAGCTTTGTAGATAGTAACACTACTATCGGTGTCCGTCTTCCTCTTGAAGATCCATTTATTTAACATGGCTTGCTGATCATCGAGCAAGTCAATCAAAGTCCATACTTTGTTCTCATACATGGATCCTATCTCAGATTTCATGGCCTCAAGCCATTTCGCAGAATCTGGGCTCATCATCGCTTCCTCATAGTTCATAGGTTCATCATGGTCTAGTAACATGACTTCTAGAATAGGATTACCGTACCACTCTGGCGCGGATCTTACTCTGGAAGACCTACGAGGTTTGGTAGCAACTTGATCTGAAGTTTCATGATCATCATCATTAACTTCCTCACTAATTGGTGTAGGAATCACCGAACTGATTTCTGTGATGAACTACTTTCCAATAAGGGAGAAGGTACAATTACCTCATCAAGTTCTACTTTCCTCCCACTCACTTCTTTCGAGAGAAACTTCTTCTCTAGAAAGGATCCATCTTAGCAACGAATTTTTTGCCTTTAGATCTGTGATAGAAGGTGTACCCAACAGTTTCCTTTGGGTATTCTATGAAGACGCACTTCTCCGATTTGGGTTCGAGCTTATCAGGTTGAAAACCTTTTTCATATAAGCATCGCAACTCCAAACTTTAAGAAACGACAGCTTACACTACTAGAAAAACCACTACTAATGGCGCACCTAATTTGGCTATTAATGGCGCATCTGTGGTGCGCCATTAATAGCACGCCATTAGTAATTTTTACTAATGGCGCACCACCTGGTGCGCCCATAGTATCTGGGATAGTAATAGCGGACCACCTGGTGCGCCATTAGTATATGCGCAGGGTGCGCCATTAGTATGCCTCCTGTAAGCATGTATACCAGTGCTTTGGCATACTAATGGCGCACCACCTGGATGCGCCATTAGTAATCACAAGCATACTAATGGCGCACTACCCATGATGCGCCATTAGTAACCATGGCATACTAATGGCGCCGACAAGTGATGCGCCATTAGTATAAAGCTTTTGTCATACTAATGGCGCCATCATGTGATGCGCCATTAGTAACCATGGCATACTAATGGCGATCGACAAGTGATGCGCCATTAGTATGCTTTGTCATACTAATGGCGCATCTCATGTGATGCGCCATTAGTATGAATATTAGGTTTTTTTATTTTTTATTTTCTGTTTTTTGCACAGGTTACAAAATGTATAATTTGACAAAATATAGACAGCACACATCAACAATAGATTCATCAGATACAATAGAAGATTAGTCTTTGAATACAATTCATCATATTAGTCTCCGAATATAATTCATCATATTAGTCTCTGAATTGAAAAGACCGAACAAAGATAGAACATTATATTACAAGTCTCGAGACCGCGAGTAGCGAGTTTGTCTTCACATTACAAGTCGATATCGATCATCTAAACTACCATCACATAGAAGAGAGCTGCGGTCATCACGATGAAACTAGTCTTCATCCGGTTCCTCCAACGCTCCCTCCCCTCTCCCGCTAGATAGCGGGCGTATCTAGGTTCGGCCTCGGCCCTAGTGGTGTACCCTTTGTAACTGTTACCGCTAAATCGGTGAACCTGTCTCCTACACTCCTCCCAGTCATCGTAGACTCCGGGAACCTTACCCTTGTACACGACATACGTCGGCATCGCTATGCACTAGCCAAACGAAACGTTAGTACCAATTCACAGACAATACATAAGCAATATATAAGTATGCAAGCGAGCGATCGGAAGAGAAAAGCAAGACATTAATAGCATCGATTACATCTAAGTTGAACGACTCTCGAAACCAAAGAGACATACTACAAGTTCATTAAAGTTTAATTACAACATGAGCCAATCGATGTTTCAGAACTAGACAACTCGACTCAAGGGACGGGCGTGGATGAAGCCGCCGTCTATCGTGGGAGTCATGAAAGAACGGGCGTTGTCATCCTGCATTTGTAGCATTGTGTCGATGTCACCTTTGGACGGTTGATTTCTGAGGTAGAACTGCCCGAGGTACGAAGCGACATCTTGATGGATGATTTCCGCAAACTCCACTGGATGCGAAAGAATTCTTGTCGGAGGTCCGCGTCTGGATTGCCGACACGCCGCGGCCCAATCTTGGAGTTTACTCGGTAGCGAAGTTGATGATGGTCCCGTCACGATCGCCCGCATGTGATGGATGGCGTAGTAGGCACCCTTGACCGCCCGGTGACTGCTTGACGCAGCGTAACGTCGTATTGTGGGAGAACACGTGCTTGCCGTGCTACGAATAGGCCTGGTGAAGGTGCCTCCAGATTTGGCGTGGCGGGAGAACATCATCAAGAACCTTCTTGACATTTGTGTAGTCTACGTTTGGTGACGGTCCGGTCGAAATACGTGGCCATGGAATATTTGGGGCTTAGGAGGATGAGCGTGCAACGTGTGTCACTGCAGAAAACACGGAATGTTAAAAGAAAAAGCGATCGAAATGTAAGAATTCATATGTTACGGGCGGTTGAGGGAGGACTTACTCGGGAAAGTAAGGCACGAGGAAGTTATCCTTATCTTGGTTTGCCGTAATGACGCCTTCGAGGTAAGAACTCATGACTTGCGGTCCCCGGCGCTGCCCAAGATCTTGGCACGCATGTAGAAGGGGTCAACTATCACGATGTCCGGTCTTGTCGCGAATGATCCGCATCTCCATACTCAGCGAAAATAGCCGAGCGAAGGTGTAGTGCAGCGGATGAAGGTTCAACATAGCGTGGATGTCATCAAAACGCAGGACGATCGTGACGCCCGATGGAGTTATCCACAAAGCCCTTGCCCTCGACACCTTGGCCGCGAAAACCGGTATGCCACATCCTTCTCCACGAGACGCAGCTTCTCCAAAGAAAGAACAACATCATGCAGACTCCGCATAGCACCGGTTGCAGCAGTGAGCATATTTGTCGGTAGCATCGCCCTACCCGCCACATGCACCCTCCTTGAGATATCCTGAGGTGAAGGTGGCCCGTCCCGAGCACGGATCGCACTCGGTGCCGGGCTGGCTCGCACCCTTCTTAGTCTTTCTTTTGCGTGCCTTCTTCTTCTCCTGTAATGGGACCGAGTTTTGCTCACAGACCGCCTTCTTGAGTGTGTTGGGGCTGATAATATTTCGCACCTCGCCTATCTCGAGGCTCGGTGAAGTCGGCAGCTGGAGGCGTCTCACGAGCTGAACGCCCAGAGGCGCTTTGTTGCAACTTGGCTTCTCCACGGCACGAGCTAGATCGCACACGTCTTTTGTTGGGTTTGGTTCTTGAGAAGGAGGCCCCATGAAGTCGCCATCGTACTCCATGCTCGGCAAAGTACTGATCGACGTTGCCAAATGTATCATAGTCGTCGTGCCGTCGTCGTTACGATCCTGTGCCATATGCATGTTTGGATCCGATGGCATAGGGATGTCCGGCACCGTTCTGGCGGTCTTGCCATGGGGCCGACTTGGCGCTGGCACGACTAAGCGGTGTTGTCTTTGGGGTGGTGTCCCCGCCCCCAAACGAATCTGGCTCTTCGCCAAAGCGAGGGCCAGCTTCGAGCGGCGGCCGAGGGTCATCACGTCATCATCGCCGGCCCACGGGTCGATTCGGAGGTAACAAGTCGTCGCAGCCTGGCAGCACCTGAACCAGTTGAACCCTAAACAAGTTGGGTGGCATCTGGGTACCGTGGAACAAGGGGTTGCCCGGTTGAACGATTTTTCCCTTGGCGACATCGACCAACTCGTTGTTCACGAAGTGGAGGAGAGTGCACGCGGGCGTCGGCGCCCTCTTGCGAAAACATGTAGGGCGTCAGGGATGCCCAGTCAAAGGCAAGGAGATGAAGTCCTCGGCCAAGAGAGGCTTAATTAGTTACCGTGATGATGGCGCCGAGCTCGGCTAATGTAGAGGCACCGCCAACGGCGGGCGTGCAGTTGACGGAGGGGCCGCTTGCTGCAGAGGCGGCGTACACCGGGTGCATTAAGCTCCCGTGCGGCGTCGGAGACACCAATGCCGCCTCACGCCGAGGCACCAATGGCCCCGCCATCGCATTATGCGAGTTGCTGGTCGTGAATCTAGGAATCGGGCGACCCACATTGGCCGCCATAATCCACGCACTCAACCCCGAGATCAAGGTAGGCACAAGGGCGGTGATCGTCGCTCCGAGTCGTTGTTCCACTTGCTCTTGGACAATCTCCGAATCCGCGCCACATGTGCCTTTGAGTTCTTGAACCTCTCGCTACCGCTTTCCGAGCTGGTCTTTTTCTCCTTCCGCACACCAGCTGTATAGTATGACCCCCATTTTGTCGACAAGCCTTTGCCGGCCACACGACCAGTGACGACGTCGACTTCGAGCTTATCCTTGTTCTTCATTACATTCAACCCCTATTTAGAGTGGTGTCCCAAGGGTTGCTCTGAGTCGACCCAGCGCTCTTGCTTTCCGTCGCTGCGGAAGGAATGTGAACCATTTAGAAATTCGGCTTCATTAATTAGAATGCAACCATATGGAGCTAATTAGGCTTGTTTGTATTCCTTACCAGAACAAGCTGAAGCTGCCTGGTCTTCGGATCCGTGGTAAGCTCCTTTGTTTTCGGGTCCTTCTTGTACCGGGCCCTGACAAAGTTCCTGGTCTGCTTGTCACCGTATGTATCGAAGAGGGGTGGTAGGCCTTGCTCGGCACGCTCCGCCTCCTCCTTGTCCCATATAGGCTCCGCCACTCTGTAACCGCCGGGACCGAGTGTGTGTTCCCCTATGTTCATCTCCCGTGATTTGTTTCCACTCACTTGATTGGGAGCATGCGGTGCTCGAGCAATTGATCTTGAAGTCGTTGTAGTCATCTTCGGTGATCGAAGGATTTTTCTCCTTGATCTTCGATAACTCTCACCTTTCTCGATCATTCTCTTCACATTGCTTTTCCAAGTAGACAGGGCCTTGCTCATCTTCGTGAGGGCAGCATTGTTCACTTTATTCCCTTTGAGGCTTGTGTTTTCAAATTCAGCGGGGAACTTGTATCGCTCGTGCAGCTTCGTGAAGAGGAGGTTGCGCAAATTCCCTCGGTCAGGATGCCTCGTGTTCTCGGTGTTGATCGAGACGGTGCTCCGGAGAATGCACCCGAGCTGAAGCAAGTACCCTTGACTATTCGTTCGGTGCCGTTGGATTCCGTTGGAGTCCACTTCAAGAACTTCCTCCTTGAGGGTGCGGAGCACGATCGGGCGCCAGTCCTTCCGTTGCCTCTTCGGTTGGCTGCCATCTCGTGCGCCCGCCATCATCGATGGTGGCATCCTCGGCGGCACCATCGGTGGTGGCGTCGATGGGGTCATCCTCGGCGGTACCATCGGTGGTCTCGGGATCGGTGGGGAAAGGCGGCGGCCTCATACAAGTGAGGTTGTTCCTCCATCTCTGGGACAGCTCCCTAATGCCTTGCCTTGAACCCCGGCCTCATCGTTGTGGGCCATGTTTCTCTCTAAATAGAAACAAAGTTTGGTCAAAAGTTGGTTATTGTCAAGGAACAAGATCATGGTCTCATCATTTAGGGTTTGTCGACACCGAGGCATCCTAAAATCTAAGCTTTTATCATTGAGGGTTTTTCGACGCCAAGGCACCCTAAAAGCCTAAGCTTTCATCATTTCGGTTTTTATCGACACCGAGGCACCCTAAAAGCCATGCATTAGTCACAAGTACGCCGGGCAGTTGATCCTACTTAATTAACTACTAAGATACCCGGCCCATGCATTAGTCACAAGTACCCCATATGTCCTATTTTTAGCAAAGTCATGCTAAAATTCACGGAAAATTTCAGCATGACCTTTGCTGAAAATAGGACATATGGAGTACCCGAATTGCCGGAACGGAAGTTAATCAACATTCCGGCAAACTCAAGGGCCTCTCGGGTACCTGCAAAATCATTATCCCAGCGTAATGAAGTCGCCAATGGGTCATTTCGTAAGATCACAATGAGACTACCCCTTGACAATTGTAATTGAACCCAACTCAAGACTTTTGTCATGGGATTCCACAAGCCCACATTGGTAACAATTGTACTTCAAACATGCTGTTATCATCAACAACAACTCCGAGAACGGAGTTAGCAGAGAAGAAAAAGCACTATAGACATTCATCTAAAAACTCTTAAACGGCACAAAGGCGTAATCGTAAGCAAGATAGCAGGTGAAGCAACTACATCATACATTAGCAGCAGTTCATAGCAAAACTAGATAAATGTTTGGCCTCTTGATAAAAAACCATACATCAATGACATCACATACATCATACAGATACAAAGCAGCAATTGATCAGCAGCATGTTGATGACTTCTAATTTAACAAAGTATCCTATTATTTTACCCTAATGAGACTAACCAACTGTTGAGGAGTTTGGGATATCTTCATTTTGCACCACAAATATAGCACCACAAATATACTTTTGCTTGCAAGGCTACATGTCTGAATTTTGACTGCATTCCAACACCAATCTAAATTTTTGTTACTGCATTCTATGGTCTGTCTGAATTTGACAGAGTTATAAATGGCGTTGAGCAACAATTTAATGTACATTTACATGTTTTGTCATACTACACAACACAACTGCACAAACTGCCAGATCATCCTCTATTCGAGCAAGCTACACATAAAAAATTCAATTATACACAAAAATTCCTCCAAACACACAGAAATTCTTGCCTCACCAGAGGAACACGGGTGAACAGAAAGATTAGGGCCTAACACCAGTGTTTAACAAGTATTGTTGATAATGTGCTTGATAGACACCAAGCAACACATCTCCCAAAAGAACCAAGACTGAACATGAAAATTTGAACAGAAAGTGGCCTGCTCATTAGTATTAGAGCTATGCAACCACCTCAGCACATAATTAAAATGGTAGTAGGTCACTCTACCCAAAGTGAGATTAATACACTATCTATCTAAGACGGGAAATGAGGAATGAACTACGTGGGTTTTGCCCTACAATAATCTTGCAACACAAACAAATGAAAGGTATTTTATCCTAAGCGTAACCCACAAATTATCAAGGTTGAATGGAACTCATATTTGTACTCACTTGGATGAAACTTTTGTCAAACTTAATGTGCCAATTACTATTATATCCAAAGCAATACAGCAGTAAACCCTGGTGTTGCCCATCCTCTTCCTTAACGCCCATCAAAGTAATTGCATATCTAGCGATGATTATCTCAGTTAAGTCTAGTAGAATTGTGTTGTCCTTGTACATAAACATCCAGCAAAAGGGATTGTCATCTGAAGGTAATAAACTATGGCTACAGATCTTTGGTGCTCCTAATTTCATAAATTTTCGGCATCGCACCAAAGATCTCAAGAAAGCAACTAGTACTATGGAATGTGGTAGCCATGGAGGTGATTGCTCATTGCTGTACTTCACTAGCTTCGACTTACTAAAAGACTACATTGAAACTATTAACTGGTTCAAGATTAAATCTGAACCACTGCAGCTACCTTGTTTTGTTCTCATGGCATGCAGCTACATTATAGAAATAATAATAAGGTTGAGCTTACATAATTCAGGCTAACATTATTGGTTATCATGTACGATGATGAGACCAACTTTTATATGGATTTTCTTCTGCAATTTTGTGCAGAATTTACTATCAGCTACTCTTTTAGCAGCTTTTGAGACTTGAGAACCTAGATGTATTGATGTGTGTGGTCATCATAGAGACTTAAGCTCAAACTGATATATGATACTCTACTAATTCTGTCCTGCCATGGGTTATCAACAACTTCAACATTTAAAACATGTTGTGTTCTTACAGGTACGAGTTACGTGCCATACAAAAAGAAAAGGTAAGAAGGATGGAGACAGAGAGCGGAAATTCACCGTGGTCAGCCGGTGCAGAGGGGCGCGGCGGCTTCCTGTTGTCCCCGCCGGGCGGGGGCGGGTCGAGGCTGCGCTGGGCGGCGGGCAGCGCCGAGGCGGAGTCGGGCGGCGTCTGGGCGGCGGGTCGCTACGAGGCGGCGCTGGGCGGCGGGGTCGCGCCGAGGCGGCGCTGGGCGGCGTCTGGCGGCGGGGTCGCGTCCGAGGCGGCGCTGGGCGGCGGGTCGCGCCGAGGCGGCGCTGGGCGGCGGCGCCCGGGCGGCGGGTCGCCGAGGCGGGCGGGCAGCGTCGAGGTGGCGGGACGGTGGGCGCCGAGGGAGGCGGGCGAGGGAGAGGGAAGGCGAGGAGAGGGCGAGGGAGGGAGAGGGCGAGGCGAGGGCGAGGGTCAGGCAGCGCGGCGGCGCGGTGGATCGAGAGGGAGAGGGAACTGGCGAGGGGAGAGGAAGGGGGATCGGGCGAAGGGGGAGAGGGCAGGGGGGATCGGGCACAATACTAATGGCGCACCTCACCGTGGTGCGCCATTAGTATTTTTTTATTTCAACTCGAGCCAAAAGGTTATGTACTACCAGAACCTATCCATGTCAAGCCCACTCTACTAGCTCGACTGGTCAGCAGCCAGTTCTCACACCAGGAGGTCCTGGGTTCGACTCCCAGGCTCCACAAATTTTTTTTAGCATTTAAAAAGCTGTTTGATACTTATTTATGTTCAAACTTGTTTAAATAATAACAGTAATATTTTTTTATAAGACAGTAGCATTTAAAAAGCTGTTTGATACTTATTTTTTTTATAAGACAGTCTGCTGGGTGCGGGGTCGCGACGGCGGTTGAGTAGGGAATCGAGGGTGCGGGGGTCGGCCGCCGGCCGGGTGGACTAGGGGTGCTCAAGGCGAGGGACCGGATCTGGCGAGGTGGGATAGCGATCGAGATGGAGGGGATCGAGGTGGGCTCCACAAAATTTTTAGCATTTAAAAAGCTGTTTGATACTTATTTGTGTTTAAATATGTTCAAACTTGTTTAAATAATAACAGTAATAATTTTTTATAAGACAAGAGCATTTAAAAAGCTGTTTGATACTAATTTTTTTATAAGACGGTCTTGTGAGGTGCGGGGGTCATGGCGGCGGTTGAGTAGGGGAATCGAGGGTGCGGGGGGGTTTCGGCGTGGCCGGTGGATCTGGGGGTGCTCGGCGAGGGGGACCGGATCTGGCGAGGTGGGATAGCGATCGAGATGGAGGGGGATCGAGATCGAGTGTCCATGAAATTTAAAAATATTCATGATAGTTCAAAAAGTACCCATGAAATACAATCGAGAAATGAAGGCTATGATTTAAATACAATCGATCTTAGCAAGCTATCTGTTCACAATCTTCTTGCCCTTCTTTTTCGTAAATGGAGTTCTTCTGTGGAACGGATGTCCTTTAGGTAGGGTGGTCCTGCTTCTTCTTGTGGTGTATGCTGCTACTTCATCATCGTCGTCATGTTCCATCTTCGGGTCGCCGTACTTGTCGAAGTCTTGCTCATTGGCTACTCCATCCATTCCGATGATCTTCCTTTTGCCTCTCCTCACGACAACACGACTGGGCTTTAGCAGGTCGGTAATGAAGAAGCATTGGTCCACTTGGGAAGCCAGTACCCATGGCTCATTTTTCGCGGTGACGTTTGCACCCGCGGTCTTGGATTTGGCTTCGGGTATAACCATGGTGGTGAAATACCGGTCTTCTTTTATGACGTTCTTGGCCCATCTGACACGGAACATCGGGACCTTCTCTCCAACGTAGCTCAGCTCCTAGATCTCCTCGATCCTTCCGTAGTATCTGTCCTTGTCGTTACCGGTGTAGGATTCCATCGTTACCCCGGAGTTCTGATAACCATCGCTCTTCATGTCCTTGGCCTCGGTGTAGAATGTCTAGCCGTTGATATCGTACGCCTCATAGGTCATCAGGTTGTGCTCGGCGCCCTGTGACAAGGCGAATATGAGTTGTTCTTCCGCGGAAGAATCCTCATGTAAAAGTGCAATGTAAGCTTCTGCTTGAACCAACGCGTGAAACATGAGTTGTGCTCTTTGAGTATATCTCCGTTCGTCCTCTGTTGGCCTCGGTCATTGTACGTCTTCTTAATAAAGGTTTTGTGCTCTACCATCCAAGGATCGACCACGTCTATGTGTTGTAGCGCGACTAGGTTTGCTCTTTCAAAGTCGGCGAGTCGACCCTCGAAGTCGACATGCATTTCGCGGCGACCCTCACGGTGACCCCATCCAGCGAGCCTGCCGAGGTGCCTGCTGACGGGCAGACCAACGGGGTTCTCCATGCCTAGATAATTCGTGCAGTAGGAGATGCACTCTTGGTCGAAAAGCCCCGGCTATGCTTCCTTACGGGCGTGAACGTATCCTTTGATGACACCATTCATCCTTTCAAACGGCATCATCTTTGTGCAGGAACGTCGGCCCGAAAGTTGGATGATATCCTCCACTATATGGACCAGCAGATGCACCATAACGTCAAGAATGCGGCGGGAAGTACATCTCAAGCTCGCATAGTATCACCACGATCTCTTCCTGTAGCCTTCTCGAGTTGCCTCACGCCAATCGACTTCCGAGAGATGACGTCGAAGAAGTTGCATAGGCCAAATAGCGTTTCCGCGGACGTGCGCGTCCATGATCCCAATGGATTGCAATCGAAGTATTCTGCGTCATCAGACGTGATGATCGTGGAGACTTCATCCCGCTGAACTTCTGCTTCACTGGGTCTAGGTATCTGCTTATCTTCCCAGCGTAACCGTAGAAGTTTTACTCCTAGGAGGCAGGTGAAAACTGCTCGATCTCCTCGACTTAGAGTGAAGCACGCGGGAGGGTAGTCATTTCCGGTCTTCTTGGCCTTTTTGCCTTTGCGACGACTTTCTGTGTCCTGCTTCGCCTCATCATCATCATCATCATCATCATCATCATCATCATATATAGCGTGAAGCTCCTGCTGATGCCCATTGATTTCAAGTCTGCCCTTGCTTTCGGCCCATCTTTGGTCCTCTACGGCATGTTGAGCAGGGTACCAAGCAGACTCTCGCACACGTTCTTCGTGATATGCATGACATCAAGGCTGTGAGGCACACGGTGGATCTTCGAGTACGGCAAGTCCCAGAAAACAGACCTCGTTTTCCATACCTTCAGCGGCGGCTCTGGCGCCTTTTGCTTCTTTCCGGCTCTGGCGCCTTTTGCTTCTTTCTCGGCGGTGGGCAGTCTATCCAATTTTTCAACAGCTTGTCTATTTCCTCGCCGCTCCTCGTGACAGGCGTTTTGGGTTCGGTTTCACCATCGAACAGATCCTTGCGTTTCCTCCACAGGTCATCGTCAGCGAAGCCACCTTCGATGTCCCATGAACACGGTTTTCAAGACCGGGATCTCTATCTAGCTGGCGATACGTTGTGTCATCCATGCACCTTACGCATCCGTAAAATCCGTGGACTACACCTGCCGAGATATCCGTAACCGAGATAGTCGTGCACCGTCGTGAGCACTGCGGCTCTCATAGGGAAATATTCTTTCTCTGCGGCGTCCCACGTATTGGCTGGCGTTTTCCACAGCGTGTCAAGCTCCTCTTACAGCAGCCCCAGATACAGATTGATGTCGTTCCCTGGTTGTTTCGGCCCTTCAATTAGCATACTCATGTGAATGTACTTCCTCTTCATGCACAACCAGGGGAAGGTTGTACATCCACACAAACACAGGCCAGGTGCTATGTGTGCTTCTCCGCTGCCAAACGGATTGACTCCATCGGTGCTCGCGCCCAGACGATGTTCCTTGGATCGTTCCCAAATTCGAGTCTTGAAGTTCAACGCTTGCCACCGCTCGCATCCTTAGGGTGACTCAGCATCTTGTCTTTTTATCTATCTCCGGATCATTTGCGTCATCTTCCCGCTTCTTCTCCTCCCTATCCGCGTGCCAACGCAGGAGCTTTGCTACCTTAGGGTCCGCGAAATAGCGCTGCAGACGAGGAGTGATCGGAAAGTACCACACCACTTTTCGAGGAGCTTTCTTCCTCTTCTTGTATCGAGTGACGCCGCACACCGGACATATGGTAGACTCCGCGTGCTCGTCCCGATAAATGATGCAATTGTTCATGCACACATGGTATTTCACGCGGCGGTAAATCGAGAGGACACACGATTTTCTTCGCCTCCTCAAACTGGTCGGGCACTTGTTCCCTTTGGGAATACGTTCGTGCCAGAATGACATGTTCTCGTCGAAGCATGCGTCGGTCATTTTGTGTTTTGCCTTCATCTCCAGAGCCATGAGCGTTACTTTCAGGCGGGTATCCTCGGGACTGCATCCTTCATACAATGGAGTAACCGCGTCTAACTCAAGTTGATCCATCTTGGCTTTCTCTCGGGCGGCAGCTCTTGAGTTATCCGTCTGCTTGAGAAGCAGCTCTTGAATATGAGGGTCCTGCACCCAGCCCATCGATGGTCCAGCCTCGTCTGCTCCGCCGACATCATCATCTTCATGATCATGCCCGTCGCCTGCTCCGGCATCTTCCTCATCATCATGTCCTGCATCTTCTACATGATGACTGTGTATGCAAGATCACGCCGTGATCATCTCCTGAGGATTCTTCGTCTTCTCGCCTACCGAGCCGCGGTGGTTGTCTTGCTGCCCTTCCTCATTTCTTGCAGCCCGCATGGACGACTTCGTAGTCATCTTCATCACCTTGCCACCGATAGCCATCCATGAAACCACGCAACAGCAGGTGGTCCCACCTGCCGGAATCCGGGTCCGCAATAAGGCTCTTCAGCTTGCATCTTCGACACGGACATCTTATCTCCGTCTCGTTCTTTTGAAGCATCTCGGCCTTCGCGGACCGCAAAAACCTATTAACGATGCCTTCGGTCATCGTATGCGGACCATGGTCGCCTGAGGTAGAGCAAAAGCGATATTTTAGAACCAAACAAAAATTTGGCATGACTTTCCTAAAAATAGGACCAAAAGAATGCTTAATGCCAAAATTCTCGCCAAACGGAAATGAATCAACATTCCGCAAAATATTGGCAACTATCGCATTTCAAATACCGGTACACCTCCAAACACAAACACATATGCAACACCACAAACATATGCAACACCACGAACATACATAGATCTAGCTAGGCCGTAAAAAGTGCATGTGCACATTGTTGTAGGAGAACAACCTAAATATAGCTTCCCCTTACTTACCTATTAAAACAAGGTAATTTAACCACTTAATTTGAATGAATCTATGGTGGAAATGAGGTGAAAAAGAGGAGGCACCCGAGACAAGGAGGAGGTGGAGAGAATGAAGTGGGGAGAAAGTGAGTGTGTGGGTAGGAGAGGCTGTCCCAAATATCTTGTTGCTGCCCACTTACTAATGGCGCACCTCTTGTATGGTGCGCCATTAGTAGTTACAACTACTAATGGCGCACCTAAGCAGGATGCGCCATTAGTATGTTTGGATAGGCGCACTAGTTCAAAAAAAATATTCTATACTAATGGCGCACCCACTGTCTGGTGTGCCATTAGTAGTTACAACTACTAATGGCGCACTTGGGCAGGATGCGCCATTAGTATGTTTGGATAGGCGCACTAGTTAAAAAAATTCTATACTAATGGCGCACCCACTGCAGTGCGCCATTAGTAGTTACAACTACTAATGGCGCACTCGGGCAGGATGCGCCATTAGTATGTTTGGATAGGCGCACTAGTTCAAAAAATTCTATACTAATGGCGCACTGCTGCAGTGCGCCATTAGTAGTTACAACTACTAATGGCGCACTTGGGCAGGATGCGCCATTAGTATATTTGGACAAGCGCACTAGTTAAAAAAATTGATACTAATGGTGCACCCTTTGCCGGTGCGCCATTAGTAGTTTAAACTCTAATGGCGCATCAGATGGTGGTGCGCCATTAGTATATACTAATGGCACACCAGCTTTCTGGTGCGCCATTAGTGTCAATCCCATCTATAGCCCTTTTTCTAGTAGTGTTAGGTTTACTGCTAAACCATAGTTCATACGGTGTCGTCTCAACGTATTTAGATGGTGCCCTATTTAAACGTGAATGCAGTTGTCTCTAATGCATAACCCCAAAACGATAGTGGTAAACCGATAAGAGACATCATAGATCACACCATATCTAGTAAAGTACGATTACGATGTTCAGACACACCATTACATTGTGGTGTTCCAGGTGGCGTGAGTTGTGAAACTATTCCACTTTGTTTTAATTGAAGACCAAACTCGTAACTCAAATATTCATCTCCACGATCAGATCGCAGAAACTTTATTTTCTTGTTATGATGATTTTCTACTTCACTCTGAAATTCTTTGAACTTTTCAACTATTTCAGACTTATGTTTCATCAAGAAGATATACGCATATCTGCTCAAATCATCTGTGAAGGTCAGAAAATAATGATACTTGCCACGGGCATCAACACTCATTGGATCGCATACATCAGTATGTATTATTTCCAACAAGTTTGTTGCTCGTTCCATTGTTCCGAAGAACGGAGTTTTAGTCATCTTGCCCATGAGGCACGGTTCGCAAGTACCAAGTGATTCATAATCAAGTGATTCCAAAAGCCCATCAGTATGGAGTTTCTTCATGCGCTTTACACCAATATGACCTAAACGGCAGTGCCACAAATAAGTTGCACTATCATTATTAACTTTATATCTTTTGGTTTCAATATTATGAATATGTGTATCACACGATCGAGATCCAACAAACCATTTTCATTGGGTGTATGACCATAGAAGGTTTTATTCATGTAAACAGAACAATAATTATTCTCTAACTTACATGAATAACCGTATTGCAATAAACATGATCAAATCATATTCATGCTCAACGAACGCCAAATAACATTTATTTAGGTTCAACACTAATCCCGAGAGTATAGGAAGTGTGCGATGATGATCATATCAATCTTGGAACTACTTCCAACACTCATCGTCACTTTCCCTTCAACTAGTCTCTGTTTATTCTGTAACTCCTGTTTCGAGTCACTAATTTTTAGCAACCGAACAAGTATCAAATACTCAGGGGCTACTATAAACACTAGTAAGGTACACATCAATAACCTGTATATCAAATATACCCTTGTTCACTTTGCCATCCTTCTTATCCACCAAATATTCAGGGTATTTCCGTTTCCAGTGACAATTTCCTTTGCAGTGTAAGCACTCAGTTTCAGGCTTTGGTTTAGCTTTGGGCTTCTTCATGGGAGTGACAACTTGCTTGTCATTCTACTTGAAGTTCCCTTTCTTTCCCTTTGCCCTTTTCTTGAAACTAGTGATCTTGTCAACCATCAACACTTGATGCTCTTTCTTGATTTCTACCTTCGACGAATTCAACATCACGAAGAGCTCGGGAATCATTTTCGTCATCCCTTGCATACTATAGTTCATCACGAAGTTCTAGTAACTTAGTGATGGTGACTAGAGAATTCTGTCAATCACTATATTATCTGGAAGATAAACTCCCACTTGATTCAAGCGATTGAAGTACACAGACAATCTGAGCACATGCTCACTAGTTGAGCGATTCTCCTCCATCTTTTAGCTATAGAACTTGTTGGAGACTTCATATCTTTCAACTCGGGTATTTGCTTGAAATATTAACTTCAACTCCTGGAACATCTCATATGGTCCATGACGTTCAAAACGTCTTTGAAGTCCCGATTCAAAGTCGTTAAGTATGGTGCACTAAACTATCAAGTAGTCATCATATTGAGCTAGCCAAACGCTCATAACGCCGCATTTCCTCCTGCAATAGGTCTGTCACCTAGCGGTGCATTAAGGACATAATTCTTCAGGCAGCAATGAGGATAAACCTCATATCACGGATCCAATCCGCATCATTGCTACTAACATTTTTCAATACAATTTTCTCTAGGAACACATATAAAAACATAGGGAAGCAACAACGCGAGCTATTGATCTACAACATAATTTACAAAATACTACCAGGACTAAGTTCATGATAAATTAAAGTTCAATTAATCATATTACTTAAGAACTCCCACTTAGATAGACATCCCTCTAATCCTCTAAGTGATTACGTGATCCATATCAACTACACCATGTCCGATCATCACGTGAGATGGAGTAGTTTCAACAGTGAACATCAATATGTTGATCATATCTACTATATGATTCACGCTTGACCTTTCGGTCTCCGTGTTCCGAGGCCATATCTGTTATATGCTAGGCTTGTCAAGTTTAACTCTGAGTATTCGCGTCGCAACTGTTTTGCACCCGTTGTATTTGAACGTAGAGCCTATCACACCCGATCATCACGTGGTGTCTCGACGAAGAACTTTCGCAACGGTGCATACCTAGGGAGAACACTTCTTGATAATTAGTGAGAGATCATCTTATAATGCTACCGTCAAGCCAAACAGAATAAGATGTATAAAAGATAAACATCATATGCAATCAAAATATGTGACATGATATGGCCATCATCATCTTGTGCCTTTGATCTCCATCTCCAAAGCATCGTCATGATTTCCATCGTCACCGGCACGACACCATGATCTTCATCATCTTGATCTATATCAATGTGTCGTCACATGGTCGTCTCGCCAACTATTGCTCTTTCAACTATTGCTATCGCATAGCGATAAAGTAAAGCAATTATTTGGCACTTGCATCTTGTGCAACAAAGAGACACCATAGGGCTTCGCCATTGCCGATAACTTCAACAAAACATGATCATCTCATACAACAACTTATATCTCATCATGTTTTGACCATATCACATCACAACATGCCCTGCAAAAACAAGTTAGACGTCCTCTACTTTGTTGTTGCAAATTTTATGGCTGCTACGGGCTGAGCAAGAACCGTTCTTATCTACGCATCAAAACCACAACGATAGTTTGTCAAGTTGGTGCTGTTTTAACCTTCGCAAGGACCGGGCGTAGCCACACTCGGTTCAACTAAAGTGAGAGAGACAGACAGCCAGTCACCTTTAAGCAACGAGTGCTTGCAGCGCTGAAACCAGTCTCGCGTAAGCGTACGCGTAATGTCGGTCCGGGCCGCTTCATCTCACAATACCGCTGAACCAAAGTATGACATGCTGGTAAGCAGTATGACTTGTATCGCCCACAACTCTCTTGTGTTCTACTCGTGCATATGACATCTACGCATAAAACCAGGCTCGGATGCCACTGCTGGGGAACGTAGTAATTTCAAAAATTTCCTACGCACACGCAAGATCATGGTGATGGCATAGCAACGAGAGGGGAGAGTATTGTCCACGTACCCTCGTAGACCGTAAGCGGAAGCGTTATGACTACGCGGTTGATGTAGTCGTACGTCTTCACGATCCGACCGATCCAAGTACCGAACGTACGGCACCTCCGAGTTCAGCACACGTTCAGCTCGATGACGATCCCCGGACTCCGATCCAGCAAAGTGTCGAGGATGAGTTCCGTCAGCACGACGGCGTGGTGACGATGATGATGCTCTACCGGCGCAGGGCTTCGCCTAAACTCCGCGACGATATGACCGAGGTGGAATATGGTGGAAGGGGGCACCGCACACGGCTAAGGAACGATCCGTAGATCAACTTGTGTGTCCATGGAGTGCCCCCTGCCCCCGGATATAAAGGAGTGGAGGAGGGGAGGGCCGGCCCTCTCTATGGCGCCCTAGGGAGTCCTACTCCCATCGGGAGTAGGATTCCCCTTTCCTAGTCCAACTAGGAACCCTTCCATGTAGTAGGAGTAGGAGAGAAGGAAAGGGAAGAGAGAAGGAGAAGGAAGGAAGGGTGCGCCTCCCTAGTCCAATTCGGACTAGTCCAAGGGGAGGTGCGGCCACTCTTTGGCCCTTTCTCTCCTTTCCCGTATGGCCCAAAGAGGCCCAATACGAATTCCCGTAACTCTTCGGTACTCCCAAAAATACCCGAATCACTCGGAACCTTTCCGAACTCCGAATATAGTCGTCCAACATATCGATCTTTACGTCCCGATCATTTCGGGACTCCTCGTCATGTCCCCGATCTCATCCGGGACTCCGAACTCCTTCGGTACATCAAAAACTCATAAACTCATAATATAACTGTCATCGAAACCTTAAGCGTGCGGACCCTACGGGTTCGAGAACTATGTAGACATGACCTAGAACTATTCTTGGTCAATAACCAATAGCGGAACCTGGATGCCCATATTGGCTCCTACATATTCTACGAAGATCTTTATCGGTCAAACCGCATAACAACATACTTTGTTCCCTTTGTCATCGGTATGTTACTTGCCCGAGATTCGATCGTCGGTATCCAATACCTAGTTCAATCTCGTTACCAGCAAGTCTCTTTACTCGTTACGCAATGCATCATTCCGTAACTAACTCATTAGCTACATTGCTTGCAAGGCTTATAGTGATGTGCATTACCGAGAGGGCCCAGAGATACCTCTCCGACAATCGGAGTGACAAAACCTAATCTCGAAATACGCCAACCCAACATGTACCTTTGGAGACACCTGTAGTACTCCTTTATAATCACCCAGTTACGTTACGACGCTTGGTAGCACCCAAAGTGTTCCTCCGTAAACGGGAGTTGCATAATCTCATAGTTACAGGAACATGTATAAGTCATGAAGAAAGCAATAGCAACATACTAAACGATCAAGTGCTAGGCTAACGGAATGGGTCATGTCAATCACATCATTCTCCTAATGATGTGATCCCATTAATCAAATGACAACACATGTCTATGGTTAGGAAACATAACCATCTTTGATTAATGAGCTAGTCAAGTAGAGGCATACTAGTGACTATATGTTTGTCTATGTATTCAAACATGTATCATGTTTCCGGTTAATACAATTCTAGCATGAATAATAAACATTTATCATGAAATAAGGAAATAAATAATAATTTTATTATTGCCTCTAGGGCATATTTCCTTCACGCGTCTCATGCGTATCGATGCACATTTATTCAACTAATCAGAGCGTCTCATGCGGATCGATGCACACTGTAGCTAACCCTAGCGCATGATCTCAACCGTCCGCGCACAACGATCGACGACCCGGTAGTGTGCGGGGTTTTGAGAGGGGTTTTGAGGTGTTTTGACAGATTAGGGTTGAGCATAACTAATTCAATAAAATCAAAAAAATATAAAACTTGCGCACATAGTCTTATTATGTCTTATAGTAACGAGAAAAAAATATAAATATGGTTTACATACATTTTTATGAAAAACCTTCACAAAATTGTCATTCCTCGAACAATGTAGTATGGAGTTCACGGAGAGAGTAGTGGGCACCCGAGAGTAGATGGGGTTTTGAAAATAAAAAGTGTGAAAACCTCACCAACACTTCATTTTGGATTGATTAAGAAAGATCTTAACTTACTATTCTCATTTTCATGTTTTAAACTTGTTTTATATATAATTTTCTATTAAACCTTGTTTTTTCAAAAAAAAGAAAATAATAGAAAATTAATTCAATAAATAGTGAGACTTTAGATTTACACTATATAGGTAGAATAGATGTGTAGAAAAATTATTTGGCTGGTTTAGACAAGGTGCCAAAAAAACTTGCTTAAATATGAGCTCGTTTACCCTATCTTTGGAGGTCATTTGAGACACACTTTTCATGACTATGAGTTCAACTTACAAAAAGGCTCGGAATGAACAGCAAGCAAACATATTTCAGTTGAGGTACTTTAGATAGCATTAAAACATCAATACCCCATCTCTAATTCAAATTTGAGCCCAAATTTGAATTTAAATTTGAATTTTATTTGGCTGGTTTAGACAAAGTACCAACAAACAAGTTCGAATAGAAATACGGGGATACATAGTGACTACCAA
The DNA here is from genome assembly GCA_021605145.1 of Aegilops bicornis. NCBI lineage: Eukaryota > Viridiplantae > Streptophyta > Magnoliopsida > Poales > Poaceae > Aegilops > Aegilops bicornis. The sequence continues at coordinate 63,134,980 of CM038673.1, read as the reverse complement.
TACGCACCAAGTTATAAATATTATTACATGCCCCAAATTTTCAAACTGTTCTCTGTTCTACCTCTTCCTACCACGTCAAGGCCCTTCTTTGCCTTAGCACTTCTTGTTTTTGGTTCTACTACACACACAAGTTCACTGATCATCTTGGTTTTCTTCACAGTTCTTTTCAACACCTCGCCAACACCCTCGTGATCAGTGTCTTCAGTCTCAATGTTGATAGCAGTTTCGGTTTCTTCAGTCTGTACTTCAACATGGGTTTCTTCAGTCTGAACCTCAACATGGGTTTCTTCAGTCTGAACCTCGACACGCTCAGGTTTAGTTTCAACCTCGAGAGCAGTTTCTTCACTCTGAATGTTGACTGCAATTTCAGTTTCTTCGGTGTGCACCTCCACATCAGTTTCTTGATCTGAATGTTGATCGCAGCAGGATTTTTGCTCGAGGCTCGGCCCACTTCTCTTCTTTCTACCGCCATTGACTCTTGCTTTTTTGTTGGCCAACACCGCTCAACAACAAGGGGCTGACTTGCTTGCTTCCTCCTGGCCATTGGGAAAATGTTATAGATATAGTTGTTGGAAATATGCCCTAGAGGCAATAATAAAAGTATTAATATTATATTTCCTTGTTCGTGATAATTGTCTTTTATTCATGCTATAATTGTATTATCCGGAAATCGTAATACACGTGTGAATACATAGACCACAATATGTCCCTAGTGAGCCTCTAGTTGACTAGCTCGTTGATCAACAGATAGTCATGGTTTCCTGACTATGGACATTGGATGTCGTTGATAACGGGATCACATCATTGGGAGAATGATGTGATGGACAAGACCCAATCCTAAGCATAGCACAAGATCGTGTAGTTCGCTTTTGCTAGAGCTTTTCCAATGTCAAGTATCTCTTCCTTAGACCATGAGATCGTGTAACTCCCGGATACCGTAGGAGTGCTTTGGGTGTACCAAAGCGTCACAACGAATCGGGTGACTATAAAGGTGCATTACAGGTATCTCCGAAAGTGTCTGTTGGGTTGACACGGATCGAGATCGGATTTGTCACTCCGTATGACGGAGAGGTATCATCGGGCCCACTCGGTAGTGCATCATCATAATGAGCTCAAAGTGACCAAGTGTCCGTCACGGGATCATGCATTACGGTATTTAGTAAAGTGACTTGCCGGTAACGAGATTGAACGAGGTATTGGGATACCGACGATCGAATCTCGGGCAAGTAAAATACCGATTGACAAAGGGAATTGTATACAGGGTTGTTTGAATCCTCGACATCATGGTTCATCCGGTGAAATCATCGAGGAGCATGTGGGAGCCAACATGGGTATCCAGATCCCGCTGTTGGTTATTGCCCGAGAGCCGTCTCAGTCATGTCTGCATGTCTCCCGAACCCGTAGGGTCTACACACTTAAGGTTCGGTGACGCTTAGGGTTGTATGAATATGAGTATGCAGCAAACCGAATGTTGTTCGGAGTCCCGGATGAGATCCCGGACGTCACGAGGAGTTCCGGAATGGTCCGTAGGTAAAGATTTATATATAGGAAGTCTTATTTTGGTCGCCGGAAAAGTTTCGGGCATTATCGGTATTGTACCGGGAGTGCCGAAAGGGGTCCGGGGGTTCACCTGCCCCGGGGGGCCACATGGGCTGTAGGGGGTGCGCCTTGGCCTATATGGGCGAAGGGCACCAGCCCCAAAAGGGCCCATGCGCCAAGGAGACTTGGGAGGGAGAGTCCTAAAGGGGAAGGCACCTCAGAGGTGCCTTGGGAGGATGGACTCCTCCCCCTCTTGGCCGCACCCTTCCTTGGAGGAAGGGGCAAGGCTGCGCCTTCCCCTTCTTTTGCACCTATATAAAGGGAGGGGGGAGGGGTGGCCGCACCCATAAGCCCTGGCGCCTCCCTCCTCCCTGCAACACTTCCTCCTCCTCCCGTAGTTGCTTACCGAAGCCCTGCTGGAGTTCTGCTGCATCCACCACCACACCGTCGTGCTGCTGGATCATCATCAACCTCTCCTTCCCCCTTGCTGGATCAAGAAGGAGGAGACGTTATCCGCTCCGTACGTGTGTTGAACGCGGAGGTGCTGTCCGTTCGGCACTAGGTCATCGGTGATCTGAATCACGGTAATGCGACTCCATCATCCCCGTTCCATTGAACGCTTTAGCACGCTTTCTACAAGTGGTATGTTGATGCAATCACTCTCCCATGACTCGTTGCTAGATGAAATCATAGATGGATATTGGTGAAAACGTAGGAAAAATTTTTATTTTCTGCAACGCTCCCCAACAAAGTGGCATCATGAGCTAGGTCTATGCTTAGTTCTCTATTGCACGAGTAGAACACAATTTGTTGTGGGCGTAGATGTTGTCAACTTTCTTTCCGCTACTAGTCTTATCTTGCTTCAGCGGTATTGTGGGATGAAGCGGCCCGGACCGACCTTACACGTACGCTTACGTGAGACTGGTTCCACCGACTGACATGCATCAACTGCATAAGGTGGCTAGCGGGTGTCTGTCTCTCCCACTTTAGTTGGAGCGGATTCGATGAAAAGGGTCCTTATGAAGGGTAAATAGAAGTTGACAAATCACGTTGTGGCTTTCACGTAGGTAAGAAAAGCGTTCTTGCTAGAACCCTATTGCAGCCATCAGAAACTTGCAACAACAATTAGAGGACGTCTAACTTGTTTTTGCAGCAAGTGTTTTGTGATATGATATGGCCAAAGTTGTGATGAATGATGAATGATATATGTGATGTATGAGATCATGTTCTTGTAATAGGAATCACGACTTGCATGTCGATGAGTATGACAACCGCAGGAGCCATAGGAGTTGTCTTCATTATTGTATGACCTGCGTGTCATTGAAGAACGCCATGTAAATTACTTTACTTTATTGCTAAACGTTAGCCATAGAAGTAGAAGTAGTCGTTGGCGTGACAACTTCATGAAGACACGATGATGGAGATCATCATGATGGAGATCATGATGATGGAGATCATGATGATGGAGATCATGGTGTCATGCCGGTGACAAGATGATCACGGAGCCCCGAAGATGGAGATCAAAGGAGCTATATGATATTGGCCATATCATGTCACTACTATATAATTGCATGTGATGTTTATTATGTTTATTCATCTTGTTTACTTAGAACGACGGTAGTAAATAAGATGATCCCTCATAACAATTTCAAGAAAGTGTTCTCCCTAAGCGTGCACCGTTGCTAAAGTTAAATCGTTTCAAGCACCACGTGATGATCGGGTGTGATAGATCCTTACGTTCACATACAACGGGTGTAAGACAGTTTTACACATGCAATACACTTAGGTTAACTTGACGAGCCTAGCATGTACAGACATGGCCTCGGAACACAAGAGACTGAAAGGTCGAACATGAGTCGTATGGAAGATACGATCAACATGGAGATGTTCACCAACGATGACTAGTCCGACTCACGTGATGATCGGACACGGCCTAGTCGACTCGGATCATGTATCACTTAGATGACTAGAGGGATGTCAAATCTGAGTGGGAGTTCATTAAATAATTTGATTAGATGAACTTTATTATCATGAACAATAGTCTGAAATCTTTGCAAAATGTCTTGTAGATCAAATGGCCAACGCTAATGTCACCATGAACTTCAACGCATTCCTAGAGAAAACCAAGCTGAAAGATGATGGCAGCAACTATTCGGACTGGGTCCGGAACCTGAGGATTATCCTCATAGCTGCCAGGAAACAATATGTCCTAGAAGCACCGCTAGGTGAAGCACCCATCCCAGAAAACCAAGACGTTATGAACGCTTGGCAGTCTCGTGCTGATGATTACTCCCTCGTTCGGTGCGGCATGCTTTACAGCTTAGAACCGGGGCTCCAAAAGCGTTTTGAGCGACACGGAGCATATGAGATGTTCGAGGAGCTGAAACTAGTTTTCCAAGCTCATGCCCGGTCGAGATATGAAGTCTCCGACAAGTTCTACAGTTGTAAGATGGAGGAAAATAGTTTTGTCGGTGAGCACATACTCAAAATGTCCAGGTTGCACAACCGCCTTTGTCGGTGGACATTAACCTCCCGGACGAGGCGGACATTGACAGAATCCTTCAGTCGCTCCCACCAAGCTACAAGAGCTTTGTGATGAACTACAATATGCAGGGGATGGTGAAAACTATTCCTGAAGTATTTTCAATGCTGAAGTCAGCAGAGGTAGAAATCAAGAAGGAACATCAAGTGTTGATGGTCAATAAAACCACTAAGTTCAAGAAGGGCAAGGGTAAGAAGAACTTCAAGAAGGACGGCAAGGATGTTGCCGCCCGGTAAGCCGATTGCGGGAAGAAGTCAAATAATGGACCCAAGCACGAGACAGAGTGCTTTTATTGCAAAGGGAAGGGTCGCTGGAAGCGGAACTGCCCAAATACTTAGCAGACAAGAAGGCCGGCAACACTAAAGGTATATTTGATATACATGTAATTGATGTGTACCTTACCAGTACTCGTAGTAACTCATGGGTATTTGATACCGGTGTCGTTGCTCATATATGTAACTCACAGCAGGAGCTGCGGAATAAACGGAGACTGGCGAAGGACGAGGTGACGATGCGCGTCGGGAATGGTTCCAAGGTCGATGTGATCGCCCGTTGTACGCTACCTCTACATTTACCTACGGGATTAGTTTTAAACCTCAATAATTGTTATTTAGTGCCAAGTTTGAGCATGAACATTGTATCAGGATCTCGTTTAATACGAGATGGCTACTCATTTAAATCCGAGAATAATGGTTGTTCTATTTTATATGAGAGAAATGTTTTATGGTCATGCTCCGATGGTCAATGGTTTATTCTTAATGAATCTCGAACGTAATGTTACACATGTTCATAGTGTGAATACCAAAAGATGTAAAGTTGATAACGATAGTCCCACATACTTGTGGCATCGCCGCCTTTGGTCACATTGGTGTCAAGCGCATGAAGAAGCTCCATGCTGATGGACTTTTAGAGTCTCTCGATTATGAATCATTTGACACATGCGAACCATGCCTCATGGGCAAGATGACCAAGACTCCGTTCTCCGGAACAATGGAGCGAGCAACCAACTTATTGGAAATCATACATACAGATGTGTGCGGTCCAATGAGTGTTGAGGCTCGTGGAGGATATCGTTATGTTCTCACTCTCACTGATGACTTAAGTAGATATGGGTATGTCTACTTGATGAAACACAAGTCTGAGACCTTTGAAAAGTTCAAGGAATTTCAGAACGAAGTAGAGAATCAACGTGACCGAAAGATAAAATTCTTACGATCAGATCGTGGAGGAGAATATTTAAGTCACGAATTTGGTACACACTTCAGGAAATGTGGAGTCGTTTCACAACTCACGCCGCCTGGAACACCTCAAACAGAACGGTGTGTCCGAACGTCGTAATTGCACTCTATTGGATATGGTGCGATCTATGATGTCTCTTACTGATTTACCGCTATCATTTTGGGGATACGCTCTAGAGACAGCTACATTCGCTTTAAATAGGGCACCGTCTAAATCCGTTGAGACGACACTGTATGAATTATGGTTTGGAAAGAAACCTAAGGTGTCGTTTCTAAAAGTTTGGGGATGCGATGCTTATGTCAAGAAACTTCAACCTGAAAAGCTCGAACCTAAGTCAGAAAAATGCGTCTTCATAGGATACCTAAGGAAACCATTGGGTATACCTTCTACCTTAGATCCGAAGGCAAGATCTTTGTTGCCAAGAACGGATCCTTTCTGGAAAAAGAGTTTCTCTCGAAAGGAGTAAGTGGGAGGATAGTAGAACTCGATGAAGTACTACCTCTTGAACCGGAAAGTAGTGCAGCTCGGGAAAATGTTCTGTGGTGCCTACACCGACCGGAGAGGAAATTAATGATGATGATCAAGGTACTTCGGATCAAGTTGCTCTTGAACCCGTGGGTCCACTAGGACACGTTCCGCACTGCAGTGGTACGGCAACCCTGTCACGGAAATCATGTTGTTAGACAACGGTGAACCTTCGAACTATGAAGAAGCGATGGCGGGCCCAGATTCCAACAAATGGCTTGAAGCCATGCAATCCGAGATAGGATCCATGTATGAAAACAAAGTATGGACTTTGACAGACTTGCCCGATGACCGGCGAGCGATAGAAAACAAATGGATCTTTAAGAAGAAGACGGATGCGGATGGTAATGTTACCATCTATAAAGCTCGACTTGTCGCTAAGGGTTATCGACAAGTTCAAGGGATTGACTACGATGAGACTTTCTCTCCCATAGCGAAGCTTAAGTCCGTCCGAATCATGTTAGCAATTGCCGCATACTATGATTATGAGATATGGCAGATGGACATCAAAAGCGGCATTCCTTAACGGTTATCTTAAGGAAGAGCTGTATATGATGCAGCCGGAAGGTATTGTCGATCCTAAGAATGCTAACAAGGTATGCAAGCTCCAGCGATCCATTTATGGGCTGGTGCAAGCATCTCGGAGTTGGAATATTCGCTTTGATGAGATGATCAAAGCGTTTGGGTTTATGCAGACGTATGGAGAAGCCTGCGTTTACAAGAAAGTGAGTGGGAGCTCAGCATTTCTCATATTATATGTAGATGACATACTTTTGATGGGAAATGATATAGAACTTTTGGACAGCATTAAGGCCTACTTGAATAAGATTTTTTCAATGAAGGACCTTGGAGAAGCTGCTTACATATTAGGCATCAAAATCTATAGGGATAGATCGAGACGCCTCATAGGTCTTTCACAAAGCACATACCTTGATAAGATTTTGAAGAAGTTCAAAGTGGATCAGTCCAAGAAAGGGTTCTTGCCTGTTTTGCAAGGTGTGAAATTCAGCTCAACTCAATGCCCGACCACGGCAAAAGATAAAGAAGAGATGAGTGTCATCCCCTATGCCTCAGCCATAGGATCTATTATGTATGCCATGCTGTGTACCAGACCTGATGTAAACCTTGCCGTAAGTTTGGTAGGAAGGTACCAAAGTAATCCCGGCAAGGAACACTGGACAGCGGTCAATAATATCCTGAAGTACCTGAAAAGGACAAAGGACATGTTTCTCGTTTATGGAGGTGACGAAGAGCTCGTCGTAAAGGGTTACGTCGACGCTAGCTTCGACACATATCTGGATGACTCAAAGTCACAAACCGGATACGTGTATATGTTGAATGGTGGAGCAGTAAGCTGGTGCAGCTGCAAGCAGAGCGTCGTGGCGGGATCTACATGTGAAGCGGAGTACATGGCAGCCTCGGAGGCAGCGCATGAAGCAATTTGGGTGAAGGAGTTCATCACCGACCTAGGAGTCATACCCAATGCGTCGGAGCCGATCAAACTCTTCTGTGACAACACTGGAGCTATTGCACTTTCCAAGGAGCCTAGGTTTCACAAGAAGACCAGGCACATCAAGAGTCGCTTCAACTCCATTCGTGAAAATGTTCAAGATGGGGACATAGAAATTTGCAAAGTGCATACGGATCTGAATGTTGCAGATCCGTTGACTAAACCTCTTCCGCGAGCAAAACATGATCAACACCAGAACTCTATGGGTGTGCGATTCGTCACAATGTAACTAGATTATTGACTCTAGTGCAAGTGGGAGCCTGTTGGAAATATGCCCTAGAGGCAATAATAAAAGTATTATTATTATATTTCCTTGTTCGTGATAATTGTCTTTTATTCATGCTATAATTGTATTATTCGGAAATCGTAATACACGTGTGAATACATAGACCACAATATGTCCCTAGTGAGCCTCTAGTTGACTAGCTCGTTGATCAACAGATAGTCATGGTTTCTGACTATGGACATTGGATGTCGTTGATAACGGGATCACATCATTGGGAGAATGATGTGATGGACAAGACCCAATCCTAAGCATAGCACAAGATCGTGTAGTTCGTTTTGCTAGAGCTTTTCCAATGTCAAGTATCTCTTCCTTAGACCATGAGATCATGTAACTCCCGGATACCGTAGGAGTGCTTTGGGTGTACCAAACATCACAACGTAATTGGGTGACTATAAAGGTGCATTACAGGTATCTCCGAAAGTGTCTGTTGGGTTGACACGGATCGAGACTGGGATTTGTCACTCCGTATGACGGAGAGGTATCACTGGGCCCATTCGGTAGTGCATCATCATAATGAGCTCAAAGTTACCAAGTGTCTGGTCACGGGATCATGCATTACGGTATGAGTAAAGTGACTTGCCGGTAACGAGATTGAACGAGATATTGGGATACCGACGATCGAATCTCAGGCAAGTAAAATACCGATTGACAAAGGGAATTGTATACAGGGTTGTTTGAATCCTCGACATCGTGGTTCATCCGATGAAATCATCGAGGAGCATGTGCGAGCCAACATGGGTATCCAGATCCCGCTGTTGGTTATTGCCCGAGAGCCGTCTCGGTCATGTCTGCATGTCTCCCGAACCCGTAGGGTCTACACTTAAGGTTCGGTGGCGCTAGGGTTGTATGAATATGAGTATGCAGCAAACCGAATGTTTTTGAGTCCGGATGAGATCCCGGACGTCACGAGGAGTTCTGGAATGGTCCGGAGGTAAAGATTTATATATAGGAAGTCTTATTTTGGTCGCTGAAAAGTTTGGGCATTATCGGTATTGTACCGGAGTGCCGAAAGGGGTCCGGGGTCCACCGGGGTCCACCTGCCCGGGGGCACATGGGCTGTAGGGGTGCGCCTTGGCCTATATGGGCCAAGGGCACCAGCCCTAAAGGGCCCATGCGCCAAGGAGACTTGGGAGGAGAGTCCTAAAGGGGAAGGCACCTCCAGGGTGCCTTGGGAGGATGGACTCCCCCCCTCTTGGCCGCACCCCTTCCTTGGAGGAAGGGGCAAGGCTGCGCCCTTCCCCCTTCTTTTGCACCTATATAAAGGGAGGGGGGAGGGGTGGCCGCACCCATAAGCCCTGGCGCCTCCCTCCTCCCTGCAACACTTCCTCCTCCTCCCGTAGTTGCTTAGCGAAGCCCTGCTGGAGTTCTGCTGCATCCACCACCACGCCGTTGTGCTGCTGGATCATCATCAACCTCTCCTTCCCCCTTGCTGGATCAAGAAGGAGGAGACGCCATCCGCCTCCGTCGTGTGTTGAACCCGGAGGTGCTGTCCGTTCGGCACTAGGTCATCGGTGATCTGAATCACGGCGAGTACGACTCCATCAACCCCGTTCCATTGAACGCTTCCACACGCGATCTACAAGTGGTATGTAGATGCAATCACTCTCCCATGACTCGTTGCTAGATGAACTCATAGATGGATCTTGGTGAAACCGTAGGAAAATTTTTAATTTTTTGCAACGTTCCCCAACAATAGTAATTGGAAAAAAGCACCAAATCAAAACATAGACAAATAAACAAGAACATACTTTGGCTTATCAGGAGTGTAACGGCATTTGACAGATCCCACTCTGTGCCCAAGTTCCTGGCACAACTTGCATATGTTTTTGTTACCTTTTTGGGCCCTTTTTGGATTTCCATCTTTCTTTCCCTTCTTACTACTCCCACCTTTATCAAACCATGCCTTGAATCTACTCTGTTTAGGCCTGCCAGCCTTTCTTTTCGTCAAGGGTGGACACATGGAAAATTCAATGTCCACTTCAGGCCACTGAGACTGATCTGTAAGTGCTGGAATTGGAGTAGCATATGCAGCTTTGAATCTTGCTACCGAATAATATTCATGCAAATATGGGTGCATGTTTATCTTCGGTTGGGATGCTAAGAAGAGAATGGCATGCTCACATGGTTTACCAAAGGTGTTGCCACTCGAGGCAAGTGCAATCATGCAATTCAGTGTTAACAACATGTCTCCTTCTGGTTTTGTTATCTCTAACTTGAGCACCCCAAGGTGAAGATTTTTCAACAAACAAATGTGAAAGACATCTGCTCCTATTGACCACCTGTTGTACCACTGCTGGAAGCTTATCACCTTGCAGACAATCACCTATCCTTCTTCTCAATTCCCACAACTGCATGAGCATGATCCTGATTTGGTCAACCATGTCATGCACATGCAAATCTTTTAACTACTTCACCTTGTTGTTGAAACTCTACCAAATTGTTGTTGATGTGGTCACACTTGATGGCAGTGTTGAATGCTGACATGTACCATAACAAAGAATGGTAGGTGTTCAGCCATGGACCAAACTGATCACATGCTGCCATTATCTTATCAAGATGATATTTGTGTGTCTGTCTAGTGTAAGATCTTGCTGCTGGCCACATGCGCCCAGATTCTTCTCCTCTAAATTTTTTGATCAAAATCATCCACAAATGACCGAAGCACTCCCTCTGCTCAGCATGTGGGAAAACATTTTTCACCGAATTTTCAAGCCCCTTACATGCATCTGTGTGTATAGCCAAAGGTGACACTGGCCCTAGGCATCTTTTCAACTGGATCATGAATCATGTTCATGAAGCCTCATTTCGACTGAAACAAGCCAACAGCAATAGGAAACATCCAATTGTGTCCATCTAGAGCATTGCATGCTGCCAACTGACCATTCCACTTGCCTGTCAAAAATGATGAGTCTATGCTCAAATATGGACGGCACCCTGCTTTGAACCCATCGATGCAAGGCTTCAAAGCCATAAAAAACTTGGAGAAATTGACTTCACCTTCAGTTGATGATACCTCTGTATCTATCTCCACAATACTGCCAGGTGACCTCTTTTCCACCTCTGCTTTGAAGTTGTAAAGCATCCTAAATGTATTTTCCCAATCACCATATAAATTTTTCATTGCCTTTGTTTTTCCTTCCACACTGTGGTATATTTCAGTTTAATGGGGTACATTTTTTCCAAGTCTACTTTGAGTTTCTTGGCAGTAGTGTTTGGTGTTTTGGCTAAAATTTGGGTGATATTTTCTGCAACCCAAAGTTGTGATGTCATGATTGATACTCTCTGTGAACTTGTAATACAAGTATGTTGATTGGGGATTTGGTTAACCCTGACAGTACTATCATCAGGTTGCAGTCTAGCAGATATGTACCACTTGCAAGGCTTCACACTACCATCAAATCCTCTGCACCTCGCATAAAACTTCTTTCTATCACCCAAACAGTCTTGGCATCAAACTCATGTTTCACGCATAAGTCTTGAAACACATCCTAAACTCCTTCATGCTTGGGAACAACTTGCCTACTTCAATGACAGGGTTTTCTTTGTCATACACATGCACCAGCTCATCGTCATGTGCATCATCTACTTCATCTGCAGCTTGTTCCATCAACTGTCCATCTACTTCTTCATCAGCATTAGCAGGCAAACTAGATTCGCCCCTCTCCTGCTTATCTCTGTCATCGACTGGAATGCCAAAAAGTTTTTCCATCTCAATGTCAGGCATTGGTGCAATGACCAAATCAGTAGGCTCATCTAATTCAACTACATTCCAATCAACAGTTGCTGCAGTTTCAGTTTCAGTTCCAGTCACCTGTCTCTCTTCGGCTATTACTGTATGTTCAGTACACATGGGAATCAATGGCCTCTGTGTAGCCCAATCATCATCTACCATCTGCGCAGCCAATTGTGATGGCACATATCCAATCTTCGAAAAAATGTTCAGATCAACGAGCTCAGCAAAAAAATTAGCCCGTTTGCTTGTCCAGCCGTTTTGCCGATCGATTTCTTCAACAATCTGTTCACCATCTTCTATTCTCACATACTCTCCTTTCCAATCATCAAACCGCAACAGTGATACTTCTTGCTCAGGAACCCAAACAATATTCTCCCCAATTTTTTCCACCCATATCTTCACTGCCGTCTCTCCCATGTTCTGTAGAACTTGTGGATCAATCTCTGTAAACTCAACCTCCCATTTAACAATTGTGTCTCTCTCAATGTTCTGTATGCTACTATCAACTAATTTTTCCTTTGATTGAAAGAATTGACTGTCAATTCGAAGGTCCGAGCGGCAGCATCCCCTCTGTCAGTGGCGGACAGTGTGAGCCCGTGAGAAAGAGCAGACGAGGCCACCCCCCTAATTGCATGCAAAATTGGATCGGAGAGAGGCGCATTACCTATTCGAAGTTGAATCTGGCGGCTCCATCTCAGTATGCCCACGGGCTCCCCTCACAACCTATCGATTTCGCAAGCGAAAACAGAGGAAACGAGCTGAGATCTACAGGCCCGAGAGAGAAACGGGAGGGCGACTAGGGTTTGAATTCACTCACCATTTTCTGAGGACGAAGGCTCCGCCGCCGTTGAGAACGAGGGCTCCGCCGCCGCCACCGAGAACGCAAGATCCGCCGCCACTGGAAAAGAAGGGGGGCAGAGTGGCAGCACCGGCACGGTCGAGCGGCAGGGCGCGGTCAGCTGTTTTGAGGAACAATTAAGTTGGACCCACATGTCCTAACATAAACGGGCGGGCTTGGTTGACGACCAATTTAACCACATTTAACACCCCATGTGGCCCTGGGCTATTTACCTGTCGCACCATAACCATTCGCTCGAAGAACGTCGCACTCTTGCCAATTCATCTCAAAAACGTCGCACAGGAGCTATTAGCCCAAAGACGTCAGGACCAAAGCTTGCAGCGGCAACAGGAGGTTCAATGTCGTCTTCTGCCCATGATGAGCTAGCTAGGAGCTCTACCATACGCATATATGCGTGTCATGCATGCCACGGACGATATAAACGACCGTAATACTATTTGAAGTGTCGGCACCAAAGCTAAACTATTATTTGTACTTCCAGTTTCCATGTAATAATGACTGTGCGAATATGTACGAGTGCCCGATAAAGTCGATAAATAAAGGTAAGAAATATCTTATTTCCAATTTCTAATATTTAAGTTGCATCATAATATGCATGGTCAAAAACGCACCTAGAAATTCAAATCCTATATATCTAAGAGATTCATCCCCACTACCTAATTTATCTTCACATGCAGACTACTCCACCTAAGCCATGCAGCCACATCAGCCCACGAAATACTTATTGTTCAAGGTCCATGCACCACATCATCGCGCTCCGTTTTTATAATGCTAAAAAAATCAAGCCATCCCTTTTCCTGTCGCCTGTGGCATGCATGGGTCGTAGGAATCCTTGCCAATTAACTGCCCATCCATTAATTTAGATCATATTCATCTTCTCCACCGAAAGGCAGCCCTATTCTTTTTCCTGTTCGTCTTCTGTAGCCCTTTTCTTTTACCTGTTCGTCTTCTGTAACTGACAAGCGATCCATCGATCATATAAAAAGATATCACCAATTGGTTCCTGCTCGAAGCGTCAAGCGCTGCCGCCACCTACCTTGTGCCTCCCTGTCGTCATTGCATCACGAGGGCCCGATCCATCCCATCTCCTCTATCCAACCCCTTCGTCCACTTCTCCGATCCATCCCCTCTCCTCCCGGTCTAGCCCCTGCACGAGGAGTAGGAGGATTGCACGAGCTGGAGAACTCCGGGCCCCTCCTACCCCCCACCATGGTGAGGCCTCTTTTCCCAATTCATAGGCAGACGGCGAGGACCCGTGACTGCTCGATGTCGCCTCATCTCCACAAAGGAGGATGATATGCTCCTGCGCGATGTCGGTGAACCACGCACGGTGAGCTCTGCAGGATGAAGACAAGGACGACGGGCTGCTCGTCGTCGCCTCATCTGCACCGTGATCGAGACCGATCTGCTCTGAATGCCGTCGTGCTGCTGTTGGAGCCTTCTTCCTCAACCTCTCCCTCCTCCTTGTTGGATCAAGGCGCGGGAGACGTCATCCGCTCCATACGTGTGTTGAACGCGGAGGTGCTGTCCGTTCGGCACTTGGTCATCGGTGATTTGGATCACGACGAGTACGACTCCCTCAACCCAGTTCTCTTGAACGCTTCCGCCCGCGATCTACAAGGGTATGTAGATGCACTCCTTTCTCTCGTTGCTAGATGAACTCATAGATAGATCTTGATGAAACCGTATGAAATTTTTTATTTTCTGCAACGTTCCCCAACACAAATACACATATGACATGCAATTGGTGGCCTGCCGTTTTTATCAGTTGCAAGTCTACCCTTACTATGCAACTGGGGGGTGAGCGACCAATTTTGTCCCAATTGCAACTCTACCATTGATAAGCAACTGGGGTCCGCCCATTTTTTTGTCCTAGTTGCAAGTCCTCCCTCGATATGCAACCGGGAGGGTGCGACCATTTTGTCTCAGTTGCAACTCCACCCTCGACATGCAATGGCGGCCCGCCTTGTTTTATGAGTTGCAAGTCGACCCTCAACTTTTTTTAGTTACAAGTCCACCCTTAGTACACAACTGGGAGGCGAGTAATTTACTCCCAGTTGCAACTCCACCTTTGATATGCAACTGGGGTCTGACCCATTTTTTGTCCCAGTTGCAAGTTTACCGTCGACATGCCCGACTAATTTTGTTTCGGTTGCAACTCCATCCTCCACATGCAACTAGGGCCTGACCCATTTTTTGTCCCACTTGTAAGTCCATCCTCGACAACAACTCAGCCCAACCCATTTTTGTCCCACTTGCAAGTTCATCATCGACACGCAATTGCGTGCCGCAACGAGTCTTTAATTAAGGGCCGGATGAGGGTTGTCAGCCATTTGCATCTCCATATTTTTTTTAAATATTCATGATTTTTTTATTTTTTGCCGTTTTCATCTTTTTTATAAAAAGTCATGAACATTTCTTAAAATTATGTAATTTATAAAAATCATGATTTAAAAAAAATTGTGTTTATATTTAAAAAACTTGAGCATTTTCTAATTTCAAAAACATTTTTTGTATTCGCTAACTTTTTTGATTTTCTATCGAGTGATTGTAATAGTGTGTATGCATGCATGCAGAGGCAAGTGATGAGCAGCTAAGCTAGTGGATAAAATAAGTGACTGTGCAAGTGTGATTTGCATGCGGACAGTGATCAAGCTATTGATACTTAGCTAGCTTTGACAGTGTACATGAAGACGGGGACGATGTGTGACATAGAAGTTGTCACATGCAATAATGAAAGTACTTGGGCCGAACTAGACTGCACCTAAAGCTGGTTGGGTTAAGTTATCTACTGATGGCTCATTTGGAGATGATGGCTCAGCAGGCGCAGGAATGATGCTGAGAGACGTCAAGGGCGCGGTTATTTCTCTTCATGGAGGCAGTTATTTTCATGTCGGGATGCACGAGAAGCGAAATTAAGTGCTTGCATGGAAGGTCTGTCATTTGCAATGTAGAGAAATGATCTACCGGTTGAGATAGAGATGGATTGTATTGTTGCAGTGCAGTTGATCCTGGCCAAAGAAGTTGATCGTTCGGTCCACTCATCACTCATTAGAGAGATTAAATATCTTATATCCCTCCGTGATACTTGTATTACTCATGTAAATCGCAGCCAAAATAAGGTTAGCGACATCATCATAGCTAAATTTGCTCGTTTAGAAGGTAGAACCATGACTTGGTTTGGTTCAGGTCCTTTGGTTGCTATGGACCTAGCTATGATTGATTGTAAGGATCTTGTGACACTGGTGGAAAAACAGGCTTCCGTCCAGCCCCATAAGTCGCGAAGCTGTAGGAACCGCGACTAATGGGACCTTTAGTCGCGGTTCTGGAGGTGAACCGCGACCAAAGGCCTGGGCCCAGGGCGCTCGGTGGCCAGCTGGCGCACGTGAGGGTCTTTAGTCGCGGTTTGCCAGGACAACCGCGACTAAAAGCCTTCGGGCACCTTTAGTCACGGTTTGTCAGGCCAACCGCAACTAAAGCCCCTCCCCTATATATACCCATCCAGCAGCCAACACTTAGCCATTTGGAGCCATTCTCTTCACAAGTGGGTGTAGGTTTGCTTTTGGTTCCTCTTATGCACATAAGGTGTTTGATGAAATGCCCCAAGAGCATGAAACAAACATGACATGAAGTGTTGGAGCCACACTCTTCGATCGCGGTTAGCAACTTGATGAACTTTTGATGTGTCAATATGCATGTGTGTAGTTCATTGTTTAATTTATATTGTTTGTAGCTAGTTAGTTTAACAAATGCATGATGGTTAATTATATATTTTATATTATAATAAAGCATATGAATCGGCAATGGATGTACGGTAACCGACTCTCCGCGAAGTTCACTACGGGTTTGAAAGATTTCCTCGTAGTGGCTAATGCGAACAAGCGGGAGGTTTTGTTATCTGTCCATGTGTTATCTGTAAGAATGAGAAGGGTTACTCTTCCTCAAGAGTTGTTCACATGCATCTGCTTCGAAGGGTTTCATGCCAAGCTATAATTGTTGGACCAAGCATGGAGAAAGAGGGGTTATAATGGAAGAAGATGAAGAAGGGATGATTTCATCGATGAAAGCTATCTTGCTCATTTCGTGATACTTTCATGGAGGATGCTTTGAAGGTGAAGGGAAGGTGAAGAAGAGGCACGTGATGATCCCGTTGATGATCTTGGTCGGACCATTGCTGACGCACGGAGACGCTGCGAAACTGAAAAGGAGAGGGAGAATTTGGATCGCATGTTAGAGGATCACAGAAAGGCGCTGTACCCCGGATGCGATGATGGTCTGAAAAAGCTGGGCTGCACAATCGGATTTGCTGAAATGGAAGGCAGAGGCAGGTGTAGCTGACTCGGCATTTGAAAACTTGCTGAAAATGTTGAAGAATATGTTTCCAAAGGATAACGAGTTGCCCGCCAAGACGCATTTAAGCAAAGAAGGTTGTCTGCCCTCTAGGTTTAGAGGTTACGAAGATACATGCATGCATCAACGATCGCATCCTCTACCGCGTGAATACGAGAATTTGAATGAATGCCCGGTATGCACCGCATTGCGTTATAAGATCAGGCGATGACCCCGGTGACGATGTTGAGGGCCGTAAACCCGGGAAGAGGGTTCCCGCCAAGGTGATGTGGTATGCTCCTATAATACCACGGTCGAAACGTCTGCTCAGGAACAAAGAGCATGCCAAGTTGTTGCGATGGCACAAAGAGGACCGTAAGTCGGACGGGGAGTTGAGACACACCGCAGATGGAACGCAATGGAGAAAGATCGACGAGATGGTTCAAAGATTTTGCAGCTACGCAAGGAACATAAGATTTTCTCTAATGCGGATGGCATGAATCCTTTTGGCGGCAGAGCTCCAGCCATAGCACCTGCCCGTGACTCTATGCATCTACAACCTTCCTCCTTGGTTGTGCATGAAGCGGAAGTTCATTATGATGCCAGTGCTCATCCAAGGTCCGAAGCAACCCGGCAACGACATCGATGTGTACCTAAGGCCATTAGTTGATGAACTTTTACAGCTGTGGGGTGGTGTCCGTGTGGGATGAGCACAAACAAGAGGAATTTGACCTCTGACGTTGCTTTTCGTAACCATCAACGATTGTCCTGCTCTTAGTAACCTTTCGGGACTGTCAAATAAGGGATACAATGCATGCACGCACTGCTTACATGAGACTGAAAGTGTACATTTGCCAAATTGTAAGAAGAACGTGTACCTTGGGCATCGCCGATTTCTTCCGAAAATTCATCCGAAGAAAGAAAGGCAAGCATTACAACGGCAAGGCAGATCACCGGCGAAGCTGCGGAACGACTGGTGCCGAGGTATTTGATATGGTCAAGGATTTGAAAGTCATCTTTGGAAAGGGTCCTGGCGGACAATCAGTTCGAAGGGAGCCGACGGGCACGCAGCCATGTGGAAGAAGAAATCTATATTCGGGAGCTAGAATATTGGAAAGTCCTAGATGTCCGCTCTGCAATCGACGTGATGCACGTTCTGAAGAATATTTGCGTGAACCTCCTAAGCTTCTTGGGCGTGTATGGGAAGACAAATGATACAAAGGAAGCACGGCAGACCAGCAACGTTTGAAAGACCCACGATGACCGCATCCGAGAATGGTTTCAAGGTCGTGCTGCCACGCCCGACCAAAGAAGAGAAGGTCATCTTTTTGAATGCCCGAGCAGATGAAGGTTCCGTCTGGATTCTCGCCCAATATAAAGGGAATAATAAACATGGCGGAGAAAAAGTTCCAAAACCTGAAGTCTCACGACTGCCACGTGATTATGACGCAATTGCTTCCGATTGCTTTGAGGGGCTCCTGCCGGAAAATGTTCGAGTAGCCATTGTGAAGCTATGTGCATTCCTCAATGCAATCTCTCGTAAGGTAATCAATCCAGAAGTTCTACCACGGTTACAGAGCGATGTGATCCAATGTCTTGTCAGTTTGAGTTGGTGTTCCCGCCATCCTTCTTCAATATTATGACGCACCTCCTGGTTCACCTAGTCGAAGAGATTTTCGTTCTCGGTCCTGTATTTCTACACAATATGTTCCCCTTCGAGAGGTTCATGGGAGTATTAAAGAAATATGTTCGTAATCGTGCTAGGCTGAAGGAAGCATCGCCAAGGGCTATGGAAATGAGGAGGTAATTGAGTTTTGTGTTGACTTTGTTCCTGACCTTAAGCCGATTGGTCTTCCTCGATCGCGGCACGAGGGGAGACTAAGTGGAAAAGGCACGATCGGAATGAAATCAACGATATGTATGGACGGCCATTCTCGATCGAAGCACACCACCTTTGTCTTGACCAATTCCAGCTTGGTGGCTCCGTACTTTGAGAAACACAAGAATATTTTACGTTCGACAACCCGGGAAGCCTGAATCCTGGATTAGGAAGGCCCACATGGAGACTTTCGGCAGTTGGTTGAGAAAACATTTAATGAATGACAATGATGTTGTAGATCAGCTGTACATGTTGGCCAAGACACCATCTTCGACTATAACGACTTTCCAAGGGTACGAGATAAATGGGAATACATTTTACACGATCGCCCAAGATAAAAAGAGCACCAACCAAAACAGTGGTGTCCGCTTTGATGCAGCAACCGAGAATGGGCAAGAGGTCACATATTATGGTTACATAGAGGAGATATGGGAACTTGACTATGGACCCTCCTTTAAGGTCCCTTTGTTCCGATGGAAATGGTTCAAGCTAACAGGAGGTGGGGTAAAGGTGGACCAGCAATACGGAATGACAATGGTGGATTTCAACAATCTTGGTTACCTTGACGAACCATTCGTCCTAGCGAAAGATGTCGCTCAGGTTTTCTATGTGAAGGACATGAGTAGCAAACCGAGGAAGCGGAAAGATAAGAAAGCGATCAAGACATCATGCGATGATCCAAAGCGCCACATTGTTCTTTCAGGAAAAGAAACATCGTGGGAGTGGAGGACAAGACAGACATGTCGAAGATTATAATATGTTTGCTGAAATTCCGCCCTTCAAAGTGAACACCGACCCAAGCATTAAGTTAAATGATGAGGATGCTCCATGGATACGGCACAATCGTAAGCAAGCAGGGACACAAGGGAAGAAAAATGATGTGTAATAATTTATTGTACCAAACTTTGTTGAATGGATCATGTGAATTATATTACCCGTGATGTGTTTGGTGTCCATTTTGAATGATTCGAGATACCACCGATGATACATGAAATTTGGAGTGATTTAGTCATACTCCTGCCTAGGCGTATAATATGCATACTTGTAGTCTTCATAGCATGCCGTAAATCGTTGTCTTTGGTAATTAAATGCGCCTTCTAAGTTGCCGCCGTCGTCCTTGTCGTCATTGTCGTCGAGGCGGCGCTAAATGGCTCGAATCTGAGGTAAGCGCAGGCGGGGATATCGCCGGCCGTGATGTAGTCCATGACGCTCTGCAGAGTCCGCCATACCACCATAGCCGACGGCCGGCCTCGTGGAAGTTCCCGTGAGGCGCACCGTCCTCCTCATACTGGCGGCGCCCTCTCACGCCGATTGATGAAGAAGGCGTCCCAAGTATGCTGGTTATCGGGATGCCAGCGGGATTCATCCGCTGCTCCGGCGTGAGGTCGAGGTAGTAGTGGTTCGTGATGGCCGCCTTGTAGTACCACCGAGGGGACGGAGGGACTGCACGCCGCCGGGCGCTTAGGCTCCAGCCAGTGGGGGCCTTGATAGCCCGGTGGACAAGGGTAGTTCGAGGCGCAAAGCTCCTCCACCTGCTGGTAGGTTAGAGTGGGTGCGGTGGAAGCCATGAGAGAGTGATGAGAGATTGTAGAGATGTGATAATGCTGGCCAAGCCGGGCTACATATATGTAGTGAGAAATGGCGGGAAAAATGGGAGCGGGAAGACAGGAGGCGGGAAGAAAGTGGCGGGAAGAAAGAGGTGGGAAGACAGGGAAGAAATGGCGGGAAAACCCTAAACCTGCGGCGGCCTTTAGTCGCGGTTGGGCAGGCGACCCGCGACTAAAATAGCAACAATAAGTATTTTGTTGTAAGTAGAAACAAAATAAAATAAATAAAGCAACAAAGAAAACAAAAAAGTGTTTTCAAATTTGAAAACTAATGGCACTAACAGAAAGTTTATAATTTTTCTAAAACTAAAAGCAAAAAGAATTAAAAAATAAAGCAAAAAACAACAAAAATAAATAATAATGCAGAAAACAAAACAAAAAACTGGAAAAAAATAGTGTGCCGCCATCGGACCCCCACGGCTGAATACGACTAGAAACCCTACATGGGCCAGGATTCAGGCCCGCAGGAGGCCAAGTAGGCCCACAGCACATAGCTAGTGACAGATTAGGCCCGAAGCCTGCAGCTTGAGAGGAGCTCGAGAGGGTGGGTGCAGCAGCTTATAAACCACTCTCGAGCTCTCTCAACTAGCGAGGTGGGACTAAACTTTTAGGCGCTGAGGCAGCACAAGGCCTTTAGTCGCGGTTGGGCAGGCGACCAGCGACTAAAAAGGGTACCTTTAGTCATGGTCTCGTTGCCAACCGCGACTAAAGGGGCGAAGACATAAAAACCCGCCATAAAAACCCTTTAGTCGCGGTTGGGCAGGCGACCCATGACTAAAGGGTACCTTAGTCATGGTCTCGTCGCCAACCGCGACTAAAGGGGGGGGGCTATAAATACAAGGCTCCGATTCCGATTCTCGTCTTCTCCGATTCTCGCCTGTTCGTCGCCCTCGCCCTCGACGCCGCCCGCCGTCGCCCTCGCCCTCGACGCCGCCCGCCGTCGCCCTCGCCCTCGGCGCCGCTTCGCCGTCGCCCCTCGCCCATCGCGCGGACTGCCCGTCCCGCCTCTCCTTCGTCGGTCCTCCCCACGCGCCGCCGCCCTCTCCTTGGTGAGCTCCCCATCGGGCCCGTCGGCCGTCTCCCGGCCCCTCCGAACGCTGCGCCCGTCCCGTCGCCGCGCCCGCCTCTGCATGGCGGCGCCCGCATCGGCTCCGCAGTCCCGGTTGCGCCGCGGACCGGCCACTTCCCCTCGCCTGCCGCCTGTTCCGGCCCGGCGCCATCATGACCCTTGGCCGGGAGCTCGTGCCCGGCTCCCCCTCGCCCGGGCAGGCTACGGCCTCGGGCATGGGCACCACACCCGCTGCCCGCTAAGCGCCGGGCGCCTGCTAAGGCCCCCTGCCCAATGACAATTGGGGCCCACGCCCAAACGATTTAAAAAAGGAGAGAAGAGAATTTAGAAAATAAATAAATAAATATATTAATTAATTAATCAGTTAATTAAATTAATTAACTTAATTAATTGTGTTTAGTAAACCTAATTAAATAACTAATATAACTAATCTGTTAATTAATCTAATTAACTTGGTTAATTAGTTAACAGACAATTTAATTAATTCTGTTAATTCTAAAAATGATATAAAACTTTAAAAATTAATATAAAATAATCCGTAACTCGGATGAAAATACTTTGTACATGAAAGTTGCTCCGAACGATGAGGCGGATCCGGATACGCAACCCGTTCGTCCGCCACACATCCCTAGCATAGCAAACACGTAACTTTCCTCCGTTCATCTGTCTGAAACGCGAATCACGGGGATACTTTCCGGATGTTTCCCCCTTTCGCATCGACCCTCTTTGCAGCGTTAGGGCACACCTAGCACCGCGTATTGCCAGGTTACGCTTTGTGATGCTTTGATTGCTCTGTTATTTATTGTGTTCCCCTCCGTTACTTCTTTCCGTAGACCCGAGACTGCCGGCGACCCCAAGTTCGACTACGGAGCACCGTCTCGCGCTCTACCGCGACACCCTCTCCCACCCTTCCTCGCCTCCTTTTGCCACCGCCCTTTCGCCACCGCCACCGCCACCGCCCCCTTCTTCACTTAATTAATTTGTTTTTACTACATGTTTTCAGGACTGACATAATGGCGGACGATAGAGTGACCGATTATGGACAACTATGATCCGGCCGGTGAAGCACATATGTTCGGCATCATACACGGCGATATTCAATATGTGCCGACCGGAGAAGAAGAAGATGATATCTCTTCTTATCTGAACCTTGACGGTGAAGATGAAGGGCGCCACAAGAAGATGATGTCAAGAAACGTCGATAAACGATTTATCTTCAAATGGAAGTAGCAACCACCTCCGGCCGAGGTATATATATACATTGAGCCTCTGGTGATACAAACTAACTGATTTGAATAAATATGTATGTGTACTAACGCAGCGACTCTCTTTCTTATTTTAGCCCTCGGCGGATCGTCGAAACAATCGAGTATCGTCGTCAAAGCGTGGCGCAACCAAGACGATGAAACAAGGAGAAACATGCACCATCGAGGTTGTCGACAGCAACCGGCAGGCATTGGAGCCCCGCAAGAACGCCACCAAGTTTCGTCAGCCAATGCGGAGCCATTGTTAGAGACAACGTCTCGATCACCGTCGAGGAGTGGAATGAGCCAAAGAAGGCACGAATTGATAGTTTCACTTTTGTCGATAAGAGAACAAAAAAGATTGCTTCAAGAAGCTTATGGAACATTTCGTTCTACCTCCGGAATACAACAAATTCGATGAGGAGGGTAACAAGATTGAGGAAAACAAGGAGAGGAGCAGGCTAGTCAAACAGTTCGCTCTTCATAAGATGGCCGACGCATTCCGGAAATTCAAGCAAAATCTAGCCCGTGACTTTGTCAAGCAGAACAAGACTCCAGATTTCAAAGGACAATATGAGAAACTGAAACATGATTGGCCAGAATTTGTGAAGCAAAAGAAATCGGAGCAGTTCATTGAAATATCGAAAAAAATAAGGAAAATGCGGCTAAGAAGGAGTACAATCATGTTATGGGGCCAGGAGGGTATCGCATTTTGGTGCCTAGGTTGGAGAAGATGGAGAACGAGATGAGGGCGCGAGGAATCCGTCCAGTGCGGAGGATGGGACCCAAGGGCCAAAAGCTGGTGGTACGGGCATGGGGAACGCTGAACCCGGAGGCGGGGAGTGTGTTTACCGGGCAAATTAATTAAACCCACCCAAGCCCTTATTGACGCAATGAAGGATGCTCAACGGGGAAGATCAAGTTCAACAGAGAGAACGACGCTACCGACAAAAGCCCTCGGGAATCCTGAACACGGAGGGCGTGTACGAGGCATGGGGCACATTCCGTGGAAAATAGGGTTCCCCAGAGCGATGACCCGTCTGATTCTGAAGCCGTAAGAGAAAGATGGATCGGGAAGCAGATGTTGTGGCGCGGTTGGCATCGGAAATGGATGTGATGAAGAAAACCATGAGTGTACTAGTAGCCGAAAGAGATGCAGCTCGGGTGCAGCATGAAGATCATCCACGGATCTCGGAAGCCAGCGGCGGAGAAGCAGCGTGGCTTCCACGGAGGCCCCACCGGCTGGTGCAGATGCACCGACGATCGAAATTACTGCACCGGAGCCTCTGGTGGTCGAAATTACTGCACCGGAGCCTCGGTGGTCGAAATTACTGCACCGGAGCCTCCTCGCTACCCGTGGGCGATATAAAGGAGATGAAAGAATGTCATCTGTATTATCCTATCGGGAACATGTCCATGAAGGTAGCCATCGGCAGTGCTTTACCATGTTTACAGGAGCACTCCACCACAACAACCCCATTCAAGATGGCTATGCTCTTGTAACGGTGGAGGACATAGTCCAAAGGTTTGAGGTCATAGAGATTGACATTGCTACACCTGAAGGGGATAAAAGTCTTGGAGTTGTCTAGCGCCATTTCATTCTATGGCTAAAGAAGTTTATCTTTTTTCCAGGCGAGGCGCCAAGGACAACAAGTCCACCCCTACGGTGGTGGTGGTGGCGGTGGCGGTGGTGGTGTGGTGGTGGTGGTGGTGGCGGTTCACCTACACCTCCGCCACGTAGCCGACGCCGCCCCAGTCCCACAACGTCCGGCGGGTGATCAGCCGCCGCCCCGATCCTCGTCCCGGGTGATCGACGCCGCCCCAATCCACCTACGGCAAAGAGGCGTAGCAGTCCTGGATTATTAACCGGACCCTTATGTACCTAAGACCACAAAGGTACCGGAGCCATCATCAAGCCTCTCCCCACAAGGCCTTGGGAACGTAGTGCCGAGGAAGTCGACGCGGCAGCTGCTGCTCATTTGGAGAAATGGAAGGCGGACTGCAAGAAGAAAAGAGAGCCCGAGCCCACTCCAGTATATTCTGATGAGCAAAAGAAGTGTGCTAAGTCATTTTTGAGCACACCGTCCCGAGCCGCGATGAATCTGCTTAACGACTATGCACGTGAACTTGAGGCAGGCACTCATGTTCAACGAGAACAAAGAGCGGGAGAAGGCCGAAAGTAAAATAAGCGGAAACAAGTTGCCCAGCTCGGGAACAAAGTAAACAATCGATTGCCCCGCTTATAGTGGAAGCCTTCTGTCCGGATGCCCCGAGATCATACAAGCTGCGACAGCACATGGATTGATCACGAAAAGTGCGAAGAACAAGCGGCCAACTTAGGTATTACTCTTCGTGAACTGTTAGGCCTTGATGAGGCGCCCGATGAAGGAGGTAGTAATTACATATGTCAAGAATGGGCCTCTCGTCGAGCCTGCGAGGAAAATGATCTACCTCCACAAATGAAAGGTCTGCTGAAATGGTACAAGGGTTACATAAAAATAAAAACGCCAAAGAATATAATTATGCGGAAGTTAGACATGAGAAACACTTCAAACATTACTATGTACAAATTGAACAGAGAGAATTGTTCCAGCTTTTCAATCTGTGAGCTCGACAAATCTATCATCGGTTGCTACGTTACGTAAGTGATTTATTAATTTCTACCCCATCTCGTTCATATTGCCTGCACTATATATATGTCCTAACTATATTGTTGTGTCCGCTATTATACATGCAGAATGAAGATTAAGGAATGCAGAGTAAGGAACATCCATGATGTTGGGTTCATTGACCCACACATCGTTAATGGACATGTGTTGGAGCATCACCCCGCCGACGTGGAGGCAGACCTGTGGCAGTTTCTTACAAAGCAGGAACTCAAAAGTGATATTCTATTTTCCTTACCATTTTGGGTGAGTGTTTCTGTCTTGAGCACATTCTCTTTTGTTTACTCCATGCAGGGTATGTGGCGGCTAATCGATGAGTTATGCATGACGTCTGTGCATGTATCGTGTCCGCAGGTTCCACTGGATTCTGCTAGTAATTAAAGTTAACACCTCGTAATGTCTCGTCCACGACTCTCTGAATATGGATCCAAAGCTTTGGGGCGACATGAGAAGAATGCTGCAGAAGTAATTATTTTCATTCATTTGCGCTCTATATCGATCGGCCTATTTCGTTCATTTCCTAATATCAAGTAACTAATAACTCTCTTGTTCATTTAATTTTCTTTGCCTCGTAGGGTTTGGAGACGGTTCGTAGATACAAAGGTCGGTGAATTCAAAAAAGAGCTAGAATTTAAAAGGTCAAAGCCTAAGAATGCTGGGGATATTCAGCCACCGGAGACCAATCTATGTGGATACTATGTCTGTGAGATGATCCGGAAATACAGCTCTGAGCGGGTTCCGAGTGATAACAATGCTCAGAGGAATAGCCTCCGGATGATGCTTAGTCCGGCTCGCTTCCGACCACTTCAAGAGGAACTAGCTGGATGGTTCAGCAGGAAGTCCTCCATCCTAAAGGAGAACACTATTACGAGGACGTAGAACTTTATATGCATTAAATCATGTATGGAAACTTGTTCAAAATTGTATATGGTCATCCGATGATATTGAATATATATTGTATATTCCTCTTGAATTCTTTTTGGTTCTAATTTCAAATTTATTTGAAATTGTACATTCATATGCATGTATGTAGTACTGTAGAATATATGAAACTCCTTCAAAATTAAAATAAAGCACAAAAGAAATAAAACAATACAAATTAAACAGAAAACAGGTTTAGGGGGGGGGGGGCTAAAACCCTAAATCTGTGGCGGCCTTTAGTCGCGGTTGGCCAGAAGAACCGCGACTAAAGGTCCTCCGCCTTGACGGCCGCCTGGCGCCACGTGACGGGCCTTGAGTCGCGGTTCTTAAGCAGCCGCGACTAAAGGTGGGGGGCATTAGTCGCGCTTATTTGGTCGCGGTTGCCCAACCCCGACTAATGGCAGTTGCGAACCGCGACCAAAGGCCTTTTTTCCACCAGTGTGAGTTGAGTAATACAGTATTTCACCCTAAAAAAAGTTATCAAAGAAATACTAGGTCCAACAAAGAAAAAGAAGAAAAGAGGGAGAAAGAAAAACTGGATGCGCACGAAACGCGTCAATTCTTGCTTTTATTCCTGATCGAAAATGAGTAGCAGTGAGGCTCTATCAATCAAAGCCAACATAAATGAAGCCGAGGGCGAGGGATGTGAGTTACTGCGTTGGGCTGGAGATGCGCTCCAACATAAAACGCATAGCCTATCAAAAAAAATCAAAACAAACAAACAAATAAGGAGTCTGAGTGAGTTTCTTTTCTGTTGACATGGGGTGATGTCATACTTAGATGTATATAGTTATGTCACAAAATCTATATGAGGCCTAGACAGACCCAGACGAATATCCAGGAAACGTTGCAATATTTTCCAACCTACTAGACATGGTGAGAAGGTTCAAAAGATACCAGCTAGCTAAGGGCATCTTCAACGGCAATCCGCAAACTTTCTCCGCATCCGTTCACGGACAGGGGAGACCAGTCCACGATCACAGATGCGGGAGCAGGCCATTCAATAGTAGCCGCATACATCCGGCCTCCCGGTTTTTTTTCCTAGTCCGCACGATCAACTAGCCGTATGCAAAGGGTACAGACTCGATCAATCCATACACGTCCCTCTCAGATGCCCCATATTTTCCAGCACAAGACAAATATCCCGTTGCAATTTTTTCCAACCTACTAGACACGGCGAGAAGGTTTAAAACATACCAGCTAGCTAAGGGCATCTCTCAACGGCAACCCGCAATTTTCTCCTGCATCCATTCGCGGAAAGGGGGATCAGTTCACGAACACGAATGCGGGAGGACGCCATCTAACCGTAGCCGCATACATCCGGCCTCCCTTTTTTTTCTAGTCCGCACAATTAAGTAGCTGCATGCAAAGGGTACATGCTCGAGTGATCCATGCAGGTCCCTCTCAAATGCCCCATATTTTCTAGCATAGGACGAATATCCAGAAAACGTTGCAATTTTTCAACCTACTTGACACGGCGAGAAAGTTCAAAAGATACCAGCTAGCTAGGCTACGCCGGACGTCACTCTCAATGGGGGTAGCAAAGACCAACTGCGAAGTGGCGGAGTGAAGCTTGGAGATTTTTCTCAGCCAGCATTGGCTGGCGGATACGCATCCATGTAGAGTAAACTGCAGTTCCCACCAATCTTGAATTTTCTTCTAGCTACCTACTAGTATAAATAAGCACGTGCTAGCCCGTCCATTCAACCAACAATATACCACAGCAATCAAGCAAGCAAGAAACAATGGCCGCCTCCTCGTCGGCGCTGATCCTCCTCCTGGCGCGGGCGCTGGCCGTGGCCCTGACCACAGGGGCTAGCGCCAGGAGCTTCTCCATCACGAACCGCTGCTCCTTCACCGTGTGGCCGGCGGCCACCCCGGTGGGCGGCGGACGGCAGCTCAACAACGGCGAAACTTGGAACCTCGACATCCCCGACGGTACAAGCTGCGCCAGGATCTGGGGCCGCACGGGCTGCAGCTTCAACGGCAACAGCGGGAGATGCAGCACCGGCGACTGCGGCGGCGCGCTGTCCTGCACCCTCTCCGGCCAGCCCCCGCTGATGCTCGCGGAGTTCACCCTCGGTGGCGACACAGACTTCTACGACATCTCCGTGATCGACGGTTACAACCTTCCCATGGACTTCTCCTGCAGCACCGGCGTCAACATCCAGTGCCGCGACCCCAGCTGCCCCGACGCCTACCACCAGCCCAACGACGTCGGGCCAATAGCTCATGTGCGACACATTTGAGGTGAATTGAGAAGAGTGCGACGTTCTTCAAGCGAATGGCTATGGTGCGACAATTTTGAGCAGGTAAATAGCCCACGCACGACATGGCTGTTAAACTGAACGGATGCCCTCGTTAGCTGTTGGGGGCTGGACCCACCACTTATCCACGTTAGCGCTGGACCCATCACTTATCCACGTAAGCGCGGGACCCACCACTTGTCTACTCGCGGGACCCACCTCCTTGCAGCTAGTAGAGACGAGCGCCCGTGCCCGTCCGCCCGCCGCCGCCCATTCATCCCCTTTCCCCAACCTTTCTCTTCTCTGGCGACCTAGCGCAAATGTCTACCTCCTCCGCCACGCACTAAAAATGGCGACAGTATGGATCAGTGCTGCTCACAAGGTGCCCTGACAGCCCACGCCCAGACCCTCTTAAACAGTTGATCACTAAGAGGGATGACAATGGCAATCTTGGGAGCCCATGTGAAATGGTTGAGCAAACCAATGGCAGGAAGGGATGGCAAGGTTAGATCTCAGTTCTTAGCCCGTTCTTTCGCTGTCTTTTGCTCTGATTTCTCCATATTTTGTTTTTCTCCTCGAATTTAGGATTTAGGGTTCATGTTGTTCTTTTCAGATCTTGAAGAAATGTTAAAATTTTGAGTGGATTGATGAATATGTTGATAGGATTCAGTTTGAGGGCTACGTTGATTCGAGCATGGCCGCAACCTGGAAGCTCAATTTGGGCGGGGTGCCGCCGATTGCTGGGGAGAATACGGGAGCTCGGGCGGAGGGGCGGGCAGAGTCGTGCTGATGGCGATGTATGCGCGCAATACTGAACTGCATGCGGAGTCCGAACTAACCGAGGAACTGAAGAAGATCAAGAAACATCTAATGCAGATGATTGATTTGCAGAAGCAAGCAAATATCATGGCAGGGGGGTTCTATTGTTGTATCATTGCTCTGTTTTTGTTTTATTTGTTGTTCATCCGTCATTAGAATGGGCATTTAGGTCTGTCAGGGTAGAGGATGTGATCTGTGCGCCATGCCAAGTTATGCATCTGAATTGAAGCAGCAATTTGGAACACAAATTATTCAGTGTTCATGCTCTGTTTCCTTTGTTTTTGTTCTTCAGTTAACAGAGTACACACTCAGATTCAGTTTCTAGTAAAAAACAAAATTGTAGTGCCGAATAGATGTTGGGCCGTGACCAGCCCACCCGCGTAGGGGACCAGCCCACCTCTAACTTCGGCAAATAAAATGGGGCCCAATAAAATATTACTTATTTTTATTTTGGCCTTTTTCTTGCACTAAATTTTGTGATGGATCATTTTTTGATGCACTAAAACTAAATGTTAATTGTTTTTATGCATGTCTACGGTTCCATGAACTAAATGAGTTGATGCTTGCATGAAGTGCCCGAAGTAAATTAGTTTGCATTTCCTAGTTGCACACATGTCCATAGTGGGTTTGCATGGGGCTCCTAGTTGCATGTCCATGGTTTGGCCAATATTTTGAAGATGGTGTGTGTGGTGATTGGGGTGTAGAAACCCGGGCCCGTAGCAACCCACAACAATTTTTATACACGAATAATAAGCAAAAACAACCCATAGCAATCCACAAATAATAGCACGAAACACACAATATATATAGTAGCATAACGATTATATAGAAGCATAACAATTGCAACCCATAGTTCCACGATAGCCTTACAACTCCATGATAGCCTTACAACTTAAAGTACTAATAAAACTTAATAATAATAGCATAACGATTACAACTTAAAAAAACTAATACGATAGATCTATAGCAAGCTAGATAGATAGGGGGCACCAAACACGCGGGTTCTTCGGGTTCTTCTCCTCCTCCTCCGGGGCCACCTCGCTCCTCCGGGTGCCGCCCTTCACTCCTCCCCGTTGTTGATGGGGTACGGGAGCGTGTGCATAACGCCGTTGTTGGGGAAGATGTCGTTGAAGTCGGTGAAGATATTGTAGGTTGTGAAAGCTATGAACTCATAACCAACCCAATACGCTCGCCCGAGGAGATGGAAAGCATCGAAAGGGTTAGTGAACGTGGCGAGGAGCCCAACCACAACGCCGTTGTGGTTGACCTCCTCGAGATGGTACATCCGAGGAGAGCCGCGGGGGAGGTGGCGGAAGCCGGACGCAAGGAAGAACTACGTTAACTCCCTTGCGCCCCTCCACCTCGAGATCGCCCAAACCATAAGGGTTCTCTCTACATACACTCCGGCCGGGTAGAGCCTTTTCGACACGGTTGGGGGGAAGCTGTAGGTGGGGCCGTTGTACTGCATGGTGGCGGGGTGGCTCGAGGGCTCGATCGGATTTGATGAAGAAGAAGGAAGAAGGAGGTCAGAGGAGGCAGAGGATAGGGTGTGGATGAGGAGGGAGAGGAAGACGATAGTGCCCGACTTAAATAGACCAAGTGCGACGTGGTTTCACCCCGTAGAATTAATGGGCAAGTGACGTTTGGTGGGGGCGTGGCGCCCCATGAAAGTGTGTACACGAGCATGGGAAATGGGCTGTGATCCTTCTGTGCCACCGGTCGCGGTTCAAGGGGGACGGGCTCACGCACGCGTCTGTGCCGTCGTGGGTCAAGGGGACACGCCTGCTCCGGGTTCTCTGCGTCTGCTGCTCGTGCATTCATGCCGTAGCCCATTAATTTGCACATCTTGCTAGGGCCTGGCTAGAGGGCAACGTTCGGTCGATGGGAGACGTGACAATAATGGATGCCTTCATTTGCCCATCTTGTAATGGGCAGCACGCCGTTTGAACTGCATCGATACCCACAACGATACCCCATGCCAGTATTGCGTCCTCAAAGAGGAGCACGCCATGTACAACACGCCATGCAGCGTTGGCTTTTTGGTTATCTTCATCGGGCTGCTGCATTGTGGCCGGGTGCATGCTTTGATGCGATGATGCATCGGTTCTCATGGTAGGCATGCGACAGCTTACTTCGTCCATAGGGGTGGCGGAGCAGGGCTACGTCGAGGGCATGCATGCAACGCACGGGCGCAGTTCTGCGGGTGGGCATGCATGCTGCGGGTAGGCACGGGCACGCATGCAACGATGGAAAGGGCACTGCGTAGGCTTGGTCCATGCACCGCGTCAACTCTTGCCGTTGGATTGAAATGAACGATCCTAATGCCCCAACGAGAGAGGCTGATCCGAACCCCACCGATTCAACCAATCAGCGCGTTGTTGGGAACGTAGTAATTTCAAAAATTTCCTACGCACACGCAAGATCATGGTGATGGCATAGCAACGAGAGGGGAGAGTATTGTCCACGTACCCTCGTAGACCGTAAGCGGAAGCGTTATGACTACGCGGTTGATGTAGTCGTACGTCTTCACGATCCGACCGATCCAAGTACCGAACGTACGGCACCTCCGAGTTCAGCACACGTTCAGCTCGATGACGATCCCGGACTCCGATCCAGCAAAGTGTCGGGGATGAGTTCCGTCAGCACGACGGCGTGGTGACGATGATGATGCTCTACCGGTGCAGGGCTTCGCCTAAACTCCGCGACGATATGACCGAGGTGGAATATGGTGGAGGGGGGCACCGCACACGGCTAAGGAACGATCCGTAGATCAACTTGTGTGTCCATGGGGTGCCCCCTGCCCCCGTATATAAAGGAGTGGAGGAGGGGAGGGCCGGCCCTCTCTATGGCGCGCCCTAGGGGAGTCCTACTCCCATCGGGAGTAGGATTCCCCCTTTCCTAGTCCAACTAGGAACCCTTCCATGTAGTAGGAGTAGGAGAGAAGGAAAGGGAAGAGAGAAGGAGAAGGAAGGAAGGTTGCGCCCCCCCTCCCTAGTCCAATTCGGACTAGTCCAAGGGGAGGGGTGCGACCACTCTTTTGGCCCTTTCTCTCCTTTCCCGTATGGCCCAAAGAAGCCCAATACGAATTCCCGTAACTCTCCGGTACTCCCAAAAATACCCGAATCACTCGGAACCTTTCCGAACTCCGAATATAGTCGTCCAATATATCGATCTTTACGTCTCGACCATTTCGAGACTCCTCGTCATGTCCCCGATCTCATCCGGGACTCCGAACTCCTTCGGTACATCAAAAACTCATAAACTCATAATATAACTGTCATCGAAACCTTAAGCGTGCGGACCCTACGGGTTCGAGAACTATGTAGACATGACCTAGAACTATTCTTGGTCAATAACCAATAGCGGAACCTGGATGCCCATGTTGGCTCCTACATATTCTACGAAGATCTTTATCGGTCAAACCGCATAACAACATACTTTGTTCCCTTTGTCATCGGTATGTTACTTGCCCGAGATTCGATCGTCGGTATCCAATACCTAGTTCAATCTCGTTACCAGCAAGTCTCTTTACTCGTTACGCAATGCATCATTCTGTAACTTACTCATTAGCTACATTGCTTGCAAGGCTTATAGTGATGTGGATTACCGAGAGGGCCCAGAGATACCTCTCCGACAATCGGAGTGACAAAACCTAATCTCGAAATACGCCAACCCAACATGTACCTTTGGAGACACCTGTAGTACTCCTTTATAATCACCCAGTTACGTTGTGACGTTTGGTAGCACCCAAAGTGTTCCTCCGTAAACGGAGTTGCATAATCTCATAGTTACAGGAACATGTATAAGTCATGAAGAAAGCAATAGCAACATACTAAACGATCAAGTGCTAGGCTAACGGAATGGGTCATGTCAATCACATCATTCTCCTAATGATGTGATCCCATTAATCAAATGACAACACATGTCTATGATTAGGAAACATAACCATCTTTGATTAATGAGCTAGTCAAGTAGAGGCATACTAGTGACTATATGTTTGTCTATGTATTCACACATGTATCATGTTTCCGGTTAATACAATTCTAGCATGAATAATAAACATTTATCATGAAATAAGGAAATAAATAATAACTTTATTATTGCCTCCAGGGCATATTTCCTTCAGTCTCCCACTTGCACTAGAGTCAATAATTTAGTTCACATCATCATGTGATTCAACACTAATATTCACATATGTATGTGATTAACACCCATAGTTCACATCATCATGTGACCAACACCCAAAGGGTTTACTAGAGTCAATAATCTAGTTCACATCGCTATGTGATTAACACCCAAAGAGTACTAAGGTATGATCATGTTTTGCTCGTGAGAGAAGCTTAGTCAACGGGTCTGTCACATTCAGAGCCGTATGTATTTTGCAAATATTCTATGTCTACAATGCTCGCACGGAGCTACTCTAGCTAATTGCTCCCACTTTCAATATGTATCCAGATTGAGACTTAGAGTCATCTGGATCAGTGTAAAAAGCTTGCATCGATGTAACTCTTTACGACGGGCTCTTTTATCACCTCCATAATCAAGAAATATTTCCTTAGTCCTTACTAAGGATGTTCTTGACCAATGTCCAGTGATCTACTCCTAGATGACTATTGTACTGCCTTGCCTAATTCAGTGCAAGTTATAGTATTGGTCTGGTTCATAGCATAGCATACTTTATAGTACCTATGATTGAGGCATAGGAATGACTTTCATTCTCTTTTCTATTTTCTGTCGTGGTCGGGATTTGAGTCTTACTCAATTTCACACGCTTGCAACACAGGCAAGAACTTTTCTTTGACTGTTCCATTTTGAACTACTTCAAAATCTTGACAAGGTATGTACTTATTGAAAAACTTATCAAGCGTCTTGATCTATCTCAATAGATCTTGATGCTCAATATGTAAGCAGCTTCACCGAGGTCCTTCTTTGAAAAAATCCTTTCAAATACTCCTTAATGCTTTGCAGAATAATTCTACATTATTTCCGATCAACAATATGTCATTCACATATACTTATCAGAAATGCTGTAGTGCTCCCACTCACTTTCTTGTAAATACAGGCTTCTCCAAAAGTCTGTATAAAACCATATGCTTTGATCACACTATCAAAGCGTTTATTCCAACTCCGAGATGCTTGCACCAGTCCATAGATGGATCGCTGAAGCTTGCACATTTTGTTAGCATCTTTAGGATTGACAAAACCTTCTGGTTGCATCATATACAACTCTTCTTTAATAAATCCATTAAGGAATGCAGTTTTGTTTATCCATTTGCCAGATTTCATAAAATGCGGCAATTGCTAACATGATTCGGACAGACTTAAGCATCGCTACAGTTGAGAAAATCTCATTGCAGTCAACACCTTGAACTTGTCGAAAAACCTTTTTGTGACAAGTCGAGCTTTGTAGATAGTAACACTACTATCAGTGTCCGTCTTCCTCTTGAAGATCCATTTATTTAACATGGCTTGCTGATCATCGAGCAAGTCAATCAAAGTCCATACTTTGTTCTCATACATGGATCCTATCTCAGATTTCATGGCCTCAAGCCATTTCGCGGAATCTGGGCTCATCATCGCTTCCTCATAGTTCGTAGGTTCAACATGGTCTAGTAACATGACTTCTAGAATAGTATTACCGTACCACTCTGGCGCGGATCTTACTCTGGAAGACCTACGAGGTTTGGTAGCAACTTGATCTGAAGTTTCATGATCATCATCATTAACTTCCTCACTAATTGGTGTAGGAATCACTAGAACTGATTTCTGTGATGAACTACTTTCCAATAAGGGAGAAGGTACAATTACCTCATCAAGTTCTACTTTCCTCCCACTCACTTCTTTCGAGAGAAACTTCTTCTCTAGAAAGGATCCATCTTAGCAACGAATGTTTTGCCTTTAGATCTGTGATAGAAGGTGTACCCAACAGTTTCCTTTGGGTATTCTATGAAGATGCACTTCTCCGATTTGGGTTCGAGCTTATCAGGTTGAAAACCTTTTTCATATAAGCATCGCAACTCCAAACTTTAAGAAACGACAGCTTAGGTTTACTGCTAAACCATAGTTCATACGGTGTCGTCTCAACGTATTTAGATGGTGCCCTATTTAAACGTGAAAGCAGTTGTCTCTAATGCATAACCCCAAAACGATAGTGGTAAACCGATAAGAGACATCATAGATCGCACCATATCTAGTAAAGTACGATTACGATGTTCAGACACACCATTTCTCTGTGGTGTTCCGGGTGGCGTGAGTTGTGAAACTATTCCACTTTGTTTTAATTGAAGACCAAACTCGTAACTCAAATATTCATCTCCACGATCAGATCGCAGAAACTTTATTTTCTTGTTATGATGATTTTCTACTTCACTCTGAAATTCTTTGAACTTTTCAACTATTTCAGACTTATGTTTCATCAAGAAGATATACGCATATCTGCTCAAATCATCTGTGAAGGTCAGAAAATAATGATACTTGCCACGGGCATCAACACTCATTGGATCGCATACATCAGTATGTATTATTTCCAACAAGTTTGTTGCTCGTTCCATTGTTCGAAGAACGGAGTTTTAGTCATCTTGCCCATGAGGCACGGTTCGCAAGTACCAAGTGATTCATAATCAAGTGATTCCAAAAGCCCATCAGTATGGAGTTTCTTCATGCGCTTTACACCAATATGACCTAAATGGCAGTGCCACAAATAAGTTGCACTATCATTATTAACTTTATATCTTTTGGTTTCAATATTATGAATATGTGTATCACGATCGAGATCCAACAAACCATTTTCATTGGGTGTATGACCATAGAAGGTTTTATTCATGTAAACAGAACAATAATTATTCTCTAACTTACATGAATAACCGTATTGCAATAAACATGATCAAATCATATTCATGCTCAACGCTAACGCCAAATAACATTTATTTAGGTTCAACACTAATCCTGAAAGTATAGGGAGTGTGCGATGATGATCATATCAATCTTGGAACTACTTCCAACACTCATCGTCACTTCCCCTTCAACTAGTCTCTGTTTATACAGAACTCCTGTTTGAGTCACTAATTTTTAGCAACCGAACAAGTATCAAATACTCAGGGCTACTATAAACACTAGTAAGGTACACATCAATAACCTGTATATCAAATATACCCTTGTTCACTTTGCCATCCTTCTTATCCACGAAATATTCAGGGTATTTCCGTTTCCAGTGACCATTTCCTTTGCGATTGTAAGCACTCGGTTTCAGGCTTTGGTTTAGCTTTGGGCTTCTTCGTGGGAGTGACAACTTGCTTGTCATTCTACTTGAAGTTCCCTTTCTTTCCCTTTGCCCTTTTCTTGAAACTAGTGATCTTGTCAACCATCAACACTTGATGCTCTTTCTTGATTTCTACCTTCGTCGATTTCAACATCACGAAGAGCTCGGGAATCATTTTCGTCATCCCTTGCATACTATAGTTCATCACGAAGTTCTAGTAACTTAGTGATGGTGACTAGAGAATTCTGTCAATCACTATATTATCTGGAAGATTAACTCCCACTTGATTCAAGCGATTGAAGTACCCGGACAATCTGAGCACATGCTCACTAGTTGAGCGATTCTCCTCCATCTTTTAGCTATAGAACTTGTTGGAGACTTCATATCTCTCAACTCGGGTATTTGCTTGAAATATTAACTTCAACTCCTGGAACATCTCATATGGTCCATGACGTTCAAAACGTCTTTGAAGTCCCGATTCTAAGCCGTTAAGTATGGTGCACTAAACTATCAAGTAGTCATCATATTGAGCTAGCCAAACGCGTTCATAACGCCCGCATTTCCTCCTGCAATAGGTCTGTCACCTAGCGGTGCATTAAGGACATAATTCTTACAGGCAGCAATGAGGATAAACCTCATATCACGGATCCAATCCGCATCATTGCTACTAACATTTTTCAATACAATTTTCTCTAGGAACACATATAAAAACATAGGGAAGCAACAACGCGAGCTATTGATCTACAACATAATTTACAAAATACTACCAGGACTAAGTTCATGATAAATTAAAGTTCAATTAATCATATTACTTAAGAACTCCCACTTAGATAGACATCCCTCTAATCCTCTAAGTGATTACGTGATCCATATCAACTACATCATGTCCGATCATCACGTGAGATGGAGTAGTTTCAACAGTGAACATCAATATGTTGATCATATCTACTATATGATTCACGCTCGACCTTTCGGTCTCCATGTTCCGAGGCCATATCTGTTATATGCTAG
The DNA here is from genome assembly GCA_021605145.1 of Aegilops bicornis. NCBI lineage: Eukaryota > Viridiplantae > Streptophyta > Magnoliopsida > Poales > Poaceae > Aegilops > Aegilops bicornis. The sequence continues at coordinate 63,097,698 of CM038673.1, read as the reverse complement.
GCTCGTCAAGTTTATCCTGAGTATTCGCGTGCGCAACTGTTTTGCACCCGTTGTATTTGAACATAGAGCCTATCACACCCGATCATCACGTGGTGTCTCAAAGACGAAGAACTTTCGCAACGGTGCATACCAGGAGAACACTTCTTGATAATTAGTGAGAGATCATCTTATAATGCTACCGTCAAGCCAAAGCGAATAAGATGTATAAAAGATAAACATCATATGCAATCAAAATATGTGACATGATATGGCCATCATCATCTTGTGCCTTTGATCTCCATCTCCAAAGCATCGTCATGATTTCCATCGTCACCGCACGACACCATGATCTTCATCATCTTGATCTATATCAGTAATGTGTCGTCACATGGTCGTCTCGCCAACTATTGCTCTTGCAACTATTGCTATCGCATAGCGATAAAGTAAAGCAATTATTTGGCACTTGCATCTTATGCAACAAAGAGACAACCATAGGGCTTACGCCATTGCCGATAACTTCAACAAAACATGATCATCTCATACAACAACTTATATCTCATCATGTTTTGACCATATCACATCACAACATGCCCTGCAAAAACAAGTTAGACGTCCTCTACTTTGTTGTTGCAAATTTTATGGCTGCTACGGGCTGAGCAAGAACCGTTCTTATCTACGCATCAAAACCACAACGATAGTTTGTCAAGTTGGTGATGTTTTAACCTTCGCAAGGACCGGGCGTAGCCACACTCGGTTCAACTAAAGTGAGAGAGACAGACACCCGCCAGTCACCTTTAAGCAACGAGTGCTCGCAGCGCTAAAACCAGTCCCGCGTAAGCGTCGCTAATGTCGGTCCGGCCGCTTCATCTCACAATACCGCCCGAACCAAAGTATGACATGCTGGTAAGCAGTATGACTTGTATCGCCCACAACTCACTTGTGTTCTACTCGTGCATATGACATCTACGCATAAAACCAGGCTCGGATGCCACCGCTGGGGAAAGTAGTAATTTCAAAAATTTCCCTACGCACACGCAAGATCATGGTGATGGCATAGCAACGAGAGGGAGAGTATTGTCCACGCACTCGTGAGACCGTAAGCGGAAGCGTTATGACAACGCTGTTGATGTAGTCGTGCGTCTTCACGATCCGACCGATCGAAGTACCGAACGTCACGGCACCTCCGAGTTCAGCACACGTTCAGCTCGATGACGCGATCCCGGACTCCGATCCAGCAAAGTGTCGGGGATGAGTTCCACAAGACGACGGGCGTGGTGACGATGATGATGCTCTACCGGTGCAGGGCTTCGCCTAAACTCCGCGACGATATGACCGAGGTGGAATATGGTGGAAGGGGGCACCGCACACGGCTAAGGAACGATCCGTAGATCAACTTGTGTGTCCATGGGGTGCCCCCTGCCTCAGATATAAAGGAGTGGAGGAGGGAGGGCCGGCCCTCTCCATGGCGCGCCCTAGGGGAGTCCTACTCCCATCGGGAGTAGGATTCCCCCTTTCCTAGTCCAACTAGGAACCCTTCCATGTAGTAGGAGTAGGAGAGAAGGAAAGGGAAGAGAGAAGGAGAAGGAAGGAAGGGTGCGCCCCCCCTCCCTAGTCCAATTCGGACTAGTCCAAAGGGAGGGGTGCGGCCACTCTTTTGGCCCTTTCTCTCCTTTCCCGTATGGCCCAAAGAGGCCCAATACGAATTCCTGTAACTCTCCGGTACTCCCAAAAATACCCGAATCACTCGGAACCTTTCCGAACTCCGAATATAGTCGTCCAACATATCGATCTTTACGTCTCAACCATTTTGAGACTCCTCGTCATGTCCCCGATCTCATCCGGGACTCCGAACTCCTTCGTACATCAAAAACTCATAAACTCATAATATAACTGTCATCGAAACCTTGCGTGCGGACCCTACGGGTTCGAGAACTATGTAGACATGACCTAGAACTATTCTTGGTCAATAACCAATAGCGGAACCTGGATGCCCATATTGGCTCCTACATATTCTACGAAGATCTTCATCGGTCAAACCGCATAACAACATATTTTGTTCCCTTTGTCATCGGTATGTTACTTGCCCGAGATTCAATCGTCGGTATCCAATACCTAGTTCAATCTCGTTACCAGCAAGTCTCTTTACTCGTTCATAATGCATCATTCCGTAACTAACTCATTAGCTACATTGCTTGCAAGGCTTATAGTGATGTGCATTACCGAGAGGGCCGAGATACCTCTCCGACAATCGGAGTGACAAAACCTAATCTCGAAATACGCCAACCCAACATGTACCTTTGGAGACACCTGTAGTACTCCTTTATAATCACCCAGTTACGTTGTGACGTTTGGTAGCACCAAAGTGTTCCTCCGTAAACGGAGTTGCATAATCTCATAGTTACAGGAACATGTATAAGTCATGAAGAAAGCAATAGCAACATACTAAACGATCAAGTGCTAGGCTAACGGAATGGGTCATGTCAATCACATCATTCTCCTAATGATGTGATCCCATTAATCAAATGACAACACATGTCTATGATTAGGAAACATAACCATCTTTGATTAATGAGCTAGTCAAGTAGAGGCATACTAGTGACTATATGTTTGTCTATGTATTCACACATGTATCATGTTTCCGGTTAATACAATTCTAGCATGAATAATAAACATTTATCATGAAATAAGGAAATAAATAATAACTTTATTATTGCCTCTAGGGCATATTTCCTTCAGTCTCCCACTTGCACTAGAGTCAATAATTTAGTTCACATCATCATGTGATTCAACACTAATATTCACATCTGTATGTGATTAACACCCATAGTTCACATCATCATGTGACCAACACCCAAAGGGTTTACTAGAATCAATAATCTAGTTCACATCGCTATGTGATTAACACCCAAAGAGTACTAAGGTATGATCATGTTTTGCTTGTGAGAGAAGCTTAGTCAACGGGTCTGTCACATTCAGAGCCGTATGTATTTTGCAAATATTCTATGTCTACAATGCTCTTGCGGAGCTACTCTAGCTAATTGCTCCCACTTTCAATATGTATCCAGATTGAGACTTAGAGTCATCTGGATCAGTGTAAAAAGCTTGCATCGATGTAACTCTTTTACGGGCTCTTTTATCACCTCCATAATCAAGAAATATTTCCTTAGTCCTTACTAAGGATGTTCTTGACCAATGTCCAAAGGATCTACTCCTAGATCACTACTGTACTCCCTTGCCAAATTCAGAGCAATGTATACAATAGGTCTGGTACATAGCATAGCATACTTTATAGAACCTATGACTGAGGCATAGGGAATGACTTTCATTCTCTTTTCTATTTTATGTCGTGGTCGGGATTTGAGTCTTACTCAATTTCACACGTTTGCAACACAGGCAAGAACTTTTCTTTGACTGTTCCATTTTGAACTACTTCAAAATCTTGACAAGGTATGTACTTATTGAAAAACTTATCAAGCGTCTTGATCTATCTCAATAGATCTTGATGCTCAATATGTAAGCAGCTTCACCGAGGTCCTTCTTTGAAAAACTCCTTTCAAATACTCCTTTATGCTTTGCGAATAATTCTACATTATTTCCGATCAACAATATGTCATTCACATATACTTATCAGAAATGCTGTAGTGCTCCCACTCACTTTCTTGTAAATACAGGCTTCTCCAAAAGTGCAGATAAAACCATATGCTTTGATCACACTATCAAAGTGTTTATTCCAACTCCGAGATGCTTGCACCAGTCCATAGATGGATCACTGAAGCTTGCACATTTTGTTAGCATCTTTAGGATTGACAAAACCTTCTGGTTGCATCATATACAACTCTTCTTTAATAAATCCATTAAGGAATGCAGTTTTGTTTATCCATTTGCCAGATTTCATAAAATGCGGCAATTGCTAACATGATTCGGACAGACTTAAGCATCGCTTCTGATTGAGAAAATCTCATTGCAGTCAACACCTTGAACTTGTCAAAAACCTTTTTGTGACAAGTCGAGCTTTGTAGATAGTAACACTACTATCAGTGTCCGTCTTCCTCTTGAAGATCCATTTATTTAACATGGCTTGCTGATCATCGAGCAAGTCAATCAAAGTCCATACTTTGTTCTCATACATGGATCCTATCTCAGATTTCATGGCCTCAAGCCATTTCGCGGAATCTGGGCTCATCATCGCTTCCTCATAGTTCGTAGGTTCATCATGGTCTAGTAACATGACTTCTAGAATAGGATTACCGTACCACTCTGGCGTGGATCTTACTCTGGAAGACCTACGAGGTTTGGTAGCAACTTGATCTGAAGTTTCATGATCATCATCATTAACTTCCTCACTAATTGGTGTAGGAATCACTGGAACTGATTTCTGTGATGAACTACTTTCCAATAAGGGAGAAGGTACAATTACCTCATCAAGTTCTACTTTCCTCCCACTCACTTCTTTCGAGAGAAACTTCTTCTCTAGAAAGGATCCATCTTAGCAACGAATGTTTTGCCTTTAGATCTGTGATAGAAGGTGTACCCAACAGTTTCCTTTGGGTATTCTATGAAGACGCACTTCTCCGATTTGGGTTCGAGCTTATCAGGTTGAAAACATTTCATATAAGCATCGCAACTCCAAACTTTAAGAAACGACAGCTTAGGTTTCTTTGCTAAACCATAGTTCATACGGTGTCGTCTCAACGTATTTAGATGGTGCCCTATTTAAACGTGAAAGCAGTTGTCTCTAATGCATAACCCCAAAACGATAGTGGTAAACCGATAAGAGACATCATAGATCGCACCATATCTAGTAAAGTACGATTACGATGTTCAGACACACCATTACATTGTGGTGTTCCAGGTGGCGTGAGTTGTGAAACTATTCCACTTTGTTTTAATTGAAGACCAAACTTCGTAACTCAAATATTCATCTCCACGATCAGATCGCAGAAACTTTATTTTCTTGTTATGATGATTTTCTACTTCACTCTGAAATTCTTTGAACTTTTCAACTATTTCAGACTTATGTTTCATCAAGAAGATATACGCATATCTGCTCAAATCATCTGTGAAGGTCAGAAAATAATGATACTTGCCACGGGCATCAACACTCATTGGATCGCATACATCAAGATGTATTATTTCCAACAAGTTTGTTGCTCGTTCCATTGTTCGAAGAACGGAGTTTTAGTCATCTTGCCCATGAGGCACGGTTCGCAAGTACCAAGTGATTCATAATCAAGTGATTCCAAAAGCCCATCAGTATGGAGTTTCTTCATGCGCTTACACCAATATGACCTAAACGGCAGTGCCAAAAATAAGTTGCACTATCATTATTAACTTTATATCTTTTGGTTTCAATATTATGAATATGTGTATCACACGATCGAGATCCAACAAACCATTTTCATTGGGTGTATGACCATAGAAGGTTTTATTCATGTAAGCGAACAATAATTATTCTCTAACTTACATGAATAACCGTATTGCAATAAACATGATCAAATCATATTCATGCTCAACGCGAACGCCAAATAACATTTATTTAGGTTCAACACTAATCCCGAGAGTATAGGGAGTGTGCGATGATGATCATATCAATCTTGGAACTACTTCCAACACTCATCGTCACTTCCCCTTCAACTAGTCTCTGTTTATTCTGTAACTCCTGTTTTGAGTCACTAATTTTTAGCAACCGAACAAGTATCAAATACTCAGGGGCTACTATAAACACTAGTAAGGTACACATCAATAACCTGTATATCAAATATACCCTTGTTCACTTTGCCATCCTTCTTATCCACCAAATATTCAGGGTATTTCCGTTTCCAGTGACCATTTCCTTTGCGATGTAAGCACTCGATTTCAGGCTTTGGTTTAGCTTTGGGCTTCTTCGTGGGAGTGACAACTTGCTTGTCATTCTACTTGAAGTTCCCTTTCTTTCCCTTTGCCCTTTTCTTGAAACTAGTGATCTTGTCAACCATCAACACTTGATGCTCTTTCTTGATTTCTACCTTCGTCGATTTCAACATCACGAAGAGCTCGGGAATCATTTTCGTCATCCCTTGCATACTATAGTTCATCACGAAGTTCTAGTAACTTAGTGATGGTGACTAGAGAATTCTGTCAATCACTATATTATCTGGAAGATTAACTCCCACTTGATTCAAGCGATTGAAGTACCCGGACAATCTGAGCACATGCTCACTAGTTGAGCGATTCTCCTCCATCTTTTAGCTATAGAACTTGTTGGAGACTTCATATCTCTCAACTCGGGTATTTGCTTGAAATATTAACTTCAACTCCTGGAACATCTCATATGGTCCATGACGTTCAAAACGTCTTTGAAGTCCCGATTCTAAGCCGTTAAGTATGGTGCACTAAACTATCAAGTAGTCATCATATTGAGCTAGCCAAACGTTCATAACGCCCGCATTTCCTCCTGCAATAGGTCTGTCACCTAGCGGTGCATTAAGGACATAATTCTTACAGGCAGCAATGAGGATAAACCTCATATCACGGATCCAATCCGCATCATTGCTACTAACATTTTTCAATACAATTTTCTCTAGGAACACATATAAAAACATAGGGAAGCAACAACGCGAGCTATTGATCTACAACATAATTTACAAAATACTACCAGGACTAAGTTCATGATAAATTAAAGTTCAATTAATCATATTACTTAAGAACTCCCACTTAGATAGACATCCCTCTAATCCTCTAAGTGATTATGTGATCCATATCAACTACATCATGTCCGATCATCACGTGAGATGGAGTAGTTTCAACAGTGAACATCAATATGTTGATCATATCTACTATATGATTCACGCTCGACCTTTCGGTCTCCATGTTCCGAGGCCATATCTGTTATATGCTAGGCTCGTCAAGTTTATCCTGAGTATTCCGCGTGCGCAACTGTTTTGCACCCGTTGTATTTGAACATAGAGCCTATCACACCCGATCATCACGTGGTGTCTCAGCACGAAGAACTTTTCGCAGAACGGTGCATACCCAGGAGAACACTTCTTGATAATTAGTGAGAGATCATCTTATAATGCTACCGTCAAGCCAAACAGAATAAGATGTATAAAAGATAAACATCATATGCAATCAAAATATGTGACATGATATGGCCATCATCATCTTGTGCCTTTGATCTCCATCTCCAAAGCATCGTCATGATTTCCATCGTCACCGCACGACACCATGATCTTCATCATCTTGATCTATATCAATGTGTCGTCACATGGTCGCCTCACCAACTATTGCTCTTGCAACTATTGCTATCGCATAGCGATAAAGTAAAGCAATTATTTGGCACTTGCATCTTATGCAACAAAGAGACAACCATAGGGCTTACGCCATTGCCGATAACTTCAACAAAACATGATCATCTCATACAACAACTTATATCTCATCATGTTTTGACCATATCACATCACAACATGCCCTGCAAAAACAAGTTAGACGTCCTCTACTTTGTTGTTGCAAATTTTGCGTGGCTGCTACGGGCTGAGCAAGAACCGTTCTTATCTACGCATCAAAACCACAACGATAGTTTGTCAAGTTGGTGATGTTTTAACCTTCGCAAGGACCGGGCGTAGCCACACTCGGTTCAACTAAAGTGAGAGAGACAGACACCCGCCAGTCACCTTTAAGCAACGAGTGCTCGCAGCGCTAAAACCAGTCCCGCGTAAGCGTACGCCTAATGTCGGTCCGGGCCGCTTCATCTCACAATACCGCCGAACCAAAGTATGACATGCTGGTAAGCAGTATGACTTGTATCGCCCACAACTCACTTGTGTTCTACTCGTGCATATGACATCTACGCATAAAACCAGGCTCGGATGCCTTTGTTGGGGAACGTAGTAATTTCAAAAATTTCCCACGCACACGCAAGATCATGGTGATGGCATAGCAACGAGAGGGAGAGTATTGTCCACGCACTCGTGAGACCGTGGCGGAAGCGTTATGACAACGCGGTTGATGTAGTCGTCGTCTTCACGATCCGACCGATCGAAGTACCGAGCGTCACGGCACCTCCGGAAGTTCAGCACACGTTCAGCTCGATGGCGATCCCGGACTCGATCCAGCAAAGTGTCGAGGATGAGTTCCACAAGACGACGGCGTGGTGACGATGATGATGCTCTACGGTGCAGGGCTTCGCCTAAACTCCGCGACGATATGACCGAGGTGGAATATGGTGGAAGGGGCACCGCACACGGCTAAGGAACGATCCGTAGATCAACTTGTGTGTCCATGGGGTGCCCCTGCCCCTCAGATATAAAGGAGTGGAGCAGGGAGGGCCGCCCTCTCCATGGCGCGCCCTAGGGGAGTCCTACTCCCATCGGGAGTAGGATTCCCTTCCTAGTCCAACTAGGAACCCTTCCATGTAGTAGGAGTAGGAGAGAAGGAAAGGGAAGAGAGAAGGAGAAGGAAGGAAGGGTGCGCCTCCCTAGTCCAATTCGGACTAGTCCAAAGGGAGGGGTGCGGCCACTCTTTTGGCCCTTTCTCTCCTTTCCCGTATGGCCCAAAGAGGCCCAATACGAATTCCCATAACTCTCCGGTACTCCCAAAAATACCCGAATCACTCGGAACCTTTCCGAACTCCGAATATAGTCGTCCAACATATCGATCTTTACGTCTCGACCATTTTGAGACTCCTCGTCATGTCCCCGATCTCATCCGGGACTCCGAACTCCTTCGGTACATCAAAAACTCATAAACTCATAATATAACTGTCATCGAAACCTTAAGCGTGCGGACCCTACGGGTTCGAGAACTATGTAGACATGACCTAGAACTATTCTTGGTCAATAACCAATAGCGGAACCTGGATGCCCATATTGGCTCCTACATATTCTACGAAGATCTTCATCGGTCAAACCGCATAACAACATATTTTGTTCCCTTTGTCATCGGTATGTTACTTGCCCGAGATTCAATCGTCGGTATCCAATACCTAGTTCAATCTCGTTACCAGCAAGTCTCTTTACTCGTTACGCAATGCATCATTCCGTAACTAACTCATTAGCTACATTGCTTGCAAGGCTTATAGTGATGTGCATTACCGAGAGGGCCCAGAGATACCTCTCCGAGCAATCGGAGTGACAAAACCTAATCTCGAAATACGCCAACCCAACATGTACCTTTGGAGACACCTGTAGTACTCCTTTATAATCACCCAGATTACGTTGTGACGTTTGGTAGCACCCAAAGTGTTCCTCCGGTAAACGGAGTTGCATAATCTCATAGTTACGAGGAACATGTATAAGTCATGAAGAAAGCAATAGCAACATACTAAGCGATCAAGTGCTAGGCTAACGGAATGGGTCATGTCAATCACATCATTCTCCTAATGATGTGATCCCATTAATCAAATGACAACACATGTCTATGGTTAGGAAACATAACCATCTTTGATTAATGAGCTAGTCAAGTAGAGGCATACTAGTGACTATATGTTTGTCTATGTATTCAAACATGTATCATGTTTCCGGTTAATACAATTCTAGCATGAATAATAAACATTTATCATGAAATAAGGAAATAAATAATAATTTTATTATTGCCTCTAGGGCATATTTCCTTCACGCGTCTCATGCGTATCGATGCACACTGATTCAACCAATCAGAGCGTCTCATGCGGATCGATGCACACTGTAGCTAACCCTAGCGCATGATCTCAACCGTCCACGCACAACGATCGACGACCCGGTAGTGTGCGGGGTTTTGAGAGGGGTTTTGAGGGGTTTTGACTGATTAGGGTTGAGCATAACTAATTCAATAAAATCAAAAAAATATAAAACTTGCGCACATAGTCTTATTATGTCTTATAGTAACGAGAAAAAAATATAAATATGGTTTACATACATTTTTACGAAAAAACCTTCACAAAATTGTCATTCCTCGAACAATGTAGTATGGAGTTCACGGGAGAGAGTAGTGGGCACCCGAGAGTAGATGGGGTTTTGAAAATAAAAAGTGTGAAAACCTCACCAAAACTTCATTTTGGATTGACTAAGAAAGATCTTAACTTACTATTCTCATTTTCATGTTTTAAACTTGTTTTATATATAATTTTCTATTAAACCTTGTTTTTTCAAAAAAAGAAAATAATAGAAAATTAATTCAATAAATAGTGAGACTTTAGATTTACACTATATAGGTAGAATAGATGTGTAGAAAAATTATTTGGCTGGTTTAGACAAGGTGCCAAAAAAACTTGCTTAAATATGAGCTCGTTTACCCTATCTTTGGAGGTCATTTGAGACACACTTTTCATGACTATGAGTTCAACTTACAAAAGGCTCGGAATGAACAGCAAGCAAACATATTTCAGTTGAGGTACTTTAGATAGCATTAAAACATCAATACCCCATCTCTAATTCAAATTTGAGCCCAAATTTGAATTTAAATTTGAATTTTATTTGGCTGGTTTAGACAAAGTACCAACAAACAAGTTCGAATAGAAATACGGGGATACATAGTGACTACCAATACGCACCAAGTTATAAATATTATTACATGCCCCAAATTTTCAAACTGTTCTCTGTTCTACCTCTTCCTACCACGTCGCGTGCCCTTCTTTGCCTTAGCACTTCTTGTTTTTGGTTCTACTACACACACAAGTTCACTGATCATCTTGGTTTTCTTCACAGTTCTTTTCAACACCTCGCCAACACCCTCGTGATCAGTGTCTTCAGTCTCAATGTTGATAGCAGTTTCGGTTTCTTCAGTCTGTACTTCAACATGGGTTTCTTCAGTCTGAACCTCAACATGGGTTTCTTCAGTCTGAACCTCGACACGCTCAGGTTTAGTTTCAACCTTGAGAGCAGTTTCTTCACTCTGAATGTTGACTGCAATTTCAGTTTCTTCGGTGTGCACCTCCACATCAGTTTCTTCAGTCTGAATGTTGACTGCAGCAGGATTTTTGCTCAGGCTCAGGCCCACTTCTCTTCTTTCTACCGCCATTGACTCTTGCTTTTTTTGTTGGCCAACACCGTTCAACAACAAGGGGCTGACTTGCTTGCTTCCTCCTGGCCATTGGGAAAATGTTATAGATATAGTTGTTGGAAATATGCCCTAGAGGCAATAATAAAAGTATTAATATTATATTTCCTTGTTCGTGATAATTGTCTTTTATTCATGCTATAATTGTATTATCCGGAAATCGTAATACACGTGTGAATACATAGACCACAATATGTCCCTAGTGAGCCTCTAGTTGACTAGCTCGTTGATCAACAGATAGTCATGGTTTCTGACTATGGACATTGGATGTCGTTGATAACGGGATCACATCATTGGGAGAATGATGTGATGGACAAGACAATCCTAAGCATAGCACAAGATCGTGTAGTTCGTTTTGCTAGAGCTTTTCCAATGTCAAGTATCTCTTCCTTAGACCATGAGATCGTAACTCCCGGATACCGTAGGAGTGCTTTGGGTGTACCAAACGTCACAACGTAATCGGGTGACTATAAAGGTGCATTACAGGTATCTCCGAAAGTGTCATTGGGTTGACACGGATCGAGACTGGGATTTGTCACTCCGTGTGACGGAGAGGTATCACCGGGCCCACTCGGTAGTGCATCATCATAATGAGCTCAAAGTGACCAAGTGTCTGGTCACGGGATCATGCATTACGGCATGCGAGTAAAGTGACTTGCGGTAGCGAGATTGAACGAGGTATTGGGATACCGACGATCGAATCTCGGGCAAGTAAAATACCGATTGACAAAGGGAATTGTATACAGAGGTTGTTTGAATCCTCGACATCATGGTTCATCCGGTGAAATCATCGAGGAGCATGTGGGAGCCAACATGGGTATCCAGATCCCGCTGTTGGTTATTGCCCGAGAGCCGTCTCGATCATGTCTGCATGTCTCCCGAACCCGTAGGGTCTACACACTTAAGGTTCGGTGACGCTAGGGTTGTATGAATATGAGTATGCAGCAAACCGAATGTTGTTCTGAGTCCCGGATGAGATCCCGGACGTCACGAGGAGTTCCGGAATGGTCCATAGGTAAAGATTTATATATAGGAAGTCTTATTTTGGTCGCCGGAAAAGTTTCGGGCATTATCGGTATTGTACCGGGAGTGCCGAAAGGGGTCCGGGGGTCCACCGGGGGGGTTCACCTGCCCCGGGGGGCCACATGGGTTGTAGGGGGTGCGCCTCGGCCTATATGGGCCAAGGGCACCAGCCCCAAAAGGGCCCATGCGCCAAGGAGACTTGGGAGGGAAGAGTCCTAAAGGGGGAAGGCACCTCCGAGGTGCCTTGGGGAGGATGGACTCCTCCCCCCCTCTTGGCCGCACCCTTCCTTGGAGGAAGGGGCAAGGCTGCGCCCTCCCCTTCTTTTGCACCTATATAAAGGGAGGGGGAGGTGGCCGCACCCATAAGCCACTGGCGCCTCCCTCCTCCCTGCAACACTTCCTCCTCCTCCCGTAGTTGCTTAGCCGAAGCCTGCCGAGTTCTGCTGCATCCACCACCACGCCGTCGTGCTGCTGGATCATCATCAACCTCTCCTTCCCCTTGCTGGATCAAGAAGGAGGAGACGTCATCCGCTCCGTCACGTGTGTTGAACGCGGAGGTGCTGTCCGTTCGGCACTAGGTCATCGGTGATCTGAATCACGGCGAGTACGACTCCATCAACCCCTGCTCCATTGAACGCTTCTGCACGCGATCTACAAGTGGTATGTAGATGCAATCACTCTCCATGACTCGTTGCTAGATGAACTCATAGATGGATCTTGGTGAAACCGTAGGAAAAATTTTAATTTTCTGCAACGTTCCCCAACAGTGGCATCATGAGCTAGGTCTATGCTTAGTTCTCTATTGCACGAGTAGAACACAATTTGTTGTGGGCGTAGATATTTTCAACTTTCTTGCCGCTACTAGTCTTATCTTGCTTCAGCGGTATTGTGGGATGAAGCGGCCCGGACCGACCTTACACGTATGCTTACGTGAGACTGGTTCCACCGACTGACATGCATCAACTGCATAAGGTGGCTAGCGGGTGTCTGTCTCTCCCACTTTAGTTGGAGCGGATTCGATGAAAAGGGTCCTTATGAAGGGTAAATAGAAGTTGACAAATCACGTTGTGGCTTTCACGTAGGTAAGAAAAGCGTTCTTGCTAGAACCCTATTGCAGCCACGTAAAACTTGCAGCAAGAATTAGAGGACGTCTAACTTGTTTTTGCAGCAAGTGTTTTGTGATATGATATGGCCAAAGTTGTGATGAATGATGAATGATATATGTGATGTATGAGATCATGTTCTTGTAATAGGAATCACGACTTGCATGTCGATGAGTATGACAACCGGCAGGAGCCATAGGAGTTGTCTTCATTATTGTATGACCTGCGTGTCATTGAAGAACGCCATGTAAATTACTTTACTTTATTGCTAAACGCGTTAGCCATAGAAGTAGAAGTAGTCGTTGGCGTGACAACTTCATGAAGACACGATGATGGAGATCATCATGATGGAGATCATGATGATGGAGATCATGATGATGGAGATCATGGTGTCATGCCGGTGACAAGATGATCACGGAGCCCCGAAGATGGAGATCAAAGGAGCTATATGATATTGGCCATATCATGTCACTACTATATAATTGCATGTGATGTTTATTATGTTTATTCATCTTGTTTACTTAGAACGACGGTAGTAAATAAGATGATCTCTCATAACAATTTCAAGAAAGTGTTCTCCTAAGCGTGCACCGTTGCTAAAGTTTGTCATTTCCAAGCACAACGTGATGATCGGGTGTGATAGATCCTTACGTTCACATACAACGGGTGTAAGACAGTTTTACACATGCAATACACTTAGGTTAACTTGACGAGCCTAGCATGTACAGACATGGCCTCGGAACACAAGAGACCGAAAGGTCGAACATGAGTCGTATGGAAGATACGATCAACATGGAGATGTTCACCGACGATGACTAGTCCAACTCACGTGATGATCGGACACGGCCTAGTCGACTCGGATCATGTATCACTTAGATGACTAGAGGGATGTCAAATCTGAGTGGGAGTTCATTAAATAATTTGATTAGATGAACTTTATTATCATGAACAATAGTCTGAAATCTTTGCAAAATGTCTTGTAGATCAAATGGCCAACGCTAATGTCACCACGAAGTTCAACGCATTCCTAGAGAAAACCAAGCTGAAAGATGATGGCAGCAACTATTCGGACTGGGTCCGGAACCTGAGGATTATCCCCATAGCTGCCCAGAAACAATATGTCCTAGAAGCACCGCTAGGTGAAGCACCCATCCCAGAGAACCAAGACGTTATGAACGCTTGGCGGTCTCGTGCTGATGATTACTCCCTCGTTCAGTGCGGCATGCTTTACAGCTTAGAACCGGGGCTCCAAAAGCGTTTTGAGCGACACGGAGCATATGAGATGTTCGAGGAGCTGAAACTAGTTTTCCAAGCTCATGCCCGGGTCAAGAGATATGAAGTCTCCGACAAGTTCTACAGCTTGTAAGATGGAGGAAAATAGTTACATCGGTGAGCACATACTCAAAATGTGTGGATTGCACAACCTTTGTCCCAGCTGGACATTAACCTCCCGGACGAGGCGGTCATTGACAGAATCCTTGATCGCTCCCACCAAGCTACAAGAGCTTTGTGATGAACTACAATATGCAGGGACGGTGAAAACTATTCCTGAAGTATTTTCAATGCTGAAGTCAGCAGAGGTAGAAATCAAGAAGGAACATCAAGTGTTGATGGTCAATAAAACCACTAAGTTCAAGAAGGGCAAGGGTAAGAAGAACTTCAAGAAGGACGGCAAGGATGTTGCCGCGCCCGGTAAGCCAGTTGCCAGGAAGAAGTCAAATAATGGACCCAAGCCTGAGACTGAGTGCTTTTATTGCAAAGGGAAGGGTCACTGGAAGCGGAACTGCCCCAAATACTTAGCGCATAAGAAGGCCGCAACACTAAAGGTATATTTGATATACATGTAATTGATGTGTACCTTACCGATTACTCGTAGTAACTCATGGGTATTTGATACGGTGTCGTTGCTCATATATGTAACTCACGGCAGGAGCTGCGGAATAAACGGAGATCATGGCGAAGGGCGAGGTGACGATGCGGCGTCGGGAATGGTTCCAAGGTCGATGTGATCGCCGTCGACACGCTACCTCTACATTTACCTCACGGATTAGTTTTAAACCTCAATAATTGTTATTTAGTGCCAAGTTTGAGCATGAACATTGTATCAGGATCTCGTTTAATACGAGATGGCTACTCATTTAAATCCGAGAATAATGGTTGTTCTATTTTATATGAGAGAAATGTTTTATGGTCATGCTCCGATGGTCAATGGTTTATTCTTAATGAATCTCGAACGTAATGTTACACATGTTCATAGTGTGAATACCAAAAGATGTAAAGTTGATAACGATAGTCCCACATACTTGTGGCACTGCCGCCATGGTCACATTGGTGTCAAGCGCATGAAGAAGCTCCATGCTGATGGACTTTTAGAGTCTCTCGATTATGAATCATTTGACACATGCGAACCATGCCTCATGGGCAAGATGACCAAGACTCCGTTCTCCGGAACAATGGAGCGAGCAACCAACTTATTGGAAATCATACATACAGATGTGTGCGGTCCAATGAGTGTTGAGGCTCGCGGAGGATATCGTTATGTTCTCACTCTCACTGATGACTTGAGTAGATATGGGTATGTCTACTTGATGAAACACAAGTCTGAGACCTTTGAAAAGTTCAAGGAATTTCAGAACGAAGTAGAGAATCAACGTGACCGAAAGATAAAATTCTTACGATCAGATCGTGGAGGAGAATATTTAAGTCACGAATTTGGTACACACTTAAGGAAATGTGGAATCATTTCACAACTCACGCCGCTGGAACACCTCAGCAGAACGGTGTGTCCGAACGTCGTGTCGCACTCTATTGGATATGGTGCGATCTATGATGTCTCTTACTGATGTACCGCTATCATTTTGGGGATACGCTCTAGAGACAGCTACATTCGCTTTAAATAGGGCACCGTCTAAATCCGTTGAGATGACACCGTATGAATTATGGTTTGGAAAGAAACCTAAGCTGTCGTTTCTAAAAGTTTGGGGATGCGATGCTTATGTCAAGAAACTTCAACTGAAAAGCTCGAACCTAAGTCGGAAAAATGCGTCTTCATAGGATACCCTAAGGAAACCATTGGGTATACCTTCTACCTTAGATCCGAAGGCAAGATCTTTGTTGCCAAGAACGGATCCTTTCTCGGAAAAGAGTTTCTCTCGAAGGAGTAAGTGGGAGGAAAGTAGAACTCGATGAAGTACTACCTCTTGAACCGGAAAGTAGTGCAGCTCGGGAAAATGTTCCTGTGGTGCCTACACCTACTGGAGAGGAAATTAATGATGATGATCAAGGTACTTCGGATCAAGTTGCTACTGAACTTCGTAGGTCCACTAGGACACGTTCCGCACTGCAGTGGTACGGCAACCCTGTCCCGGAAATCATGTTGTTAGACAACGGTGAACCTTCGAACTATGAAGAAGCGATGGCGGGCCCAGATTCCAACAAATGGCTTGAAGCCATGCAATCCGAGATAGGATCCATGTATGAAAACAAAGTATGGACTTTGACAGACTTGCCCGATGACCGGCGAGCGATAGAAAACAAATGGATCTTTAAGAAGAAGACGGACGCGGATGGTAATGTTACCATCTATAAAGCTCGACTTGTCGTTAAGGGTTATCGACAAGTTCAAGGGATTGACTACGATGAGACTTTCTCTCCCATAGCGAAGCTTAAGTCCGTCCGAATCATGTTAGCAATTGCCGCATACTATGATTATGAGATATGGCAGATGGACATCAAAACGGCATTCCTTAACGGTTATCTTAAGGAAGAGCTGTATATGATGCAGCCGGAAGGTATTGTCGATCCTAAGAATGCTAACAAGGTATGCAAGCTCCAGCGATCCATTTATGGGCTGGTGCAAGCATCTCGGAGTTGGAATATTCATTTTGATGAGATGATCAAAGCGTTTGGGTTTATGCAGACTTATGGAGAAGCCTGCGTTTACAAGAAAGTGAGTGGGAGCTCATAGCATTTCTCATATTATATGTAGATGACATACTTTTGATGGGAAATGATATAGAACTTTTGGACAGCATTAAGGCCTACTTGAATAAGATTTTTTTCAATGAAGGACCTTGGAGAAGCTGCTTACATATTAGGCATCAAAATCTATAAGGATAGATCGAGACGCCTCATAGGTCTTTCACAAAGCACATACCTTGATAAGATTTTGAAGAAGTTCAAAATGGATCAGTCCAAGAAAGGGTTCTTGCCTGTTTTGCAAGGTGTGAAATTGAGCTCAACTCAATGCCCGACCACGGCAAAAGATAAAGAAGAGATGAGTGTCATCCCCTATGCCTCAGCCATAGGATCTATTATGTATGCCATGCTGTGTACCAGACCTGATGTAAACCTTGTCGTAAGTTTGGTAGGAAGGTACCAAAGTAATCCGGCAAGGAACACTGGACAGCGGTCAAGAATATCCTGAAGTACCTGAAAAGGACAAAGGACATGTTTCTCGTTTATGGAGGTGACGAAGAGCTCGTCGTAAAGGGTTACGTCGACGCTAGCTTCGACACATATCTGGATGACTCAAAGTCACAAACCGGATACGTGTATATGTTGAATGGTGGAGCAATAAGCTGGTGCAGTTGCGAGCAGAGCGTCGTGGCGGGATCTACATGTGAAGCGGAGTACATGGGAGCCTCGGAGGCAGCGCATGAAGCAATTTGGGTGAAGGAGTTTATCACCGACCTAGGAGTCATACCCAATGCGTCGGAGCCAATCAAACTCTTCTGTGACAACACCGAGCTATTGCACTTTCCAAGGAGCCTAGGTTTCACAAGAAGACCAGGCACATCAAGAGTCGCTTCAACTCCATTCGTGAAAATGTTCAAGATGGGGACATAGAAATTTGCAAAGTGCATACGGATCTGAATGTCGCAGATCCGTTGACTAAACCTCTTCCGCGAGCAAAACATGATCAACACCAGAACTCTATGGGTGTGCGATTCGTTACAATGTAACTAGATTATTGACTCTAGTGCAAGTGGGAGCCTGTTGGAAATATGCCCTAGAGGCAATAATAAAAGTATTATTATTATATTTCCTTGTTCGTGATAATTGTCTTTTATTCATGCTATAATTGTATTATCCGGAAATCGTAATACACGTGTGAATACATAGACCACAATATGTCCCTAGTGAGCCTCTAGTTGACTAGCTCGTTGATCAACAGATAGTCATGGTTTCCTGACTATGGACATTGGATGTCGTTGATAACGGGATCACATCATTGGGAGAATGATGTGATGGACAAGACCCAATCCTAAGCATAGCACAAGATCGTGTAGTTCGTTTTGCTAGAGCTTTTCCAATGTCAAGTATCTCTTCCTTAGACCATGAGATCGTGTAACTCCCGGATACCGTAGGAGTGCTTTGGGTGTACCAAACGTCACAACGTAATTGGGTGACTATAAAGGTGCATTACAGGTATCTCCGAAAGTGTCTGTTGGGTTGACACGGATCAAGACTGGGATTTGTCACTCCGTATGACGGAGAGGTATCACTGGGCCCATTCGGTAGTGCATCATCATAATGAGCTCAAAGTTACCAAGTGTCTGGTCACGGGATCATGCATTACGGTATGAGTAAAGTGACTTGCCGGTAACGAGATTGAACGAGGTATTGGGATACCGACGATCGAATCTCGGGCAAGTAAAATACCGATTGACAAAGGGAATTGTA
Source organism: Aegilops bicornis (assembly GCA_021605145.1). NCBI lineage: Eukaryota > Viridiplantae > Streptophyta > Magnoliopsida > Poales > Poaceae > Aegilops > Aegilops bicornis. The sequence continues at coordinate 63,078,895 of CM038673.1, read as the reverse complement.
TACAGGGTTGTTTGAATCCTCGACATCGTGGTTCATCCGGTGAAATCATCGAGGAGCATGTGGGAGCCAACATGGGTATCCAGATCCCGCTGTTGGTTATTGCCCGAGAGCCGTCTCGGTCATGTCTCAGATGTCTCCGAACCCGTAGGGTCTACACTTAAGGTACGGTGACGCTAGGGTTGTATGAATATGAGTATGCAGCAAACCGAATGTTGTTCGGAGTCCCGGATGAGATCCCGGACGTCACGAGGAGTTCTGGAATGGTCCGGATAGGGCTGGACACGAGCCGAGCCGAGCCGAGTTCAGCCCGAGCCCGGCTTTGGCTCGCCTGAAGCGAGCCGAGCTCGGCTCGGCTCGTTGGTTGAACGAGCCTGTTTCTGGAGGCTCAGCTCGTTTTGCCTCTGGCTCAGTTCAGCCCGAGCAGCTCGTGTGTGCACTGCTATACTGAACTATACTGAACTTTTGAACAGCCAAACAATGCAATGCATACAGAATTTGGACAGCAACTGCATTTCGAAGCACTCTGTCAACGGCAGCAAAGATCAATAGAGAGAAAAGGGTAAAGATTGGGGATGGTCAATGGTGTGCTCGCCTTGGTCACCTATCTATGTTAGCTGGAACGGCGTGGAATGAGTGCTTTGTTATAGTCGGTGGAGGCCACGGAGGTCAGCCTCGGATGGGAAGATGTCAAGCGCTGGAGCCAGTAGCTTTACCTGCTCGTTCTTGGTGCGCTCGAAGAGAAACAAGCAGAGGCATGACCAGCGGCGGCTGGTCTGGCGAGTTTCGTGGCGAGTCTGTCAGAGCTAAAACCAACGCGTCTAGCTTTGGGGGCTCAGGACGAGGCAAGGAGGGATGCGAAGAGAAGGCCGACGAAGGGAAGGGAACGGTCGCAACTTGTGCAGACACGGCGGCGACTCACGCGGAGAGGACGGTGGGATGGGGGGTGGCGGCGGCGGAAGGCAGAGCCAGTTGCGTACTCTTGAGTTCTCTGGCTTCAGTCGGGGCCTCTGGGATGAGTGGAGATGTTTTTGGGCTGGGCCTCAATCGGTGCACCGAGCTGGACCGGGCCAAGCTCGGCTCGGCTCGGTCGGATTTCGGGCCTACTTTTCAAACTCGGCTCGCTACAAATACTTCACGGGCCGAGCTGATTCGGGCCGAGTTGAAACGAGCTACGAGCCGAGCTGAAAAGCTCGTTCGTGCGTCCAGCCCTAGGTCCGGAGGTAAAGATTTATATATAGGAAGTCTTATTTTGGTCGCCGGAAAAGTTTCGGGCATTATCGGTATTGTACCGGGAGTGCCGAAAGGGGTCCGGGGGTCCACCGGGGGGGTCCACCTGCCGGGGGGGGGGACACATGGGCTGTAGGGTGTGCGCCTTGGCCTATATGGGCCAAGGGCACCAGCCCCAAAAGGGCCCATGCGCAGAGGAGACTTGGGAGGAGAGTCCTAAAGGGGAAGGCACCTCAGGGTGCCTTGGGAGGATGGACTCCTCCCCTCTTGGCCGCACCCCTTCCTTGGAGGAAGGGGCAAGGCTGCGCCTTCCCCTTCTTTTGCACCTATATAAAGGGAGGGGAGGGTGGCCGCACCCATAAGCCCCTGGCGCCTCCCTCCTGCCTGCAACACTTCCTCCTCCTCCCGTAGTTGCTTAGCGAAGCCTGCCGAGTTCTGCTGCATCCACCACCACGCCTGCCCGTCGTCTTGCTGGATCATCATCAACCTCTCCTTCCCCTTGCTGGATCAAGAAGGAGGAGACGTCATCCGCCTGCACGTGTGTTGAACGCGGAGGTGCTGTCCGTTCGGCACTAGGTCATCGGTGATCTGAATCACGGCGAGTACGACTCCATCAACCCCGTTCCATTGAACGCTTCCACACGCGATCTACAAGTGGTATGTAGATGCAATCACTCTCCCATGACTCGTTGCTAGATGAACTCATAGATGGATCTTGGTGAAACCGTAGGAAAAATTTTAATTTTTTGCAACGTTCCCCAACAATAGTAATTGGAAAAAAGCACCAAATCAAAACACAGACAAATAAACAAGAACATACTTTGGCTTATCAGGAGTGTAACGGCATTTGACAGATCCCACTCTGTGCCCAAGTTCCCGCACAACTTGCATATGTTTTTGTTACCTTTTTGGGCCCTTTTTGGCTTTCCATCTTTCTTTCCCTTCTTACTACTCCCACCTTTATCAAACCATGCCTTGAATCTACTCTGTTTAGGCCTGCCAGCCTTTCTTTTCGTCAAGGGAGGACACATGGAAAATTCAATGTCCACTTCAGGCCACTGAGACTGATCTGTAAGTGCTGGAATTGGAGTAGCATATGCAGCTTTGAATCTTGCTACCGAATAATATTCATGCAAATATGGGTGCATGTTTATCTTCGGTTGGGATGCTAAGAAGAGAATGGCATGCTCACATGGTTTACCAAAGGTGTTGCCACTCGAGGCAAGTGCAATCATGCAATTCAGTGTTAACAACATGTCTCCTTCTGGTTTTGTTATCTCTAACTTGAGCACCCCAAGGTGAAGATTTTTCAACAAACAAATGTGAAAGACATCTGCTCCTATTGACCAATTGTTGTACCACTGCTGGAAGCTTATCACCTTGCAGACAATCACCTATCCTTCTTCTCAATTCCCACAACTGCATGAGCATGATCCTGATTTGGTCAACCATGTCATGCACATGCAAATCTTTTAACTACTTCACCTTGTTGTTGAAACTCTCTGCCAAATTGTTGTTGATGTGGTCACACTTGATGGCAGTGTTGAATGCTGACATGTACCATAACAAAGAATGGTAGGTGTTTAGCCATGGACCAAACAGATCACATGCTGCCATTATCTTATCAAGATGATATTTGTGTGTCTGTCTAGTGTAAGATCTTGCTGCTGGCCACATGCGCCCAAATTCTTCTCCTCTAAATTTTTTGATCAAAATCATCCACAAATGACCGAAGCACTCCCTCTGCTCAGCATGTGGGAAAACATTTTTCACCGAATTTTCAAGCCCCTTACATGCATCTGTGTGTATAGCCAAAGGTGACACTGGCCCTAGGCATCTTTTCAACTGGATCATGAATCATGTTCATGAAGCCTCATTTCGATCAAACAAGCCAACAGCAATAGGAAACATCCAGTTGTGTCCATCTAGAGCATTGCATGCTGCCAACTGACCATTCCACTTGCCTGTCAAAAATGATGAGTCTATGCTCAAATATGGACGGCACCCTGCTTTGAACCCATCGATGCAAGGCTTCAAAGCCATAAAAAACTTGGAGAAATTGACTTCACCTTCAGTTGATGATACCTATGTATCTATCTCCACAATACTGCCAGGTGACCTCTTTTCCACCTCTGCTTTGAAGTTGTAAAGCATCCTAAATGTATTTGCCCAATCACCATATAAATTTTTCATTGCCTTTGTTTTTCCTTCCACACTGTGGTATATTTCAGTTTAATGGGGTACATTTTTTCCAAGTCTACTTTGAGTTTCTTGGCAGTAGTGTTTGGTGTTTTGGCTAAAATTTGGGCGATATTTTCTGCAACCCAAAGTTGTGATGTCATGGTTGATACTCTCTGTGAACTTGTAATACAAGTATGTTGATTGGGGATTTGGTTAACCCTGACAGTACTATCATCAGGTTGCAGTCTAGCAGATATGTACCACTTGCAAGGCTTCACACTACCATCAAATCCTCTGCACCTCGCATAAAACTTCTTTCTATCAGTCCAAACAGTCTTGGCATCAAACTCATGTTTCACTGCATAAGTCTTGAAACACATCCTAAACTCCTTCATGCTTGGGAACAACTTGCCTACTTCAATGACAGGGTTTTCTTTGTCATACACATGCACCAGCTCATCGTCATGTGCATCATCTACTTCATCTGCAGCTTGTTCCATCAACTGTCCATCTACTTCTTCATCAGCATTAGCAGGCAAACTAGATTCGCCCCTCTCCTGCTTATCTCTGTCATCGACTGGAATGCCAAAAAGTTTTTCCATCTCAATGTCAGGCATTGGTGCAATGACCAAATCAGTAGGCTCATCTAATTCAACTACATTCCAATCAACAGTTGATGCAGTTTCAGTTCCAGTCACCTGTCTCTCTTCGGCTATTACTGTATGTTCAGTACACATGGGAATCAATGGCCTCTGTGTAGCCCAATCATCATCTACCATCTGCGCGGCCAATTGTGATGGCACATATCCAATCTTCGAAAAAATGTTCAGATCAACGAGCTCAGCAAAAAAATTAGCCCGTTTGCTTGTCCAGCCGTTTTGCCGATCGATTTCTTCAACAATCTGTTCACCATCTTCTATTCTCACATACTCTCCTTTCCAATCATCAAACCGCAACAGTGATACTTCTTGCTCAGGACCCCAAACAATATTCTCCCCAATTTTTTCCACCCATATCTTCACTGCCGTCTCTCCCATGTTCTGTAGAACTTGTGGATCAATCTCTGTAAACTCAACCTCCCATTTAACAATTGTGTCTCTCTCAATGTTCTGTATGCTACCATCAACTAATTTTGCCTTTGATGGAAAGAATTGACTGTCAATTCAAAGGTCCGAGCGGCAGCATCCCCTGTCAGTGGCGGACAGTGTGAGCCCGTGAGAAAGAGCAGACGAGGCCACCCCCTAATTGCATGCAAAATTGGATCGGAGAGAGGCGCATTACCTATTCGAAGTTGAATCTGGCGGCTCCATCTCAGTATGCCCACGGGCTCCCCTCACAACCTATCGATTCCGCAAGCGAAAACAGAGGAAACGAGCTGAGATCTACGGGCCCGAGAGAGGAACGGGAGGGCGACTAGGGTTTGAATTCACTCACCATTTTCTGAGGACGAAGGCTCCGCCGCCGTTGAGAACGAGGGCTCCGCCGCCGCCATCGAGAACGCAAGATCCGCCGCCACTGGAAAAGAAGGGGGGCAGAGTGGCAGGACCGGCACGGTCGGGCGGCAGGGCACGGTCAGCTGTTTTGAGGAACAATTAAGTTGGACCCACATGTCCTAACATAAACAGGCGGGCTTGGTTGACGACCAATTTAACCACATTTAACACCCCATGTGGCCCTGGGCTATTTACCTGTCGCACCACAACCATTCGCTCGAAGAACGTCGCACTCTTGCCAATTCATCTCAAAAACGTCGCACAGGAGCTATTGGCCCAAAGACGTCAGGACCAAAGCTTGCAGCGGCAACAGGAGGTTCAATGTCGTCTTCTGCCCATGATGAGCTAGCTAGGAGCTCTACCATACGCATATATGCGTGTCATGCATGCCACGGACGATATAAACGACCGTAATACTATTTGAAGTGTCGACACCAAAGCTAAACTATTATTTGTACTTCCAGTTTCCATGTAATAATGACTGTGCGAATATGTACGAGTGCCGGATAAAGTCGATAAATAAAGGTAAGAAATATCTTGTTTCCAATTTCTAATATTTAAGTTGCATCATAATATGCATGGTCAAAAACGCACCTAGAAATTCAAATCCTATATATCTAAAAGATTCATCCCCACTATCTAATTTATCTTCACATGCAGACTACTCCACCTAAGCCATGCAGCCACATCAGCCCACGAAATACTTATTGTTCAAGGTCCATGCACCACATCATCGCGCTCCGTTTTTATAATGCTAAAACAATCAAGCCATCCCTTTTCCTGTGGCCTCCGGCATGCATGGGTCGTAGGAATCCTTGCCAATTAACTGCCCATCCATTAATTTAGATCATATTCATCTTCTCCACCCAAAGGCAGCCCTATTCTTTTTCCTGTTCGTCTTCTGTAGCCCTTTTCTTTTACCTGTTTGTCTTCTGTAACTGACAAGCGATCCATCGATCATATAAAAAGATATCACCAATTGGTTCCTGCTCGAAGCGTCAAGCGCTGCCGCCACCTATCTTGTGCCTCCCTGTCGTCGTTGCATCACGAGGGCCCGATCCATCCCATCTCCTCTATCCAACCCCTTCGTCCACTTCTCCGATCCATCCCCTCTCCTCCCGGTCTAGCCCCTGCACGAGGAGGAGGAGGATTGCACGAGCTAGAGAACTCCGGGCCCCTCCTACCCCCCACCATGGTGAGGCCTCTTTTCCCAATTCATAGGCAGACGGCGAGGACCCGTGACTGCTCGATGTCGCCTCATCCCCACAAAGGAGGATGATATGCTCCTGCGCGCTGTCGGTGAACCACGCGCGGTGAGCTCTGCAGGATGAAGACAAGGACGACGGGCTGCTCGTCGTCGCCTCATCTGCATCGTGATCGAGACCGATCTGCTCTGAATGCCGTCGTGCTGCTGTTGGAGCCTTCTTCCTCAACCTCTCCCTCCTCCTTGTTGGATCAAGGCGCGGGAGACGTCATCCGCTCCGTACGTGTGTTGAACGCGGAGGTGCTGTCCGTTCGGCACTTGGTCGTCGGTGATTTGGATCACGACGAGTACGACTCCCTCAACCCAGTTCTCTTGAACGCTTCCGCCCGCGATCTACAAGGGTATGTAGATGCACTCCTTTCTCTCGTTGCTAGATGAACTCATAGATAGATCTTGATGAAACCGTAGGAAATTTTTTATTTTCTGCAACGTTCCCCAACACAAATACACATATGACATGCAATTGGTGGCCTGCCGTTTTTATCAGTTGCAAGTCTACCCTTAGTATGCAACTGGGGGGTGGGCGACCAATTTTGTCCCAATTGCAACTCTACCATTGATAAGCAACTGGGGTCCGCCCATTTTTTTGTCCTAGTTGCAAGTCCTCCCTCGATATGCAACCGGGAGGGTGCGACCATTTTTGTCTCAGTTGCAACTCCACCCTCGACATGCAATGGCGGCCCGCCTTGTTTTATGAGTTGCAAGTCGACCCTCAACTTTTTTTAGTTACAAGTCCACCCTTAGTACACAACTGGGAGGCGAGTAATTTACTCCCAGTTGCAACTCCACCTTTGATATGCAACTGGGGTCTGACCCATTTTTTGTCCCAGTTGCAAGTTTACCGTCGACATGCCCGACTAATTTTGTTTCGGTTGCAACTCCATCCTCCACATGCAACTCTGCTCTGAATGCCGTCGGGAATCACACGACAAGGCCGATCTGCTCCACACACAAGGTTGTCATGACATGCCGTATCAACAAACTCTTTTTTCTTCCTCTTGCTTCCTTCTTGTGGATTTAGCTGGTGGATGCATCTACAATTTGTGGGTTCATTCTTCTATTGTTTCAATTATTGATTGCTGATGTTATTATCCATACAGGGATTTATGTATTTATAGTAAGTAATTGTAGTAACTAAAGCTCCGACTTCCGCACATACAGCCAAAGAAAGCGAGAAGTGTATTCACCACTAAACTGCATCATCATGTTTTCATTTCACAACAGTCAATCAGAGCCATCTGATGTCGGTCACAAATATATTGTTCTCCATTGCGGTCACCAAAACGAGCAGCTAACTACTGGTGTCACGGTGATTAAAGGTAAATTTATCATTATGGACCAGTTCTAATTATACAAATATTAAACATGTATTGGGTTCTAAAGTAGAGCTGTTTTGAGTGTTCTTGACTCATCTGATGCTAGAAACATGTTGTGCTAAGGAGCAACTTGCCTGGGAAAACAGCACAGAAGCATCATGCATATTGTACTACTTGGGTGCATTGTGGGCGCCAAGGAATGTAGCTTACAAGTTTCCATGCATAGTATCTTTTTGTTGTAAACAAATTCTGACTTCAGTGCGATAATTTGGATCGCGGTCCTGAGGATAAGTACACATGCTCTTTTTAGACAAATGCTTTGAGACAAGAGAATTTGCACTCACTTTGGCAAAAAAACAGAGAGAAAGGATTTTCCAATTTTTTTTGAGTTCATAAGCATGTAGATATGAAGATTGATTTACAAGAACAGTTACAATAATATATACATTAATATTCGTGTAAGCCATATGAAATTAGTCCTGCCCTATATTTAGTAAAAAAAAGATCACATAATTCACGTTTTCCAATATTTATATTTAAACCAAGTATTCTGTCCATTGCAATTTTCTTATGTTAGTGTGTAAGTACACCTATGCAAATAGTTTTTCAATTTATCTACCGCCATGTTTATGGACTAAGAATTCCCGCAGCAACGCGCGGGGTATCATCTAGTTTCTATTGTTTTTCAGTTCTTTATGTTCTTCCCGTTTTGCTCAACAGCACCCCCTTCCCATGTTTTCCTGACCTTTCATTAATGGTTTCTTGAAGTTTGACTTATTTTGAAAATGTTTAAGTGGAGGTTTGACATGCATAAAGCCAAGTAGAACTCGAAACACTACAAAAATACAAGCAAAATCAACTTAAATTTGTACGAAACTATATGAACACATGAAACCATGCACATCGAAAGTCATATAATACTTGCAACGTCAAAAGGAATTGTTTTCAGAATGTTTTATTAATACTACATTCCACATACAAAAATTATCGGAGTGTGCAAGATTGATCAATTTGGACCTAATTGAGCAAATTTGCTCTCTTATTTTCCTAGGCTGGACCAGGAGTGTGCCTTTAATAGCTCTTAATCTGGTCTATGTAAATTTAAAATAGAAGAACTAATTTTCAGTTCACTATAGTCAACGGTGCGGCGTCCATTAGCCTCTAACTTGGGTGCCGTCCGGATTAGAAATGAACACCTCAACAAAACGAAGGTTGGAAACGAAACAAACCATCAATAACCACGCATGCATGCATGCCTCGCGAAAAATCCAAAGAAAAAGAAAGCAGATTTTTCATGTTATACCGAGAGAGAGGCACCTTAGGAGATAGACTTAACAATGTTCAAACGTGTTGTGATTTTGTGAGAACCCAGGCCACCGTCAGCGAGGATGCGAAGGGAAATGAGGGGAAACACAGAGGAATGCCATGTGTTGAAATAAAGGACATGAACCTATTGGGATTTGAGTCATGGTTATTGAGTTAAGGGAGCGTGCTTTTTTTTCAGATGACGCAACAGAAACATTGTAAATGCAAACATTTTTTGAAAACCTTAACAATTTTTCAAATATGCGAACATTTTTCACAATTTTCTACGTCAAAGAAGGATCGGAAACCCAATGATAAAAAAACATAAAAGGAAAAAGACAGAAAACCCGGGAAGAAAAAAAGGAAAAAAGCGATGTTGAAGACTAACACAGAGCTTGAAAGAAAATCTTGAACAAAAAAACCTTTTTTCATTTTTAGCCAGATCTACTACAAAAAGATATGACGGATGTATAAAACACGACAAACATAATAAAGACTACATTGTGCTCTCCAGGCCAACGAACGACCACTGCCACCACCAGAATGAGGCAACGATATGTGCCGCTATCTCTACTCTAATAACGGAGGCGACCTGACCTTGTTGATGACAAAATGACGGACCTACAGTATCAAATCATGTACAAGAAAGGAACTACAAATTCAGCTAATAAGGCCTTATCTAGGAAACCCTATGATAGTGTTGAGCACAGACCTCATAGGAACTAAAAGAAAGCCCCTCGCGTTGTTTCCTAAGGAGACGCTGGGGGCCACATCTGTAGCGTCGGGAGGCCCTGATCTCGCCATCTCACCAGCCGCCACTGTCGCTAGCGTTGGCCATGGTGGCGGCAGGACCGGCGTCGAAGGTGCTTGGGCAGGTGGATTACAGCGGTGTCCCCTAAGGCAACTGGGGTGGTGCTTGTGGGTGATCAGGCGCGGCGGTCAGGACGCCACCCCTTGGCTGCATTGGCCGTTGCCTCCACGGCCTGACAGTTTGAGCCGGCTCAGGTGTGCTGCTCTACTTTGGTGATGATTGGTGGTGATGGGTTGCGGGATCTGGCACTCATCCAGATCCGTCGGCGGTGTGGCCAGTGGTCGTACAACGACGTGGTTGGGGGATAGCACAAAGCTTATCTGTACGATTTGGTAACGTTCCAGCAGGCTACGAGTTGGGCAGAAGTGGCAACTAGTGAAAATCGAGCTCCGACTTCGGTCATGGTGTGTTGCAGTCATCGTCTCCTAGTTCGGGCTCCTAGGGGAAGGGCTTGATTTGGGTCTCCCAGACCACAAGATGGCAGCGCTATCGGTGCCGTTATCCCTCACCGATAAAGGAGGATATTCATATGCTAGCGAGCATTCTGCAAAGTTTTGGAGATGTCACTGGCTTAGTAACAAATGTTTAGAAAAGTTTGGTTGCCCCAATCAGATGCGACGATAACTGTTGGAGATGGAAAAAACAGCACCTTTTTGGTACTCTTCTTGGCTAGGAGGCCGCAAACCCAAATACATTGCACCATCCATTTTTGCAATCTCCAAGCGGGCTCCATTCATCGAGGGAGAATGGTATCTGGAATCAAAACATCAACATAAGTTTGGGCCTCTCAGTTCAGGACCTCATTAAATTCTCTAAGCTATGGGTTAGCCCACACGAGGTAAACCCTCAATGTGGAGGTCGAGTACCGAATCGTTTGGAGGCCAACCTCGTCCGGGAAGTACATGACCTCTTTTGCATATCGTTCACAGGTCGTCAATTGAGTCACCTGCAAGATGAGGCTGGCGGCATGGTCACTATTAGTAAAATGGCCTATTGTCCTGGTTGGTGAGGGTCTTTAGTCCTGGTTCATGAACCGGGACTAAAGGGTCAGTACTAATGCCCTGGCCCTTTAGTCCCAGTTCAATCCAGAACCGGGACTAAAGGCCGCGGCCACGTGGAGCTCCACCTTTAGTCCAACACCAACCGGGACTAAATAAAATTTTATTTTTATTTTTTTTTGAAAAAAAAAATCAATTTTTTTTTAAATTTTTTTATTTTCAAATTTCTGACTTATTTTAACCTCTAATCTCTAATCACCACCCCTCATCACTGCTCAATTTATCCTCTAATCTCTAACCACCCCTCATCATTCCAAATCATCTAACTTCCCGAACGGTCACCCATCCTCCCACTCCACCAACCTGAGCACACTTAACTTTCGGGTTCTATTCTCTCTCATTTCCAAGTCTGCACTTGTTGTTTTCCTAACAATAATAAGATGTCAATCCTATTAACCCTCAGGAATTTTGCTTGAGCATGAAGTGACACATTTCACTATTTGATTTTGAAACTATTGTTTTTAAAAAACAATAATTATTTAAAAACAATAGTTATTTTGAATAATTAGTTTGACCATTGTTTGACCATAGTTTGACCACAGTTTGACCAGATTTGACCAAAATTCAAAATAACTGAAATAATTATTTAGTAACACTAATATTCTAGAATAATTAGTTTGACCATTGTTTGACCATAGTTTGACCACAGTTTGAAATTTTTTGAATTTTTTTGCCTCCAGATCTTAAAAGCCCCGTAACTTTTTTTCTGTTAGGTTTTTGAGGATTTTGAAAATGTTTAACGGGGTTCCCCCAGTTAAATTTGGATGTAACTTTTCGAGTAGATGATTTTTCATATAAAAAACTTTTTAATCCGAGTTAGTATGCAAAAGTTATGCCCGTTTTACTAAATTCTAGAGAGATTTTGCAAATAAAGTCGAAATTCATATTTGTAAATTTTCCCAACAACTAGACCACGTATCACATGGGAAACTTATTTTATTTTATTTTATTTAAAACTGAAAAGGCGATCCAAGGGGGGTGGAGGTGTTTGAAAATGGGACCTTTAGTACCGGTTCGTGCCATGAACCGGTACTAATGCCTCAAACCCCATTAGTACCGGTTCATGGCACGAACCGGGACTAAAGGTGTAACCCTTTAGTCCCGGTTGGTACCATGAACCGAGACTAATGGGCATCGCATCCTTTAGTCCCGGTTCGTGACACCAACCGGGACTAAAAGGTCCAGACGAACCGGGACAAATGGCCCACGTGACCCCTGGGCGCTCGAACCGGGACTAATGCCCCCATTAGTCCCTGTTCTAGACTGAACCGGGACTAATGGGCTAATCCGGGGTGGACCAAAGCCCTCTATTCTACTAATGGGTCCAATTGGGCACCGCCCAAGCATAATTTTTTTGCGTGGCTAATTCTACACGATCGCATTTGGGCGGCTGACCGACTTTAGCGTAGCGGATGTCCTAACTGCAGGATATGATATCTGCGCAAGAGGGAGCCGGAGACGGTGACACACCTTATGTTCAATGTAAATACGCCAGGCGCTCCAATGTAAATACACCAAGCTCATCTGGGACAACATCAGGACCTGACTGGGGCTGACCCATGTGACTATTGAGTCATGGACCAAATACACCTCCGTCAAAGATAGGTGGTTCGCCTTAATCAACGCCAATGGCAATATTAGAAAAGGATTTGCGTCCCTTAGCATGCTCACGTCATGGGGATTTGCAATGAGAGGAACGCAAGGATTTTTAATAGGGTCACTTCCGTGTCGAATGTAATAATTGTGAGGATTAGAGCGGAGTCCATTTTATGGGGATGGCGGCTGCCAAACCCCTGAGCTTGTTGATTTCGCGAGAGTAGATGCATCATGTTGCGGTCGAACCTAGACCGCCTTTGTTCATGTGTACTCATCTCTTAATTAATAAGGAAATGATAAGTACCGAACGTTCGGCTTTTGACCATGGCTAATCGGAAGTTTTTAATGGCAACTTCAGTTGACCCGGGATGGCAAGTTTTAGTTGGTAAGCTAGGCAATTTTTTGGCATAAAATAAACTAAGACAAACTTATCATACTTGTCAACTAAACTTGCCAGTCTCACGTCAACTAAAATTGGCATAAAATTTTCAATTTACCATGGTCAAAAACCGAACATTCATACTTATCAACGTCAATATTAATACGATGAGGCAAAATTTTGCCTCCTTTCAAACAAACAAAAAATAGTTGCATCCACTTAATTTGTCTGGCCTTTGTGTCGTGCTCCCTTCGTTCCTAAATATAAATATTTTTTGGAGATTTTACTATAAACTACATACAAAACAAAATGAGTGAATTTACACTATAAAATATGTCTATATACATTTGTATGCATTTTATATTGAAATCCTAGAAAGATTTATATTTAGGAAGAGAAAGAATACATATTAATCGGCTGATGGAAACTCGAGCGTGCCTCATTAAGATCATATAAATGAGTGCTTATCTATATTCGGAGGTGGCTCATTAAGATCATATAAATGAGTGCTTATCTATATTCGGAGGTGGGTCATTAAGATCATATAAATGAGTGCTTATATATATTCGGAGGTATATAATCTGGCACATCTAATGCCATTTAAAATGCATGTAAGAGGGCACATTTACACAGATATAAAAAATATCTATATTTAGCATCCAGGAGCATCCCTGGTCCTCCATCGTCTTATAAAAATATCTATATTTACACAGGCAACACAACAACAACGACGACCATGGCATCTTCACTTACCTTCATCCTTGTTCTTCTCCTCGCAATCGCTGCCACCGACGCTATCACTGTCCACCTACTCAACAAGTGCCCCTACACGGTGTGGCCCGGCGCCGTCCCGGTCGGCGGCGGGAGCAGGCTCGACCCTGGTCAGGCGGCGGCCATTCAAGTTCCCCCGGGCACAGCAGCTGGAAGGATTTGGGGGCGCACCGGCTGCAACTTCGATGCCAGCGGCCACGGGTCGTGCACCACGGGCGACTGCGGCGGCATGCTCGCCTGCGCCGCCGGCGGGAGGCCACCCGCGACGCTCGCCGAGTACACGCTGGGTAAGGGTGGCAACCCCGACTTCTATGACATCTCCCTCGTCGACGGATTCAACGTGCCGATGAGCTTTGGGCCTGTCGGCGGCAGCTGCCACGCGATAAACTGTGCCGCGGACATCAACGCAAAGTGCCCGTCGGAGCTGAAGGTGGATGGAGGCTGCTCGAGTGCGTGCCTCAAGTTCGGCACCCCCCAGTACTGCTGCTCGCCGCCGCTTACGCCGTCCACCTGCGGGCCGACGGACTACTCGCGCTTCTTCAAGGGGCTCTGCCCGGACGCCTACAGCTATGCCTACGACGACAAGAGCAGCACCTTCACCTGCCCTGTCGGATCAGACTACCAACTCACCTTCTGCCCATAGAGGCGATTGGGCTTCAATTTACTTCGATGGATAAGTCTGTAATGTAGTAGTGGAAATAATGTTGACTGATGATTCCACAAAAAGTTCTACTGAAAACCTTTATGGAGAAAATTGTTCGGCAACATTTTTTTTTTGGAGGATAGAATAGTCGACTTCTTTGTTTTGAGGACAAAAATACTACTCTCTTCGATCCATTTTAATTGTCGTTGATTTAGTACAACTGATAATTAATATGGGTGGGAGGGAGTTTTTCTTTTGAGCAGATTGGAGGGAGTATATGAAACAACGCATTGGCTGTAGGCCTAGGGCCGGCCCAAGTTTTGTTGCCTTTACTTAAGATGACCCAAACCTTGTTCCTATGAACATTGTTTTGGATCAGGGCGAGATTTCTCAAAAAACAAAAAACTTGAATCTCGTGTTTCCTATATGCCGCTTTTTGCCTCAATTTGTCGACCTGACCTCCTATGTAACGCTCACTGTGTTCAACAATAGCGAGCTGCAAAGTTGCAACCCACAGGAGCCCATTGAAGCAGCGAATTGCTGCAGCGCCCAATCACTGCAGCAAGGTAATGTAGTAACTACTCCCTCTATAATTTTTATAAGACGTTTTTAGAATCGATGACAGTGTCAAAAACGGTTATATTGAATTGCTAAGGAAGTAGCACTGTAGTAGCCATTTTAGGAAAAATTAGATTTTTTTAAATAACTATTTAAAAAAATTACCTAGTATAAAAACGCAAACATTTTTCAAAGACAAAGACAAATTTTGAAAGTGTAAACATTTTTGAATTTTACAAAGATTTTAAAATGAGAAAATTGATTGTATTTTCCAAATATTATTTAAAAATAAGAACAAAAAATTAAATTGCGAACCTTTTTGGAAACACAAATAGTTTTGAAAACATGATTTTTTTTCTAAAAAATTACTAACCTTTTTTCTACATGCAAATATTTTTTTTAAACATGAACACTTTTTCAAATCAGCGCATTTTTTAAAATTTTCTACTTAAAAGTAGGAAAG
Source organism: Aegilops bicornis (assembly GCA_021605145.1). Taxonomy (NCBI): domain Eukaryota; kingdom Viridiplantae; phylum Streptophyta; class Magnoliopsida; order Poales; family Poaceae; genus Aegilops; species Aegilops bicornis. The sequence continues at coordinate 63,063,830 of CM038673.1, read as the reverse complement.
GAAAACTAATGAATAAAAAAACATAAAAGGAAAAAACTAGAGAAAACTGGGAAGAAATGATAACAAAACAAACAGAGCCTACTTGGGCCGGCCCATCTGCGGTCCGCTCGGTTGCTTGCATGTGCAGTAGAGAACGGCAAATACGGCCCAATGTGCAAGGAAGCGAGCGAGCAAACAGAGATGGGCATGCCACGATGGCAAGTTAGTGGACAGAGACCAGTGCCTTTATCAAGTGAAGTCACGCTGCAACTTTACCCTTCTAATCTCCATCCAATCCACATTCTACGGTCCAGATTACACAAGGGGAAAGGCTCTCAATACTTAGCAGTTTTCAGCATAGCAGCAAACATCAATACAGACTAGCTGCAAACAACTATGCAGTGGCACTTGAACTCAGTTTCATTTGAACAGATTGAAACCCAAAAAATAAAAAACTGCAGATACTCATGAGCAGACTATAAAACAAAATTTGGTCTAGTTATACAATAGTGCATTATGTAATCAAAGTGGAATAAATCAATTGCAGTTGACACTAAATCCAGTAGAACTTGATATTAAAAGGCTGCAGCGCATAATGTCCGAATGCTACAGCAATAAGTGTCAATGTTGAGTAATCATCTACACAAAAGCAGGCCATTTCACTTATATATTTAGGCCAAAAGAGACTATCGCCCAGGATATGTTGGTTATATCCTCCTCACAATCCAACTGTAGTGCATATTGGAATGATGAATTGTCAGCAATTTTTTCATGAAAATATTTCAACATACTTTCAGCTTGTCCAAAAGCCAACTCCCTCTGTCGCTTGGTTCACAAATGATTTTTTTTGTCACGGTAAGTATATCCAAGGTTAATCGGTCCACCAACTTGACGAGAAGCAAACTCATGTGCAACTTGTGGCATAATGCCGAAATCATAAGCGGTTTCAATTTCAAAAGCTTGTCATTCTGAAATCTTTCTTTGGGATATCATCAAGTGGCGGGTTTGTGGCAATTGAAGCAAGTGGTTGTGTTCAAGCACAACCTCAGTTACTTCATAATTTCCGGCCTCTCGATCCAATTGGAAACACATACAAGTTTGGCAATTGGTTCTTGTTTCATCTCTAAAACGCTTTGGCACTGTCTCAGTTAGCCCTTTTCTTCGATGACTCTCGTTGAAACAAACAAATCTGCATAAACCAACCTGACCATCAAGTCTTCTTTTGTTTGCGTATCTCCTTCTCACATCAAAGCCGGTGTGACCCCCATATGCATTCCAAAATGCCCAAGCCTCATCTACACTTCTGAACCTCATACCAACTTGAGGTATTCCCTTACCAATTTCTGCCATCCCACAACATTGAAAATTGTGAGGCACAACAGAGTTCTCAATTTTCAGAGCAGAGCACTCCTGCTGACTTCAGTTACTCACGCCTGGAAAAAGTTCAGTTAGTGACAATATTTGTATGCTAAAAAGTTCAGTTAAAAATTACTCAAATAAGTAAAATAAATCTGAACCAAAAAACAAAATGCATTAGAGCATAATTCCATGCATTAGACCTGTTGTTTCGGTCTCAATGAAACACAGCCAATTGCACATGCTAACACACAGCCGATGGAAATTAGCAGTATATGGAACAAATATGTACTGGGGCAAAGACGAATCACATCTGCAATTTCTGCAGCGATTTCTGCATGGATTTCTGCAGCGATGGACCTGTAAATTACCTCTTCTGCAGCGATGGACCTTGTCCTCCGCCGCGGCCCACCCTCCTCTCCTCCGGCAACGGCCGCCCCTCACTACTAGAAAACAGGGCTTTCGTCCAGGCCAGTTTAGCCCATTAGTCCCGGTTCAATCCAGAACCGGGACCAATGGAGCTATTTGCCCCGGTTCGTGAGCCTGGGCGGCGGGCCACGTGGGCCATTGGTCCCGGTTCGTCCGGACCTTTTGGTCCCGGGTTGGTGGGAACGAACCGACCAATGGTCCTCTCCCCCCATCACTATTGGTCCCGGTTGGTGGCATGAACCGGGACCAAAAGGCTTCCCTTTAGTCGGTTCAAGCCACCAACCGGGCTAATGGTGCTGCCTATATATAGCCCCTCGCGCAAGAGCTGAGCACACTGCTCTGTTTTTTACGGCCGAGGGAGAGGGCTTGGTGGTGCTCTAGCTCACCTCCTATGCACACAAGGTGTTCGATGGAATGCCCGAGCCACACTACTTAAGGTTTCTCCTCTCCAAGCTCGACCGCCAAGCTCCATTTTCCTCAATATTTATCTAGGTTTAGCGGTCCGTCACGCCCGTCCCGTCTTCATCGCCGTCGATCACCGCCCGATCTCATCGCCGGCACCACCGTGGTGAGCCTCTTGTTCTTATCTTCTTTCTGAAAGCAAAATATTATTACTTGTTTGTTTAGATAGATACTTGTATTATTTTCTTACTTTTATTATTGCATCTTATATAGTGCGATGGTTTTGGTATCCGCCCCGTCGGCCCTCGTCACATCTATGATTCGGATGTGGTATATATTATCTTTTCATAACTATTGGTTCATTTATTGTTTATGAAAATTATGCCGACCAACGTGACATAGATTTTATTTATCTAGGAGGTTGTTGAACCGGAAATTCCAACCGACCCTATTGTCGAGAGGTTAAATTTAGTTGAAGAATAAAACAATTTCTTGAAGGAAAAAATAAAAAAACTTGAGGAGGAGAAGATGATATTGGAGTTGCATGTTGCGGATGTAAATGCGATGATCAAAAGATCAAGATGGATGCAATGCGCTTGAAGATGAGAAAGATTAGAAAATATGCCATTCATACCGAGGCTTGGTATCATTATGCCGTTGGATCAGTTGTTACCTTGGTTGCGATTATGATCGTATTTGTTTTCGCATTGAAATGTTTTACATAGTTTCAATGTATGGTTTAATTAATTTAGATGCTCATGAGCTTTATGTTGTTAGATGAGAACTATGTATGTACTTTGGTTTTTATGTGATGATGAACTTCTATTAATTTGGTCACTTAATTATCTATTCATGATGTTCTGTAATGATTTTTGACACACTTAATTATATATAATGCACGCAGATGAACCGGCAATGGATGTACGGTGTGAGACACACCTCCGAGTACATTAAGAGGCGTGTATGATTTTCTCGAAGTGGCTGAGGCAAACAAGCAGAATGGTTTTATGTGTTGTCCATGCCCTATATGTGGGAATCTGAAGTCTTACTCGACCGGAAAATCCTTCACACCCACCTGCTTTACAAGGGTTTCATGCCACACTATAATGTTTGGACGAGGCACGGAGAAATAGGGGTTATGATGGAAGACGGCGAGGAAGAAGAGTACGATGACAACTATGTGCCCCCGAATACGGTGATGCTCTTGAACATCAAGATGCACCAGACGATGTGCGATGGTGCCGGAGCAAGGCGAACTGCTGAAGATCAAGAGGAACCAGACGATGTGCCCAATGATGATGATCTCCGCGGGTCATTGTCGATGCAAGGACACAATCACGAAAGTCAAAAGGAGAAGCTGAAGTTCGATCGCATGTTAGAGGATCACAAAAAGGGTTGTACCCCAATTGCGAAGATGGCAACACAAAGCTCGATGCGTACTCGAATTGCTACGGTGGAAGGCAGAGAATGTTGTGCTCGATAAAGGATTTGAGAAGCTACTGAAAATAATGAAGAAGAAGCTTCCAAAGGATAATGAATTGCCCGACAGTACATACGCAGCAAAGAAGGTCGTATGCGCTCTAGGACTGGAGGTGGAGAAGATACATGCATGCCCTAATGACTGCATCCTCTACCATGGTGCCTACAAGGATCTGAACGCATGCCCGGTATGCGGTGCATTGCGGTATAAGATCAGACGAGATGACACTGGTGATGTTGACGGCGAGCCTACCACGAAGAGGGTTACTGAGAAGGTGATGTGGTATGCTCATATAATACCACGGTTGAAACGTCTGTTCGTAAACGGAGAGCATGCCAAGTTGATGCGATGGCACAGTGAGGACCGTAAGAAAGACGGAAGTTGAGAGCACCCACGACGGGTCGCAGTGGAGAAAAATCGAGAGAAAATCTTTGGGATGAGTTTGCAAAGGACCCAAGGAACGTATGGTTTGCTTTAAGCGCGGATGGCATTAATCCTTTCGGGAGCAGAGCAGCAATCACAGCACCTGGCCCGTGACTCTATGTATGTATAACCTTCCTCCTTGGATGTGCATGAAGCGGAAGTTCATTATGATGCCAGTTCTCATCCAAGGCCCTAAGCAACCCGGCAACGACATTGATGTGTACCTAAGGCCATTAGTTGAAGAACTTTTACAGCTGTGGAATGGAAGCGGTGTACGTCGTGGGATGAGCACAAAAGGAGGAATTTGACCTAAAGGTGTTGCTGTTCGTGACCATCAACGATTGGCCTGCTCTCGATAACCTTCGTGACAGACAAACAAGGGATACCACGCATGCACGCACTGTTTACTTGACACCGATAGTATATACAGGAAGCTGCGGGAAGAATGTGTACACAGGCCATCGTCGATTTCTTCCGACCAACCATCAATGTCGAAAGAAAGGCAAGCATTTCAAAGCGAGGCAGATCACGGAAGAAGTCCGCCATGCGTATCGGTGATCACGTACTTGCTATGGTCAATGATTTACACGTAATCTTTGGAAAGGGTCCCGCGGACTAGCTGTTTCGAATGACGCCGAGAATCACGCACCCATGTGGAAGAAGAAATCTATATTTTGGGACCTACCCTCTTTGGAAAGACCTAGAGGTCCGCTCTTCGATCGACGTGATGCACGTGACGAAGAACCTTTGCGTGAACCTGCTAGGCTTCTTGGGCGTGTATGGGAAGACAAAAGATACACACGAGGCACGAGAGGACCTGCAACGCTTGCACGAAAAAGAGGGCATGCCTCCGAAGCGGTATGAAGGTCCTGCCACTACGCTCTTACGAAAGAAGAGAAAGAAATATTCTTTCAATGTGCGCTCGGTATGAAGGTCCCGACTGGATTCTCGTCGAATATAAAGGGAATAATAAATATGCCGGAGAAAAAGTTCCGAACCTAAAGTCTCATGACTGCCACGTGATTATGACGCAATCGCTTCCGGTTGCATTGAGGGGGCTTCTCCGGAAAACGTCCGATTAGCCATTGTGAAGCTATGTGCATTCCTCAATGCAATATCTCGTAAGGTGATCGATCCAGAAATCGTACCAACGCTAAGGAGTGATGTGGCGCAATGTCTTGTCAATTTCGAGCTGGTGTTCCCACCATCCTTCTTCAATATCATGACGCACGTCCTAGTTCATCTAGTCGACGAGATTGTCATTCTGGGGCCCGTATTTCTACACAATATGTAGCCCTTTGAGAGGTTCATGGGAGTCCTAAAGAAATATGTTCAGAATCGCGCTTAGGCCAGAAGGAAGCATCTCCATGGGCCATCAAACAGAGGATGTCATCGGGTTTTGTGTTGACTTCATTCCTGGCCTTAAGAAGATAGGTCTCCCTAAATCGCGGTATGAGGGGAGACTGACCGAAAAGGCACGCTTGGAAGAGACTCAATAATATGCGAGGACGGATATTCTTGGTCTCAAGCACACTACACAGTTCTACTGAACTCTACCTTGGTGACCCGTATGTCGATGAACACAAGAACGATCTGCGCTCCAAACACCCGGAGCGGTCTGACGACTGGATTACATGTGAACACATCAGACTTTCAGCAGTTGGTTGGAAACACGTCTCGGAGGTGACAGCACTGTTTGTGATGAGCTGTACTTGTTGTCCGAGGACCATCTTCGATCTGTAATGATTTGGAAAGGATACGAGATAAATGGGAATACATTTTACACGATTGACCAAGATGAAAATAGCACCAACCAAAACAGTGGTGTCCGCTTTGATGCAGCAACCGACAAGGAAATGACACATATTATGGTTACATAGTAGACATATGGGAACTTGACTACGGAGTAGATTTTAAGGTCCCTTTGTTTAAGTGCAAGTGGGTCAATCTGTCAGAGGCGGTGGTATGTAGACCCACAGACGGAATGACAATAGTGGATCTGAAAAATCTTGGGTATCTTGACGAACCGTTCGTCCTAGCCAATGATGTGGCACAGGTTATCTATGTGAAGGACATGTCTACCGGACCGAGGAAAAGAAAAGATAAGGAAGCGAATACATCATACAATGAGCCAAAGCGCCACATAGTTCTTTTCGGGGAAAAAGGGACATCCCGGGAGTGGAGGGCAAGATGACATGTCTCAAGAGTATGAAAAGTTTCATGAAATTGCCCCTTCAAAGTCAAGGCTGACCCAAGCATCCTGATAAGCGATGAAGATTATCCATGGTTACGGCGCAATAAGCAACGACACAAGCGAAGAAAAAGTGAAGACTTTCTCCGCAACTATTATGATGATACCATGCCAACTTTCTAACAGAACAGTATGATACCATTGTCCGCTTTTGTACATGCACATGCTATGCCAACTTTTTCAGAGTTCATTTGAAAACTAATGGCACTAACGGAAAGTTTATAATTTTTCTAAAACTAAAAGCAAAAAAATTAAAAATAAAGCAAAAGACCAAAAGAAAAATAAACCAAAACCAAAATAAACTAAATAAAGCAACAAATAAAACAAAAAACAAAAAAAAGTGCCACCTCTTTGGGCAGCCACGGCATGAATACGACTAGAAACCCTACCATGGGCCAGGATTCAGGCCCGCGGGAGGCCCAGTAGGCCCACAGGCACATATTGCACGTTTAGGCCCAAAAGCCTGCTTTAGAGAGGAGCTCGAGAGGGAAGGCGCACCGCACCTTATAAACCGGTGCGGCTCCCTCTCAACTAGCGAGGTGGGACTAAACATTTTGGCGCGGGGCAGCACAAGGCCTTTGGTCCCGGTTGGTGGCACCAACCGGGACTAAAGGTGGGAATTGGTCCCGGTTGGTGCCACGACCCGGGACTAATGCCCCCCTTTAGTCCCGGTTCGTGCCACGAACCGGGACCAAAGGCCGCTTCCCGCCCTTTGGGCTGCTGGAAATTGGCCTTTGGTCCCGGTTGGTGGCACCAGGGGACTAAAGAGGCATTAGTCGGTTCGTACCCTGAACCGACCAAAGCCTCTTCTATATAAGCAAAGACTTGGCGTTTTTCAGATTTCATCGCCAATTCCCGCCCAGCAGCGCCCGCCCGGGCTGCAGGCTTCGCCCGAGCCTTGCCCGTCAGCTGCCGTCTTTCGCCGTCGCCCGTCGCCCAGCGCCCTGCCCGTGCTCGCCGTCGCCGTCGCCCAGCGCCCACGTGCTTTCGCCGTCGCCCTGCCCGTCCGCCCCAGCGCCGGCGCCCTCGCCGCCCGCCGTCGCCTCGAGCTCCCCCTCACGGGCTCGCCGTCGCCGCCGCTCCTCGTCGCCCGTCGCCCTGCCCCCTGCCCCGCCCGCCCAGCCACAGCGCCTCGCCTGCCCACTGTGAGCCCGCCAGCTCTTTTTATTTCTTTAAGCTCTTTTTTATTTTTATGCTCTGTTTTTTATGTTTTAATTTTTTGTTCATATGTGATGTATATGTGTATGTGGCTATAATGTATATGTGTATGTGAACAATGCAAAAGATAGTTTTTAGAAAAATTAGGATTTTTTTCTGTTCATAGATTTTTGGTGATATTAATTATTGTAAATATGCAAATGTTTGTATATTCGTATGAACAATGAATTAGGCAATACTACTTCATGTATTTTTAAGAAGGAAGAAGAAGAAAAGAATGAGAGGAAAAAGGAAATAAGAAGAGGAAGAAAGGAGAAGAAGAGGGAGAGGAAGAAGAGGAGAAATAAATAAGAAGAATAAAAAAGAAGAAAAGAAGAGGAGAAGAAGAAAGGAATAGAGGAGAAGAACAAAAATAGAAAAAAATTCTATTTTTCTTCTTCTCCTCTATTCTTTTCTTCTTCTCCTTTTTTTCTTCTTCTTTCTTCTTCTTCCTTCTTCCTTCTTCCTCTTTTCTTCCTTTTTCCTTATTTTCCTTTCTCGAGGGATAAGAAGAAAAGAAGAGGAGAAGAAGAAAGAAAGGAATAGAGGAGAAAGAAGAAACTTTGACACGAGGGGGGGGTACCGATACCCCCTCCCCGATAACATTATTTTCCCATGTATATGTATGTTGCGTCGTTGTCGATATAACGAGGGCGTCGAGGATCGCCGAGGGGTCGAGGGTCGGGAACTAGGGTAGAGGGTCGAGGGTAGTTAAGGGGTCAAGGGTCGAAGGTTTCAGGGTCGAGGGTTCCTATAGTGTCAAAGTATTGAAGAAATCCATGGCTTCATCATTAGCTGGAAGTAACCATGGCATGATGGTACGAAGTCCTCCAAAGTTATTCTGGAATGGAGTCCCGGATAGGATAATTTGCCTTTTTATGCGAATCTCAGCAAAGGCCTTTCAAATAACGATATTCGAAGGTTCTTGCTGAACTTTGTACCGTAAAGTGAATTATCCTATCTGGGACTCCGCTCCAAAATAACTTTGGAGAGCTTTCACCATCATGCACATGTTACTTTCGCCTAATGATGAAGACATGGTTTTGTTGAATCCTTTGACACTAGGCAACCTCCCGACCTCTCGGCGATCCTCGACCCCTTGACCCTCGACCGCTCAGCGATCCACGACCCTCTACCCTACATGGGCGTCGATGCCCACGTCACTTGTGGGACATAGATGTAGTGTTAAACGCCGACCTCCTCCCGATAGCTTCAACACGTGGGGGGGGGGGGCGATATTACCCCCTCCTAGCTTGAAGCATTGTCGAGGCCACCCCTAACCCTTGAAGCATTGTCAAGGCCACCCCAAACCCTAGAGAAGCAGCGTCGAGGCCACTAATATGATTCCTTATTGTGATTAGCTAGCTAGTTCTACGTTTGCCACTAATATATCCATATCTGTCATGTTTGAATAATAATTGCCATGTTGTAAATATTTGTAGAAACTATGGATACCCCCGGAGACGAAGCACAAGAAGCGTTGTTGAGGGACATAATTGCACAAGGAAGTTTCTCAACGACAACGATGGTCTGGAAGGAGAGGGTGAAGAAGCAGCTGGCTATGATTTACATGGCTTCGATGACCCAATGCCGGTGCAAGAAGGAGAGGGTGAAGAAGTAGACCGTGAGGACGGCTCCGGTGATCACCAAACCGAGTCCGGCCAGGTATATATATTAGTTAAGCCTGTCTTGACTAGCTCTCGTCTTTGTTTTGGTATGTACACATATTAATTAACTCTCGTCTTTGTTCTTTTTCTAGCCCTCCGGATCGAGCACAACTTCGGTAAAGAGGCGAGGCCGGAGAAAAAGTTGAGCTCGGATGAAAAGTTTGAGATCATACAAATCGCGTCTGACGGCCAACCGATTGAACCCTACGGACAAAGAAGGCATTTGTTGCTCGGTCACGGGGTTACGGTTAGGGACAAGATCCCGATCAGCATCCACCAATGGTATAAGCCTAAGAACGAAGACCACGAGGTGTCTTGTGTCAATGATATGCAGAAAAATGATCTTTGGACTGAGCTGAAGTCAAATTTTACCCTACCGCTAGAGGATGATCCGAGAAGCCAGTAATAGAGCCATTAATCAAGTCTTTTGCTCTTAAGAAGATGGCAGAACTATTCAGGAATTGGAAGAAAGAACTCAATACGTATGTCGAAAAAATGAGACACCAGAATTCAAGGGCAAATATGAGAAGATCGAGAGATGATCGCCTGCATTTGTGGCCTACAAGACATCGGAAAAGAGTAAAAAGATGTCGGCGACAAACAAGAGAAATGCTGCGAAGAAGAAGCTTCACCATCGCACGGGGTCAGGTGGCTACCTCGTAGCCCGGCCTAAGTGGGCCAAGGCTGAGAATGATCTGCTTCATAAAGGGAACGAACCAGAGACAATGAACTGGCCAGACCGTTGCCGGACTTGGTTCTTCGGGGCCGGCGGATCCTTGGACCCTATAACAGGGAAGTGCATTTGGACGGACGAACAATTGGACATACCAGTCAAGAGGCTTCAGCATTATATCGAAGCAGCGCAGCAAGGGAAGTTCATTCCAGACAGGAGAAGGACGAGCTCACAATGGCCCTCGGGAATCCACAGGCACCACAGACGGACACGAGGCACGCAAGGCTCCGTTTCGTGGAAGGCTGGATTTCGGACGCAAGGGGTTACAAAACCCATGAGAGGAGGAAGAAAGCGGAGCAGAGCCTAATGCAAAGCGCTGCGAAAGGGTAATGGGGCTAGAGGAACGAGAAGAGGAACGAGAAGCAGCAGATCACAACAAAGCGACCGCCGAAGCTTCCCCGAAGTTACCCCGCCATCTCGGCGGAGAAGCGGCGTGGCTTCCACCGAGCTGCTTCAGCCGAGCAGCATGCCTTGACGGGCTCGCCAGCTATCCCGTGGATGCTATCACGGATGCTGAAAACTGCCACCTTATGGCGCAATGGAGCAATTTCAAGGTCAAGGCGGCTGTTGGCTCTGTTTATCCTACTAAACCTGACTCAACTTTTCACTGCCGGCCGATTCCAGAAGGATATGCTAAGGTGATGGTCGATGAAATAACGGAGGGATTTGAGGACCTCCGGCTTGACCACCCTACCGGTGAAGGGGAGTATCGGTGGGTTCTCGCTCAAGACTCCATGCCTATGGCGGAAGGATCTCATCAACCTTCCGAACTGGGCGCCTCCGCCTCCTCCTCCTCCTCCTCCGTGAGTCGGGGCACTCCGCCTCCTCCACCGCCTCCTCCTCCGTGAGTGGCGGCACTCCGCCTCCTTCTCCGCCTCGTCGGCAAGGGCGGAAGAGACCCGCCGCCCGCTCGGCTGCTCCGGCGCATCGTAGTCCTTCTCCTCCGCCTCGTAAGCAAGGAAAGAAGACATCCGCTCCGTCTGCTTTCCGGCGTCTAGCAAGACAGCCAAAGGCGGGAGGAGATCTGGATTCGGTCCTTCTCTCAAGACTCGGAGAAGTTACCGTATGAGAGGAGCGAGGAGGAAAACGCGAAGATCGCGCAGACCGAAGTGGATGACTGGTTTCAAGGGTTGAAAGCAAAGAGACATCCACCTCCGGAGGAGAACGTAGATCCGGTCAAAGCGAAGCGCACTCTGGCTGCCCTTACAAAACCACCCAAGTCTCCGCCGAAAGGCAACTATGAGCGCATTATTGGAAAGGCATTTGCCGAAGCGGAGAGGTCGAGAAGTACTGTCAGTGATCAAAGGATGAAAGAACGACGAGCTGGGAAACAAATTGCCCAGCTCGGCGAACAAAGCTGGCAATCGTGCCCCCCGCTCAAGGTGCCTGCTAGCGACATCGTCGATCCGAGGATGGTGCCCGGTTATGGCAATCCTGCAGATTACCTGCCCGACGATGTACATTATGATTTCGAGGTGCAGATACAAAGATACGAGTACGGGAAGCCTCTCGTCAAAGATGAAAGCTCTCTATCAACGATGATGCGAAGATTGCATGATTGGTACATGAAAACCTGCAAAGAGTCGATGGGAGGAGTACTTTGTATGTGAGAGTTAAAAGGAGCATGACCTCCTTGGAATTGACCTGTTGCCTATTCCATTTGAGGAGTTCTATCAGTTTTTCAATCAATTGGCCCTCGATAAAGCAACGGTCACCTGCCATCGTCTGTAAGTAGTACTACTTCTGTCATTAAGTATCTCTATATAACTCAGCTCTTTCATTGCATGTATTTATAAATATCCTCACTATATTATGCAGATTGAAGATCGCCGAAATGAAGAAAAGACAAGTGGGTGATATTGGGTTCATTAACACATATCTCATAGATGCAAATGAGGTTAAATATCGTGCCGACGAAACCGAGGCCAACTTGCTACGATCGTTGGAAATAAATGAACATAAAAATATAATGCTCTTTCCTTACAACTGCAAGTGAGTGTTATTGTCTTGTGGCATATTCGGTTTCCCTTATTAGTCCAGGTTATAGTAATGTAATATTGATGAGTTATGCATGCGTGCGCAGCTACCACTATATTCTCCTAGAGATTAAGCTTGAGCAGGGAGTAGTAACTGTCTTAGACTCGAGACGAAAAGATCCCAAGGAGTATGCGGACATGACTGAAATGCTCGAGAAGTAAGTTAAATCGATCATTATCCACCATATCAGCAACTTTGTTCATTTCTGATATCAAGTAATTATTTTCTTTGTATGGAAGGGCTTGGGGAAAATTCACCAAAAAAGCTCCGGGACTACCGAAGAAGCTGCAATTTAGACACCCGAAATTAAGTACTATATAGTAGCATATTCCACGCGCATCTCCTAGTGATTCAAGCGCTAGTTTCATCAATACCATTTAGAATGCTTGCTAATTATCAGTTTGATTGACCTCTGTTTCTTGTAAAGTGGTTGTGGCAGGAACAAGGGAATGATTTCTGTGGATACTACGTTTGCGAGTCCATCCGCCACACGACCTGTGAGAGGGGCTACTCCGACAAACAATATGAAGTGCGTAAATAAAAATATTCATAATTTTATTCTATTACCATCATTTGTGTTGAGTTTCATTCATTCATATATATATGTATTGACCCCCTTCTTAAAATTAGATGTTTCGTATGCGGGATGAACTACTAGCACCAGATCGCTGCGAAGCAATTCAAGAGGAATTGGCGACATTCTTTCTTGACCACGTGATCGCTGAAGACGGAGAATACTATGTGGACCACGTGTCCGTATTGTAAAAGATAATTATTGTATATATGTAGCGGTAGTGTCGGATAGATATACGAGAACTTGTTGTTCGACCAATCTCTCGGAGAAGGAGAGGTGGTCGATATCACTTCTCTCTATATGCATATATGTTCATGACGATCTTCTGTTTGCTTAATTACTAGCTAGCTAGCGTGTCTAGCTAGTCCTCTCTATCGTATGTATAGTACGTAGCGTCGACTAAGCACGGACAAAAGAGAGGACACTTTTCTCTATTAATTAGCTAGCTATAGCACAATATATGAAACACCTAAATTAACCCCCAAAACCCCCAAACTCCCCCCTTTTCAAAAAAAAAATCACAGTCATAGAAATCTTGTGGCGTGGATGCCTATTGGTCTCGGTTGGTGCCACCGGGACCAAAGGCCCTCCTACTGAGCTCGCCGGACAGGCCACGTGGAGGCCCATCAATCCAGTTGGATTGAACCGGGACTAAAGGGCCAGGGTATTAGTACCGACCCTTTAGTCCCGGTTCATGAACCGGGACTAAAGGCCCTCACCAACCGGGTCAATAGGTCCCTTTTCTACTAGTGCCTCCTCTCCCGCAACGACGGCGCGGCCCGCCCCTCCTCTCCTTCGGCGGCGGCCGCCCCTCCTCTCCCCAGCAACGGCGCGCCCGCCCTCCTCTTCTCCGGTGGCGGCTGCCCCTCCTCTCCCCAAGCGACGGTGGCATGACCTGCCCCTCCTCTTATGTCAATTCACTTTACTCATGTTATATCTATAATCATTATAATAGAGAAAGAAATCAAGTAGCTCATGAGCTGGCAAGGATAACTAGATTTTCTTCTATAACCATCTAGATGGACATCGCCCCGATGTGGTTATTCCTCCTATCGTAAGTGATGCTACTATCCTTATGAATGAACAAAGGAGGTGATAATTTTTTTTTAAAAGGTTTTGCTGTTTTTTTTTTTCTAAACGATAATGTTTCTGGTAGTGATTCACTGATTCTGGCCTTCTAGCACCTTACATTATAATCATATTAATTGCATGATGCAAACGCCGCCGTGGAAAATGTCTACTAGGCAAGCTGGCCTGGATTTGGACACGCCACCAAACCAGCCTATAGCAGCCTATGCATGGACGCGCGGAAATAAATACCTCCATTGCCACACCGCCAAACCATCATTCTGAATCGCCGCATCACAATTCGTCCAAGAACAACAACGGCAGCAACCATGACGTCGTCGCACATCCTCCACCTCATCGCGCTCGTCCTCACCGTCGTCGCCGCGGCCGACGCGACCACCATAACCGTGGTGAACCGGTGCTCCTACACGATATGGCCGGGCGCGCTCCCAGGCGGCGGCGCGCGCCTCGACCCGGGCCAGTCGTGGCAGCTCAACATGCCCGCCGGCACCGCGGGCGCCAGGGTGTGGCCGCGCACGGGGTGCACCTTCGACGGCAGCGGACGCGGCCACTGCATCACCGGAGACTGCGCGGGCGCGCTGTCCTGCCGCGTGTCCGGCGAGCAGCCCGCCACGCTGGCCGAGTACACGCTGGGGCAGGGTGGGAGCCAGGATTTCTTCGATCTGTCCGTCATCGACGGCTTCAATACGCCCATGAGCTTTCAGCCCGTCGGCGGCGCGCCGTGCCGTGCGGCGACCTGCGCCGTAGACATCACCAGGGAGTGCCTGCCGGAGCTGCAGGTGCCCGGTGGGTGCGCCAGCGCGTGCGGCAAGTTCGGCGGCGACACCTACTGCTGCCGGGGCCAGTTCGAGCACAACTGCCCGCCGACCAACTACTCCAAGTTCTTCAAGGGCAAGTGCCCCGACGCCTACAGCTACGCCAAGGACGACCAGACCAGCACCTTCACATGCCCGGCCGGAACCAACTACCAGATCGTCCTCTGCCCCGCCCGAAATGATTTACACATGGATCAGTAAGTAGAGGACGTACTACTCTTTGTAGTCTTCCTTACTTATGATGATCATCGATCATTTATTTCTGTGCCCATATATATACCCATATATAATGTCACATGTGCGTGCGTGCGTGGCTGGTGCGTGCCATTCAGCGAGCGAATAAATGTATAAATAAAATGGAAGTGTACTGTAATTTCTACGGTTATGTGGAGAGCAACTCCGTTTGCTTTGAGTAATAAAGCAATTTCAACATGGTCCTCTTACATCCTCTTTGCTTACTACTGTAAGTTTAGCATTTTTGCTTTGCCCAGGCCCCAAGAGGACTTAGTCTAGAGAGGTTTTTTAACATGCTCCTAGTCTAGACGGAACACAATATATTACTCCCTTCGTCTGATAGAGTAAGACGTTTTTTAACACTAATGTAGTGTTAAAAAACGTCTTACATTATGGGACGGAGGAAGTATGTCCTTAATTTAACCGCATCTTCATCTCTTTTTATCTGCTTTGATCTACCTTTTGTGTATCTTCTGTAGCTAAGACAAAGAGGTAGCTGCACGTTGCTATCGTAGAATTAATTCTGCTCGCCGTCGTGCACCACAGATATCCACGATGGAGGCGGTCACCTAATTATCTTAGGCCAACTCCACCGCGCGATCCCAAACGGACGTCCGATTTGGCTGGATTTTGTCCCTTTGGAGCGCCGATGGATTCACCCGTGTCCGCATTTGTCTGATGGGTCGTGGGTGCGCGCGACGCGCGGCCGCATCCTAAAACATGTCCGGGATGGACGTGAATAAAAAAATATAAAAACTAGAATGAAATGACTAAAAAAAATAAACGCATTTAAAAAATATAAAATATATATAGGGGTCACGGCCACAAAACGGCACAGTTTCTCAGTCCACTTAAACGGCCCAGTTTAATAATTAACATAAAAACAAAATAAAAAAACGCCTCCCGCGCGCTCCTGCCGCGCCCGTCGATGCCGTGGCCGTCGATGTCTTCACTGGCCGCCGGTGTCGTCGTCGTCGCTGACGAGGTCGACGTAGGCCGGCGGCGTCCAGAGGTGGGCCGGCGGTACGTGGTAGACGGGGACGGCGGGAGGTGCCTGCACCACCTCCTCCCGTGGCGACGACTCCCGCTCCGATGACCGCGAAGGCGTGGGGCACCAGTTCACGCCCATGGCGTCGGCCATCTCCGGGGCCGTGCACGACCAGCCCCACCCCTGGCCCACCAGGGCCGGGTGGAATGCGGCCACCTGCGGCTCCTCCACCACCTCCTCGTTCGCCACCATCTCCAGCTCAGGGATGGCGACCTCGCCGGCGGCGGAGCGGGCCGGCATCTCCTCGAGGCCCTCCCACTGGCGCTCATCGTGCGTGCGCATGGAGTCCTCCATGACGTGTGCAACGAGACGGGCCTCCTCCTCCTCCGTCATGTGAGGAGGTGGTGGTCGCAATGGAGATGGCGAAGGTGAGGGCTTGGGCGTGACGCCGCGCACCCGCCTACGCCCGCGCTCCTGGGGAGCAGGCGCTGCATGCTCCCGACGTGGCCGCCGCGGCCCCGTCGACATGCCGGCGAAGAACGACGCGCGCCTGTGTCGTGCTCGTCACGAAACCAGGTGTCCCAGAGCGAGTCGGGCGTACACTGGGTCGTAGAAGAGGTCGTCGGGGAGGAGGCGGCGGCGGCGCTCGATCTCCTCGTCGCGCGCACGGCCGCTCGTCGGAACCGGCGGGATCAGGACCCGGTCGGCGGAGAGATGCCAGTTATTGGGGGATGAACGTCGCTCCAGGGGAGCGGCGTCCTCGTATCCTAATAACGGCGGCACACCGACGCGCGGATGTAATGCCGGTCGCGCTCGCCGGCAGACGTGGGCGCGATGGAGAACGCGGGCGGCGTGGTGGCCCGGCGTGGTGGCGATGGCGACGCGGGCTCCTCCTTCTTCACCGAGCCTCGGCGGCGTCCCGACGAGGAGCCAGCCTCGTGGTCGTGCTTGCCATTGCGGCCGTAGTTCCATAGCCCCATGGCTGCGGGCGGCCGGCCGGCGAGTTCTTGGCTAGGGTTTGGGACTAGCGCTGTCGGGTTTCGGGGAGACCGCGGGGTGGCGTGGGGCAGTGTGGACGATGACCGGTCCAAGGTTCCCACTTAAAGAAGGACGACGACCTTTAGATGTGCGGATGACAGGTGGGGCTGCCCGCTCGTGCGCATTGATGTGGGCGGTTAGGAGGTAGGTGGTCGCCTGCCACGCGGCCCCGACGCGAACGAGGCGCGCGTCTGTTTGGTGTCCGCCGCGACCCAAACCCGGCGCAAGTTTACGCTCGAAATGGGTCGACCCGGACACAAAAAGAATAAGATGGGTCCGGGCCGTCGCACGCTGGGCCGCCTCGTTGGTCCCTTTTACCCAAAACGGATGGGGCCGGACAGGATGGGGTCGCGCGGTGGAGTTGGCCTTATCCACAATCAAGTTAATCAGCAATGTGCTGTTTTTTTCTCACGACACAACTCAAGATCAAGGTAGGACCACTAACCTTGAACACTTGATGATAGAGCTCAAGAGTCATTAATAGCTAGGACCATGAAACAAGATGAGAATAGTCCACGCAACTTGATTATATAGCTGAAGTCATTACTAGGACCACTTCAAGAGTGAGTCACGACATCTTTTCCCTTCTTCTTGACAACCACATTGCTATGTCAACAAAAAAACATTTAAAAAATAAGCAGCCAGATGCTGACCAGTGAATGGCTGCCTCTTTTAATGTGCTAGATTTAGGCTCTGTTTGATAACAAAGTATTTTTTTTAAGTATTTAAAAAATACTACTACAGTTTAGTTTACTTTAAGGTGTTTGGCTACCACTAAAAACTTTGATATTAACTTAAAAAAACTTTGATATTAATTCCAAAATATATTCTCTATCTAAAAACAGAACCTTTGACTAGACATGGTGTTTCTCAACCCGAGCTCAAATGAACTTGGATGAACAGTAAAACTAAAAACAATTAAAATATAGTTTTATGACAAATGTTCTAACAGATTGCAAAATTTCATCATAGAATCACATTTCTAGAAGGCGTGGCAAGGAAAAATCGATATGCTACTACAACGTCCACAAATGTGACTCCATGATGAGATTTAGCAAGCTCTTAGAACATTTCTCAATGTTTATCATAAAGAACATATTTTTTCAATTTTTTAAATTTGATTTACAGTTCATCCGAGCTCATTTGAGCTCGGGTTGAGAAGGTGACTTCCTTTGACCTCTTTTTTTAAATGTAGAGCAGGTGAAAAGAACGAGCCATCACACGTTATTATTTTTTCGCCGGTTACCGCAAAAACTCATGCCTTGCTTCCGCGCCGTCACGGCTGGCGTAGTGTGCTCCCTGGAGATACCCCGTCCAGCGCAGCTCCGCCGCCGGGTGAGCCGCTGGCTACGCCCGTGTTCCGAGCATCCTCATTGGCAAGCTACAAACCTTGAGCATCATATACATTGACCATGTGCCAGGAGGCACCTGCTACAGTACCAAAAGTACCCTTGCTCGAGCTTAAATGAGCTCGGATGAATAGTATAATCGAAAAATTGAAAAACAAGTCAAAAAATCTGTCTTTTTATTCTGGTAAACTTTGACAAATTAGTAAATGCGCACGTGTAACGCACGTTAATATTTAGGCAATATATTATTTATACGCGGATATTAGGTACGTTAATTTCTGTGATTTTGTGATTAGTCGATGTGTACGTGCAATGCATGTTAATTTGGAAGTATATTAAGTACATGCAGATATTAAGTAGGATATTATTTACGTGTTATTATGTGATTAGCATTATATTTGACATGAAATTAACTGCACGCTAAATGTGTTGAGCGCTCGACATTGAAGCAGTCTAGGTCGTTGGATTGACATGATTTGATGACTGAGATTAATTGGATCTGTCCCTTTAGGTCTTTTTATATTGGTATAGATGTCCTAAGTATCTGCAAATTTTCATGATGAGATCACATTCATGGAAGTGTGCCAAAAAATAGAATTAGTGCTCCAAAATGCTTTAGAAAGTAGAATTTTTGGAGCATCGATTTTGTTTTTTTGTCACGACTTTCACAAATGTGATCTAATGATGAAAAATTTGCAAGCACTTACAACATTTGTCAAAGTTTACCACCAAAAACATTCTGAATTTTTTTTCATTCTTTTTATTTTACCGTTCATCCGAGCTCATTTGAGCTCGAGCTAGATACGCGTCCCTACAGTACTATTACAGTTCACACAGATATATGACTTGACTAAGAGCAACTCTAGCAAACCCTGCAAAACGTCGGCCCGCAAACATGTTTGCAGTTCGGGCAAAACCGCTTTTGCGGGCCGGTGCAGGCTGGCACAGATGCAGACCCCCCAAACGGACCCGTAAAAAAGTATATTTGCGGAATATGCTTTATTACGGGTCGGCTACGCGGGTTTTGCTCGGGCACCAGCGCAACGATCCGCAAACAGAAAAACTGCAAATCTGAAATTTGTCATAGGGTTTCACAAACAAGTTCAAATTCAAATGACATAAACGATTTGCGCGCAAATAAAAGCGAAGTTCATTACGCAAAAGAGGGCATGCAAAGGTATGCTCCCATGTCCGGCATCATCTTGGGGGTCGATCTTCACTCCGCGCCATGGAGTCCATCTTGAAGTTCATCGGCGCCACCGTAGCCACCGTAGCCACCTCCGTTGCTTGTCCCAACTCCTGCACTAAAATCATCCACATTGCCACCATATGGAGCATAGAAAACATCACCGGAACTGGCAGACGGACCGGCCGAGGCGATCATTCTCCTCTTCAAGATCTCTCTCCTTGCCATATCATGCTTTTCCCAGTTTTTTCTTGTGAATGCTCAAACGCTCTCGCTTCGATCTCCTCGCACAACCATGATCGTCCACGCCGCCCTCCGTTTCATTGTAGTCGAATGGTTCGAAAGGGGCTTGATCAATGTCAACCGCGTTCGAGTCCAACAAGTTCACGAATTCGGTTGTTGCATTGTCCGAACCACCACTATAGCGAACGATAAAAAGTCACAAGCTATCGACAACAATGGCGAAAAATGAAAGAGAATAGCCGAAGACCGAAGAGATATACCTTCCGGCCATTTCGTCGAACACCTCGCTCGCGGTGGGAGCGGCACCGTTGAACGGCATCATCGAAGCACCTCCTTGCGGGGGGTGGCATGAGAGGTTGAAGAAGATGGCTTACTTGAAGCCGGAACCTTCCTCCGCTTTGCGCTCGCGGCCTTGCCGACCTTCTCCGCTGCCGGCCGGGATCGCACTGCGGCGTTGGCACCCGGAGCGCGGGCCATCGCGGCGGGGGCAGCCGGATTCCCGCCCTGCACAACCACGTTGCCCTGCCGCTTGCGGGCAGGCGCGGCCGGAGCTTGGGCAACGGCGGCGGGGCCAACATGGCCGGCGACGAGAGCCGACCGAGGGGAAGGGGCGTGCGCGACCTCGACGGTGACGGGGGACAACATGGGGTCGTCCATGGCGGCGAGACGGCGGCGAGCGGCCGGAGCTTGCGGAGGGGGCTATGGTAGCGGAGGGTGCGGGGAGCGGGAAAGGCGTGCGGAAATGTCCCTCCCGCCAAATCTCACGCCCGGATGGGGGTTGAGCTCGGTCGGCCTCCCAGCCCGTGAAGATAGAGGTTGGGGGAGAAGATTTGCCGCGCCCCGCAAAAAAATTTGCGGGCCGATGCCGGATGCGGGGTCTGGTCGTGCAGATTTTCTGGCCCCGACCCGCAATTTGGCGGTTATTTTACGGGCCGGGGCGTTGTGCGGGGTCTGCTAGAGTTGCTCTAAGCTGTAGACCAACATCCTCGGATCTGCGGGGGCCATCAGTGGCCTGCAGTTCAGCCGCATCAGCGCAAGTGGATGGACGCGCGCAGGGTGGTTACGCTGTCTGGCGTCGTGGTGGCGTCTACGACAGTTGGGCCTCGCAAGGTCATTGCGTTGATCCCTCCTAAAGATGGGACGACAGAAGATGACGACGTCGAATTCTAGAGCGTGTGAATGCGGTGCATGCTGAGGGTTTGCTTGACAGGTTGGTGCTCTCAGCTTGTTGTGGGACAGCTTGGCGAGGCCATCAGTTTAGATAGTGTGTGTTGGTGCATGGTCATGCCACATCGTCAAGCTTATAGGTGTAGCGGAGATTGTCGGGAAGATGATTTAGGGTTGATCAATGTATTTGTTTTGTTAAACTTTGTTGAATAATATAATAAAAATGACTCTGTGCATCTTTGGATTGCAATGGATTATTAGAATCCCTTTGTCCAGCCAAATTTTTACGATCCTTGTGTTCTGTTATCCACTTTTATCTACCATTTGTCTATCTTTTGTAGCTAACTCGAAGAGACCATAGCTGCACGCAGAGAGGCGATATGGTGGACGAGCTCGCATGCTCATGCTAGGTGGACCAGTGAAACAGTGCGATGTTTTTTTTTTTGATGGGTGAACATCTCTCGTGGGCTGCACATGACGGGGTGTAGAGTCCAGTGGGCGCTGCTATTTCGTGGATTTCTTTTTCTTTAGTAAAAAGGACTACCAACATATACTTCTTCTAAAACAGAAAAAGTTAGCAACGCACTTTGTAAAAATGCTAGTGTAGTGAACGCCCAATTATTTTATTTTATTTTTCGGCTATCTTTACATTTTATTTTCACTTTGCTATTCTTTGGGGTAAAATACACGAGCTAAAAATATTACTGTGTTCACGTAGATCGAAGAAATGCTCGGGCATATAAGAAAAGTTCATGTGTATTAGAAAATATTATATGTGTGTTATAGAATATTCATCATGTTAAAAAACTCATCACATATATAAAAAACATTGTATTTTGAAATCTTTTCTGTCGGGCACTATTTCTTTTCATGGCGTAATTCAAACATGTTTGTCGTGTAATATAAAATGTCCATCATGCGTTAACACTTTTTATAGTTACACATAAACAATTTCTTAAATGTGTGAACACTTTTTAAAAAGTATTCATCCTGGGTTAAGAAAATGTTCATCGGAAATCTTAGAAATTGTTCCTTGTGTATTTAAAAAATTCATTGTGTTTTTCAAAATTTCCCATCATGGAATTCAAAACAATTAACTGTATATTGGAAAGTGTTCATCCTATATTAAAAATGTTCAACAAATATTTAAAAAATGTTCACCATGTATTAAAAATATGCATTCTATATCTTTGAAAAAACATAGTGTACTAAAATATATCTGTCGTGCATTTTAAAAAGAAATATCATGCATTCAAAGTTTATTCATTGTCTATTATAATTTCATCATTTATGTATCACAAAATGTTTGTATTGTTTCGGAAAAGAAACAAAAAAATCATCATTTGTTTAAAAATGATTGTTATGTTTGTAAAAAAATTAAATATATACTATCATACAAAATGTTCAATATATTTTAAAAGTGTTCATCATGCATTCAGAGTATTTTTGACATGTTTAAAAAAAGTGTGTTCAAAACGTTTTCAGCATGTATTTTAAAAATACAGGCCTGTATCTTAGGAAATGATCAACACATTAAAAAAAATATCCACCGTGTATTTAGAAAAATGTTTGACATGTTGTTGAAAAATGTTCAATGTGTGTTTAAAAAATATCACCGTGTATTTTAAAAAGCAGTTGGGCGTGCAACCGTAGTTGCGCGTGACCAATTGACATGCAGTTGTGTGTCAGTACACGGACATGCAACTTCAGTTGCTCACGACAGGCAATTTGTTGGCATAAAAAGAAACTCAAACTAGAAAAAAAATTAATCAATCAAACAGGAAACATTCTTATAAATCTTCACGTGGAATCAGATGGCATAAGAGTTGCATAGACTTTGCCAATTCTTTTCTATGTTAGAATTAGTAATCATGTTTTAAACTACACCGGGATATTTTTACAACGATGGAGATTTATTTCTGTTAAATGGAGAATTTGCTTTCAGAATGGTTTACAAAGCACCGCGCCATCAATAGAGAAAAGAACAATATATATAATACTTCCGCCATCCATTCAGAATGAATTAATGATACATGCAGCTTAAAATAAAAAAGAATAATGATACCGAAAATGCCTTTTGGAGCTCGGCCTCCATGGAGGCCAGTTTTTGAAAAACGCAAAATTCATGAAAATTCATATTTTTACAATTCAAAAAAATCTGAAAAAAAATACAGATATACATGGAGGCATAACACACATGCGTGTAAATTTTAGGACAAAATACGTTAAAATGAAGTCTGTGCAAAAAGACAAATCTGAGGCTTTTTAACACATGATACTATTCATCCTCAAAGTCCAGAAATTTGTCTTTTTTGTGTAGGTCGCATTTCAAAGTATTTCACCTTGAATTTAAACACACACATACATTTCATCCTTGTAAAGTTGCATATTTTTTTCCAGAATTTTTTGAAGTCAAAAAGTTTGATTTTAGAATTTTTCAAAAATAAAGGGCTCCATGGAGCTCGGTCACCAAAACGCCCCACTCTAATGATACGTGCAATATAATCCAGTTACAAGCTAATTCATCAATTGAGACTTCACGTGTGCGTCACGCTTGTCACCAACCTGACCAACTGTTCTCATGGACCAACGGTACTTGATGGCACGACTCACTATGTGATGGGCCCCATCCCCATGACTCCTGCCAGCTCAG
This sequence comes from Aegilops bicornis, assembly GCA_021605145.1. Taxonomy (NCBI): domain Eukaryota; kingdom Viridiplantae; phylum Streptophyta; class Magnoliopsida; order Poales; family Poaceae; genus Aegilops; species Aegilops bicornis. Next base: position 63,040,540 of record CM038673.1, on the reverse strand, counting down.
ATTCAGAGACCAACACGCACCAAGGATAACGTGTGCAGGCGAGAACGAGCGCTCCTTTGAAGTTTCATAGCTGCACGTTGCTATTGTACAAATAATTCTCCTCGCCGTCGTGGGCGACGGACATCTAGGATGGAGATGATCACCTAATTTTCTTATCTACAATAAAGTTATTAGTAGCTTGCTGTTCTTTTTCTCTTCACACAAGTCAAGATTAGTTAGCAAGCACATCACGGTAGGCCAGCTAAACTTGAATACTTGATGATAGAGCTCAACATTCATTACTAGCTAGGACCATGAAACAAGATGAGAATAGTCCACAGATCGAAATGATATATCTCAAGAGTCATTGAGCCAGAATACCACCCTCCCTCCCCTCTTGACAGCCACACTGCTATGTCAACATAAAACATGGGGAAAACCGGCAAGGTGCCGACCAGTCAATGCCTCACTGAAATGATATATCTCAATGGACTTCTAGGGTGGTTAGGGTATCCCCAGCCAGCTAGCCAGGAATAGCCATTTATTTTGTTTGATTGGGTTGGTGAGGTCAGCCCATATTTTGTTTGGTTCGAAGGATGAGAGATGGTTGGACATAGCCATTCAAGTGTTTGGTTTGAGAGATTAGTGATGGATAGGGGTTGTGGTGGCTTTTTTAACCACTAGTAAAATTATTTCAACATAAAAAAAAAGGTTCCTGCATTGACCATGAAGGATTTTAACAGAATAATTTCACATCATAGACCACCGCACAATACTTGGAGAGGAGCAGGTTGAGGTGGAGATAGAAGGCTGTCGCTGGAGAGAAAGCAGGACGTAGTTTCAGGCCACCACGGGCCCCTCGGTTTGCTGGCCCATCGCGCTACTGCAGCCAATGCGTGCCCCTGTAGCCAGCCTTTGCTACCCCGAGCCGTAAGCCGCCGCCGCCGGAGCCCACGATCTGCGCGGCCTCATCGCATGAGGTATAGATCGAGCCAGCGCAGACCTGGTTGCCCCGTGGAGGGATGCACGAGCTTGAGAGGAACGCGAGAGGCTTGATGAACCTACCTGTGATGCAGTTGTTATCCATCTGCCGTCGCCGCCTTGTGCCGCTTTCGTGCCGTCCTCTCATTCCGGCCGGCAATGGGGTAGAGAAAATGCCATCCAATCCGCAGCTTCTCTTTCAGGGGCCGGGAGAGCGCGACATAGAGGAAAACGGTTCGGGAGCGAGGGTGGCTGGCCATGTCCCTGACTTTTCGGCGGACGAACGGAGCCAGAATTTTGGTGAATATTCCGGGGATCTGGTTATCCGTATCCATGCTCGCCAAGGAACCAAACAATTGGCACCCCACGAAAAACTGGCTATCCATGTCCATAAGAGGCTATGCCATGAACCAAACACATCTAGGGCAGTGTATGATCAATCCTAGAGCTGAATCCGGCCCAACGCAACAAGAGCAATGCTACACACACGATAAATTCATGCACGATCTGCGCACGACAACACATCTACACCCTTGGGTTGCCTCGTTTCGTAAATCTTTATGGCCCAAATCATGTCGTGTGTGGATCGTGCATGCACGGATCGTGTGCACAACACTTCCGATGCAACAAAGTGGAGTGAAGGTTTTCTTTTTCTGTGTAGTCCCCAGGCCGTCCCATCGAACTTAGATTATATATTATATTCAGAGAATATGATAGTACACATGTAACGCAAATTGGAAATTTCCCTTGATTTATTTCTTAAATGTCCAGGACTATATTCCATACTATGAAAACCCTTAGATAACTAAGGTATTATTATTTGCGTGCCTCTAGAGGCGTACTTGTGCGGACTTGTATTGTTGATGCGCCTCAACATGTTTTATGCAGTCATTTTTACACGTACATACACATTTGTCTTCTAGTAATATCAAACTAACATTTGTTAGCATGAAGTTATGGATTTCTGTGTGGGGGGGGGGGGGCTTCAAGCCTTCGCTGTACTACAACGACAAGTTACTGTAGTAACATCAGCAAAGAAAGTGTCCAAAAGCACCAGATTGCACAACTCAGCGGCACAAGCTAGGGGACAATAAACTTGACGATTAATTAAGGCGCTAAATAGCATTACAAAAGAAGATGAAAGAATAGGTTCATAACAAGACGAAATTAACACCCGCAACACTTGTTCTCGCTTCCCACGAGCAATTAAAAGTAGACTCGGACATGTAATTCCCTCCTAACATCAACTGATAGATCACATGGTTTTCACTTTCAGTGGGATTTCGATGAAATTCACTGAATTTCATTAATTTCAGCAGACATTGAAATATTACGTTTCGGCCAAAATATTTCAACAATTTCAGTAGTACACATAAATTCAAATGTTTTTCAAAATATTTTTCAAATGTTTTTAAAATTTTAATTGAATTCAAGTGAATATTTCAGCCCTTTGACTGAAATGAAAATTGAAATCACTGAAATTCACCGAATTTCGGTGATTTCGGTTGGTGCTGAATTTTTTGTGAAATTGCAAACCATGATAGATCATCGCTGAAAAACACATAAAAGTGACATCTGACGGTCGATAGTTCAGTCACAGAAATCAGTATAATGTAAAACTGTACGCCGCATCCCGCAGTTGTTTACGATGTTCCATGGCTAGCTGAGATTCCCGGGCGTTGATGGTGTAGCTGGAGAGGAGCTGAACGATCGTAAATGGAGGGTTGGCGAAAGACATCCTACTGAAAAGAGAACCTATGCCTTCAGAAACCCTCCCTTCATTCTCAGTCCCGAGATCATACTGGTAGATGTCAAGTGAAGAATCTGAGGACCTCGCGTAGTAGATGCAGTTGGGGGTGATGGACGGGAACTTGTCCGTAGGGACAGACAGACACCCACGGTGACCAATGAAGATGGCACGGTGGCCAATGCTCTTCACAGGCTCGAGCCCGTCATTGCCGGTGACGTTGTCCACCTGAAAACTTTCGTGTGTTGCTGCAGCTTGATGATAGCCAACAATTCTCCAAGCAGATTCCACCAGGAAAAGCGGTTCGTTTCTCCCCTCCGTATGTCGTTGAAAGCTAAGTAATAGTCGATGTGGAGCAGCTTCAACCAGCGAAGATCTTATCAGCCATAGCAACCGGAAGCAGCATCGCCATTCTCTGCCAACAGTCGGCAGCGCAGATACCGCAGCTGACTGCCAGCCATGACAGAAGGAATGATTTTACGCTTTCATCGTCCTTAGCGAAACCATAACTATCAGGAACAGCCATGCAGGGCCGTCTTCAGAAATTCGGGCCCCGGTGCGAAAAGCATAAGAGAATGGCCCCTAACATTTTCAAAAAACATATAATAACTCAAGCACAATCACCTGACTATATAATTTCAATTTATGTTATTTCTTACAATGTTTAGAAGATTCTCAAGTGTCAATGCAAAATACTAAAACCAATAAACTTACCTCTTGCTCATGTTGTACTGAAAAGTGTCTTCCGTCTTCTTCTAGTTTATATTTCTTCTTACGGCTTAAGGCACCAGAATCATACTTTCTTTTATAACTAGAATGCATGATTGTTTCTGTTTATCAACCAAACAAAATAATATCAATGCATTTAAGTTGATGAATTCACATAAAACATAGGCTTGTAATTTGTATAGATAGTTAGATTCAGATAGAACCTTGATTTTCGACTTGGACGACTGGATGAGAAACTATTGAAAATCTTGAATCTGTGATAACTTTTGAAATTCAACAACTAGACAAAAAATCATTCCAAAACATATAAGTAAAATATTAACACAACTTTTGCAGTTTGTATCAAAATTAGAGAAAAGAGGAGATGCTTAGGGCACCGGTTACTGTTGGCCGTTGGCCTTCTGTTCGGCGGCACTGCAGCAGTGTCCAGCGGTCGCAAGTCCCGTGCAGTTCCACTTCCGCCCATCGCTTGGCTGCAAATCAATTGCCGCCGAGCCACCGTCCCGAAAAGATGGATCGCACCGCCGCAGAGGAACCAGATGGAAAGCGGAGAGATTAGGAAATTGGGAACGGCAGAGAGATTAGGGAATAGGGAACGGCAGAAGTCACGGAACGTATGTACACGTACTGCGTGGATCTCTTGGATCGATCCACGCGAGGATGGACAGCGCGTATGGCTCGAGGCCTTGAGCGGACCAGGCCCAGGAAGGCCGAAATGAGTGTTTTCAGCCCTCAGGCGACACACAGAGGCAATATGGCCCGAAACTGATTTTATTTTTTGGACTATTCATACACGTATATGGCCCTAATCAGGGGCCCCTGGATTTTGGGGGCCCTGTGCGAGCGCACAGCTCGCACAGGCCCTTGGACAGCCCTGCAGCCATGCACTGCCTGCCATATCTGTCAGAGAGCAAGATGAGGGTCGGTGAAGGTGAAGAACAGAGCTCAGAAACAACAGAGCTGGTAGACCGGAGACAGGCCTAGGGCAGCTAGGGCTATAGCCCTAGGCCTAGAAACAACTTCCTTTGTAATTTCTTCAAGCAAAGCATAGAAAATCGTAGAAGTTTATCACTCAACATAGCACAGCCTCAGGCGTAATCTGCATCTAGCTCCGCCACTGCTGGTAGTTAGCTTTCCTGTGAAGAGAACAGAGAGAGCGGCAGCACCAATATCCCAGTGTGAGAGCGACGCCTTGAAGCGGATCATGTGGCCGGTGAAGGGGTTGAGGACGACCGCTGCGTGAGGGGGCTTCTTGTCGGCGAGGACGAAGAAGCCGCCGTGGGTAGTAGCAACCACAAAGTAGTTGCCCAACAGAGGCAGGTCCTTGCGGGCGATGCGACCGTTAACGGTGTTAACCAGAAGGCGCGAGTGGCTCTCGAAGACCTCGTCGATGATGATCCACCGGTGCGGACGGAAGCGGAGCTCGAAGGAATTCTTGGGGTCATCGGTGGCGGAGCGCCAGGCGGGGCAGACGGCACGGAAGTCCATGTAGCAGTCCAGGTCGTTGGTGTCCAGGTGGCAGTCGGCAATGCGTCTGATGAGCTCAGGCGGGAGCGACAGCCAGTCCGCCATGGCCGAGTGGATGAGAGGTTACGGAGTGGGAGAAGTTGGATTCCTGTTGTTACTCCCTTCTGAAAGAAAGATGGGTACTCCTAAGGAACAATCCACTGAATCCTACCGACATCAACCCATACTGTCGTGGTCAGCGACATGATAAGCTTACCTTATGATGGATTGCTCATGGTCGGAGTGGAGGCTGAGCTCGTTGTCGGGAGCTGCTGGAGCAGGGCCGTGGGGCGAGGACGGCGGCGACCTGAGCCGAGGACGGTAACCTGGGAAAGGGGAGACCGCGAGCTAAGGCGAGGACGGTGGCGACCTGGGGACGGGGAGGCCGGGAGCCGCTCGGCCCACCGTCGCCGTCCGCAGCCGGTGGCCGCCGCCAGTTGCTTGAAAGGGGTGTGGACTGGGTAGGGTTTGGTGGTGGTTGGATCGACAAGAGGAGGAGGGGGCGTATGGGCTTTGGCCCGCTCGGGTGTTTCGAGTTGGGAGGAAAAACATGTCGGTCTATCTGCTCGCTGGCTTGAGCATAGGCCAGGCCCATCTGATCTTGACAAATCTAGACCACAGTGGTCTGCACTTTGGGGGTGTAAAAATTCCTTCGAAAGTAAAAAAATTTCACATGCCGCCTTCCCCATGTGTTCTTACCTTCAGGCAATGTCCGAGCAGCCAGAAACATGGCCCAAGATGATGTTTGCACGATTTCGCAACGCTGCAGTGGACTCGTGGAGCCATTCTCCCATAACATGCAATATGGCAAAAGCAGTTTGGGCACTATTCGTCGCTCGCTGCGGCAAGATGTCGCAGGTTTGCACAGTCGGTCGACCGATAGGGCGTATTGGGCCGGCCTGTTTAAGCGGTTTCAACGTTTCCGGTCTTGGGAACCTTCTTCTGGACGTTCCCAGCTGGTCTTTTTTACGGTTTTGGGAACCTTCTATAAGGTTCCTGAACCGGATATCTTTCGGTTCTGTTTTTCTTTTCGATAAATCTCTAAAGATATACATAACTTTTTTATTATGGAACTTTCTAAAGATGTTCATAATTATAATTTATTTGTAGGATATTTTTGGAAAAGAATTCCTATGTTGTCGGAAAACAAAATTAGGAATTTCAACCTTTTTTGGAGCTATCAAAAATGTTCAAATGTTTATGGGAAACAAATTATGTTTTCCGCTATTTCTCAGTTCTTCAAAAAAAGTTTCATAGTTTTTTAAAAATGTTCACAAAATTTGAAAATATTTTCACATGATTTTTCTGTAAGCCAAATAGACCTAAAACCTAAAAAAATGGCCGCTGAAGTAGTTGTCCCACTACATGGTAGGCTACCATCTACAATACAGCCATGGGTCAGTCTTGTCCTGCCGCAAATAATGCGGCACATAGGAACTCCCATGGGAAATCCTATCTATCCTTTGTTATAAGAGATGGGAAATCCTATTCCGCACGTAGGTCGCTTCGTACACCCATCATGCGTGTGGTCCTCTTCCGGGCTGGCCTTTGCCGAGTTCTCTTCCAGTTTTTTCTTTTTACTTTTCCTTTACTTTTTTTCTATCTTTTTTTTTCATGTTGCAAACCATCTTTTTAAATTCGTGAACTTTTTTTAAAATTCATTAACATAATTTTTGTATATTTAATATTTTTCAATTTCACAAACATTTTATGAATTCGGGAATATTTTTTTATGAAACCTTGAACATTTTTCAAATTGAGAAATATTACAAAAAAAGAATATTTTGCAAACATATTTTACTTGAAATTATTTGCATTTTTTGAACCGATGATTTTTTTTTCACTCAATGAACTATTTTGGGAATGGATGAACAATTTTTCGAGTCAGCAAACTTTTTATGAACATTTGAACATTTTATGAATCCATGAATATTAATTCACAATCATTTTTTGAGAACATTTGAAAAAATGGTGAGCATTTTTTTATTTCGCAAAATGTGTGTTCAAATTGTGGAATACTCCTATATTTCAATACAGGAACAATTTTTCAAAATTAAGATCATATTTTAATCCACGAAAATTTATAGCTTCAGTAACATTTTTCAAAAATTCAGTTCTCTTTTAAATTTATAACATTTCTGAATTCTTCAATTATTTTAAAGTTGAAGAAAAGAAAAATGAAAAAGCTAAAAAAGCAGAAAAAAAAGGAACTGAAAAAACAAGCAGGTTGTCCCCGCTCGCTCATGGACCAGCCCAATATGGGTTCGCGGGAGGGTATAACCAGCCTTTTTGTAGTTTGTTTTACAATAATATTAGCGTTTTACCAAAAATGTTTGAAGATTTCATAAAATGTGCCCATTTTCAAAAAAATATTCATGTATTTAATTTTTTTTGTGTGATCGAAATATGCTCGAGGATTTTTTAACTGTTCTCCGTTTCTAAAGTTTGTTAAGAATTTCATAAATATTCATGTCTTTCAAAATTTTGTTCACAAATTCAAAAAATATTCTGGAATTTCGAAAAATGTTTGCATTTTCTAAAAATTGTTCAGAATTTTTGTGCAAGTTCCTGCTTTCAATATTTGTTTGCAAAATTGAAAAATATTCAGGATTTGTAAAATTTCTTCACACGTTCATAAAATGTTTAGAAATTTTAAATGTTGTTCGTAATTTCAAAAAAGTATCTTCAACTTCGTAATCTGTTCGCAATTTTCAGGTAATGTTGAGTTACATTGCTCCCTTTAGTTCCTTAGACTTTGCATGACTTACTGGTCACTAGCACTCATCAGTTCTACTTGCTATCAAACATGCCTTCGTCGACAGGAGGTCTCTGGACCTAATCCTAGGTTGCGCACGTTTGTTTTTGGGATTTTTGCGCATGACCGATCGCTAAAGTTTTACCCCAATGGGCTGGTCCAGTCCAGCACTCCCTATAAGAAGAGGCATATGTTGGGGAACGTAGCATAAATTTAAAATTTTTCTACGTGTCACCAAGATCTATCTATGGAGAAACCAGCAACGAGGAGAAGGAGAGTGCATCTACATACCCTTGTAGATCGCTAAGCGTAAGCGTTCAAGAGAACGGGGTTGAAGGAGTCGTACTGCCGTGATCCAAATCACCGGAGATCCTAGTGCGAGCAGACGGCACCTCCGTGTTGAACACACGTACAGCCCGGTGACGTCTCCCACGCCTTGATCCAGCAAGGAGAGCGGGAGAGGTTGAGGAAGACTCCAGGTGAGGCGAACTAACAATTCCTTCCGTCGTGTATCCTCGATTGATGCGGCTCCAGATACTTCAATTGTAGATTTGAGTATTGAGCGAAAGGTTACACCTACAGGATATGGTATGGTATGGATTACAGGCCAATCCTACTCTATTAGTATCCGTAGGCAGCATAGGGGAGAAAAGCACTACACCTAGAAATAGGAATCAACAAGAGAAAAACTTTGTTAGAAATTACCCCTTTCCTGATCGGTATCAGGGCTGGGAAGAATGGTTGGGATAACAAACAACCATCAGGTTTGTACTGTCGTAAATCCAACAAAGTATGGTAGCTCAAGCGGGGAGCAATCTGCATTTGAGAATGCTATGCTAGCGGTGAACCAAAATCTGACGATGAAGGGGGCCAGCACTTAATGAGTACGGAAGCATTCCCTTCCCTTTTTCAAACTCCACTTCTTTTCATCCGAACAAGTAATTGCGGAGATTCGTGCCGGAACGTCCACTTTACATTTTAAAGAAAGGGTACAAAAGCATATTTATTCTGAATCAGACGGCGAAATGCACTGGAGTACTGATGTTTACCATGCGCTTGAATATCAATATGGTAATCTTCACGATTACCAAAAACAAGCCATTTATAGATATTTTCAGTAAGTATGTGTAGATCCAGTATAGCGTCTTTTTCACTCCACAAGGATCAAGATCAAATGAATACTTATGGTAAAAAAGATAGGGAAATTCTTGATTATTCAACGTCGGATCAAATCATGT